>JAVJGJ010000047.1:60164802-60199891 GCA_035590215.1 Microhierax caerulescens | reverse complement strand
AAAATCCAAAAATTTCCGCATCGACGCGCTGCTGGCTGTCGACCCCCCCAAGGCGGCGGCGGCGGCGGGGCAGAGCGCGCCGCTGGCCCTGGTCACCTCGCTGGGCGGCAGCGGCAGCAGCAGCAGCGGGAGCGGCAGCCCCCCATCGTCCTCGTCGTCCTCCTCCTCCTCGTCATCCTCCTCCGAGCACCCCGCCGGCGGCCCCGCCGACTGCCTGCGCACCGACAGCCCCTCTCCGCCGCGCCTGCTGGCCGCCCACTGCGCCCTGGTCCCCAAACCCGGCTTCCTGCCCGGGGCTGGCAGCGGCGCCCACCCGCACCACCACGCCTCGGCGGCCGGCATGGCCCTGGGACTGCACCCCGCGGCGCCCGGCGGGCCGGGCATGCCGGCGCAGGCGGCCCTCTACGGGCACCCGGTGTACGGCTACTCGGCGCTGGGCGGGCAGCACCCGGCCCTCTCCTACTCCTACTCGCAAGTGCAGGGAGCGCACCCGTCCCACCCCGCCGCCGACCCCATCAAGCTCAGCGCCGGCACCTTCCAGCTGGACCAGTGGCTGCGGGCCTCCACCGCCGGCATGATCCTGCCCAAGATGCCCGACTTCAGCTGTGAGTATTTGCCTCCCGCCGCCGCATCCCCTCCCCGTCCCGGGCGGCCGCCTCCTTCCCAGAGGCAAGAACCCCCCCATCCCTGTCCCCGCGGAGATGAGCTGCAGCCTTAAACCGGAGGAGGCAATTTTGGGTTTAATTTAATTTTTATTAAAAGGGGGAGACAGCCACCCGCGGTGGCAGGCGGGGATGTGTGGGTCGCCTCGCCGTTCCCGGCCTCCGAGGAGCCCCGAGGAATCGGTCCCGAGCATCCCGGCCCTCCGCGGCCGGTTAAATAAAGGTGGCAGATCGCTCCCTACCCGCCACCCACCGGGAGGGGAGATGGGGGCGGTGGGGACCGGGCAGGGCCAGGAGCCCCCGTGGACTGCCCCAACCAGCCGGTCCCCACATACCCCCCCCAAAAAAAGCAGGGTGGCAGGTCCATCGCTCAGCCACCGTTCTTCATCTGATTTCTTTTCTATCGCAAACGGGCTTGTGATAATTACGGCAGGCTCCTCCGGGGGGGGGCTGGGGTGAGCCAAAAAAATTGGGGTTCCTCCTTTCCTGAGGACCATGAATAGACACGAAACAAATACAGGAGGCAGGGTGAGGGTGAGGTTTGGGAGCGGGGAGGGCTGAAAGTGCTGCGCTAAATCCGACAATCCCGGAGTCCCAGCAAAGGCGCGCTGCTGGCGCCAGGCCTCGCGGCCGTGGGGACCTCGGTGCATCTGTTTTAGGCAGAGATCATTTTCCGAGGTGTGAGCTCTCGGTGGGAACGGCCCGTTTAACAATGCCGGAGGTGTAGTTTTACAAAAATCATTCCAGGAAAAGAATTGCGATTTTTTTTTTTTTAATTTTTTTTTCTCCCCCCTCCTCATACTCTGCGCACACGTTGGCAGACAAAAAAGTCCATTGTTTTCTCTCGAATTGGGGTTGTTTAGGCTGGAACATTCAGGAAGAAGAAAATAATTAGGAGAGCTGTCAGTGCCCTGCCTCTTAAACAAGGTGCAGAGGGGGAATAAATAACCGGAGAGAAACGAGAATGGAGCCTCGGAAAATCGCACCGCAGTGAGAAAATGTGCCGGGAGCGGACACTGCCCGGCCCTGCAGCCTGCCTCGGCCGGCGACAGCCACCCCTGCCTAGGGATTTTTTTTTTCACTTTTTTTTTTTTCTTTTTCCTAAACCAAATAAACCAAAGTGTCAAAATACTTCGGCTAATGGGCAGTAGTGCTGCCTCATCGCATTCCCGGGGGTGCCCAGGCCCCGCGAAGGGGCTCAACCCTGCCAGTGCCCTCTCTCTTGCCCATCGCCGCGTCTTTTTTTAAATTTATTTTTATTTTATCATACATATACAATCCTTTGACTCTTCTCTCTGAACGCGGAAAACACGCCGAATTTTTTGGTGTGGGTTTTTGTTTTTTTTTTTTCCGTTCAATGAGTTTTCCAGCCCTCGCCGCTATTTACGCTGTGACGGGCGGCAGTGCCCGGCAGTGCGGAGCGGTGCGGAGCAGCCCCGACCCGCCGCAGCAGCGCTGCCCGCCTGCACTCCCGTTAATTAAACGGGTATGAGCGGGCTGGGAGTGCGGCAGGTTTAACTAAAACATTAAATGGAACAAATCGCTGCTCCCCGGGGAGGCCGGTACCCCTTCGCTACGATCCTTGGCTCCGTTTTATTGTCTCGCATTTGTTAGCCTCTTGGGAAATCAAGAGACATGTTTTTCTTTATTTAAAAAAAATTAATTTAATTTTTTTTGGGGGGGGGGGGTGGTGGTGTGTCCCCTGACACTGTGTAAGCCCAGAACCCCCCGAGCTGGAGGGCCTGGAGGAGATCTCTCCCTCTGTCCACGCTCCAGTGGATAACTGCCCATCCCTCCTCAGCATCTTTCCTTCCTCACCCCATCCCGGGGATGCCCGGCTGCTGTGGGGCGGCTCCGCGCTCACCTCCGCGCTCCCCCCTCCTCTCTTTTCCCAGCCCAGGCGCAGTCCAACCTGCTGGGGAAGTGCCGCCGGCCCCGCACGGCCTTCACCAGCCAGCAGCTGCTGGAGCTGGAGCACCAGTTCAAGCTCAACAAGTACCTCTCCCGGCCCAAGCGCTTCGAGGTGGCCACATCGCTGATGCTCACCGAGACGCAGGTGAGTCCCCCTGGCCCCGCGGGCGAGGGGCAGGTGGGGGATGCTGCCGTCGGGGGGGCAATGGATGAGGCGGTCTGTGTGTCCCCCCGTCTCGCCCAGGTGAAGATCTGGTTCCAGAACCGGCGCATGAAGTGGAAGCGCAGCAAGAAGGCGAAGGAGCAGGCAGCACAGGAGGCCGAGAAGCAGAAGGGAGGCGGCGGGGAGGACAAGGGGGATGAGGACCTGCTGCTGCCCGCCCCGGAGAAGAGCGGCGGGAGGAGGATGCGGGAGCTTCCCGACAGCGAGCCCGAGGACGAGGAAGAGGAAGAGGAGGAAGAGGAGGCAGCGGCAGCGGCCGGGCGGTGCTGCCCTTACCACTCCTCCGATTGCTCCGAGGTGGATGAGGAGGACACGCAGCCCCGCGGCCGGCACGGAGCCCCGGCGCAGCCCCAGTGAGCCCCCCCGCACGCCCTGCTCCCTCCAGCCGCGGGCTCTGCCCGTCCCGTCGGGGCGGGGGGAAGCCCCGCCGCTCTTGGTCGGCACCGGCCCCGCTCCCCCCTTGTTCCGATTTCTCCCTGCTTGGAGGGGGATGGAGAAGAGGATCCTCCGCGTGCCGGGCGGGGAAGAGGATTTACGGTGAATACAGTGTTACCATTGACTGAAAATCAGACAAAACTTGAGCCCCCGCCCCGTCCCCGTCCCCCCATGTCCCTGCCCCCTGGAAGCGTGTTCCTTTCGCTGAATATTGGAAATGTTTTGTTCTTACTATATATCGGGGAAACTGTTTATGTCATGAACGTTAAAACTGCTGGAAATCTCAATACTGTCTTTATTTTTGTATATCATATTTATAAAAAAAAAAATTACCTCTACTTATGCATGCTAAATTATTCCCCAGGCCCTCCCACCTGCGCGATGGGGTGGAAAATAAACGGCGTTTTCTACTTGAGCTGTATGAGCGCTCTGTGCGGGGGCGATGCTGGCTGGTCCCGGTGGGCCGGGGGTCCCGGTGGGCCAGGTGCTGCCGAGGGGTCCGGGAAGGAGCAGAGAACCGTTTTCTAACCCAGTTTTAATTCGGTGCTGCAGCTGCCGCGCTGTATGTGACATCGGCGTGGGTCGTGCTGAGAGGAGCGCGTTGATGCAGGGGAGGAACGGAGCCCGCTCCCCCGCGGCCCCGCGGCTTGTTCCGCTGCCTGTCCCCCTCGCGTACCGGGGGGATGCTCTCCGGGACTGGGAGGGGGGGGGGCGGGCGGAAACGGGGCCCCTCTCCCCCCGCGAGGCTGCAAACCCGGCGCCCGGGTGTAGGAAACGGGGGAGCAGCGCTGGTTTCCAGGGGCGGCTCGGCCCGCAAACGAGCGAGGTGGAAGGGGGCGAGGGGTCCCCGCGCCCTCCCCGGTGCCGAGGACGGGGCTCCCCGTTCTCCGACGGCCGCCCCGGCAGCGAAGCGCGGGCTTTGCGATAACCGAGGGATTTATCTCGCCAATAAATTTGCAGATCAATTCATCCTTGTCACCGCAGCTCTTCCCCAAATCAATTATAGCGAATTTAAATATAATCACTGGCTCATCCCCACCAGCTCGGGGCCACGTCTGGCAATTCATCCCCGCTAATGAATGATGGCGCCGCGCGGGTCCCGCTCCCGCGTAGGGGGGCGGAGGGACCCGCCGCAGCCGGAGAGTACCCACAGCGGGGAGCGGTCCCCATCCCCTCCTCCCCCCTCCATCCCGGGTGCCTCGTAGGTCACCGCTGCCCCGGAGAGCCCCAGAGCTCTGGAATACGGAGCGTTCCCACCCCCGTACGCCTTAAAAAAAAAAAAAAAATTTTTTTTTTACAAACCCGCGTTAACCTTCACATAAGAACAGCATGGCCCCTCTAACTAAACGGCTTCTATAAAATCCCGGCCCGTGCAACACAGGCTGGCGGGTGCATGGGGGGGTGCCATGGGGTGACACGAAGGGACAGGGGTGTCCGTCGCGGGGCGAGGGGGCGACGCCGGCAGGTGCTCGCTCACCCGCACACGCAGCGCGCTGCGGGTATCGCCGTAAATCACGCACCCTCACGGGGTAAATCATAAATCTGGATGGATCCCGTACGCCAGGAGACTTGATCGGGATAAACCTGATTTGGGCTTGATCGACACCTCCCCCCTCGCGCGGAAACAACCGCGTCTGAGGCTTTGACTTCCATTTGCGAACGATTTCCTTTCGGTCGCTGGTTGCAGAGGATTGAAGGCGACAGAAAAATGAAGGCATCACTCGCTCCGCCGTTTTTTTCCGCCCCGTTTGCTGCGGCTGCATCGTCCTGGGCGAACGGCCGCGCAAACACCCGCGCAACACTGCGCAACGCCCGCGCATCGGGGCCGCTCGCTTCCAGCGGGATTTACACCTCCACATGCCTCAAGCGCATCCATCCGGAGGACACAACGTTATCTTACCAAAAATTAACGCTAAGTGAAATAATAATTAAAAAACCCCCGAAAACTACCTGAGATCGCCCATCCCAAGAAAGATTCTCCCTCAGCCATTAATTTCTAATTAAATCTCTAATTAAACTGGCCCAGAAATGTACTGTGCGCCCAACAGCCGTGTGCCCAAGCACGCCCTGGCCCTGCGAGCAGCCTTGCGGGGCCCGGGCAGCCACTGCGGGATGCTGTATCAAAGTCCTACCGGTGTATTGTGTCTGTCTCAATAAAATTAATCTCTTTAAAGCCCAGCATCTCACAAGAATACCTTTAGTGTTCCAGACTACAAGGGCAAATATGTTTTTCAGATTCTGTTTTTATGGTCGGATTAAAGTTTATTTTCCATAATAGGGCACCTAATAAAACTCATAAAGCTCTGTCAGTCTTACAGCTGGTGGCCTCATTTAACACTTGCACTTCGTAAATCATTTTACAACTTACCAGGTGTTTCCAAAACCGAAAGGAGAGGAGGGGGAAAGAGAGAAAGGGGGGGGGGGGAAAGAAAAATTAAAGCCACTTAAAATATAGATACGGTCCTTCGGTGGTGGGTGCGCTTGCACTGTCGCTTGGAAGGGCTTTAAAGAAGATGGCGATCCCAACGGGGGAGAAAAGTCTTTTAATCAGCATTTCCCACGCTCTTTTGAAGTGCGGAGGCTAGTCCCCACGTGCAGCGCAATCAAAGCCGCGGGGTGATTAGCGGAACCCGGTGCGGTGCGCTCCGCAGCCCGCCCTGCCCCGCGGAGGCTCCGCGCCGCTCCGCGCCCGGCGGTGGCTGCCCCAGGCTGTGCCCGGCCGGGCGGCATCACACCGGCACCAAGTCAGCCAGGGGGTGGGCTGGGGATGGGGACACAGGCAGGAGCATCTCCCTGGGGTCCCCTCCTTGCCCCGCCCCAGGGTGCCCCCACATCCAGCCTCATGCCCTGCACCCGGCCCCGGTCCCCCTCNNNNGCAAGTGTGGGTCCTCCCTGCACCCATCCCCAGGGTGCCCCGCACCCAGCCCTGGGGACCCCTGTTGGTGTCGGTGGGGTTGCTTTGCCCCCAGCCCCAGCAGAGGGAGGGCTTAGCAAGGCTTTAATCTAGCCCCCTGATTGTAATTTCATTATTTGATCGGTTCCCTCCCCCCGACACAGTAGGTATCAAGCCTCTTAAAACTTTCATTGCTGTACTTGAGAAGTCGTAAGTATGAACATGGACCTTTGGTAGACGTTTAACTTTTAAAAAGCGACATGGTTTAGGCATGGATGTCATTAACTGGCAATTTCATAAGCATTAAGTGCTAAAACAAAAGAACCCAAAATAGGATCCATATGTTCAAGGTAAACCTGCTAAAAGTCTTTCAAATGGGAAACTGTAAATATAATCCCCCTCAAACTCTCCGTGAAACTGCTGGGAATGAAATACTTCATTAGCAGAAAGACCGCTGATTATTTCTCAAGTCCAAACTGTTACGCTCATCCAAAACTCTAGGATTAATGTCGTTTTTTTCCTCCAGCTCTCAGCGAGACCCTGCCCCATGCTCCCTCCTCTTACACCCCCTTCCCCTTACACCCGCTGGGCCAGCCGCAGGGCCACGAGCCGGGGCTGCCTCAGCCCTCCCAGCCCTGATGCTGTTACCGGTCCTGATTCCCCTCCTGGGGGGCTCCACTAACATTTGGTACCCTAGGTGCCACCCCAGGTCCCAGAGACACCCCAGGGCGGTGAACCTCAGCGTAGCTCTCCTCCTTTCTTTCCCAGCTTTGCCCTTGCTGCGGGTGTCGGGATAATTGTGTGGTACGTCAGCTGTAAAAGCGGAAACTTTATTTTTTTAATTCCTGAGCCAGACGTCATCCTGCGGTGTGCAGGGTGCTGCCTAGCGGGCCGGTTGAGTCCTGTGAACAGCAACGCGCCACAAATAGTGGAAAGGATGAAGCTCCCAAGGGGACCTTAGTCTCCCTTGGACACTGGGTGTAGTGGTCCAATTATGGTCCTTCTGCCCCCAAAATGCTGGTTTGGGTCTGGCCAGAGCTAAATACCAACTGCACATCACTCTGGGAGTTACTCAGCAACTGCGATACAGATTTTTTAATTTTTCACCAATATTGATGCAACCAGGATCACATCTGCAGGGGGTTGGAGTTGCCCCAGATTAGATGAGGCGGTTTTATCTTTTTCCTTTGAAACTTTCCTTGGAACTTTTTCCTTTATTTTTCTTGCCTTGAGGAGTGTGGCGTTGTGTAGTATCTCCTCCAAAGAGTCTTCTGCAAGGGCAGTGGCTCCAGGAGGTATTTAGTGTCTTGTTCTCCCTGCTTTGCGGACTGAAGAGCTTTAATTTAACCGAAGTTCTGGGGTGCTCCCTGTATGGAAATGGAGGTGCCTGTGTGGAAATGGGATCACCTGCAACGTGTAGGAGGTCAGAGAGCTCATGTAGTGGTCTTTCTCTGATCACAAGCTACTATCAAAATTTGGTTTTCAGCTTCCTTTTGGCTTCCCTGAGCTAAATCTAACCGGGACCCATCTCTAAAATCGGTAGATGAGAGGAATGATGCCCTTTTCCTCTTGTAAAATCCAGCAGAGCCAGTGGCTTCCAACAAATTGTGTAGCTGGAAGGCTTAGTTCCATTTTACTGCTTGCGGGACATTTGCAAGCAGGTCACAATTTCCTCTAATTAATCCGTTATTTGAAATTATTATTCACAGGACTTCTGTTAATGTTCTTGGCTGATGGTAGCTTTTGGCAGGTGGCACTTGTGTCTCAAGAGGGAGCACGGATGGACAACACAGAAGTTTCTAACTCTGCCTTCTCTCTTCCCGCACAGAGGAGACAGGGGACGGAGAATTCCTGTCCCCATCCAGCCCCGCTGGGCTGTGGATGCCACTTCCATAAATACAAGCAAAAGGCAGCCAGCATGGAGCTGAACCTGGTGATGGGGCGGAGCAGCAATCCCAATTTAGAGCAACATCTCAAGGGATGGGGCAGGTTGTCCATCGCTTGGTATCCCCGGATGCCCTTTCTGGAAAGTACGTGAAAGCCAAGCACAAGCCACCGAGCCGCCTCCGGTGCTAATTTCTGCAGTGTAATAGCGGCTGGCAATGCGCAGAGGTCTGCATAGACGATCTAATGATTCTTTTTGGACTTCAACATGATGAATCTATAAAGCATGTATTGCTCTAGCAGCTAGGTGCAATTTTAGAAATGTTAATGAGTAATTACATAAAGGTTGTCCACAGTCATCGATGTTAATCACTGTTCTTTTGCCAGAGATAATTAAGATGACACTTCAGCAGCATCAGCCAGTGGTTCCCACTGTCTCTGATGTCTCCTTCTCCCCTCCCAGCTCCTGCCATGGCTCTCACCCTCCAGGGATCTTCTCGACTACCTTCACTCCTCCTAGCCCCCCAGCTTTTCTGAAGGGCCTTACCGACTGTGGCCTGAGGACTTTTAAGCTATATACGAGCATTTCACACCCTCCTGTGAGGGGAGCTGAGGGTGCCGGGAGCAGGAGATCTGGGTGATGTGAGGCAGTGACCTGCTGCCTCCATGCTCCTGCTCAGAGCATCGGGGCACTCAGCTCCATTCTGCAGGTAATTCGCGTAGACAAAGTGTGCAAGTTGCTTCGCCTTCTTTGGCCTCCACCTCATGAAATGGCTGGGCTTCCCACCTTCTTCGCCTTTTTGCGTGTCTTGGAAACCTCTGATGGAAAGGATCACAGCTAGTATTAATGACTATGGAGAAGCTGGAGTAACAGCTGTGTAAGTATATGGTTTGTTGTAGTAAAACTTATGAAGTTTATCCACATTTTCACTCCTCAGCCTGTGATCAGATGCTGTTCAGTACAACACGGGTTTCAGGTGATGGAAAGCCTGTGATGGAGGTTTTAGTGAGGAGGGATAGCCTGGCTGGGCCACCAAAATGTATGAGTGGGAGGGCTGGGGTGTGAGCTGCTCTTGTGCCTCTCCTGCAGAATTCCCAGGTAAATGAGTCAAACTAGCTGCGTGCTAGTTCCCCGGCTGTAGGACAGCAAGGACATGAGTGTGTGACCTGTTCGCCTGCAGGGACCATGCAGTCACATTGAGACAGGAGGGCCAGTCTGGGTGTCTAAGGTTGGATCACCCCGAGGCAGCAGGAGCTCCTGACACCATGTGCCATGAAAACGACCTGTTGCATTGACTCTGAAGCTGCCCAGACGGGACACGTCTCCTGTTACTGCAGATCTTCATGGGTGCTCTTTGCTTTGGGGGTGGGAGGGAGAAAGCACTTTCATCAGCTAAGCATGGCAAGATATCTGAAACCCCCACTCCTTTATTCTTCCAGATTTTCATCTTTAGGACTGATAAATACATCTAGAGGTGAGATGTGAGGGTCAGTTTTAACAGTAGAGGAATATAGGATGATGCTGAAAAAGCTTAAATGTGCTCCTCTACAAAACCTGTTAACCCTGTGCCTCCGACAGCTCCACATCAGCCTTGGGTAGTAGCCCTGGCTCCTCCCTGGAGGAGGCTGTTTCAGGGAAAGTGTTACTCAGCATCCATGAGGGTGTCAAAAACCTGGCCAGGAATAAAGATTTGCTTCTCCCGCCCTTGGCAGCCTGAAGGTTCCCTTAAACTCACAAACCTTGTGTAAGGTTTCACAAGAACAGGGCAGCCTACATCGATGGCTCTAGTGTCTCTCCAGATCTGACTCTCACATTGCTTTCAGATCACAGATAAGAAAAAACCCCAACTGATTCAAAACCCACAGCAGCTTCCAAGCCAACCTATTGCCTACTGATCAAGCTCTGAAGCGCTGGTGAAGAGCTCCCTAGAGCCTCTCTCAACAGCTTTTATCACCGTAGGAAGCACTTGCGATTTGCAGTTGCTGTCCCTGCCTCTCTGCATGGCTTCCTAATCTCTGCCACGCAGCACCTGCACGATCCCTGGCGTAACAGAAGTCTTCACAAGACCAACAGATTTAGTTTCAAAGCATTTAGTTAGGGAAATTTGGAAAGTAAACACCGTCTAGTCAACATTTTCAGGGTGAACTGACCTACAGAGCAAGGGGGAAGAAATCCACTCAGAATCTAAGGCTTTGGCTGAGGAGGAGAGATGATTTTGTGAATGAGGCAAGCCTAGAAAACGCAATCGAGATGACTTATTTTTCCCCAAGGTGACACTGAGCACATCTCAGCTTATTGCCTCTGTACTAGAACAATGCATTGCTCCATCCCCGGGCTGTAACTGAAGGCTGCTCCTGCAGCGGGCTTCACCGCCTCCTAACAACATTCCCTGTTATTTCATGCCGGAGCCGTGCGTGCCTGCACACCCAAGAGAGCGATGAGGGTACTCGCACCGTCTGAACGGTAAAAGGCTCATAATGGAGTTTTTAATGCAAAATGCGTCATGCTTGGAAATCTTTCACCTATGAAAATGAAACCACCGCTTCACTGTTACTGACAAAAGACTTTAAAGGAACTATCAAAAAAAATCTCTATTTGTAATTTTACTCTGTACCCCTCATTCTAGTTATATTACTTGGTTATTTTTTAACATATTCACTTTGAAGTCCTCCATTCGCATCAGGTAAGCTGGTTTTGGTGGGTGAACCATTTTGTGCTGGGACACAAGTTTTAAGGAATTTTTGGTGCCAGCTGGCTCTTCCAAAGCTTATTCTTGATAGACAATCATTTCATTTCCTTAAAGTGTTATTAGGGAAACCACATGATATCCGATTCTGAATCGTGCATGCATCTGAATTAGCGGAAGGCTACTGTAATTAGTTTTAAAGCAAGGCTGCAAGTTGCACCAGGATTTAAGGATAGCACAGCTGTTTTATACAGGCAGCTGTGATGTCCATGCCTGCGGGCCTCACGGTAAACTAAGCTTTACTGGAGGGTGAAGGAAAGTTGCTCCAGGAGATGAAATCATGAAAAGTGGCATATGGTAAAAGAGTCATATCTTTACCTACAATTCCTGAAATCCGTCCAACCAAAAAAGTCTTGAGTAAACATTACACCTCGGCCTTTGGAAAAGCAACCCTACGGATCAAATTGTCTCCTGAAAACAAAATTGCTTCATCTGCTGCAGGGAAAAAAAATCATGTATTTATTCTCACACACATGGGTCGTAGCCAGGCACTAAGCCGCTACACTCAACACAACAAAAATTTGAGTATTAAAAGCTGCCACTCACATATTTATTACGCTGAAAGCACTGTCGCACACATTTGGCACCGCGCTGCTCGTGGGCTGTAACTTTTCACGTGCAAAGTTCACTCGCAGAACAATGCGAATCAAACGATCCCAGATGTGCTTTAAGCACAGTATTGGGTTGCACACCTTCGCTCGTGCGGGGCAGGGCAGACCTGCTTGCGTCTGCGCTTTCGGAGCAAGGCTGATATCAACCCACCGTCCCCGGCGTGCAGGACAATGGAAGAATGTCAAGTTAAAAAAGCCCTGCAGATACTTGGCCCATTCAGGTGCGGCGTTAAAACCCTGCCAAAAGGACTCACCTATGATTTATCAGCGTAACGCTCCGGCCAAAGCTAAAAACCAGACTTCACTGCCCTGTTAATTTTGATACAGAAAACAGAGGAAGTTTAAAACATCACTGTCCAGCTTAAAAGAAAGCAAAAATTGAGAAACCGCGGTAATAGCTATGAGTGCATAGTGCTGTTTAAAGGGGGAATCAAAATCTTATGCCATATAGAAAGAAAAAAATATAAAAATCAAACATCCAGCTTTTAAACGTATCTGAAGGAAACCATGCTGTATTTTCTACTGGCTTCTCAGGAGTAACGGTTAGTGTTGCCATAGCCGCTTGGTTCTCCAGGGTAGTGCATTTTTAGCAATTCAAAGCCCTTTTCTGCTCATGAAGTAATAACGCCCCCGAACCTCCCTTAAGGAAGAATTTTGTACATTTTAAGCAGCAGGTCTCTTATTGGAACAATCAGGGAATGTTTCTCATGAAGGTTTGATGTTGGCTAACAAATACTTGACAGGAAGAAACCTCGATACGATGTGTTTTGTGTATGCGTGTTATTGAGCATTTATTCCACGGCAGACAAAGCAAAACGTGTCGCAGCCCAGCGTAACTTCTGCAGCAGCCTCTGCTGGCAGCCAGCGCTCAGCCTGCCGTTTTGCAGGGAGCCCCTTGCCAGCATTTGGACTTGCTGCTGCTACAGAGGGACCTTACAGCACCAGCAACCTTGCTGTAAGGAGGAGATGCTTGCTGTAAGGAGGGCTAGCTGTGCTGGTGACTAAGTTTTTTCCCCAGGGTTAAAAATACGGTATCAAAACCCCCATATATATATATATACACACACACACACACATATGTGTACATATATGTAATACCTGTACAAGATATTATGTATACATATAAATTATGTATACATATAGACTATATTAATATAAAATAAATACAAGATCATCTCAGCTTTCCTTTTCACACGTGCCTTATGTCTTTGGGATGCGACTGGACCACAGAAGCGACAGCTTGCTGATATATACGTACATCAAAAGCATGCTCTTGACAGCCCTTCCACCTCCGCCAAGCTGGGGTAGTTTGGCCAGCAGGACCACAGGAAAAATTGTTAAACATGGCAAGACTCAGGAATTCACATTTATCTTGGAATTGGCAAATTTCTGTTTGACAGTTATTCCCTCGCTGAATTGCACTGAGAGGACAGGACTTACGCAGAATCACCCACAGCAACTGTCCTCGTACCATAACTACGGTGCTGGGGACTAGTGGTGCGTTTTGGCTGCTTTCCTTGAAAATTCAGTTTTTTCAAAAAAATGTACATTTGTACATAAATGTGACAAATCTAAAAGCTGATGAGGTAAAATCTGTTTTCTTCAGAAACAAAGAGATGACTTTAATAATTGTAAGTTTGAATAAAACATGCTAGCTGCTTGGAATAAATGAAAACTAACACAAGTCTTGCTTTAAAAAAAATACAGCAATTGCAATTTTAAACTGTAAGGTTACAACCATCTCCTCTAATTGCATAGCAACACCTGCATCACACTGCCTCAGGCAGCTGCAGCAAGTGAACAGATTCAGAGCCGTAAACCACGAGACAATCTTTCCATGGGCAGCAAAGGGTGGTCAGCTCCGATCACCCAGCAAAGCATTTGAACAAGGAACCAGCGCCTGTCATGTTTAATGTAAGGAAGATGTTTCAAGATTTATCTTGAGGAGCAAAGTTGCCTAAACCTCCCAGCTAGAGCAATGTGTTTCCATTTATGTATTATTAAATCACAAACACGTTGAAAAGCTGGGTCTATCTAAACTCCTGCAAAAAAGGCGATTAATTAGGTGGCTGCTGCAGTCTAGGGGGAGCAATTTTTACTCACAGAGGTCCCATGCATTCCACAGCAGACAGCTTCTAGGGGCTTGCTCAGATTTTCTCCCGAGTCTTGTCTTCAACACTGAAATATGAGGTTTGGCATGGTTGTTTGCAAAGGAGCCATTTACACACACCAACTGAAGCTGCATCTTTTGTATCTGTCAAAACAGTGTCAGTTCCCCTGCCCATACTTTTGCTCTTTGGTATGCATATTAGAAATACTTGAAATAAATGTTTTTCCTCTTCTGCCTGTTGCATGTAAGATGCAACCAAGGGGAAATGGCCACTTTCGTTATCCCTGAGAGCTGCCAGTGGTACGAAACAGGCCGAAGAAAGCATCTTGCCTTGTTCTTTTGATAGCAATCCCTTCTGTGTTAGTTGTTACCCTGCTAGTACAACCTGGGATTTTGAAACCGGGTCTCTCTGCTCCCACGTACAACTTGCCCTCTCCAACAGAGGAAAGGTGGGAAAAATCAGCTCCCTGGCTGCTGGGGAAAGCACTCCTCTGCCTGAAAACATTACTCCTACAGCTCAGCAAGCAGAGTATTCTACACTCAAATATTTGATTAAAAAATAAAAATATTTAAACAATTTTCGTCCACCTCTTTTGCTGCAGAACTGAACATTTTCTGGAGGACCCCTACCAGGAGCAAATTTTCCCAGCAGGGACAGATTCAACCGAAGTGGCTGAATAGATCAATTGGCATCAAATGCAGTTAGGAAGCACCATAAGCAAGTGGGTTAGTGCACGCTAGAGGGCAAGCCTGGTTACAGACACAGGGCTCGCAGCTCTCTAGCAGAGGCAGATCATGCAGATGCAGCGATAGTGTGGATGAGAAAGTGCTTCCCCCCTCCCTGCAATTTCAAGTCTTTCCCTTCCTGGTCACCCAGCTAGGGTAAAGCTACTACAAACAGCAAATCTTTAATGTGTAGTGCTAAGGTGAGAAAAGAAACAAACCATTAACACCAAGTGTTACAGAAAGAAGTGTACATGATTTCTTTTTTTTTTTCTTTTTTTTTAAACATCTGAACGGAAAATGCAATCAAATTCTTAAGGAAGGTATTATGTTATTAAAAGACTCATGCTGATATTATTCTTTATGCCTAGAAAAATCTGATCAACTTAAGTGATTAGCCAACTCCAATTTTAAAGCTGTGAAAAATAGGCTAAAAAGAGCAATAAAACTGTGCTGTGCTCACTAAACCCAATATAACTGGGCAAAGTCAGACCTTCGAGTCCTTTTACTACGGCTTAGAATCCGACTGAAGATCTTTTCCTGACACACAAGTCAGGTAAGCAATTCACAGAATTAGCATACAACTTCAACACTTTAAGAAATAAAAGTCTGCTTCTTCCCTAACTGACTCACCAGTCCTCGTGCCATCTAGTGGCCTGTTTCTTTAGGCACGTACAATGATTAGTTACTAAAAGCCTTTGGTTAAAACCAGGCTGCTTCTTTAACATACGGTGGTCAATATTATGCTATCATTTTAAATGAAAGGTTAGATTACGAAATACAGAATGCTGACTGGGAGTATCACAGAAATTTACTCTTTTCTCCAGTCACTAACCAGTAACATGAAGCACTCATACTAAAAAGGGTCATGACAAAAAATACATTTTCCCTTTCCTCAAAAAGGCCTTGTATCACCTTCAATTAAACTTCTAACTAGTGTGTAGACCAAAGACAGATCCTTGATGGTTCTCCTCATTCTCAATTATTTGGGTCTGAAAGACTAACAAAGCTCTGCATCTTCATGCAGACTCTGTTTTTCTGTATGTTTTATTAGAAAACCAGAACTATAGTTTCAATTTGGATTCTTTTGCTTGCAAAGCCTTGGTTGCTAGTTCAACTCTCTCTTTTAGTAAGCTAGCTTCTTCAGCACTCTTTTGGGCTTGTGCATTCTTCAGTAAGAAGTGGGCAAGGAAGAGTTTCAAGCCCTCCCGTAGCAATCCCAGTTTGGGGTTGTCAGATATCCTGTAAAGACACAGATCAAAAATAGTATTTAGTCTTCTACCATGTCAGAAGTTTCTTAATTTATTTTCTTTATCTTCTTCAGAGACATAGAAAAAAATCCAACCTATAAAAGGAGCTTTTCTGAAGAGGTTTTCAAATTACCAGCAAGTCTATTATTAGTTTGGCAAGCAGCCCAAACACACTCAACATACAATCGATCCCCAACAACAAAATGGAATATTGGAGCCTTAAACTTGCTTTATGTCAACAATTACATCACAGCAAAAAACTAGGCAAACGCCATGTTTGAGCTTCCTTGCGTTGCAGTGTAATGGTTGAAACATCATCACCTAATTTTTTCTAATTTTATGTGGCATTGCAAGTTTAATACAAGAAAATCACAGAATCACGGAATAATTTGTCAGAAAGGATGTTAGCAGGTCATCTGGTCCAACCTCCTGCTTAAGGCCAAACTAACATCCAGGTGTGGTCAAGTTGCTCAGTCCTATCCACTCAAGTCTAATGGATCTCCAAGGATGCAGATTTCCCAGCCTCTTCAGGCAATCCTATCCCATATACAAAAATCAGATTTTCCAGACAACGCTGATTTAAAGAAAAGAAAAAGACCCAAACCTTTCCCTCATTAGTATTTCTTTATTCTTCCTTTTTACACTAAAGACCACTCTACCAGTAGTCTGTGCTAGAAGGTAATTCTACTGCACACAGATGGTAAATCAGTACGGAAAGTAGGTAGTTACAGAGCTCTGCTCATGAAAATCCTATGACCAAAATTATACATTGAATATCTGAATCTGTTATTTTGTGTAACACTTCTCAAAGTTGTATCTATCAGAGCCTGTACTAACACACAAATGATACACTTCCCCCCACTCACCCAGGAGAGCTTACTTTTTCAGGGACGGATGGCTGAATTTTGGAATAGGCACAGTGTAATTTCCAAACAAAACAAGCAAACTTCTTATCTTCTTAATTACTACTCACCAAGGGTTCCCTGGAGATCTCTCTGATCACTTACCTCACAAAAATGTCACTAAGTTCTTCAGGATCTGTTTTGATTAACAGCATGCTTAATACTTGTCGCAAGAAACGGACTTTGGGTTTATCTAGTTCGCTGAATTCAATTACCTAAGTAGAGAGAGAGAGAGGGAGAATTAGATTAATTCAAGTATTTCAAATAGCTGAATTATCTTCTAAATGAATAGTTATTAGCATACCAACTGGCCTCCTGTATATACAGAGTCTTACGTTTGGCATGGAAGAATTAGCTGAGAACGCTGCCTCCAAAAGCTAATTAATTAAGGAAAGCAGATAACTTTCCAAGGAATAACCTGTCTGCTAATACCAGAATTCTGGATGTAATTTCTCTAATAGATACATACTTTAGAAATACCTAGGAATATCCACATAATTGCCTGTTTAACACATTTCAATTATTCTTCTAATAAAATTCTATGGAGTCCCCATTCTGAAATCCAAGTGCTCAGTAGATTTCTTTTGTGCCTAATAAAAATCAACATCAGCTCAAAAGCATAGCTGAAAATCCACCAACAAAGCTTGTTAATGAAGGGGCCTCAGTTCCAACTCTGGAGACTCTTAAAGAAAATGATCTTACCACTGCTCTAGATACAGAACTGCAGACTTTCTGAATGCCTGGGTGAGTATAGGTTCCCTTTTCCTCAGATGATAGCATTACCGTAATCAGTTTGATTAATTTAGCAATTTTAGAACAAGTTTTGTCTTAGTTTATGACCGTGAAACAGCTGAAGTACCAGCTAGGTAACCAAGAAAATACATTTTCCATAGAACAAGCACACACAAACACAGAAGTATTTTGGAAAGAAAACACACCAACCTTGAGAACTGAAAGTGGCAACGATTTTGTCTTTAATAAGTGAGCCAACAGTGAAACCAAGTTGGAGATGGCAGCAGCTGAGAGGTTTTCTAAGTCTTTGATTTTGTCCCAAATACTAAACTGAAATGTGACCTAGGTGTCAAAGGAAAAAAAAACCCAAAACTACAAATCAAGTGTCTGTTTAAATCAGTAACAATGTAACAAAACCTTTTGACCTTCTATTCTTTATGAGCCCTTTGTTAATTAACAGAGATGCTTGAACAGACTGTTCAATTCTTTTCAAATGCATAAACCAGAGGAAAGTAAACCTGCAGTGGTTATTTTATTTCCTGTTCAGATCTGACCATGAGCATGCCTTACTGAATGCACAGCTATACCAGCAGAATATTTCCTCAGGATCCTGATCTTAACAGGCATGCATCCACTCTCAGGTATTTAATAACTTGTCTTCCTAACCACAATATTGACACTAAACCAAAACAGAACCAAATTTTTCTTCACCTGAAATCGTCTTTCATATTCACAAAACTTGTTGGCTAAAAATGCGTAGAAGGGGTTATACGTCTTCTCCTGTAAGCAGCAGTAAATGATAACATGAACGATCTCTCTCTCCTGCTGACCTTTCAGTCCAAGCCTAAAATTTAGTGAAAGAATGAGAATCGTTTAGTAAGGAAAAATTATTGCCACAAAATAAAAGCTACAGTTAACATACAAGACTAATATTTAAAAAACAATAAAGTCTTTAAAACTTGTATTGTTTTTAAAACTGAATGGCCTCAAACCCTTCAGACTGTGGGCTAAATCAGTATCCTGGTACAGCAATATAAAAATGCTAGAATTATCAGTGTTAAAGGAGTGGCTGCAAAAGCAAGACCTTGACAGACAGAAGTAAAATGATAAAAGTACATTTACCCCTGGGGGAGTAAAGGTAGCATGCTCCACGTCTGTAGCTCTCCATGAAGAAAAACAGGAGAGGGCACTGTCATCATGGAGTCTTGTGCCTTTGAATGTAGCAGCAGCACTGCAGCAGGCACTGCTGCATTGGTGTACATTGGTGTACAAAGCTTGAAAAGTGAAACAAGAACTGCAGGATCCCGTTGCAGTTATTTCACACTTGTGCCTGTTCACGGGAGGAAAACCAACCTGTGGATCAGTATAAGCCTATTTAGAGAAGCATGTCCAGGGCCCTTCACTTCTGTGGTAGTCACTAGAGATGAAAATATTTAAAGATGTTTTTCCTACTTAGTTGGTGATATGAATGCTTTAATCTCTAGGTCAACCCCATGTTATGTAACACTTGAAATTCACTATTGTCTGATAGTAGCCTAAGAGGATGCAGTCAGTGATTTCAAAGCACCTTAAAAAAAAAAAAAAAGAAAAAAGCCTGAAGAAAACAGTATCAATGAGTACTTCTGTTGGCTGCCTCGGCATAAAGGCCAAGGACTGAACAGCCTTCCACTTGAACAGCTGACCAGTCTGAAAGAGGGCTGAGATGCTTTGGCAGAGAATGGTAACTAACTCACAATGCACCTGTTCTGTGAATAATATAATTTAGCTTCCAGGGCTGCCAAATGCTTGGCAGCATTAAAACCAATTAAAACGAAAAATGCTTCATATTATAATCTGGAAAATGTCAAACAAAATTCTTTTCATTGCTTCAAGCTCAAGTTTCATACGGCATTAGTATAACTCAAGTGTATTTTCTAACCAAGTTTGACTCCACTGGAATTTGCTCTACCATCTGTAGAGTAGTTTCTCATTGCTCAATTCTAGTGTCCCTTGTTTGTACACACCTCCAGACATCTGCCATTGCATTTGATCACAGACACACACCAGATTAACAGGGAAAATACTGCCTTTCAGCCAAATCCCCCCCCAGAATTTAAGGTTTTACAATATGAAAATCTGGGCTGATGCTAATGAGTGGTGAAAACTCACAAGCCTGCTTCTCCAAAAGAGGCCAGCACTGTAAGTGCTGTGTCTGCGATATAATTCACTTGCTCTCCCATCAGTGAAGTTCTATCTGATTTTATTACAGAGTAACAACAGTTTGTTTTTTTTTAAATACACAGCTTTTCAGACACTGGAAGTTACATTGCAATCACTTACCTGGCACACTCTCTTTCCTTGTTCGTCATCACTTCTTTCATGACTTGCTTATTTAGGAAATATTCATGTTGCCAGACATTGTAACCAAGTACATCAGCACTTTGATGTTCAATTTTGTTCTTACCTTGACTTCTTCACAGACTTAGCAGTATTTAATCTTTTCAGACCTAGCATTCCAAACATCTAAAATTTAAGAGTCAGAACTGTCTTTCACTGCTGAGCTTCACCATAAACCTGTACAGACTTCATAAGCCTGATAATGTTTCACAAAGAACAGCAACTACCTCACCTATTAAATCATTCATGAGTGATAGTATTCCCAAGGGACTAGTATTTCTTGATCACTTTTGCTACCCTGAATTACACGTCACACTACAACAGGTTATTGGAGACTTTTACAAGCTTCGATTTTTTGTGAGATATCAACCTTCTCAAATTCTTCATCTCTATGAAATAGCTTTAAAAACTGCCCCTCCATCAAACTTAAGAAGCATTCAATCCCTCTCCTTTGTGTATCTATGGTTTGTGAAAGAGGTGTGGCCTTTCACCTGAAGAAATGGATCAAGTCTCTCTCTTCTTTGTCTCCAAGTGATGTTCCCAACCCTCCCTTTACTTCTGCAATCACAAGCTGAGCCACTTCAGGGAGCTGGTTTGGCTTCAAACTAACTATTTTGCTGAAGGAGGAGAAAGACAAGCAAAACTAAAGCAGCCTGGTTTTAAAACTGTTCAAATTACCATTTAACCACACCTAAACTCTGCCAGAGACCTAGCACCAGATGAATCAACAGTTAAAATACTTCTTTATGTATTTCTCATGCTCTTCCTCATGAGGCTGACATTGAGCATAGGACTATTAATTCCCACACACTCTGGAACACGTGTTCACATTGAAGTTAATTCCTGCACTGACAATTTTGTGTACTTCCCATTATACTCTGCCAGATGGGGGCAGATTTGAGAATTCCCCTCTCTTTGAGTTTGCCACTTTAAAATCAGTATCAACACACACCAGGCAATCTGCAGGCACTTTGTCTGCCAAGCCTATGTGTATACTATATAGATTTGTATACTAGCTTGAATAGCACGGGTGACAGTCAAGGATCAATCTGCAAATTGAGCTACCAGGTCTTGGCAAGAATTGCAGCAGCAGCAGCAGCTAATTTCTTTTAATTGAACAGGCCATATTAAGATATTGGAATGACTCCATCACAGTCTTAAATCCAATCTGTGTTTTGCAGAAGTGGCATTTAATCAAATATTAGTTGACTTTATTACAAAGTCTGTTTTGGTTTGGTTAGCAAATTAAATAATTGCATGCCATCCTAGTAAGACAAGTCCCTTGAATTACAAGGCTGCAACAGAAAAGTTCAGACATGATCTCTCCCCTCCCAGTTACTACAGACTTACAATTAATATTCTGACAAACATAAAGAACAGCTTAGTTTGAGCTTTTCCCTGATCACACCTTCTAGAAAGCTGTTTGCCAAGTGGTAAGGCAACTGGTCTTAACATGAAATGTGACCCTGGAGCAAATCCAAAGCTAATAAATTCTGCAAGAGAGAAGTGGAGGTGCTAGAACACTACCAGGTCATGCAAGTATGGACAGAGACCTATAAGATGGCTTAACAAGATGGCAAGATGTAAATAAGTGGCAGCAGTATGGAAATCTAACAAGAAAACCAAGAGATTGAAGGGGCTTCTAGTCTGCCTCTGTGAGGAAGCAAGCCTGCAACAGACTTCCATCCACTAGACCGGGATACACATCTTCAATGCAAAAAGATACAGGCTCTTTAAGTCAAGATGCTGCAAATAACAGTTATAGACATGAGTGACAGTCTCACTAGGGGCTACTCCTTTCCTCTGATTGCCAGTCAGTTCTGCCTGCCCCCTACTAGTCCTTCCCCAGGGTTTTGGTCCCTCTTCTACCTTTTTACCCTACATGGATCCCTAACTATGCACTTCTTTAATTGTATTATCAACTAAATGCTCTTAAACCTAGACCAGCAATGTTATTTTTCCAACCCAGCTAATGCTATTTTTAGTTCTGGGCTGTCTGCATTAGTCTATATTTACCTGAGAAGTTTTTCAAAGGCATCCAGGAAGTCTTCGCTTGTCATCAAGACACAAAAAATACTTCTTCTGATATCAGTATTCATTCTCTGCTTACGAGCAAGCTCCATTATCTTTGAACTCACCTGAAAAAAAAAATCAAATTGCTACTTTATTTATGCTTGCTTTGAGAAAGTTATTTCTGTGCAGTCTTGAATAAAACCATTAATGAAGATCTCAAACTATGAAGCAGCAATCCAAAGGTCTTGAGCTTTTGCCCAAAGGCATAGGTATCACCAGGAGCTTTTTCAACTACTGAAATATATTTTAATATATTTTAAGTGTGCCAATTATTTTTAAGATGTGCTTCTCTAATGTAAGTCACCAAGACCATCTCACCACACTTCTTTTAGAATCAGCTCAGATATATACCACCCACAGACAGCACTACCTGTCAGAATTCATACAAGGAAATTCACTTTTAAATCAAGGCTTCTTCCACTTACAGAAAATACTTTTGCAATTCTACAGGATAAGAAAAAATGAGCTATACTATAATATTTGCAGTGACAACTCTTATGAAGCATGAGTACAACATTCTGAAAAGTGTAAGAGCGGAATTCACAGTCCAAAAGCTTAGTCTTACAAGAGTCTGAAGTTTTTTTGGTGGGCTTGGAAATGAATTTATTTACCTGTATGCAGAACATTCAAAAGATCGCAAACACTTAGACTTATAACTAGTACTGCTTGGATTTACCTTTCCTATATGCAGTTTTTGCTGAGTTTTGCTGTTTTTATCATTGATCATTGGTGCTCCGCTCCAGGATGACCCTACGATCCACCAGCGACCAGCCCGATCAGCACTGAGGAGAGATTCCAGGGAGACACGGAGCTGAGTTTCTTTTCCAGAACCACCCTTGTGAACCTTGAATATCAAAACCCAAAAAACTCAAATAAAAGCTTTTGAGGCTTCCTTTTTTTTTTTTTTTTAAAAAAAAAGGAAACAAGAAATACTTTAATTACTTAAAATTACTTTTAAGCAAATTTTTAAACAAATACCTTAAATCTCCATAAAGGTCTTTGCAGGTATGCCCCCGCCCCGCCCCCGTTAGTTTCAGCAACCTGAAGAGAATTTAGAAGTTTCCTATGTCCTATAATTTCTCAAATATAAGAAGTTGCTTAAATCTACATTTAAAAGCTCTTGGTTTTTTATTTTTAAAAAAGAGATAATAAATTTTAAAAGTAGCCATCTTCTACTCATAAAATTTTATTAGAATTCAGACTTGATGCTGACATTGTAAATCAGTTGCAGCATCTTACAATCTGGTCATGATTTTCCTTTTGAACACTTGTGATCAAATACAATGACATAACAAACTGCCTTAACTTCTGTACAAGTCAAACAACAGAAAGTTTAAACAAAATAAGAAATTTTCAACAAAGGAGTCTAGAAGCATACCAGGAGGACTATGAAAACTGAAGAGAGGAAATTCTACAGAATGAGGTTACCTAGCTTGTTGTTGCCTGGCCTATTATCTTTGATGTACACATCTTGCACTTACAAGTTTCTGAAAAATAAGATGTTCTGGGTGTTGTAGACAAGTAGTGTAATTTTCAGATTGGAGATACATGGAATCTAAAACCAGATTCAAGTCCCGTGAAAGTGAATTCGTTCTCAATCTAGAGAGATAGTTATGTTCATGCATTTTATACTGGGCTGTTCTAGACAAACTGCCCTCTCTCAGCCAAAAAAACTCCACTCCCACAAAAGAAAAACCCAGAAAAGAAAAAATATCTAGGTTTTCAGAAGTGTTAGGCTTCCAAAGTGATTCTGGTCAAGTTAGGAGCGAGTGTCTGCATCCAAATCCATGGAAAAAAGAATCTGTTATACTGACTCATTTCTTCTGCACAATCATTAAACATCCCACAATCTCTTTTTCAAGGATAGGACTCTGAGGCAAAGTCTTTGGCTAAGTATTACGCCCTTTCTCAAACTGTTCTGCAGAATGCTGGTTGACTCCTGACTTAACTTGGACACAGGAGATAATGATCTAAGAAGTGATTTTTGTCCACAAGAGTTTCAACCTGTTAAATGAACTAAAAAATACTATAGCCCTCAAGCCTATGCATGATATAAATAATTACTTCTGGTTTACAAATAACTATACTAAGTACGTCAAGGAAGTTCTCACCAGTGTTCTTTGCAATTTGCGGAGTTTTTCAACTGGTTCAGGATCATAACCAGGAATCTTACGCATGTCATTATTCCTTAGTGCCAACATAGTCTCTAGCATAAAACGAACCTATTGGGGAAAAGAAAAATTTCTGTGGATTATGTCCTCTAAGTTTATTAAATAAAGTAGAGTGTACTTTAAAATTACTATTTTGTAAGAGTAAGCAGCTCAGCTAGCAATACACATCAAAATTTAGATTACATGAATACAAATACAGAGAAGGATGGTTACTTTAACTACTATTATATCTGTTTGTGTTCAAGTTTTTAATGCAAAGCTTAATTTGCTAAACACCATGCCTCAGTGACCATTTTTTAAAGTCTTCTTAATACTTTAAAGTATTACAAAACAGAAGCGCTGTCCATTGCATAAGACATAAAACGCTCCTAGGCTTACTCATTACAAGCATTTTGGTATCTGTGTCCTAAGAACTAATGAAGAAAGGCAGACAGGAATGCAAATAACTGAATGCAACAACTGAACACTAATGGTAACTTAGAATCCAAATACAGCGTAGCAGAAAACTAAATAAACACATGTATCTAAGTGCTTATTAAGGTCTATTCAGAACAGAAAATCTTTAACACACACACATACCCTTGTCTGATCATGTAGTTTCTTGTCTGCTGTGTTTGCTTTCTTCTGGGCTTCAGTGATCAGTTCCTTCAGAGCCAACGCATCATCTTTTCTTAAGGAAAAGCCCACGTTTTTCAGAAGAAACAAAATCAACTCAATCTCTTTTTCAGTGAATGTGCCAATAAGCTTTTTCAGAATATCAAAGATCAGCAGGGAATGAACCACATGGAAATTATACAGATGAGCGATCAAGGCAAGCAGATTTTCACATTCTTTCCCTTCAGCATCACTTTTACAGAGTTCATCAAATTTCTTCACCACAGCTTCCAAAAAATGAGCACCAACCTGGCAACAGTTCCATGGTGGAGGGGGGATAAAAAAATCCAGCAGTTAACTGTAAGTAGATTTTATAGATGTCTGTAAAACATTCAATTTTGAGGCACTGCCACTAATAATTTTAAAGAAACATTGTTGTTCCTCCCAACCAATATGGATGATCTACATTTACATACACAAATATCTAAGTGTTATATGATGTCCTGTTGCCCTGTGAACTTTATGCAAGAAAAGCAAATGTTATGAATTTACAGTACACATACATCAGAATTTGTTTACATAATTTTCATGGACACATATTAGCATCTTCCCAGCTGCCAGGCTAGCATGCTGTTACTGCTAGTCACTCATCCAGTAAAAGCGGCATGTCAAAAACCAAACACATCACAGACATTAGCATTCCAGAATAAAATCCTTAGCAGGAGAGTAAAAATTAGTACTGTAAAGCAACCCCCAACATACCAGGTTTCACAGCTGCTGAGCATGAGCTTAGGCTGCTTTTGAAGTAGGGATAAGTCTTAGCAATTTTATTTTTTTTTTTTTGTCAGTGGTGCAGATGGGAAAAGAAATTTTGGTATCTTTGTATTTGTGAAGAGAGAATTGATGGTAAAGACTGGAATTAGAAAGCATAGCAAAATATAGGTAGGTAATGAAGACATCACTGCTAAACTAGATCCATGCCATTATTATGGTGTTAATATTTGCTGATTGTCTTATGAAACCCGAAGTCCCAGTAGCAGTACTGACTTGCATTACAAACCTCAAGCAGCTTAGGTATTAACTATCCAATGATCATACTGCACAAATACATAAACGCAGTTACTGGATTCCCAACTTCTGCATTGCTCAAACTAATCTTAAACGCAGCTGTGCTATCACAGTTCCACATAAAGCATATTTTGCATTTATTTTACAGAAAGACAATGGAGATTTATAGTATACTTAAGAGTCTTACATTTAAAGATGCTGTATAATGGAGTCAGTAGTACAGAAGACAGTCTGGATATAATCTGTTTCTAATACCTCTTAGTATACTTGTATCTAAAACCATTACCAGGTATTTTCCAAAGTTTCAACTTTAAAGAAGAGAAACAGCCTTTTTAGTAAGGCATTGTAATATTACATTATATTTGCAGTCAGAACAGCCTTTCAAGCAGCAAAAAGGAAGAAACAAACAAAAAGTTTAATGGCAAGGCTGCATAGAGAAAACTGCTGTAATTGCATCCATCTGATGTTTAATATGGCTTTAGAGAACAGCATTCAGGTCACTACGTGACAAACTGAAGAACTTGCATCAATACATCTTTTGCATTGAGATATACAAAGAAAATGTAACTTGGTGGGACCATGGTGCTGAAACAGCTCAGTTTCCTGAGAGACATTAAATTAGCTAAAATCTTCCTTTTTACATCAGTAGTTTCAGCTTCTTCCTAACAGTAAGCAATAGATATTTTATCTCAATTGTTCATGAGGCCTAAAAATAGAAAAGAAAAACCTCCAAAAAACTTTGCCATGGTTTTTGAAGGTTTTGATATTCTGTTATATTCTGGTATTTGACATACCTAGTTAATTCCACTGATGATTTGCATGACTGGGTTTAAGAAAGGACTTTTTCCACTGATGTAAAAGGATTTCCATAACTGTAGTGCTTTTCTTATCTGGATACACATTGTTCAAGAACAATGCCCTTGTATGCCCAAGAGAATAGAAACGGATTAGTGTAATTAAAGAGGAGAAAACTGAAACTTTAAAAAATTCAGTTTTATGGATGTAGAAATATTCTGATGAAAAATCTGATGTTTTTGTAACTGACCAGTGATAGCTCATGGAAGAAATAAATTAAACTGATAAAGCAACAGACTTGGTCCCTTGCACTTGTGGACACCTAGTAAAAAAGCTACAAATACTGATGAAATTCAACTAGAGATGCTTTTTAGTGACACACAATGAAAACCTAAAAAGCCTTTCAAACAAAATAACAAGGAAAACACTGTACAATATGTATTATTAAACTTAGTAAGTTCCAACCACAAGAATTACCTCGATTCCTACATTATGATGAAGAATGCTGACCAAAAGGACATGCTCCATCACCAATCTTGCAGGCATGGCTACTGCAGTAACACAAGCATTCATAAGAATATCTGTCAGAGTTTCATTCATGTCCTTTCTGCTGTTGGCCATGTAGAGCTCTTCCATTTGTCCACTAATGGAGGACAAATTCGGTTCACTCAACCTATTGAGAAACAAAACCCAATGTTCACTTTTTCTTCTCTTTACATGATTCCCCAATTTTCAACTTACCCAACCATCAACCCAGTCTTTTTAGAGAAACTAGCTTGGCTTAAAAAGAAAGATGGAAAAGATGACTGGAAGGGACCTTTTGTATTCTGCTGGGTTCACTAAACTAAAAAAACACAACATATGTTTAAGTCTGTTTTGCCCTTTTTTTTTTTTAAATATTTACATGTAAAAACAGATTGGCAGCAGTACTCACAAAGCACTGTCAGTGTGCTTACTGTCACACTGAACAGACTTATAAGACTGACTTCTGTTCTAAGCAGTTGTAACTATGGCACATCACAGTCTTTGGAGAAATTAAGTATTAAACCACCTCATACTCTTCTAACATATAAGGTACTTGAAATTCTAAATGACTGAACAAACCACATACTGCAAACCATAGCCTGCATTTTACAGATAACATAGATACAAAAACGCCAATAGATTTCTTATCGTACAAACACTCTAAAATTAAAACGTGTTAAAGCGTTAAATACCTTTTCTGTTCTTCAGTACTTTAAGCTATGAAGTGTTGCTCTTCCTCAGTTGTAATGTTGGAGAAATTTAGATTTCTTTAATTAAAAGAAGAAAATCATGCTTTTTTTGGGAGGGAAGTTATAACTCACACTGAGGTGTTTTTAATAGGCACACTCCAACCGACAGTGAATTACACCTAGCACTTGCAGACAACTGCTGTGTGGAATTCAGCCCAATCTTAAATTTATTTTCCAGATTTTTAACTTCTCTAGTGACCAACTTTGAAGAATTTATATCAACAAAGATAATAATTATTAAGGATAGCAGACATGATTGCCAACTTAAAATCAGTTTGTGAAGAGAGAAGTCACATCCTTGCCACTTTTCTTTGAATGATGAGCACTGTCACCCTGAACCAGAAAGATTAATGACTTTCCTTATTACATTACCTATTAATGAGACCATTCACCATTTTCTTCAGTCTTCCCAATTCTTCTCTCTTCTTGTCATCTAGTGTCTCCTGAGCTTTCCTTACTTGAGAGGGAACATACTTTGTAGCACTGTGATTATGACTCTTTCAAGAAAACAGTAAAATAAGATACCAAATGAGGCTAGTACCTTAAATATTTGAACACAAATACACATTTCTATTTAAGATTAATACATCAAACTTTTAATTCAGTATGTATTTTACCATCTAATAACTAACACCAAAGGAACAACTTCATATAGAAAAGCATGCAATGAGTTACCCTTTATGACCAATATAACAGCAGCAAAACTCCTCTATGTTTCACATGAAATTTTCTTTAAGTTATTTTTATTGAAACCTGGCATCTTAGGTCTTGGCTTTATCCAGATGTTACCAGCTCTAGATATACTAACAGTTTACATTAGTGCCACCAGGCTAAATAACCTGTTTGGCCTCCTCTCCACCCCTGCTACAAGACCCAACACAGGCAGAACCTCAGGGCTCACCCAGAATAAGTAACACTTCAGTTTACTCATTTTAACGTCAATGCTCTCTGCTCTTAGCAGAAGTGGTTAATCACGTTCCTAGACTCTAAGGCTGGGGCACCTCCCTTTATTTGCTGATCCTGTGTATAGAGACAAGGCCATATGCCTTGTGCTACCCGCCAGAGGCCTGACCCGGGGGCACTCCACTCCGCAGGCCCAGCCGCTGTCCCGAGGCCTGGGCAGGCAGCAGGGCTGCTGGGCCCGGCTCGTTGTGACCCACAACACCCCGCATGGCTTGCCCCGACAGCAAGCACCTGTGCTTTACAGGGGCGATGTAAACTCTGCTTTATGTTCCGGTTGTGGCATGTAATTCTAAGAAGCAGGTTTTGCGTTATCTAAGGCAAACACCCTACCTCCTCTTCTTCCTCCTCCTCCTCCTCCTCGCCCGGGGGCTCGCTAGCCTCTGGCACCCCGCCGTCCACGGGGGACGAGGACGAGCTCTCGCTCTCCCACTGTCCTTCCCCACCATCCCCTTCGGAGGGGTCTGAGGCGTCCTCCGGCTCCTCCTCGTCCCGCTCTGCGGGCCCCGGCCGGCGCTCCTGGGGCCGCGGGGCCTCCTCCTCGTCGCTGCTCTCGCACAGCCTGCTGAGGCCGGCCCGGCTGCCCAGGGCACCCAGCACGTAGCCCAGCCCGTCCCGCAAGAAGCTCTGAGGCACCTCCTCCGCCGCTGCTGCCTCCTGCTTCTTGCGGCGTTTGCGGAGCCCCAGCTGCCGCTCCAGGCGCCGGATCTCCTTCTCCTCCTCCTCGTTGGCCTGCAGCAGGGCCCGCTTCCGTGCACAGGCGGCGGCGGCCGCGCGGGGTATCGGTGCCGGCCCCGGTCGCTGCTTTCCGACGGCGGTGGCGGGCGAGGCCGGGGCTCTGGAGCGTGCGGCCGGGGCTGGCTTGGCCGGGGCTGGCTTGGCCGGGGCCGGCTTGGCCGAGGCCGGCTTGGCCGCGGCCGGCTTGGCCGGGCCCGGGGCGGCGGAGGCGTCCACCGGCTCCCCGCGCTGGAGGCGGCGGCGGCGGCTCCGCTTCAGCCTGCGCTTCTCCTTCCTGGCGTCCCGGCGACTCCTGCGCTTGTGCCTCTCCGAGTCTTTCAGTAAGGCCAGAGGCGGCTGGTCTCCGGCTGCGTGCACGAACTCTTGCACCGCCTGCCGCAGCCTGTCTAGCTTGCTGCCGCGGCGAGCGCGGGCAGCCGCTGCCCGCTTCATCTTCCCCTCAGCCACGCCGCGCCTGGGCGCCGCCATCTTGGGAAGAGCCGATCTTCCTCTTCCGCCGCGCGGCCGCCATTTCGGGCAGCAGCGCCCCCTGCTGGGCCTTGGCCGCCGGGGCGATCCTTCCGGCGGTGCCAGCTCTGAGGGGATGGGCCCGGCGGGCTGGAGCTCACTTGACACCCGTACCAAAGGCGCGAAATCCGAGGTCCCTTCTCTTTTTTTATATATTTAAGAAAATGTAAGGCTTGTCCCTCTTCTTACAGAAGGGATTGGAACGATTTGTCCCTCACATCCCCGACTGCGCTTGCAAGGCCCTGATGCCCACTGGTATTGGGCTCTTGCAGGAGCCACACAAGGCCACAGCAGCTGAGGGATGTCACGGCCCCTGGCCTCTCCTCCACCTGCCCATTCCCTCATTTTAAGCTCCTTCGGACCCTGCCAAGCTGTGGTGTCTTCCTGAGCATGCCAAAGACAACATCCACACCCATGTCCTCTGTCTGGTGCTAACTTCTCCTGGGGCGTTTCCATCCACAGCACTGTGCAGGACAAGGTGATGCAGGTGCTGGGACCGGTGGCCCCTGCCACAGGGATGGGATCTTCCCTGCTCTGCCTGGCCCAGCAAGCACAGCAGGTGACAACTTGTCTATCATTGACGTGGTCAGGGGGAATTAAATGTCCCATGGCAGTTTGCTGCTGTCAGCAGGAAAACCAATTGGTTGGTCTTATTTTTAGTCTCTGCTGTACTCTAGGCTTATGCAATCTGCTCTGCGTGTGTGCCTTGCCCTGTGTCTCTGTCCTCTCCTCCCACCAACTTTGAAATCTAGTGCCAGTTTCAGTCATGTCTGGCAGATGCCTGCAGTTCCTCAAAACACTGATTTTCCCCAAGTTTCATCAAAATAGGTAGCTGGGTAGAGGAAGGAATTTCTCAGCTGAACGAAGTGCCACAAGATGACCTTAGACCTTAGCAAACACCAGAAAACACAAATGAAAGCCAGTGCACATGACCAGTTTCAGAAAAAGGGTTACTCTTCAATCTCCTGTGGGGACCAAATTCATAGGAAGTCAGGCTTTATTATTTTGTTCTTTGGCATTGCACTTCTGACCTCTCTTGAACAATGAAGTGCTGCATAGGACTTACATTTCACCTGAAAATTTAATATGGCTTTATTATTCAGAAGATTATTTTTGTCTTTTTATGCATGTTTCCATATTCTCTCATTACATCATATGCCCTAGATGACCCATTCTTCAGAAATCCAGCTTTCTCAAGGCTGATGTGTAATGAATCTTTCACTCTCAGTGACAAAATATGTTGCATTGATTTGTCAAGACATTCCTTTTGCTACATTTTCAACTATATATTATGCTATAATTTATTGCTGGGCCGCTCTTTATTCATGCACAGACGGCTCACATGCATTTTGCATCCTATTTATAGATTTATTGATAACAGTAATCCAGCAGCATGCCAGAATACTAGATAAATACAGCTGAATATGATTTGAGAAAATATTAGATGCTTTTAAAACTCCAAGATTTGCATCTTCCTTCTGTCTCATCATGTAATTTGTCATTCAGGGCAACAGAGCTTCCCAGTAATGAGAGATTTCACATATCTTCAGAGAGAGAAAATGTCGGTATTTGCCTTCTTCAGTACTCCATGTCACAAAGCAATATGTGGAAAATGTGTATTTTGTTGAACTCCATAATTCCAAATTTTAGTGAAAATGGGCATGCTACTTTTGCAAAAAATGTATGAATAGAATTATTATCACCTGTTTGTGAAGTAAAAACACTTTCTAAGAATGAAAGCAATAGTTCAGGCAAAATATAAATGTAATCATCAAGAAAATTTAATATTGAAAGGAATATCAATCTGCCTAATAGACTAATTCAGCATTCAAATCTAGTGATGCCATATCTAAGTAAATACATTACAACAAATATTTTGGATACTATTCTAGAATACCGTGGTTTATTATTTTATGTTTACCAATTTGTCTTCAATTACCTGGTAAATACAGTCTTCTTAAAATCTAAAATGTGAATAATTAGAAACTCCTGCCCACTATTCTTCCAGCTTTCCTGTGTTGTCTAAATACCAGAAAAGTGGAGAGATCCAGTTTCCATTTTACAAATTTCACATTTAGATCTCTGCATCGTATGGGCATTACTAAATAAGAATTCTGAATTAAAGGAACATTTTGTAATTGTTCTTTGTTTTGACAGTGATCCTGCAGCAAAGAACAAGCTGCAAGGGCAGGTTTTGCACTTAGAATGAAAATGAACATAATGGCATGATTCACTGGAAATGGAAGTTCATATAGAATTGTTGCTTCAGTAAATTTTTGCTTCCTGCTGAGATAATCTTTGTTAACAGATTTCCTTCCTATTAAATTATATTAATGGATATATATATATATTTTTTTTTTTTTTCCCTCAGCAGATCTGCTATTGTCTCCTGGTCACCTCCCATATGCCATGAAAATGTGATTTAGTGACTACATAATACATGTAGATATATTCTGGCTCTTTTGTAATTTGCAACTATTGAGAATATTGTGCTATTTATCACCACAGGAAATACCAAAGCAGCACCAGAAAGACTTTTAGACTGAGTTCATAGGGTCATTCTTTGTTCTTATCAATGGAGAAAACAGCCTGATTCATGTAAGAATATTGCTTTACATCCAAAGCCTCTTTTGGACTATGCAGATGGAAAGCTTCCTGCTGGAATGTATTTATTCTAGGCAGTGGGAGCCTCAGAACAGCACAAGTTACTTGAAGACTGTACTGTGAGTCTCCAGTGCAGCATCCATCTACTTGGGGTATTGTTTTCCTATGTCATACCGTCACTACTGGGGTCAGCAGGACTGAAATTTTGTCTGCTGGGAGAGATTGTTTGTGGAAGGATGCTTTTGCTCTGGAAAATGTTTTCCAAAGTCTCAAGGCAATACAAAGTTGTTGGATTTTCATATGTGCTTCAATTCCATCTATTTCAGAAGATGTAGTAGGTGAGGAAAGTGATTTCCTTAGTGTTTTAAGGAGACCTCCCTGTTGCTTAGAATCTTGTTTGTTTTGTTTTGGGTTGTTTTTTTTTTGTTGTTGTTTTTTTTCCCCCCCTGAGGGTATGTGCTAGGCAGTTTCTGAAAGTTTGGTCCTTGTGCAGATTAAATCAGGCATCATGAGAACTGCACTACACAAATACTCCAGCAAAAACTCTGTCCCGGCACTTACTCCCACAATTGCCATAATCTTTGTACCTGACCTTGGTCTGTTTGTTTATCTTCTCCATGCTGCTTTTGTACAAAATGAGTTATCTTCCATCATTCTGAGATTAAGGCCATGCAAATTTATTCTGTATCTCCAGGTTTACCTGCTAAAGAAGTTACCACCCACAGCACCTTCCCTGAGGGGGCTTATTACTGCCTCTTTTCTGGGGCTGCCCCAACAGATTTGTTGACTGAAAGCTGTTTGCTGAGTTTTTCATACAATTGCTTTTTTCTGGTTGCTGAGATCAATGCTCTTTCGGTTAGTGCTGGCTGGTGATATTCATTAAGGGAGATCTACAGGTAGTTTAAGCTAATTTAGGTTGTTTTGACTGACAGAGTAGGAAGTAAACATGTGAGTAGCTCTGCAAGGGGATGGAAGGGATACCTGTAGCTCCACCTCCTTCTCCAAAAAAAAAAAAAAAAAAAAAAAAGGAGCAGCTGAAAGTAAGTGGTAATCTCAGCTGGCAAAACTAGAGTAGGGAGAAGATGTCTATTCACTGACTTTAATCATTAATATCTAGTTCATTGGAAGGAAGGAGTGGGTACTAAAGGTTATTATTTAGATAAATGATCCAAAAGACAAACATAAAAAAGACAGATATGCTGGGTGAAAGCAAAAATCCATTTCCCCAATCCATTAGCATTTTTAGTTTTAAACTATAAGGAGATTATCTAATACGTGACACAAGGATGACTGAAAAAATGTAATCAGATTACTTTCTTGTTATTAAAAGGAAGAGGTAGGTTGCAACTCAAATGAGCTTTTAAATTAGTGCTTTGTGCACATCACAGTTAAAAACCCCACAATTATAAATCAGCATAGCATCATTGATCAAAGTCCCACATTATGGCACTTTGCATTTCCTATATGAAATTTATGTAATCAAACTTTCTGTGCCAAGAAATCTAAGTCTCTTTGGGAGACTTAACTCTATGCTGAACACTGACCTTATCTAAAGAACAATTCTATTATATTGTCATTTATAACGCAGATTTTTTTTTTTTAAGTAAATATTTAACAAGGGACATTTCTGTCTGTTCTTTCTCCTTTGTTGATAATTGCTTACCTTTAACATATCAACAATAATTCTATTCCCTGAAGATCAGCCTTTATTTTTATTAGCTACTTCTTTAATTCTTTCAAGGCAACTTAAAAAAACAAATAGCCAGAAGTAGGAGTGACACTCCAGAATAAATACCTATGAATGCTTGAATTCAACAAACAAATCCCCTAAAATTAAAAGTTACTGTTACTTTGTTCAAATCACCTTTTACCTGTTTTTTTTATCTATAAAAGTGAAAACACTGGCAAGAATAAGTATTGTGCCACTGACAGGAAAAACTGTACCAGTAGTAGTGTGCAGTGTTACTGTTTGTCGTCCCACTACTAACAATGTCTTTTTTTAGACATGATACAAGGTAATTGTTTTCAGGGAAAATTAATTTCCAGCAGCTTTTTCTAGCTCAGTGGGGTGCTCCTATCTCTTAACAAAATCTTACTGCATTTTTCCTGAGGCTTTGTTAAACATGCAGAACGTAGTATGTATCTGAGCCAAATACAATGAAGTATTTGGAGGTCTTTCCAGAATGACAGCAAACTTTGGATCTGGTAACTTGTACTATAACAATGATATCAATTTATACATATTGGTTGCTATTCTACATCTTCATCTCAATAATGTAATGTGCTATAGGACCTGCTTGAAATATAGTATTAATTTAAGAAAACAGTTCCTGGTCAAGAGCTCTACTTACCTGACCATAACCAGAGTGCAGCAGTGGACTGTGCATACCATATCTTTAGTTAAAAGCTCTTCTCCCAAAGTACTTTGAAATAGAAACGTTGATTTAACCCTGATGGACAAGATAGAGTTCTTCTCCCTCAGTTTAGACAGACACCTAGAGCAGAGGCAGTCACCCTGTCCTCTGTTTATAAACAAACTGAGAAACAGTGAGTTTTAGAGAAAAATCTATTCCGTTTTAGGCTTCTGCTTTAGGACAAGATGGACATGCCTCAGACTCCATTAACACAATGGTGAGACTTCCACTGATTCAAAAGGGAGCCTTGCACAACTGGCTTAGTTGCAAGCAACTGCATTGTAGACACCTCAGCCACATGCAAAGAATAAGGCAGTGAAACAAAACTACTTGCACTTGAGCTTGGGTAACCTCATGTTTACACATTTTGTGTCTGGCACATGTCTGACAGTAGAAACCGCCCTAATCTACTCCTACACCTCTTAACATCCC
>JAVJGJ010000047.1:60146451-60164702 GCA_035590215.1 Microhierax caerulescens | reverse complement strand
GCTCTTAACATCCCTTTCAAACAATCACCATCTTTCACAACTGCAGTTTTGCAGCTACTTTAGGACAACCTCAATCTGTCATACACTTGCCCAGGTAACACATTTCCTTACTGCTCTTTATGTTAACACCAGGACTTGTAACAATCCATCAAATACAAGATTTGATTCAAATGAAACTAATAACCTTTTCAATTGAGCTGGATTAATTTTCTGGTTCAGCTACAGAAAGAAGTAGTTAGCAATGGGAAAGGGAAAAGAACTGCTCCTTCCAATAATAGGACAGACTAAAGTCCCCCTATATCAGTTACAAAACTACACCAGTAGCAGATTACAAATATTACTGCATCAAAGTAACCTACTAGCAGGACAGTTATTTCCCATGCTGCTTTAAAGGAGAATTCGTTACGCTAACAACTACAGCTGGTCCTTCTGTTGCCCAATCTGTAAGCAGTTGCACCTGTGCCCAATGTGGAATAGGATTTGAAACACAGGTGAAAAGAGGAACAATTGCAAAAGCTCTTCATTGTTTATCATGAAAGGGTTTGTCTTTTTTGTTCTCCCATGTAATTTTCCAAAAAATAGCATACTAGTAAGTAAGCTAACGTTAAGAACAAAGGTCTATGCAACTGGATATGTATATATGTGCCTAGGGAGCTGGCTGGTTCTTGACTTTTGTTTTCTCAGTAGAAATTTCCTCCTTGCTTACTGATGACAAAGGTAAGATATCTATTTTCAGGACAGCCCATGTTTGTCTGGATGCGCTTTCAAAGTGGCCATGTTAAGCTTACTGCAGCCCATTCTATGTATGATCATGGAAAGGCACACACTTAAAATGAGGTATGTGTTAGTATCATTTAGAATATTATGATTACAGAAATTGACTGAAGAGACAGTTTTATTCTTTGTCTTATAATTGCAGTTGTAAATTCTTAACTGCAGGTGCCATATTTTCGTTAAGTGTATAAATAAATCCTCACAATATGCTGCCCTTATCCCTGATGGGTGATTCCTGCAGCACCATAATGAAAAAGAAACAAGAAGAATAAATAACTGTGGTCTTGCTTATAAGCCATGCCAAGATGTTTGTTTGAATCCCTAGCTCTTTAATTAATCCTGAGTTCTGCATGTGAATATTATGTGAATATGAATGCATAGTTCCAGTTCTAAGACATACAAACTATGTTGTGACATTACTGCCTGGTTTTCAGGTCTGCAGATGAAAAGTTAAGCTTGAAAGGAATAGAAGCATACTGGCAATTTGACCATATATGTTTGTGTTTTGTTTTTTGGTTTGGTTTTTTTTTTCCAGTGAAGAGGATAATTAAATGTGTAGTAAAACATAGTAATAATGATGATGTTACTTGCCTATAGGTGAGCTGCCTACGTGCAGGACTCGTTTCCTTCTTCAGTATTCACAGAAGTAGAACACAGGCTATGTGATCCTAATGGTACTTTGTAAATTGATCACGTCTTTTTTCCATTTCAATTTCAGTACTGAAAGAAACTTGATCTTATGTGTTTGAACACAGGATGGAAGACTAGATGCAACTAAGTTCCATTCCCGATGTAGTAACATCCTCTTTGTAGCCTTGGGCAAGTCAATCTTTGAGTTTTGGAGCTTCAAATTTTGTTATGTAATATAATTATAAAGATGTTATGGTGTTGAGCTGTGCCATGTTAGTGGTGGGAGAACTCTTTAGGTGTTCTTTATAAAGGATGGTGAAGAGGAAGGGTACTAGACAAGAAGTGTTATTAGAGATGTATCTGAACAGCAAAATTCAGATACTGACCCTAATCTGTGTGTCCCTAAAGATGAAAGAGCACTGGGATTTAGGGTTCAATGTTACTTCAATTATATTTTTTTTATTCACAGAAGCAAGCAGTTGACCTGTTTTGTTAGAGATTTGGAATTTTTTTTTCTTCCATAACTTTCACATGCCCGAGTTCAATTGCTTTTTCCCATCAGCAGAAAGGTCATTCTCGTTAGGACACAAATAACGCAAATTGGATGCATCCAAATTAGCATATTTGAATATGCAAGTGAACACACTTCTTATTTTTCTTCCCAAGTACTGACCTCTGAGTCAAATGGAATTTATTCTGCTCTAGGCTGAAAGTGAACTTCTATACAATAAAGATGACTGGGTGTCACAAGGCATCTGACATATTTTATCTAATTGTGGTTCCAGATATTTGATGGCAGACAGAAAGCCTGTGGCTGGTTTTCACAAGAATGAAAAATTAGAAGTCAGCCTAGATCCCAGCTTTTGTGTAGAAATAGAAGTGATTAAGCAAAATTATTAGACCTGTTCAAGGCCAACATCAAAAATTGTTTAAAGACCAGTGTTTAAGATTGATGTTACCAGCAGCCCCTTGATGCAGACTGGGAATGTAGCCATGGAACAATCCCAACCTCTAGCAATAAGGAAACAGAGATTCAAGGTCACTTTCAAGCTGAGATGCTTTATATAGCACGTTTCCATGCTTGCTTACATTCTGGACTGACCATAGGTTCTTACAGTACCAAGGATTGTCCTTTTATTAGGTAATCACTATGAGTGATTATCAGATGAGAAAAATCTTGCTGTCATGTGATCGACAATACACTATTATTCTGCGATAGAATTTAAAAACATTGTTGCATTTTATTATTTAGTAACTAGGTTGAATAAGGGTGTGATCCAGTATTACCCTTCAGTTCCTTCAAAAATAATTACACACTAAAAATTGTAATACATCAAAAATTTAATTACATTAAAAGTGCTTACTAATGTTTTGTTATTACTCTGTTTAATCTTGGCATCTGCATGCCATCCATTAATTTATTTCAGCAAAAACTATAGGTCACATTGTGAAGTTCTTACAATATTTCTATGTAGTCAAAACTCCCTTTTTTTCCCCCCAGAGTGTAGTTGCAGTGAAGACATTGATTAGGGGTACGTGGCTTTGTGCATGCAGTGATGCATCTAACAGAGGAAGATAATTAAGATAATGCTTTAGTTTATGTATATTTCAGATTAGTATATAATAATGTTTTTTCAGTTTATTTAAATGTTTCAGATATGTAAGTATTTCCTCTGTGTTAAAATAAAGCGTTTATTTAGGGCACAAGCTTCAATGCTCTTCTTAAGTAAATAAAATATAAACTGCATAATAAAATGATAAACTGAAGAGACACTCCAACAGTAATTAAACTATGTTTTTCTTTCTTTCATATGCATACTCACAAAAACTCATACGAAAGAATACTGTAAGCTGCTGCTCCTTTGTAAGGGCAAAAATACCATTTTCAGAAGAGTCAATAGACTGTGATTTTTGTCAAAAACAACCAACCAAAAAAGGTAATACTAGTACTTTGATTCAAATTAACTCAGCATATAAATCAGTGTATTTTGGCTCTTGTAAAGGAATTCTGTAGAGGACACTATGCAATGCTGTTTTCTGCACCAGATCATTTTAGTACTATGGCAGGGTAACTATATTTCAGAGAACTTTAACTAAAAATAAGCACACATACATATAAATAGATATATAAATAGAGAGACACGCATTATGTGTAAGTATGCATACAATATATACATTAATTTAATGATTTGAAAATGTACACTTTAATATCAATTTTGTGAGTGAATGTTTAAACAAATTCCTCCAAAAATGCAATAAATTTGTCCTGCTGACATTGTGCATAAGTATTTCTTACTCCGTAACATAGGGCAGGAAGAACTATCAGAGAATTATGGTCTGTAGTTATTTCTTGACTCATGAATCCTTTATGAGGATTGTGCATGTGCAGAGCAAAAGGACAATATAGTTTCTCACTTTTTCTATTACTCTCAGTACTAAAAACTGCATCGGCCAGATAGTGGAATGTATTTGTGATTGGTTTGAGTCTACACCGTAGCTCACACACTTTTCTATTACAGTGGTGGCTGGAGTAGCTTCGTCTGCTTACTTATTTCACTCCTCCTGCTGTGTGAACACAGAATGAACTGGCTCAGAGAAGTCACTGATTAAATTTTTTATTTCTGCTACTTTATTTTCCCCAGGTCTGTCTGGCCATGAATTGCTGTGTCAATACTGCTGAAGGGATAGTGGGAGAAAACTGAACAAGAACAAAGCTGAACAGGATCAGTGCTACAGCCTGAGAGGTACTTGCTCAGATACTTTTACAAAATGCTAAAATGAAATCCTCACTTGGGTTTTTCAGAAGCTCTATAGAGATTATTAGCCTGAAGTAATATAAAAATCAATTAGATGCAGGGAAGTTGGAATTGTTTAGTGTCTGCTGTGGGATTACTTCACAAGCGCCAAATTATGTGATAAATTTTATAACACAGACAATAGGTTTTTATTCAGATATTCTGTAAGGTTCTTTAGGCCACAGAGAAGGAATTTGAGGCTTCCTTCAGAGCTATTTGACAGGAAAGCTGGTCTTTTCTCAAACCTGTCACAACTCAAGATACAACCAGAAAGTATGAAGGGTAGAGGATGCACCAGCAGATCCTGCTGCGTAGTGATGGTGTTGGAGATGGAAGTCAATGGTGGGGATGTAAGACAGAGGAAGGGAGGAGTATGGCTGGCATTTCAGACATTAGAAAATTGTCTCTCACTAAGGTGCTGCTAGTGTTTTACTGTGGTGTGTGTGGTGAAGAGAACTTGGAAAGGTCACGAGCTGACTGTTGTGCTACCTTTACCACTACAACAGAAAATCCAAACATATGCCATAGCGTATAGTGTTTGGGACAACAGCAATATTCAGTAATGGTTTCCTTCATGGATTTCCTGGCAGCCTGAATACATTCAAGACTAAATGTCACTTTGGTAACAGAGTTCAAGTGTGAAGATGACCCATCTGAGAGAGGTTGGTTGTTGTTGTTTTCCTACTTTGTTGATGATGTCCAGGTGTTAGTTCACAATGAGACAGCAAATAGGTCTAAAATTATATTTTAATCATGCTAATTCTGGGAGCATGCAACTATAAACAGAACAAAGCATGCTGTGGGCTAGGGTTTTAAAAAAGCGATGCTATCAGGTCAGTGTGTGCCCAGAGTCATGGCACTTGGATACCCGCAATGATAACAGGATAGAGTGTAGTATGAGGTGGTGGCCTGTCAGGCTATAGAAACTGCATTCAGCGCAGACATAACTACCTAGATGGTAAAATTCAGTCATATGGTATGCAGCATTACTGGTACTTGCAAGAAAACTACATCCTATGCAATACTTTACCAGGGGCTACAAACTGCAGAGTTTTTTCCTGTGGTTGCTTGTTTTTACTATTTAGGGTGAAGTAACTCCTTTGTATCCAGGTTTCCTAGTGCATCTTATAGTGACTTTTAATGTACGCTTTTAGTGTTTAGCTTTTGGCAAATTAATGAACAGTACAAAAAATATTGCTTCTGTAAAAGCAATTTTACAGAAAGTGTCGAGGTATCAACACACAAGATGCAAAACAATATGAATGTATGCTAAGAACACTGTTAACTCTGTACTATCCCTACAGTTTAAATAAGTGATTACTCACAGAATGACATGGTCTAGAAACAAAAGACCATCTGTCGTGAACAGATGACATCTTTGTAACCTTATCGGTATTGAAAATAGAAAAACTAGATTCTGCAAGTTTATCGGTAACCAGTTGTAGGGAACATGTTTCAAAGAAGAATGAATGGTCTACCTGCTTTCACACTGAAGAAACTCCTTGTCTCTGTGCTTCTCTAAAAACTCTGCAGCCTTCTATCCTCCCATGTATGATACAGAGCCAGCATATTGTGGTGAGCTAAGCTCAGCAGCAGCTCTGAACTTGTCACATGATGGAGCCATATGGAGCTCTATGCTTTTTTTTTTTTTCCTCTACAAGGTGAGCTTTTGGGAAAGCCTGACTGCAACAGCCATATCAATGCAGAACATGTGGAAAATAGGGGCAACTGGCTAGAGGTTATACAGCTGAAGGACACCTATAGCAAGGTCAAAGGTATGGTTATTTCTTTGGGCCAGGGAGAAGATGCTCTCCAATGTCAGGTAGTCATTACAGGTTGAGCCATGCATAACCACGTCTTTGATGAGAAATGGGGTCAATGACCATTATCATACACTGATGGAGATGAAAGGATGAATATTGACACTTTCAGCCTTATGTGGTTAAGGCTGGGAGTTGTCCCACTCCTCTCATATCAGCCGTTAGCAGCAGGTAGAAAAGCAGGGCACACCTGGTCAGGCAAAAAAGACATCTTATGCAGTTATAAGTTCAAAATGCAACTTGAAGGCCAGTAATGTAGGCAGACCTTCCCTTCTGCTGCTCCCCTGTTGAAATACCAGGAGACACGTCTTTTGTATGTGTAGGAATCAGCTAACAGTGAGAGAGCTTGGGATGACTTCAGGCACTCTGTGGATGTGATTTACTGTGGGAATAGCAAACACACAGGCCAGGGAGTAGTGGCATTGTCATGAATACTTCTGACCTTAACTGCACACCTCTATCTGGAGCATAGGAAAACCTGAGACAGAGTGAGATGGTAGCGTCATGTTATCCATGGTGGCATATACTAAACCCATGTCACTGGCAGAACTGACAGGCAACTTCCATAGTTGACCTATTCTGAATTCAGGTGCCTCCATGAATCCTCCAATCTAAGAAGCAGCCTCAGATATCAGGCTGTTAAGAGACTTTCAGATATCAATGCTATTTGACTAGACAATCCAGGCAGAAAACGGGGCAGAGAGAGCATCTGCAACATTTCTAACTTAGTTGGTGGCATCCTCAGCTTTATGAGATCAGAGGAAAGGGATATGCCAGGACATCATAGCAGCTGACTGATGCCTGTACTCCACCACTCTTAAACTGTGATATTGGACTTTTAAAAAATGAGAATGTAGGCTGGTGTGTCCCTCATTTAGAGAGATGTATGCACAGGAACTTTCCCACAGGGTTGCCCACAGCTCCAGGCTAACATTAGAGTCCTGGTGGATACAAGCCCAGCCGCAGAGGCAGATCACAGCCCTGAAAGTTTCTGCAACACCCTCATACACAGAGTAATTCCTATTCTCCAGCACCTTCAGTGAGGACCAGGCAGGGTGAGGGCTTTTCTTAGCTGGATGTGACTAATCTCTGCCACGTACCCACAGGTGATGTGGCATAGGTGGAGGTTCCTGGTGAAGCTGGGGCTATTGGGACATTCAGGGCAGTGACAGCCTGATCCAGTGAATAGGCGAAGTATGGTCTCTGCTTGTACTTAGTCTGAATGTACTTTGAGAGATTCCAGGTGTCCCAAGGAACACAGGAAGATGCAGAACTGTGTCTTTTGGTGTCTGATAAGTGTCTGCCTAGTTTGAGCTGACTTCAGGAAGAAGGGCTGATCTTTATGACATATTTTCTGATGTGTTTTTTTCCAGTCTTTTTGTGAAGTTTGGTGAACTTCAAAAACACAAAAACTTCTTTTTGTGAAGTTTGCCACTGTCCTGGCATTCAAGGACAGTCCTTGGGAACAACCTCTGTATGTGAGTCAGATTAGGTGGAAGTGAAGAAAGCGAATGACAGATGAGAAGCATGTGGACAGTAGTCTCTAGACAAACCTTGGATTTGGAGGGTTTGTAGGACAGCTGTATGCTTTACTGTATTATGTTGCATAGACTGACCTTTCTTCTTGCCCAGGCCAAGGGCTATGCCTCAATAAAATTGAAAAAAACCTAAGCAGGTGAAGTGTGATAATGACTTTCAAAGTTGTGCCTTATGGAATGGAATGAAGTTGCATCAGGGGAAGTTCACACTGGATGTTAGGAGAAGGTTCCTCATGGAGAGGGTGGGTGGTCGCTGGAGGAGGCTCCTCAGAGAAGTTGTTGTGGCACCAAGCTTGTCAAGAGTTTGGGGATCATCTGAACAATGCTCTTAGTCATATGGTTTAGTCTTAGGTAGTTCTGTGAGAACCAGGGAGTATGGGTTCCTTCCAACTCAAGACATTCTATGTGACACACCACATGTAAAATAGGGTCAAATATCTTACGTGTGCCTTGTAGCATGGGCATATATGGAACATTCAGCATGGGGTATCTCTGCAGTTGCAATTTCTGGCAGGGTGGGTATAATTTGAATCTAATGTGTGGCTCACAGGACCTAAAATTAGGAAGATGAAAATATTTTAGAGAGTTAGATGAATCACAACCTATTCCTTGTTCTACCCTCCTACCTTCAAGACAGTATGAAATATCTGTAGTCCTCCATTTGAATACTTAAATATACCCAAAACTTTAAAGTCACTAGAGATGACTCTTGCTTCTATATGAGGGCCAGAGGACTATATATCATCCCAGGGGTTGATGATCCTGCCACATTTTTGTTACTTGGAGGTGTAATTACTGTAATGTAATATCTACTTGAGAAAAGAAGTTAAGTTTTCAAGAACAAATTAGCTAATTTCACATTACTGGCATGATTTTTGTTAAAAGGCCTGCTAGATCTGAGTCCAGTTTCTGAAAATAAGTATTGTCTTATGTTATAAAATAATATCTTCTTGTGATGTCAGCATTTTCTGATAGACCGCTGATGGAATGCATGAGTGCTACGTGTTCTGTGGATCAAATACTGATCATTGGAGCTCTATGTAGAGCATAGACTTTGATGGGATAACTGCATAAAGTTCTCCTGGTGGGAGATCAGATTTGACAGTTGTAGTGGCCTTTTCTGGCCTTCTGGCCTTTGACGCTAGCAATAAGCTTATACAGCGAAGAGAAGCTTTAGCATGGCAACTGGCAAGTATTGTAAAAGTGTGTTATGTGTGACCATTGCATGAAGGAATACCTGCTGAAATTTATTTGCTATGTCCTTGAACAACATTGAATTCTCCAGATTAGGTGGTGCCTGTGGAACAAACCTATTCATTTTGCTAATGAGACAGAGGAAGAAGATAAAGACTTAAAAAATGCCTGGCATCATATTTTATTAGTCACCCAATATAATTATTGACAGGGATCGAGGATGTTAAGTTCCAGAAAAGGATTACTTATTATCTTAACAGTCCTGAGATGCATTAAACACATTTGAATTTAATTAGATAGGAGTATCCATGATTTAAGAATAAATCTTGCACCTATTAATTTTAGAAATTAAGATGATTTATTTCCTTTAAAATTTCTAGCATTTTGGATAAAAGTCCTTCATAAAAAGTGCATGGCTTAATTTCAAAGACTAAATTTATACAATGTGATTTTTGTCAACCAGACTGAAAAATGGCTGTAGTTTAATACTGGATAGATTTTTAGAAATGCTTTCCGTGTGGTATTTAACGGTACAGGCGTCTTAGTCATGATGAGTCAGATACTGAATTTAAGAGAGAAAAATAAAATTATTTAACTGATACTAAAGATGTTTTTTTAATTGTTTAAGGATTTGGCAGTGCAACTTATCTTCTCCAAAATTTGTAAAATTTTGTTTCTCAGAACTATGTAACTTACAAAAATGTAACATGAGGATAGTTCAGAATGAGCACAGATGGTTCAGCAGATTAATGATTTATCTTTTTTTTTTTTTTTTTTTAAAGGATGATGATTACAGCCACGTTAGGTAGTCAGGAACTGATGATTTGGGTGGATATTTGCATTTTCACAATTCATAATGCAGCTAATGCATGTCACATGTTTTAGAATCAATAGTAATGGGCAGACTAAGATGTCTAATGAAATATGGTGAATGGCCCACAAATCAAAGGAGAACATTAAAAAAGGACAGAGAAACAATGAAAGGTAAATAATCCACAAAACTCATAGAGAAAGCACAGACGTAGTGATGGGTGGGACTCTATAGGTTGTGCAGCATGTTGTGTCAATGTAATGCTACAGTGCTACATACACAACAAACCACAGTAGAGCAGGGGATGGAGTAATTTAAAATGGTAGTATGTAAGCACTTCAAGAATCAGAACTAAACATAAACTGAAGACAAAGCACAGGAGAGAAGAAAGCATCTGTTCTTTAAGAACAGAAAAATTATTTGTGACACTGGTTTTAGAGACATATGCTGGTACTACTATTCAACCAGTGGTAAAAAAACCTTTAAATTTCTAATGATTATTTTCTAACACAAAAAATACTGACTTCACTCTCAAATAACTTTTTTGGATCCCATTACGATGTTACCATGGAACCAACCCATTATACTGGCAAGCTCTTATTCCATATGGGCAAACATAACACTTACAACCAGTAAAATGAATATTAGATGTACTTAGTATGCCAGGAAGTTTCCAAAGGTGAGAAAAATTATGAGAAAAATTTAAAGAAAAATTGATTTGGATAAAAAAACAGGGATGGAAATGTTTGTGGGTTTTTTTTGTTGTTTGTTTGTTGTTTTTTTTTAAAGAATGTACTCTGGTCAACAAATCACTGATCATACTGCTGGCTGATGACACAAGGAGGTTAGCAAATACTGGAAATCAGAGTGGTAAATTACAAAGATGAGTTAATCATACAGAGCAATCTGAAATGTTTGGGAAGCAGACAACAAAAGAGGTTTGAATTCAGCCAAATGCCCATGGATGCACCAGGAACAAGGAATTGAGGTCCTATCTACGGAACTGGGGCTGTATCTGGAGAACAATGATTCAGAATAGAAGTTATGGGTTGCTGCTGGTCAATATGAGCAAAGGTCAGAGGTAGCCATTATTTTCTACCGCAAGGGAATGATTGCTATAGCATTTGGATTAAAATGTCTCTAAAACTGACTTTATTATAAGCAAATAAGTGGACATAGCAACCCAAAACAAAGGTAAAGAGCTGTTAATCTCACTTTAGGTCTGCCACAAGGGAGCTTTTCACCTACAGCCAGACCTCTGATAGCAGGAAGACAGGAGTAGACTTGTTTCTTCAATTGCACATCCATTTGCTTCTGGGAAGTAATCATGTTTTTCACCTCTGAAACTGTGTGCTCCTCTAATGATTAAAATGGTCTGTAATAGAGAGCATAAAATAAGGAGCTGACTTTACATCTGTTCATAGAATGGCTGAAGCTGAGCCTAGAATACCGCTGTCAGTTCTTTTCCCCATGTTTTAATAAGTATGTTAAAAGTTTGGAGAATGCAGAGAAGGAAGAAAAAACCCCTGAGTTCATTGTTGAGAAAAATCTTTAAAGAGTAAATTTGCTTAGAATGTATCTTTTTAACTGACTGAAAAGGAAATTTTGAGGTGAATTGTGCTTAGGAAGAATTAAATATTAAACACACCATAAAGTAGTGAGTTTTCACTCTTTTGATCCATCCACTCTACTTTTCAGAGGCTGATTGAATCAAACACTAATTTCTGGGCTCAGAAGAGTCACAGACTAGTGAAAGTGAGGATTTTTTTTCTTTTGTTTGTTTATTTTTTGATTTTTTTAACTCTGGGTTTTTTTGATTTTTCAATGTTGACCCTTGCAGGAGTTTAGGCATTCTACCAATAAATACCTACTTGAAGAATCAGCCAAATCCGCCATGGATAGACAGCACAGAGTTGATATCCCTGGGCTTCTTCATATCTGTGTAGTAGGTGGACTTTGGCTTTTGTATGTAGCCATATATCCTTGAAAATTTCATTTTATTTCATTCCTAACCAAGTTTAAGCTGCAGTATGGTGGTTTTTTTTTCTTTTTTCCTGTTGTTATTTTGTTGGGTTTTTTGTTTTGCTTTGGGGAGCATTTTGAATCCTCACAGTGGGGCATGAAAGACACAGTAAAGGTGAATGGAAACCAAACTGAGCTTTCAGTCACTTCATGCTGCCTAGATATGGAACTGAAACTGTTCTAGCTTCATGACATGCTTTATTCCTTTACCTGACAACACTGAACTCCTGCAGAGTTTATGCCTCTGACTATAAACTCTGCAGAGGTTTTCTGACTCTAGGCGTGTATCAGTGAAGCAAACCTAAGGACTAGAAGTTTCATTCATCACTGAATCCAGTTCCTTAGTTATTGAAAGCAATTTTATATTTGGACTAAATTTTATAACTGGACCAAGCTTTAAGTCAAAAGTAGTGGACAAATTTTACTGAAGTGATCATTTAAAAAGCTTGTTCAAAACTGTATGACTGATGCATTTTTTTTCTGTTTTTTTGGGTATAGATTCCTCAACGTATTGATGAATATATATATAAAATCCAGCACATACCTATGTGAGTCTATACTGAACTAGTTCATATCCATTTTTTGTGCCAACATTCTAATTTTTAATTTAAGTTTCTTTCCCTTGGATGTTTCAAAATACATACATATATATATATATATATATAATGCCATAATATAGCATTCAGCTGGGGAGTTAGCGTTACTTGTTGACACAATGAAGATACAGGCTGGAAGTATTTGGAGCAACAAGAAAAAATCATGCTTTTTATTTTAAAAAAGCAAACAAAGAGAAAATAGAAATGAAACACCAGTCAGCAATATTTCAGGTTGAATCCAGATCCAAGACTGATCGATCTGGCTTTCTCAAGTTATAATGTAATTCTTGCTATGCTTTAGCTTACCAAATATAAGACATTGAAATGATTACCCAATAAATAATGTATATAATTATGATGGCATAACATTTATTTTATATCATGATGAAGTTATTTTAACTTTTCAATCTTTCTTTTTGTCTTCCATAATTGTTTTTGAATATATAAGGTGCTGGCTAATATCTGTGGCGTGTTTACCCTAAGTTTTCTTTAAAATCAATGGTCACTCTCAGCAACATACTAAACTGGGCTTCAGGCTTCGATCGGGCCAACTCTTACGCAGTATCTTGAATGTAATAATGTAAGTCGTCATGTTAACTGAGAGAATAACTTCCTATTTTCTGTTTAGTCCAAGCAGCATTTGGCTGCATGATGACTTGAAAAGAAGGCATCGCCTATTCAAATGCTGCTAGATAAATTTAAAGGCATGGTGCCAATGTCACATTTAGAGTTAAAGAGAGCGATCTAAAAACCATTGACAAATTCTGTGGGAACCTTCCCAGTGAAACAGTTCCAACTTTAGCAACTTCAATTTTAGCCAGTTCAACTAAATTTTATTAGCTTGAATATTCCAACATTTTTTTCTGGAGAATCTCAAGAGTTCACCCAGTGCACATAAAACCCTCCTTGGGGATTCAGGATACCAGACACTTACTGAGTTATCCTGAAGCTGAAAAACTGTACTTTTAAAACTAGGCTGAAAAGGAATAAACTGAGAAAATCTATTAAATTCTCAACCTTTATGCTGAGGGGTTAGGCACCACTAAATGTAAGTCTAATAGAAGTCTGTTTTTCATTACTCCTTTTGTGTGTGTATAGCTGTACATGAACAGTTTGAGAAGATGTTCTATTTACATCTAAATCATGTATAGCTTATACCTAGACCAAGCTCCTTAGGCTTACTGAGGAGGTCCTAAGGATTGCTGAGGACATTCCCTCCAGCACAGTTTTCATTTTATCTGAAGTATGGATGAAAAACATCTAGAGGTCTTTTAACCACTCCCTGGTGCAAGGAACCTCAGTTTTTTGTTTGTTTTTTTTTTTGTTTCCTCTCTTTTGGTATGCTTCAAAATATGACTTTTGTACTCCTGTCAAAAAACAATGGATTCATTGATCAGCCTTTTTGTTAGTTTGCAAGAGCTGCCTCCTGTAGACTGCACTTCTTTTGATATAAATAGATTTTGCTGTGGTGGCTGCCATGACCTTCCTTTGTGATGCAGACACCTTGGAACTAGCAATAACTTCTGCCCAAGAAAGGATCGACACTATTTCCCACCACCCCCACCTCCCCATCTTTTTAGCAAATATGTGTATCATGTTTCTGATGATTCATCTGCTAGAAATGGAAGAAAGAACTTGCCAGTCCACAGTATGAGACAAATCATGTTCTGTATCTCCTCCTCAGGTGTATTTCAAATTAAATAGATTAAAAGAAAACATACAGCCCAGGTGGAAGCAAAAGGTGCAATTCTGCTAAATCTTAAACTTAATTTTATTTCTATAACAGCTACAAAAGTACAAGTCATTTTCCTTACAACCTTCTCTTTCAGAGTACTGTTTAATAAGTTTGCAAATAAAGTTAGAAATGTATGAAAACCTTGGCACCTAGATATGACTCTCAGACCTCCTTAATGAAATAAACTTGTTTCAGATTCAATGAGCTCATCCTTAGCAGTGGGTGACTGTCCTAGTTTCTGCTGGGATGGAGTCGATTTTCTTCCTAGTAGCTGGTACGGTGCTGTGGTTTTGGATTTAGTATGAAAATAATGTTGATAACACACTAATGCTTTTAGTTGTTGCTAAGTGGTTTTTATACTAAGTCAAGGATTTTTCAGTTTCTGAGATCTTCTCAGCAAGTAGGCTGGGGGGCACAGCCAGCACAGTTGACCAAAGGGATACTCCATACCATGTGACATCATGCCCAGTATATAAACTGGGGGGAGTTAGCTAGGGGGGAGATAGCTGCTTGGGGCCTGGCTGGGCATTGGCCAGTGGGTGGTGAGCAACTATGTTGTGCATCACTCATTTTGGGGGTTTCTGTTTTGTTCCTCCCCCTTGAGTTTTATTGCTCTCTCTCTTTTTGTTATCTCCCTTTTCAGAACTATATTATTATTATATTTTAGTTTATTTCAATTGTTAAATTGTTCTTATCCCATGGATTTTACCTTGTTCTGATTCTCCTTCCCATCCCACGGGGGTTGGGGAGTGAGCAAGCAGCTGCCTGGTATTTAGTTGCTGGCTCGGGTTAAACTGTGAGAGTGAATCATTTCCTAGGTAGCTCAGGAACTAAATCTCAGATTTAGTTAGAAATCTTTAGTTTAGAAAGATTTCTAAGCAACTGGCAGTTGGTATTGTTATTTACCGGCAGAGATTCCCTAAGAGCCAACAGATTGCCTTGCTTTAAGCTTAGTTCCTTCTCTTGACTCCTAACTATGGCTTTCACTGTCTCTTCTTCCTCAAACTGCTTCACTTTTCTATCTGCTTTTTGTGCATCATCCTTGTTGCCTGGATCAACTTGCTGCTTGACTGTAGCCTGAACTCCAACCATGCTACTCCTTTGTCTTGGCATTAGAGTATGTATATTTAACATACAGATTGCTGGCCTAATCTCTTGGTTGTTCCCATTTTTCCCCTTTGTCTGGACTACTTTGTCTGGACTTTGTCTGGAAGACTTCTAGTCTTCCCAGTTCTTAGATCTGGTTTGTTTTGGCTGCACCACTTCTGTCTTAATTACAAATCTAGTGAGGGTCTAAATGCTAGGTTCCTCACTCCCTGGTTATAATACTGCTGCAATTTATTTTGTAGGTGTTTTAAACAAGATGACAGAAGCTGAGAACCTATCTGTTCTGTACAAACATTTCTATAGGCAGCTCTGAGAAAATTTGATTTCTCTAGGGGTCAGGTTCCTGCATACCAAACAGCTGTCTATTTTTTCTAGCTGTTTGTTGTTATAATAAAAGATATTACTTCTACCCATAAACCTCATCTTCAGTTATACTGCTCTCTGGGCCAAGTCCCAAGAGGGGAACAGCCCTAGCCACTCTCGCAAGTTCAAATCTCATATAAAGTTCTTGGATGAGCTATGGATGCTTTCACTGATTTCAGCGCCCTGAGAAGAAAAGTTGATCGAAGATAAATGGGAATAGTTGAAGAAAAAAACCAGATGAGTAATAATATTGTCTATCAGACACTATCTATTGCTATGCAGGGAATAGCTGTAAAACAGGACAGCTTTGCCCAAGAAGCATCTCAAAGACTCCTTCTCCTGCTCCTTCAGGTCTGCTTTTAATGGTCCTCCCTTGTTCCTACAGTCTCAGTGAATACCTAGAAAGTCTCCCTCCTCAAGCAGTGGACTTCAGGAGAGAAAGTGGGGATATTTCTGCCCTCTCACACCCTGTTGCGCATGAGTGACTTAGGATTACTCGAAGAATCACCATCAAAGGTATCTAGCAAAGGTAGTTTTAACATGAATCTATAAAGGTATGACTTAACAAAGGTAATTTGATTACTTACTACATGGACAAAACATACAAAGGAAAACAGAGTTGAATCAGGCTAGGACGATTTACACAGAGACTGGAGATGCAAACGGGTAAGGGAGCCCCTCCCATTGAGTCATAAGGTTCAGAGAGGACCTTGCTCTCTGAACTCCTGATGAGCTTAGGTGCGGCTAGGTCCAATCTTAGTCTCAGACTTGGACACTGGTTTATGTCTAATGGAATAAGCTACATCTATTTAATTAGTATTCATTCAGCATGCTATCAGTCACTTACAAGAATCTGTTGTGAGTGAGGGGTCTCTCCTTGGGTAAGGAAGGATCTCTTGGTCTCAGGCAAGGAATCTCAAACCTTGAGGTGTCCCAGCTCAAGGGAAGTCACTGGTGGGCAGTCCGGTTGCAACTTGGAAAGAATGCAGATTGAACTCACTAATGACAAACCTTTGGGTAGAAGGTCTCTCTACCTTGACAGTGAACTTGTGGGGTGTTCCAGCAAAATGGGAGGTCAACACTGTGCAGCCACGCTGCCAAGCAGGGAGAGCTCAAAGGCAGCTCGCTTAGGCTGTCATATTTATGTGATAAAGTGGTTGGCTTCTACTCCAATTGCATACAATGGGAAAGGTATGCATGAGACTTCTTGTACCCACAACTTTCTTTGTTCCTTCATAAATTAATCTTGGAAAAAAACACTGCTATTCATGTGTTAATTGCACAATCTCTGTTCCAAGCTCACATGCATCGATGCTTACTGTGTCACTCTGCCCTTTTGTGGGTTTCCTAGAGGAGTTCTTGGCCTGGCTGTGGCTTGGGCCATTACCTCCTTTGCAGCCTCTACCAAAGTACTGCTAGTTTGATTAAGGTATCAAGTGCCCATCACACACCTGTGGTGTAGTTCTGCCTGCAAGTGCCTTGTCTGTATCTTCTCAAGTATCAAAAGAACCAGGGTGAAACTGGTCATACTGAAGCTGAAGGAAGTTCTGCATCCATTCAGAACTACAAGACATGCATTAGACAGTCAAAGATTACTTTTGTTAACTCCAAAATTTACTAAATACTTCACCATCTGCTTTTAACCCAGAAAATGGGCCAGAGGCTGGGGAATGAATATAATCTCAATTATAATTGGCATGAACATCATATATAATGAATGTATCAATAGATGTAAACAGGCAGAAAGCAAGGATCCTTATTTCTGGAACTTCCTTGGAAGAGTGTTACATATTTGGATAGAAATAAGTGTTTGACTTGCTAAATCACCATCTATAATTTATAGTGCCCTAGATTAATAGTTTTTTGTATATATTTAGACAACTACTTGCAAACTCAGAACCAAAGAGATTTGCCTGTGTGTGTATAGAGGGAACAAGGAACAGCCAGGAGGTTGTGCTTTTGTACCACAGCACTTGGCCAAAACCCAACACGGCAACTTGTCAGCAGAAACCACTCCAAGACAAAATACTGCTCCAGACAAGTAGAAGATGAGTTGTAACTTAAGTTTTAAGTACCGTTTTTCAAACTGGAAATTCTGAGGCATTTACAGGGCAGGCTGAGTTCAAGGAGGCTCAGCTAGGGCCCCGGACAGGATCCCCCACGCTGCCGGCTGTCCTGCTCCCTCAGAAGGGCTGTGACCCCTCTTCGCACCTTCTCCTGAGGGGCCTTGTCGGGCAGGCCCGGGTGAACCCTGCGGGCGACCCCCGGGGCCAGGGCGGCTCTCATAGGTGACCTCCCTCACTGGGAAGGGAGGTCCCCCCGGGCCTGCACCCGGAGCTCTCCCCCATCCCGCGCTGGTGCCTCCGGGGCCTCCGGTCCCCTCCTCTCAGGGCAGCGCGGCTGCCACCAGAGCCCAGGGGGCTCCGCGGGGGCCACGCAAGGCCCCAGGCGGCCGCGGAGCTGCAGGTCAAACCGGCCCTACTGCGCGCCCCGGCCCCGCCCCTTCCAGCCTAACCCCCGCCTTCCTCTTAGCCCCTCCCCTGGGCGCCTGTTCGCCCTCCCGCCGCCTAGCTTTAGCCCCGCCCCCGCCCTGCCAGGTTTGACCACGCCTCCTAACCGTGAGCCCCGCCTCCCCCCCAGGCGGCTGGGGCGGGGCCGGGGCGTGCGCGGGGACGCTGCGTGGTGACGGAGCAGGAGGAGCTGAGGCGGTGCTGCCCGCCCTTCCTCCTCCTCCTCCTCCTCCGCGCCCCGCCGGACGGTGACAGAGCGGCGGAGCCCGCCGCCAGCGCCGCTACCGGGGCCCCTCAGCCGCTGCTAGGGCCCGCGGGAGCAGTCGGCGCTGCCGCTGGCCATGGTGGCCCGCCTC
>JAVJGJ010000047.1:60120234-60146399 GCA_035590215.1 Microhierax caerulescens | reverse complement strand
GAGCAGGGGCGGGGCTACCGCTGCGGAAGTGGCCGCCTCCCGCCGCCACCGCCCACACTGGCGCGCGTCACGGCGCGGCGCACGCGCGTGGCCGGGCTCCCGCCCCCTCCCGTGTCCCCCCCTTCTCCGCCCGCCGGGCCGCGGCTCCTCCCTGCACCACCTTTGGCCGAGCCGCGGGCGGGGGCGCGCACACGGCACCGCTCCCCAGCGGCAGCGGCAGCGGCAGCGGCAGCATCGCGGCAAGCATCCGCGGCAAAGGCGCGTTGGCTTCTCCCCTCCCTCCGCTGCCCCCGCGGCCATGGAGCTGCCCGAGAGCCAGTGCAAGAAAGTCAAGCTGAGCAACAGGGTGCGGAGCTGGGTGAGCGGGCGGGTGGGCGTGCGGGGGCGCGGGGGTGGGCTGGGGCGGTCCCAGCCGTTACCGCGCTGTGGGTTTTGCTGTGCCTTCAGTGAGGAGGGGAGGCAGCGCGTGTCCGTGCAGGACGCGGCTGTGCTCCCGAGCGTGTTCCTGTGCGCTGGGATGTGCGTTCAGCACCTCAGCCTGCGAGTGCAGCCGTGTTACTGTAAGGTGCGCGTGGGATTTCGTGGTACCGCTTGTGACCCAAAGACCCTCCTGTCTTGTGCTGCGCAGGTTGCCACGGCTGTGTGTAACCTTCACGCTTTCCCTAACCCCTCGTGTTGTTCCCAGTGCTGCTGCATGCCCTGGGCTCCCCAAGCGGAGCAGTAGGGAGCGCAGAACCCTGTGCTGTCCCATCTAACTCAGCCTTCTGTAGCCAAGTGCAACGCTACACTGTACGTGCAGATGGACAGCGCTGTTGTGGTTTCCTCTCTGACTGCCTCGTAATTGTTTTCAGGACTATTCAGAGCTGACAGAGGTGTTTTGGTGGGGCTTCTGTCTCTTCTGCTTCAGTTCAATGAAGGAAGTATGTGCTGCACGTAGGAGACGTGCAGTGTTGTCTTCTGTGCACATGCTGTCCAAACTCGACTGGGTGATTGCATTCCCTTTGCAGTTACTGCTTTCTAAGAAAGAAGGATTTATTGAATTCGAATACACTTTTGTTATTTAAATAATTACTTTTGAGCTGTATTGGGAGACAATATTAAATACAGCTGTTAACTGATTTATGTAGGCCTATGGCTAGGTTCTTTGATAACAGAGACTTGCTTGGACCCCTAGTGTGTTAATTTCTGTGTTTCATAAGTCCCTATATTAAGACCTTTTTTCTTCTAGTGAAGTATTAAATTTCTGGAATATTTTTTTCTGGAGTGCTAAGCAAGTCCATACGAAGAGAGCTGTTGCTTTACAAGATTTTCTGGATCTTCTGTTTTTTGTGACTGGAATGTCATGAGAGGGGCATAAAAGGAAATACTTCCTTGTAAAGAAGTCTCTAAGCATTATCCTAGTCTCTTTTGTGCTGTGAAAATGCAGGTGTATACACAAATCATGCACTCCCTTCTATATGCTAGCATGCTTCTTTTTCCCTAGTGTTCGTTCTTCCATTTTTATTTCTTAGTGTGCTAATTATCTCCTACTTACATTCACTAGTCTTGTTCAGATACATTGTGTGTCACATATTGTGCTTTTGTACCTGGTAGGGTGCACAAATTCTGAGTCTGAAGGAATGGCTGCATGCAGCCTCTCCAGGTACTGTTACAAACAGTGAAGGTTAATAAATTCTTAGAGAAGTGTCCTATCTATGCTGCAGTCACTTCCCTAAAGCTTTTTTAGCCCATTTAAAGCAATTGGTAACTCTTCCCCTTGGTAGTCATATAAGAAATCACATAGACATAAATAACTCTCATTTTAGAGGTGCAGTGTTGCTTTATTTGGACAGTGGAGGCAGAATATTCTTGCTTTTGAAACTGTACTTTGATCTTTAATATTGATGACAAGCCATCTATATTATTGTTTAATCAATGGGGATAATAATAACAACAATTTTGCCTTTTAAATCATGTGTTGTTACAGTTGTGATCTTGTCTTTAATTTATGTTGGAAGACCACAGAGTTTTATGAGTGCATGAACTGCTGCCATCCACAGCTGAGTATACACCCTCCTTGTGACTCTCACATGCTGTGAAAGCGTATTGCAAGTTTGAGTACACTTGTGGTTAGTTTAAACATAATGAAGTACACAGAGTATGTTGCTTACATGTACCATTATGTCAACATCCCCTCCTAATCATTCATGCTCTTGCTGGTCATGAAGTTATATGGTGAATATAATTTCTTAAAATATGCAAAAAGACAGCTGTGTGGGTAGTGGGTATAATCATCAGCCCCTCAGCTGGAGGAGGGAACATATCCATGTTCTGACACATGCACAATACTTTCATTCCAGTTGCAGGTAGGCTGGAGGCAGCAGAGCAGTTAATAGAAAGATTTGATGTTTGTTGCATAATTTTACAGCATAATAATGTCTGTATGCCTGTAAGGAGCAAGTCGGGTTTGTGCAGTTTGGGAGTTTTGTCTTTGGAGATCTAGTTGTCTGGCACAATCTGTACTGGAAGCTAAAATGATACATTCATAGCAGAAGAGAAATCAAACAAAGTTGATGTAGTTAAAAAGAAAACCCTTTTCACTTTTCTTTTACAATTTTTCTTCATTTTCTTTGAATAGATACAGAATTTCTAGATTGTGCTTTCTGATGGAATCCTAAGGGCACACTAAGTTTAACTTCAGTTAAGAATTCATTTATCCTTTGAACTGACAAGCTACAAAGTTTTCCATCAAGTTGTGTTACATAACAAAAATTAAAGGCTTGTTATTCTTCTGCTGGTGGTACCTGTCTGTAGGTGCCAGCTTCTGCTAATTCCACCTTGAAAAGATAAATGTTTTTGACATGTTTATAGATTGAGCAAGGGTAATAGAAGATGATTTTTAAAAAAAAATAAATCCTTCATCTACTTTCGAGGTGACTGTCTCTGTGCTTTAGTGCTTAATTTAATTTGGGGCCCATTCAGGCTTGACCTCATTTGGAGTGTCTGTATGGTACCTGTTTTTTTCAAGAGGGTGTCTGTCTGCAAGAAAAAAATGTATTTTGTTGCTTCATGAGGATGCTCTTTTACTAGTAGAAGGCTAACTCCCTAGCCTAGGTTCAGCACGGCATTTCAAATGTGAGTCTGCCATGCAGAGGACTGGTTGTTTGAAACAGTTGCAGAGAACACCCAGACTCTTTCAGACTTGTACAAACTTTTGAAATTCAGATTCAGTGAAGTAAATGTGGAGATGGAGAACTGATGACCCAGTATAAGAGAATTGCACAGCCGTAGGTTTGCTCAAAGTCAATGACAGCCTTGACTTCAATAAAGCCAGAATCATTCACAGTTCTATCTCAAAAGGGCATATTTTTGAAAAGAAACTTTAGTTGATTACAAAACATAGAGTAATGTCTGTTCTGCACTTTGTCAGCATTTGTATGAGAGAGATTTAAAGGCCAGACAATGTTCTGTGCTGGTCTGATACTATCTGTTACTTTTGTACACGTAATTGGCTTGCCTTTCTTAGGCTTTAGATTCATTTATAGTTCACTGAGACCTTGAACAGTCATGGAACATATTTAAGCTTTTAGAAAACTGCTTTTCCCTTGTGTCCTGTTGATATGTCTGTTTATACAATGTAATTATTAAATGTTCCATTTTCTGCTAGTATTGTTGTGAACTGTTTTTCAGAAAAACGCCAGTCAAGTAAGTGCAGTGATTCTGTTTCTTTGCGTTCCCCTGGGTATACTCTTTTTAGAATATTTTTACACTTCTCTTTTCCCAGATGGAATCTTCTCTTCTGAATATTAGCTTGTATTTTTAAAATTTAGATCTAACTTTTGTTGTTACGTTTTCCATTTACAAAGTGTAGGATTTTGACTTTGTCAAAATCTTTGTGCAAAAAACATGCACATACACTTGGTTATGAGGTTCCCCTGGCAAAATAAGCACACTGTGCTTGCGTTTGTAGTGTGGGGAAAACTGGAAGAAAACGATTTGGTGACTATAGAATTACAAGGTGGAAGGCTTAAGAACTACTATAGTACGTTTGGAAATGACTTAATAAATACCTAATGAAAAAAATCAGTCCTGGTAGAGTAAGTTCAAATGCAGATGTGTTATTATAATTGTTTCATGGAAGTCCAGGCATATGTCGAAGAATATATGGTTCTATGATTATTAGTGTCATATGCTTCCATTTGAAAGACTTAAATATTTTCAGAGGTTTAGGCTTCAGATGCTAGATGTTTGGTGAAACCTAGTTTCTCTACTTAATGCAATTCACTCTACAAGAAGGCTTTTTTTTTTACCATACCACTTTTAAAAGTTGAATGTGGGGCTTTTCTTTTTTGCTACTGGTGATACAATGGTTATTTGCTGTGTATGTGTGTGTCAATCTGAATCTAAAAATAATGTGCAGCAGTTCAGAAAGTCCTTTTTAGGTAGTTGCAACTGTGTCATCATGTCTTTTATTTTTTTTTTTTTTTTTTTTTTATTTTTTTTAGCTTCACACTAATACCACCGGCTCTGTTTTCTTCTCTGGTTTGTTTTTGTGCCTTTTATCCTCTTGTCCTGTTTTGGGGTAGAGAGATGTCAGGGTTCTTTTGTATGAACTCGTGCAGTGTGGTTCCTGCTGGCATTTGTCCCCTATAGGCTATAAAATGAGAACGCTGATTTGAGCACTGTACTCCTGCTGGTAGTGTGCTCTTCTTTCTGAGCAGTTTTTCTATCTTAAATTTATGTTCCAGACAAAAAGTGTAGTCTTCACAGGCAGTTTTTTACACCAGAAGTGATGGTATTCTGATAGTGGTCCAGGTAGAAAATGCTGATTAGAAGCATGGATGACTTTTTAAGAACAAACCTATTACAAATACTGAATTGTTTTTGTTTGAATGTTTATGAAGTTTATTTTTTATTCAATAAAATTGATGCCTTTCAATTTTTTTATCTATATGCTGAAATGTTAGAGTAGTTTTTATCTTAAATGGCTTCTTGTCTCTCAAAAATAACTTTTGCATGGGTTTCTCAGTGTTGCTTTTTTTTCCTAAATATTTTGGAAAAGGATTGTAACTGAATGAAGAAGTATTTGTGGTAGTGGGGTGAGATATAAGGCTCAAAGATAGGTGCACATGTAATGGAATTAAGTATATAAAATGTTGGCATCATTCAGTCATCTTAAAACTATATCTTGTAAACATGGGTGTAGTACTGAACTTTAAGAAGTGATGAGTCATCTTCTGGCTGCTGGTCCTGGTGAATCCATCTGGAATCAATAGGCATCTCCAAATACTTGGCATAGACAAGCGGAGAGAGAGATGCGTATTCCCCAAACAGGAACAACTTTTGTAGAGTTCCGCTTTTTCTGTTTACATAAAATAAGCATGAAAGGCAGAAGTGTAAAAAGTTACTATTAAGTTACAAGTCCAAATAATTAGTTTTGAATGCTGGTGTGTTTCTTTGTGGTAGCAGTTGACCAAAAGGACAACAGCACACTTTGTGGAAGGTACAGGCATCTGATTAAGAAAGTTTAGATTAAGGTGTAAAGTAGATTTGAGAAAATCTAATGAAAAGTGAAAGAACTGACAACAAACAAACCCTGCTATTGATTAAAAGACCAAGACAAGGAAATCGATCTTGGGTTTTTTTGGATGGCTGGTCACGTAGAGGGACTGGACAAGATGGCAGGATGTAACTGAGAGATCATAGGGTTGTAATGAACGTCTTAATCTTTGCTGTGATGTAGGGATGCTGAATGTGTTTGAATTTATAAGCACAAGACTCTCTGAAAGAAGTGTTTCCAGAGATGTTGGGGAGGGTTGAGGGGTGGGTGAAGCAGAAAGCAGAGCAGAAGAGGAGATGGTGGTAATGTCAGAGTGGAGAGAGTATCTGAAGCATGCTGCCAGTGAAGTTATAAGTGAGAGTTCAGTTCTGTTGACATAGATGGAAATTTGGGTTAAGGAAGACTATATAAAGAAAACATTTCATTTGGTATAAGCAGACTGCTTTTATTTGAAGGTTATATAAGTTTTTTTTTTTTTTTAACTGCAGTGCTTTCTCCTTTCCTGTCTTTCACTGTCCCCTATTTAGTTTTATATTTTTCCTCATTTAGGAGGGCAGTGATAACTCGATGGGAAAGTCTTAACTTCTGCAATACTCTTCACACTCTTTGCATTCTCCCCCTTACCTTGAAAACCACTGAAGCTTTCTTGTAAACATGTCAAATGACTAGGGACACTGACTTCTTGGTAACATTAATGTGTGAGAATTTGTATAACATAGCACAGGAACAGGAGAGACTTTGAAAGTCATGACTGTAGTTTATGTTTTTATGCATGTGATAATTAACAGCCTTGGTTGTTGCATCACTCTAGCAGGTAAGCATACAGCTAGGTGGAGATGACCTGGAATAAGTTACTGCTGTAACCCCCTTATTAGTCATCACATGACAAGTGAAATTGCTTCGTATATTCAGCAGCTTTGATCTGTTGCTCTTTGGGGCCCAATTTAGTCTATGAAGATGGTGACAAAAGTCATGACGATGTTTCATCAGCTTGGTGTTGAATATGCATTGCAGTATTGCTGAGCTGCTTCCCACACAGAGGTTTCTAGTTTCTTGATTAACTGAATATGTTAAAAGTTATTTCTAACTACCATCAGCATAGTTCCAAGAAAGAGCCCAGTGCTTTATACTGTTTTAATATTTGAGCACTTTGATAATAACTTGGCTTTGAAAATTTTGATTAACTGGAAAATATTATTCCACAGAACTTTGTTTCAATTCCTCTATTTCCATATCACTTGTGCTCTCCATAGCAAGTAGAATGTGCTCAGATGGCGCTGAAGTCAATGTATGGCTGAGTTTAGTATAGAGGATAGAAGCAGCATGTGTGTAAGATTTCCTCTCCCCTTCACCTTCTTGGTTTATAGTGGTGTGCTGTTAGTTTCCACTGTTAGGCTCCACAGTTGTCATTGAAAGTGGTTGCTTCACAGTTCTACTGTTGATTTTTAAGTGCCTGTTTATGCCTTGAGTATCCCATTTTTTCCATTAGCTGTAACTGTACTTTCAATGTATTTGGCTGATGGGAAGAATTGATGCCAATGAGTTTGTGTTGAATTTGACAATAGCAACATGTCTAAAATTTTGGCTGAGTTTCAAACTGTGATAACTTAGGTCCAGTAGAGAGTCTGCACAATTGGTGAGAATTATGAAAACATGCAAGTGTTGCCATTTAAATGGACTCATGTTTTGGCAGTGGCGGTAGGGAAAAAAAAAGTGTGCTACTTGAATCGTAAGGTATGTATGTGTGAGAAGACAAGGAAATGTATTTTTTTGAGTTAGGAGGAGAAAATTCATTAGCTCTGTCTTCTAAGATAGTTATGCGTCTTGCCTGGAAATTATTATTAGCCAAAGAAACTGTCTTATCACAAATAGATTGTTTATCAAGTTTGTTTTATTAATGAGACTTTTGAGGTTATTTTTTCAGGAAAGAGTTTTTAATGGAATGACTCTGTGAAGCTTTAATATAACTGATTATTAATAGCCTGGCTGTAAAATGTTGAATAATACTTTCAGCAGCAGAATGCTAGTGTGATCTAGGTTGGTGCTATTGGCGTTAATTCCAGAGAGTGTTTTTACATCTTGTACTAATGCTGAAAAATATTCTTGAATCTGATTTTAATGGTGTTGCTGTAGCCCATACAGGTCAAAGAAAAATTACTTGCAGTCATTCTTTGAGGAATTTTGAGTGTATTACTGGGTATAGAATCTAGTACCCTGAACAAAGGTATTTTGGGCCTATTACTAAGGATCATGGAGGTGTAGTAACATATGGTTTTTTTCCCTTTACCAAGAACATAAATACATTCCTATTAAGTATATAAAAGGGAATAAAAGCTAACAAATTTATGTGTTGATTTAAATTCCTTCATTAGTTTGAAGCAAGGCTCTGCTGCTGTGGAAGTTAACATGAAGGTAGTTTAAGTGAATGACACATGGAAGCTTCCTGCTGAAGGGCTCCAGATGCTGTTTTTTATCTTCAGCTAGCAGTATTTCTAGCACACAGAATATGGTTTTGGAAATTTTGTACTTTGTTAGATCCTGGAATTTTTTCCTAGATGAGCAAGTCTAGGCACCCAGCCTCTGAACTGCTTATGATGTCTTAATAGTTTAGTAACCGACAAAAAACCACGGGTCAACATCTTGCATGTACTTTAAGCCAGGGAGGAGTCCTGAGAGGAGACCATAAACGTGGGGGAAATCATAGGTGTGAAGGGCTGTGTTAATGAGTTCAATTAATCTGTAGTCATAAGACATATTTGACATTTTCTCATAAGCTTGAATTGAGTGTGTCCCTAAGCCTATCAAGCTGGCTGGATTAGAGGGAACTTTAATCACAGAGCACAGAGTTTTTAAGAATAAATAGTTAGTATCTCATTTTTGAGAAAAATGAGATGACCAGAGCAGTTGATATTATGAATGCCGAGGTCAAACTGAGAGAATAGCTAAAAATGTTAGTTTTCTTTAGTGTGCATAGTTTGTTACAGGTAACTTATTGTTGACACACCCAAAAGAGGTGGAACACCTTGTTTGCTTTTTAGATGTTGATGGGACAATGGAGTTATTAGAAATAAACCAAGTAGAACTACTTGTCTCCACCTGTATTTTCTTACTGCTTATTCCTACCATCCTTTCCACAAGTAAACAAAAGTAGTTGCCAAGTGGGACAGTAGGAGGAAGATTTTTAGTTGCCGTGTGGCATTTTAATGCGCATTAACATATTTCAGCAGCATCAGAGCAGTAAGATGGGTGTATAATGCTATGTTTAGTTGTTTTCTGTTCCAGAAATTAAATCCCAGAAGTACAACACTACTGTTTTTCTGTAAACACAGAAGGTAGTAAACACAGTCAAGCAAAACTCTGACAGTTCCATTTTCAACTCTTAAATGTGTTCTTAGACATATTCTACAGGGTGGTGTTACCCAGAGTGACCTCTGCCTTTTCTCTATGCTCTTTTTTCTATTTAGGGGAAAGAACATGTTCTGTAAAGTAACAGCAAGAAGTGGAGATAATCTTCATTATATTCTCCATAATGTCTGTAGCTGCTCTTTTTTGCATATCCTTTGCATGGAAATGCTGGTGGACGTAATAGTAACTTTTTTCTTTTAATATTGATGAAGCCACTTTCTTTTAAAGCTTTTTTTCTTTCTTTTCCTTATTTCTTAGATTTTTGGAACTTCTTGATCTTTCATTTCGTATATAGCATAGTAAAGTGCTGTTTACTTGTCTGTTTTGCTCGGCCAGATTTACTCTCCCTATTCTAAACTCTAGTATGCAGTCAAGTGAGAGGAAACGATCACTTGTCCACTTGAATGCTTTTCAAGTAGAAATCTTGAATCTATGTTCCGCATTTGGAAGTGTATTAAATCCAAGAGTATTACTAAGGTCTGTGAATTCTTTCTCCAAGAGAGTTCTGTGATAGTTCCTTATTGCTAAATCTGTTGTTTTGTAAGATGTACAGCTTTTTCCTAGTGGAAGACATCCCTGACACATTCCTGCAGGGGTTTGTGCTTACACTAATACTTTTAAACACATTAATAAATTACCTGGAGAAGGGTATAAATTATGAGGTGACAAAGTTTCTAGTGGTGCTGATTTATTCAGGATAATAGAAAAGAAGACTGACTGGACCCCAGCCTTCTGCTCAAAAGAGGATCAGCTATGACATCAGACTAGGTTACTTTAGGACTTGAAAACATCCAGGGATGGAGATTGTACCACCTTGCTGGGCAACTGGTTGTACTGCTTGGCTTTCCTCATGGAGGGGATTTCTACTTGCCTCCAGTCTCATCCTCCCACCGTGCACCACTGTCAAGAGCCCAGCTCTGCCAGCTTAATGATCTCCTCGTAGGTACTGACAAGCTGCTGTCAGGTTCTCCTGAAGCCTTGTTGTCTTTCAGCCTGTCTGCAACCAGGCAGGTGTTCCAGCCTCCTGACCATCTTGGTTATCTTCCTTGCTGCAATTGCCAATGTCTTTCCTATATTGGGGGCTCAAACCTGAACACAGCAACTACGTGTGAATGCTGACTGGAGCGAGATAATTACTTCCTGTGATTATTGGCTTTGCTTCTGGTAATATAGCCCAGGATGCTCTTTGGAATGTTTGCTACCAGGGCACACTGGTTGTCAGATATTGAACAATTACTGGACACTGCAGCTGTATGCTTTTTTCCTAGTATAAACTACAGCTGTATTTCCTGCACAACAGTTGGGAAGAGTATCACGCTATATAAATAGAAGGTGTTGCTCTTTCTGTACACAAAAACACAGCTTTTAATGCACATGAATTACAATTGTGAAACATGGTAGTGTCTTGTGCATAACGGGGAAAAAGAGAGAATCTTGAGTGTTTTGAGCATGTTCTTTCTTAGCATGAAAGTGTTGCTCTACCACTTGCAACAGAAGATGATGCTTTATCAATCTGAGGCATGAATTTCAGTGCCAAAGCTTTAAAGCTGATGGATAAGTACCATGTAATTTGAGTTAGTTCAGATCTGGACTGCTCATATTTGACGCTAGACTCTTCAGTGCTGGCCGCTTAGATGCACATAGTTATAAAATGAAATGCATGCAGTTTATCAGAGGAGCTGAGAATTGTCTGGTACAGATCCAAAAGTATCACTTTGCTCATACTTGGATGACTTTGGATGACAGATCCAAAAGTATGACTCTGTGGAAGAGTTGGATACAAGATACCTAAGAATGTAGTGTAGTGCATCTCCAAAAGTAGCCTCTCAGTGTGTCCATTTCTATAATCTTAAGTGGGAGCAGAAAGTACTTCCTTTCCCAAATGAAGATGAAGAACTCCAAGCGAAGACAGCTTTCTTTTTGATCGTCCTATCAAAGGTTGATTCATGCAAAACAATGTGAATGCGTTATATGCTTGAGGTTTGAAGACTTCTTGAGTCCTGTTAAAAGGCAGCCCATAGATGTAGCATAGAACCTATGCATTTTGTTTTCAGTTACTACTGAGTGGTGTGGAGGGGGAACACAGACATTAAGAATTGCTTTGCTTGACTGGCTATAACCATATAAAATTTTCAGACCCCTCTTAATTTCCTTTATATTTTGTTGCAGCTGGTCAAATGTGGACTGAGTGTATTTCCCCTGTAATGTGAAAACTTGCCATAGCTGGGTTTAAAGCAGCTTCTCAGGAGCAGTCTTACCTATAGCAACAGATCCACAACTAGTTTTCCTCTCCGTCAAGTTGGAATGGATTTAAGGAAATAATTTTAAAGATTGGAAGTTATTGTGTGGTGTTTTTTTTTTTAATTGACACTGTGCTGTCAGTGAATGTCAGAAATCAGAACTCATCAGTCGTGTACATTCTCTGCACAGTGTCTTCATTGTCTTCCTCAAGTCAAACCTGGAAAAGCTTCATTTGAGCCCCAGTGAAAAACTTGTTGCAGAGAACTTGGGTCTATGAGGAATAGAGCTTTTAGCTTGTCCTAGATTTGCTGTGCTTGCAGCATCCTGAACTTTTGTCAGCTCTTGTAGAAATAGGTGATGGCATAAACCGCTGCTTTTTGCTGAAAGCATAGTTTGCAGTATGATTTGATTTTAACACTGTATTGGCTCCAATACTGTCACGTATAATAGTTTTCTGAAGAAAAGACGGAAGAGTATAGGCTTTTCTTTAACTGAAGATACCGATGCAGCTTCATGTGTGGTGTTCCTTTTTCATTAGTGCCCTATGTCAGTATGACTGCCTATGTTTTTTAATAGGTGATCAGAAATGAAAGTTGAAAATTATTTAGGGTACTATGGACATATGTATATGTGAATTTTCCCTCTTCCAAAGGTTTTTTTAAGAAAGTCCAATTAGGGGTTGTTAAGACCTGTATTTGTGAAGCCACATGACGTGGTAGGGAGTTTCTTTTGCATGTGCCAAGGGCTACAACGTCCAGGAAACACATTGAAAGGTGTTTCCGAAGCTAGGGTCAGCGTGCCTTAGTAGAAGAGCTGTAAAGTGAATAAGAAACTGACTGCAGTATACATGACAACAGATTGTATTTTGGGGAAAAAAGCTACTATTAATTTTCCTCAGGTATCAGTATTAAGAGCAATCTTGCTCAACTTAGGTGAAAATGAATTAAAACATTATGGTGTTAGCAGAAAACCCATTCTTTAGGAGATGCAGTCCATACAAAAGAGGGCTAGAACATGCTGCAGAAAGGACTTGATTACCCCAGAATAATAGATGTAGTATGAAATTAAGGTGTGCTTTTTAAAAGGGGAGGGGGGAAGGCATAGTGATGAACTTGCACCCTAAAACCAAGTTTCTACTATAACTTAAGAGCTGCTCTGCTGGAAGCAGTTGGAGAGGACAGCATGGGTGGATTCAGTGGTCAGAGGATAATGCTAAGTTACTAGTGTGATTCTTAGGTGAACATGTTGAAGTATTTTCGGTACAGAAAGAAAAGCTTAGTGCTGTTCTGTATGTTCTGTATAGCCGTAAGAGCTTACCTGGAGTGCTGCATACAAGCCCAGCCATTCATAATAGAGAAACGTCAACTGAACTGAAGCTAGAACAAGTACAAACAAGGGACACTTTTTTTTTTTTTTTTTTGGTAGTACAAAAATATCCTGAAACAAAGAACAGTGTGAGGAATAAGAATCCAGGATTGCAGTGTGACAGGACAGTTGCATCTATTCTTTGGCTATCATGGGCAACACATTCCTTTTCCCCAACTTAACTGAGTTCCACTCTAAAAATAGTTAGGATGCTGGCTTTTGCTACTCCCTTTAGAAAGCTATTCAGAATGCATGCGTAGAAACACTTCAGGATTGTAGATTTCACCAAGGATAAATTGAGACTGAAGTAATATTTCTGAGTTTGCTTATTGACTTGTTTTGGTCAGTATGAAGGACTTGTAATTTATGAATTCTCTTTTGTTAAGATTCTAAAGCTTTCACTGAGTAGAATTATTTTTCTTGCTGATCATTTTAAAATTACATGAATTTTCAGTAATAAACAACTGTAACAAATATTTATAATTTCAATTCTGAAAGAAGTAGAAGGATAATTGCACCAAGATATATAGTTACACCTTATTGCTGAGTTGCAAAGTAGCTGTCATCTAAAACTAGAAATACAACGTTTGACAGTTCATGTTACTGGACAGCTTTCATTTGCTGTGCCATCAAAATACCTCGGCTATCTTAGTGGTACCTTGTAAGTACAGATCCATGTTTTCATTGTAACCTTGCTATCCTTGCTATCACAGATAGAATAAACATCATCCATTTTATTTGAAGATACAAACAAGATTGCAATAATTGTAATTGCAAAAAAAACCCCAAGTAAATTCTTGTCTTAAATAAAAGTAAACTAAAAATGAACTTAACTAGATCTTTATGTTACACAGGGGCAGTGTTGTTTGGGTCTGACAGATTATTTTTTTAAAGAATTTTACTGACTTTGTATATGTGATACCTGATTTTCAAAAGTGGATGCTTAAAATCAGATGTCTCTATCCGTAGCCTTTTTGTAATTTTCAGAGGAACGGGAAACTTAGAGAAGGACTCTCTTTCAGCACTGGCATTGCATTTTCTGATACTGACGGGACGAGCTGTGTCAGAGTACTCTGAAACCCCAAGGCTATTCTCAGTTTCTTTTGGTTTTCCTGTTTAAAAATTACTGTACAAAAGAATGTATTGGTATTTTAATAACATTCTTTATTAATGGATTTATTTATTTAAAGAATTCAATTCCTTAACAAAACCTTTTCTGCCTTGAGGCATCCTCTAGAATATTGGGGTCATGAACTATATCCAGATTAAATATTTGAATTCAGATCTAGCTATGAAATCTAATTTTCAGCATCTGTATTTCAGATACGTATCACCAGTGTGTGTTGCCTGCACAGAGAACGAGCTCAGCTGCCAATTTCAGACCTATGGCACTGTAATACTTACAGGAGACATCCGTACGGCAGTTGCAGGCACCCCAATGCCATACTCAAACACTTCCTTTATTTATTTATTTTTAAAATCTAAAATGCGTGACTACACAAAATAACTCCTCATTTATTTTTATAAGCATTTCTTAAAAAGTCTCTCTTTCTTGATTGGGTGATACATTCTGCCCTGCTCCGATTCTGCTGATTTGGATGTAATATGCTTATTTAGATGTAACTTTTTAAGGGCTGTTATCACTACCTTCGCTTTCACGTTTTCCTTTCACTTAGGGTACCTTTCCTGTTCCTGAATTTTTTAAGACAGTGAGTTCCTAAAACAACAAATCTTTAAATGATTGATTAAAGAAGTAGATCAACTGTTGCCTGGTAAAGTAATTTTGCATTTTAGACTACAAAGGAGATTAAAGCTCAGACTGAAGTAGAACACATTTAGGGTGCTAATACTATGAATTGCAGATCCAGGCAGGGCCAATTGGGAAAAAAAAACCCAAAACAATCTTGTATGGGTAATAGGGGAAACTCACTTCAATAGTTAAAACTGCTAGGACAGTTTTGCCTGATTCAGTTGGTTAACTGCTGTGTGTTGAGGCTTATGAGGTGGCTCCTAGTATTGAGCACAAGCGAAAGAATCATAGTTTGGGCTACTTCAGCTAGCTTCTCAGCATGTGGTGTGCAGGTAATGTTTCCTGCGAGCCAGCAGAAAGCAGAGTGCACTGTTGGTATACAGCACCGTGCGCCGTGACTGCTCAGGTACCAATGAAGGCTGAGGGCCACAGCATAGCTGAATGCCATGCTTCCTTCTTGTTGCGTTTCTGACTGACTCACATTTTTAATGGGTATCAACAAACCAGATTAAGGAAGCAGTGTTGAGCCACTGGTGCCTCATTCAGGAGCAAATAAATGTGTTTTTTCCTTTTGTTTCCCACAAAGACTTGGAGGGTTAAGCTGTGCTGTTCAATTACTTTCCTCCAAGCATTCCAACATACTTTAGGTGTTTTGGTCTTACCTTATTATATTGAATTTTTAAGGCTAAATCTTAAAAACAATTTGATGAAGTCATGGTGCAGGCTTAAGGTACCTCTGACCCAAATAAGCCACCTACTTTATGAGGAGGGAAACTGTGCCCTTGGTTTCTGACTGTAAAGGAAACATCATGTTTGACTAGCTCATGCTTGGCTTAAGTAACTACTGTAGGCAGATGAGTCTCTCTTGGGTGAAATGTCACCTGGAACCTGTTTGATTCAAGACATGATGGAAATAATAAACATAACTGCTTTCTTCTTTCCACTCATGTCGATAGCTTACTCCAAAGTAGATCGTATTTAATGCAATGGGCTCTTGAAGATTACCCTTAGCTTGCATGTGAAGGGAATACAAAGTGTAATACTTTTACAACTCCAGTGGATTCAAACTTCAAAAAAACAACCCGCCCCATCCACCTCTCCCCCAAAAAAGAAATTGCACTGCAAATAAGGCTTTTTTTCTTAATTTTAAAGTAAAACTTGCTGGCCATATAATTGATCCAATGCCTGTTATTCTAATTAAACTGTTCTCAATGGGTTTAACTTTCTATTAATAAGATATAAAATCTAAGTGTTGGCATTTACATAGAATGCACTTCTGTTGATCTGAATTCAATTTTAAGTTGTTGGTACTGCATTTTCTGATTTATTCTTATTATAATACAGGCATTTCTTCACAACCTAATAAATGCAATATGTTTTTTTCCAGATCTGTTTTCTTCTATTTGCTGTTCTCTACATAGTTTCCTACTTTATAATCACAAGATACAAAAGGAAAGCAGGTAAGCACAGACTTCTTCATAGATTCAAAAATAATTTTGTTCTTCAAGTAAATAAGTGATGCTTTTTCTCTCTGCCCCCAGAAAGAAAGCAGAACTAGCTCTCTGAACAAAAGCGTTTCTCAGGCTGCTGGTCTATGGCAGCTTGGACTGGTCTGATTGTATATGCTGCTATTGCCCTCTGTTCTGCTCCCTGTGTACCCGAGTTCCTGTCATCTCCCTTGTGCTTGCTCTGGCGATTCTCAGACCCTTCAATGTGCCTTCTAGCATCAGCAACCAAGGGAGGGAGTGCACTGAAGCATCTCCGAAGAGGATCAGTGAGTGCTGTCCATGGCACTCTGCGGCTGAGTGAGAGTGGGTGGCTGTTGTAGAGGTGGTGTGGATGGCCACAATCAGTTGTTCTGTTGTGGCTTGCCAGGGAGCCTAAATCTTAACTGTTTTGAGAGGGAAGAAAGAGGAAAATTTCAAGTAGACACTTATGCCTCCCTTGCCTTTAGATCCTGTTGTTCTCCTTTCATGTCAGCTTTTCCAGAATAAGTATCTTCAGGCTGTATCTAGCACCAAAATCAAGTTCAGAGCTTTAGCTGGTAAATTGAAAAGGTTGCCTGTAATACAGAAGTGAAGTAGCAGAATTCTTCTAAAAAACCCTGCTTTGCTCAGTTACTGTTAATTCAGTTTTTAACCTGTTCCTTGTGAACTCACCACTGAAGTCTTATTCCTTTATATAATCCTGTTGGTTTGTGGTGTGGTTTTTTTTTTTTTTTTTTTTTTTTTGTTTACTTTGGAAACAGTGTCTGCCTGAAACTAGTCTGTAGGAACCTCTGTCATTTTCTTCTATATTTCTTCTAAAGACAAATAGCATAAAAATCTGTATACAGTGGCAGGATCTTTGACTCTTGACAGCTTACCTGGGACTATGGTGTTTGGTAAGAGTCGGTCATACTGGAGAAGCATTCTTATGCATTATGATTTTGGCACTTTGAACTTAAGGGAAACTTTTTATTGAGCTATAATGACCTGTGTTACAATAGAGCTGCTTTCATAGATGGATTCACATTTTAAAAAGTAAACTCTTCAAGAAATGTGATACCTTTAAAAAAAGGTGCATCTCTTTAAACATAAGTAAGGTGGGTACAATTTTCTGATCCTGATATGTATTTTGGATACTATGAAGCTGCTGCCATTTGGAGATGGGGAAGAACAGGGACGGGGAGCTGGTTTGTCAAACGCTATTGGATGTAAAGACACTTTTATTACCTTTTTGGCAGCTTATCTCATCAGCTGAGAGGAACTGCTTTGCAGCTGTCCTCACTTTATGAAAGCTGTGTGACCATTTACGTAGACAAACTTTGTAGTTTGCTAGGATCTTCCTGAAAGGATAAGTTTGAAGAGTTAACACATCTGGAATTCTTTTAGGACAAACTGTTTGCTGTTTCTACAACAGGCTCTTTAGCCAGAACAATTCATAAGAGACCTTGACTTAGTCTCTCAAAACACCCAGAGATTCCCATCAAATAAACAGAAACAGTAACGCAATGTACTTTCCCAGAAGAATTTGAAAATAGCATGATGTTAATGGCTACATGTTTATTTCAAGTGTGTGTGACTTTTAAGAACTTGAAACACCTGGCTTTATTTATTCTTAGACTTTGAAATAAATTTGCGTTACCTCTCATGGAAAATCTGGGAGACTTGAAAGAAAAAAAGCTGACTCTAAAATTATTTCAAATGTAGAAATGTGTATATTTGTGTACAGATAGATATGCTTAGAGAAGTATGTAGAGAATAAATGAAGGATATATATACTAGTGATTGACCTCTGAGGTAAATGTTGATAATATTTTAAAAAGTTGGAATATTAATTGAGGAATAAGTGAACAAAAATGGTCTAAAATGTGAAATACCAGAAAAGAAGCCATGGTACCTTAAATCCCAAACAAACAAGAACAACAGTTCTCCTTCCCCTGCCTCCCCAAGTCCCTAGGTGTCAGGAGGAGGATGACTAAGGGGAAGCAACTGAATGGTCATCACTACTGTTCTGGGTATGCTTTCTTGTCTTAAAAATGCATAAATACTGACAATGAAACATCTGTTTAGGGATTTATAGTACTAGTATGGGCCCTAAGACTTCCCTCTAGCTTGCCTGCTCTCTGTGGTTTGGGACGTTCAAAAGGACGGTTCCTAGCAATAGTCATGATAGTAGTAGTCTGAAGCTTGTTTGCTGTAAAGCCCTCTGGGACATGTTTCCAAAAAGTTTTGATCTGCATATTTAAATAAAGTGAAATAACTTTGTTGTTATGCTGATTGAAAAGAGTTTAATACTGGCAAAAAAAAAGTATTTATTTTTAGTAGGAACATTCTTAAAATATTCATGCTAATAAATTGTTTTAGTAATTCTAAATTTTAATTGTAAATCAAAATTAGCACTACATATATATATTTTAGCCTGAAGAAGGATGACGAAGTATTGAATATAACCTGCTGTATTTTAATTTTCAGATGAGCAAGAGGATGAAGATGCTATTGTTAACAGAATATCGTATGTATAGCTCTCTTTTGCAGACCTTTTTGTCCTGAATATATTGTTGTGATAGGAATCTTGTATGCTTCCAGATAAGCAACAGTCCATTTTAAATGTGACAGCAAATAGATTGCAAGAGGGCAGAAGAAAAAGCTTTAGTCAAGTGGCACCTTGTATTATGAAAGGCATGACAAGAGGCAAGGCAGTTTTGTCTAGGATTTGTTTTTCACCTGTGATTTTCCTGGTAGGCATGAATTTGGACAGAATATTGCATGTGAACCTGATGCAAGAGGTGGAATTCAGTGCAAGACCTGCACCTGAGTTTAGGTCTCTAAAATGTGTTTATTTGGGTAGTTGGTGTTTTAAGGTCCCACTGCAGCTGATGGAAGCCCTGTGAAGGGAGGTAATGGGTTATGAAGAAAGAAATTAGCTCATCCTGAAGTAGACATCTGCATTTGATCATCTTAAAAAAGAATAACACGTGGAAGACAAGCACTTGCCAGACCAGTTGGTCTGCCAGCAACTCTGTCTCCTGTTCCTGTTCCTTTGTAAAGCTAGATATTTATATCTCCTATTTAAATATGTCTGAAGATTTACAGAACATTTGTGAGCTGTTGCTGCCCTCTCACTTATGTGGTCTGCTAAACTGTGTGGACTTGCTACTTGATTATTACAATGTTCTTAGCTCTTCCATGGTAGTACTGTCATCCTCTTGGAAGGAGAGCTCATTGAATATTTTATTGATTTGTCTTGTACCCTGGGAAAGTGCCGAGTACATTGCAAGCTGTTCACTTTCAGTTGTGCATTTGTGGCAAGCTTGAAAGATGTACAGAGATGATATAAATCTTAGGTGTGCTTCTCCCAGTAGTGTCTGATACTAGTATTTTTAATGAATTTGAAATACTACTTTGCCACAAGGTCCTCTTCAGATCTAGACAAAAATGTATTCTTATAAATGCTCTGAAGCTCTTCCCTTAAGTAGAGGAGCATCTCTCCTATGCTTTTAAGACTAGTGAAGGCCCTTCTACGCTGAGTGATTTTCATAGGAGCTGTGCCCTTAGCCTGGGTTCTAAATTTTTCAGTATTCAAAGAATAAAATTTGTCTTGTTAACTGTTATTCTCCCATCTGTTTTCTAGTTTAGCTTTAAAATACAACAAATACCCATTTTTAAATACTGTGTTCTTCATTGGAAAAAGAGGGTAAGACAAGATCAGCACTTCCATCAGAGCCTTTCATTGAAAGTGGTGTTATAAATATAAAATGCTGCTTTTTCTTTCAGCCTAAGCTTTCTTGTTCCATAAGTATGCATGTTATTTGCCAAAAAGTGTTAACTCTCAGACGTATGCAGATAGATATTTCTTTGCAATAGTGTAATTGTCAGGACTGAAGAGATAGGTTGGGTGGGAGAACACAAAGCCATACTGCTGCTAGCACCTTGAAAGGCTGTAGTGTGTTAGGTTTCACAATTCTGGCTTAGAATTCTTAAACATCTTAAAAGAAAATAAAACCAAAAAATCTCAGAAACAGAAAAAACCATATAGTAATATTTTTGTCACCCAGACTTTCTTTTGTAAGTTAAGTATTATGTGAATGAAAAATGGATTTGTAGACTGTTAAAGAAAAGTAAGATCTCAGTAAGCAACTTACTGATGTTCCTGTTGTAGGAATGATCTATTTTAGTTCATATTGTTTCGGTCATGCAATTTTGGGAATTATTTCTGATTTTCTTCTAGCATTGGATTAGTTTTATAAGAATGTTTTTGGTTATTTCTTTTTAAGAATGCAGTTCTTCTTAATGCCACAAGATGGCATTTGATCTAAGTTGTGTTTGGGATCTAAAAAGAATAAGCTTAAATATTTTAAATAATTCTGACAATTTCTCTGGATTGACTTTACAGCTGTCAAAAAACCCCAAGCTATGAGATGATAGTTGAATAACAGCTTTCTGAAAGAAAAGCAATATTTTCAGTTCGGTGTTTAAAGATTTATGTATAATTGTACTCGCTTTTTAGACATTAAAAAGCTGCTCAGCTTTTAAAAATCGTAGTAAGAATATAGAAATACAATGTAGTAAGCATATAGAAATAGAGCATGTTGGTGGTAACAGTGGCACGTTTCTTTAAATTTCAGGCTGTTCTTGAGCACCTTCACTCTAGCAGTTTCAGCTGGTGCAGTCCTGCTTCTACCTTTCTCAATAATCAGCAATGAGATCCTGCTTTCTTTTCCACAAAACTACTATATTCAGTGGTTAAATGGCTCACTAATTCATGGTTAGTACTCAGCATAATGTAATTAAAATGAATGTCTTCATTATATGTGCATGGATGTTCTTACTTTTCAAACGAATAACTCCCTTTTCACTTAAGATGCTAATTGAATTGTTAATATGTTATTGGCTAGTTGTTTTTGCTGCTGTGTGATATATCACAAAAGTCTGTCACAACTGTTCTGTTGGCTTTTTTTAAAGAATTGGGCAGACTTGCTGTATTTAAACCCAATTCGCTGCTTTGAATATTAATGTAGAATAAGAGCTAGAAGCTAACTTGAAAACACACTGTTCAAACTTCTTCCTCATGGATTAATGCAAGATTCATGTCTGTCTTTTTATGATAGTACATAAAACTTATTCTCAAAATAAGAAATAGTCTTTAAGAAACTTGCTAGCTATGAGCAGATGGGATTAGATAGTTAAATTCAACTGTTAGTGATTTATTTGTAAAGAAGAAAAATTATAGAGTGTAAATGTATTGAGTGTGGTAAAGAGGCACCATGTAAACAAACCATTTCAAGGAAAACAAGATGTGAGGAAAAAATATTACTTGCAGCCGTGATGCCTTGATGTTTGGCAGAGTGAGTTTTGCATATTTCCAGTATTGGTTAACATGCTTACAACTGTGACATATATAATGGAAACTAATATTTGAAAATAATTTGGACACCTTTACGTGTCTAAGGGAAATAAAAAATGTCCTATTTCCACCAGTTTGTAGATTTGGTGGAGAAAGATTGTTTCAGATAATGAAGGTACTATTTATTTCATCTGGAATAAAGAATTTACAAATTGGCTGTGGTGTCCTTTTTCTGTTCTTGTCAAGAGGCAGTAACTGGGCTTTGGAGGATGTTTCTCTGAAAGATATATGCTTTTTGCTAAATTCTGAATACTCACAGATAAAAATTCATGAATTTCCAGATCCCTAACTTGCAAAGGCGGTGTGGTGTGTGTGGTGTTTGTTTGTTTTTTTTTTTTTTTAATAAATTTGTTTACAACAAAATTAAATGTGGATAAGTGAAGACAAGATAATCTTTACTGTCTGTCATCTTTCTGAAACTAGTTGAGTACTTTTTTGTGTTATCTGAACAGTAAATTTTTTTTTTTTTTGTAAACCCACAAATAAGGAGGAGCTGACTGTAGATGTGGTGGTCAACAATGACCCTGACTGTGGTGACAGAGTAGTTTAAGACCTGAGAAAAGGAGGAAAGAAAACAGTAGAATAAAGATGTTAGATTTTGAAAGAGTAGACTTTGTCCTCTTCAGGAAATGTGTATGTGGGTCCTTACTCGAGAATGGTCTGAAGGCAAAGGAAGCCAGGCGAGATGCTTACTTTCAAGGATAACCTTCAAGGACCATAGTACGCACCTTGGTTTGCAAGAAAATGAGCAGATGTAATAGAAGGTCGACTTGGCTTAATGGGGAGCCTGAGCTCAAACCAAAAAGAAAGTGTTCAGAAGGTAGAAGTAGGGATCAGCTGCCCAGAATGGGTATAGAAAAAGCACCTGGGCTGGTAGCCTGGTGTGAAATGAGAAAAGTCAGGGCACAGCTGGGTTTGCAACTGGTGAGGGGTTTCTGTAGAGCCAGCTCCTCTGGAGCAAGCAGTGAGAGGCAAGAACCAATGTTTACAGGACATAAAGCAATAGTTCTTCTACAGTGGCTGTGGTTGAACACTGGAAAAGCATGTCTAGAGAGACTGGGAGAGCTAAATCCTTGGAAGTTTTCCAAAACTCAGCTGGCTGAAGCCATGAGCAACCTGATTGCACCTGCAGTTTAGCTGTTTTAAGCAGCAGATCAGGCTACATGACTTTAGAGGTTCTTTCTAGTTGAGTTATTCTGTGATCTGTTTTGTCACACATCATGCGGGCAATTGCTAATTTGATATGTTTCCTACATGGAAGAAAAAACCCAGCTAATTATAATTTTTTACACAGATTTAGCTGCTTAGACAGATTTATATTTTTTTACTCCCAAACATGGGAAAAAAAAAAAAAAAGGGAAATAATCCTTCCTTCTGTGCCTGAATTGGCTTTGAAAAAACTACAGTAAAACACTTCAGAGAATGAAAATGATATAACAACCAATTTAGAAATTTTCACTCTGTCAGAGTTGCTACAGTACTTGAGAAAACTTGGGTTAATTAGAAATCTGCTGGAAGAAGTAGCTGGCACATAGGAAGGCCTTTGAATTTTCCAGTGACCATCCTATTTTGATTTTAATGTGATAATATATTGAAAGTATCACCTTGTGCATGCACAGTGTAACTTAACATTCCCGAAGTCCGGTAGTAATGGCTAGCGAGGAAGTAAATTCAGCATCGTGGTGTTTCCAAATTTAATTGTGTATTGCAAAGTTTCCCCTAGGGGTAGACGTGGCTGAGCTAAACCAAGCTGTACCACAGCCGGAGAGAAGATGTTCAGAAACATCAGCAGGTTTTGGATCTGACCACGGGCTTCTGTTAAAGGCAACTTGACAAAAATCTTTGTTTTCTTTCAAAACCTTAGCTTGGGGGAGGACTCCCTCTTGTGACATGGACTAGGTTTGCACAACGGTGTTGCTCTGCTCTGTAAAACCCTGTTCCACATAGCTTATGAAATACCTGTGCAAGTTCTGAGAGCTGATGGTGCTATCACAAGCAACCAAGTTCAGAAAATGTTCCTATCTCCAGAATACTCTGTTTAGTATACCTTCCTGGACAGTTTGCTTACTGCTTTGGAAATGTTATCAAACGGGGAAATTTGTATTCCTTTAAAACACTTCTGTTCTGCTAGATTTATGAATTACGGATGTAATCTATGGTGATTCTTGAACATAATATTAAGGGTTTTTTTATACCGTATGTAGACTGCAGCATTAGTTGCAGCATATCGAAAAATAAATGTGCCTCTAATTTTTGCAAGCAGGCAGAAAGCCCCTATCTGGGTCCAGTATAAAAACTCTTACCTAATGCATATAGAAAATACTCAGAAAGCTGAGTAATACTCAGAAATACTTGTGGCAGCTGGATGTTCGCTTGTGCTGTTGTTGGATACAGCCACCAGGTGGGGGTAAAATGTAATGAAACGGCCATGAATAAGGCAGTCGAAAAATTGCCAAAGACTGAGAGATTTTTAATTTTTGTGTTTTCTTAACTTGTTTTATGGGGGATAGTCTTAGGTCGCTACAAACGGGGGAAAAAAGTAATTAACAATATTCCAACAGACTGCTTAAAGCTTATATATATATATGTTGATATCTGGAAGCCTCTCGTGCAATTTATGATGCAGTTAGTGTAGTAGGAAATAAATATTTTTCTGGGTCTATTTTAATTTGATTTCTGAACTATCAAATTAGGATAAGAAATATGGTAGGGGAAGAAGAGGGCCCTGTGTGTTTCTTACTTTGAGGAAAGTGTATGTCAGGAGCAGTACAGCACTGCATACCTCTTGTAACTTTAAATGCACACTGTAGCTCTGTAAGTTTGATATTCTGTAATTGTGGGTGCTATTAGCTGCTAATGTGTACATTTGTGGATTTTAACGTCTTAAAAATCACCCTGGATGTGCACCACTCTCCCTTCAGATACTCTGTACATACTATGCAGCTCCTTAGCTCCGTTACATGTGTATCTACAATGTAAAACAGTGCTGCTGAAGTTAGGATGACCAGGTATTCAGCTTTGCATTAGGTATCTGAATGTGCTGTCTGTCTTCAGTTAGAGAAGACTGCTGATATAAAATTCCTACCCCTATCTAATAGTATTTCTACCCTAACTCTGGTGTTATAATTTTTTTTTTTTTGGGGTGAGGTGTGCAGAGTGTTTTAGGTAATGTACCTCCAGTAAGGGCCGTTAATAACATTCTTGCTGATGTTGCTATGTGTAAATGTTTCTTAAATGGTAACAGGAGCTTCCTGGCTAAGCAAATTCAAAAGGAAAAGTCCCCCTCTTTGTTAACTGGAGTTTAGCCACCTCTAGGCAGTCTGTTTTCTTTAGTAATTGAGTATTATATTTCACGTGTCTTTTGGAATTTTCTTGTTTTGTTTCTGTAGCTTATTTGGCTAAGTTTGGTTCCTGGTGCCCTGGTGGTATCAACTGCTGAAGAAGTAGATTTCTTGGCCCCCCTTCTCCCCCCTTATTTTTATTTCTTCTTGAAATCTAAATAATTTCCTTTAAGGAAAAAGGAAGTATATATGGTGAAAGCATTTTTTTTTAAAGGGAGTGTAGGTGAAGATAATGTCTAACTATTTTACATTTGAAACTAAATACAGTAATATGTCTCAATAATGAATTCCCCAGACATCTAGTAAATGTCTCTCTCCTTCCCTATTCTTTCCAAATTGGACAATTTCAAAGAAGAAAATGAACAAGCCTGTACATGAGAACAAAGACATAAACAAAGCTGTTAGTTCAAATTTTCTTATCACGGGGAATGTTCTTTTTTTTGGATTTCAGGTGAGGTAGTATATTCCTGCAGAATTGTGGAAATGTGTGTTTTGGGGAGGGTGGAGGACTAAGCCAGTTTTTCTCAGCTACCAAATAAAAGCTGTGTTTCCAGGATGCATAATAAATGGCACTAGTTAAACCTGTTCACTACTAAATTGCAGGTAAGCCTCTGCTTTTATAAAGAAGAAACGCTGCATCCTGCACAACTTTTGATAGGATGATTGATGGTGGGTTCCTGTTTAGGCACCAGAAACTGGCTCTTCAGAAAGTGTTTAGCTTAGAAAATCTTAATAGAGCAGATAGCCTTAATGGAGATCAGTTATCACTTCAGGTTGTCTTCTAAACCTTTTCCTTTCCTACAGATGTCTTACAGATGTCCTAGTTTTAGTCAGTTGACTTTTTTCACCTAGATCACAGGATGATTGAGGTTGGAAGGGACCTCTGGAAATAATCTAGTCTGACCCCGCTGCTCAAAGCACAGTTAGTTAGAGAAGGCTGCTCAAGGCATTGCCCATTTGGGTTTTGAATATGTTGAAGGATGGAGGCTACAAAACCTCTGTGGGCAACCTGTTGCAGTGTTTCACTACACCCAATGGAAAAAGTTTGGGGAGTGGTTTTTGGTTTGTTTTTTTTTTTTTCTTTCCTCTTACGTTTAAGTAGGTTTTCTGGTTTTTTTTTTCAATTCGTGCTTGTTGACTCTTCTCCATTCACTGGATACCATGGTGAAGAGTCAGCCTCTGTTTTCCTTTTACCCTCCCTCATCAGATACTTATATACATTGATGAATCCCGCCAAGTCCTCTCTTCTCAAGGCTAAGGAATTGCAGCTTTTGCAGCCTGTCCTTGTATGATGGATGGATGCTCCAGTCCTTTAGTCACCGTTGTGGCCCTTTGCTGGACTTGCTCCAGCATGGCAACGTCTGTCTTGTAAGGAGGCACCTACAGCTGTGTGCAGTGCTCCAGATGTGTGCCACTAGTGCTGAGCAGAGAGGAGGAATCACCTCCCTCAGCCTGCTGGCAGCATTTCTCCTAATGCAACCCAGGATGCTGTTGGCCACTTTTGCTGCAAGGTCACACGGCTGGCTGGTATTTTATTTGGTGGCCAGCAGAACCTCTGAGGCCTTTTCTACAAATGTGGTTTTTTTTTTTTTTTTTTGATGGTTGGTGCCCAGTGTGTGCTCTGTGCATTTTTCGA
>JAVJGJ010000047.1:60103730-60120134 GCA_035590215.1 Microhierax caerulescens | reverse complement strand
AAATGTGGTTTTTTTTTTTTTTTTTTTTGAATGATTGGTCCCCAGTGTGTGCTCTGTCCATTTGTCCAGCCTGTTGAAGTTCACCTGAGTGGCTGGCCACTGCTGTTGCCCATCTTTTATCTTCAGCAAACTTGCTGAGGATGCACTGTCTCCCACCGTCGCCACTAATGAAGATGTTAAGCGTGGTATTGACCCCCTGGGGAATACCACACACTTCCAGCCTGACTTTGTACCGCTGGTCACAACCCTTTGAGCCCAGAAGCTCAGCCAGGGTTCAGTCCACCTCAGAGTCTACTTACCTAGCCCATACTTCGTTAATTAGGCGATGAGGGGATTTATGGGAGATGGTGTTGAAAGCCTTACTGAAGCTGAGAGAGCAGCGGATGCTGTTTATCCTCTTGCATATTGAGCCAGTCATCTTATTGTGAAAGGCTGCAGTTGCTGTTGCCATGATACCTTCTTGTAATTTGGAGGTGATGATGGCGTTTGTGTATTGCTCATATCAAAATCCATGATTTGTCTGAGTTTCTCTTGAAATAAATATGAGAGGAAGTAAGTACACAGAACTGAATTTAATTTAAATGAAAAAATATCGACATGCATCGATAGCAGTAAAATACTTTTGTCCTGAAAACTTTTAAAATGGTTATCTGAAGAGCCTTCAGTTGGGTATTGTGGAAGTAGTGCAGCTGAGTTTGCAGTCTGTCTCCAGGTAAGTTGGTACTCAATTTTTGTTTGAAGCTCATACAGAGAAATGGGTATTTTTCAGCAATGACCTGTATATAACTATGTATTTGTAAAAACCTGGTTTCTGCTGGTACTTGTATGCATACTACATTGTTATATGTAAGAGAAAAATGTGGTATCTTTCATTTAAACCTGAGAAAATTATAATATAAACCTTCTTCTTGTTTGTTGCAGGTTTATGGAATCTTGCTTCTCTTTTTTCTAATTTATGTTTGTTTGTGTTGATGCCTTTTGCCTTTTTCTTCCTGGAATCGGAAGGATTTGCTGGCTTAAAAAAGGTAGGATAACATTGTTAAATGCAGAGTAATTACAGTATATATTCCATTTTCAGTCCTTGTTTATAAAACTGAAATTTTAAATTTGGAAGGATTTGGTGCTGGAATGTGTGTGCTTATGTGAATGTGTACATACAGATGTGTGTAGATGTACAAGCAGGTGAGGTGAGTATGCAGTGTGTGGCTGTGAGTAAGCTTAAAGGGGAGAAAATGGTCTTTGAAAAGCCATGTATGCTGAGGTCAGGAAAATGACTTGTCTTTTTTTTTTTTAATAAATAATGAAATGTTTTAACCAAGATTATTGTTTTTGAAAATGGTTTTGTTGGGATGCTAAAAGGTTTAATAGATACACTAGAAATGCAGTGACAAGGGAAAGAAGTACAGGCTTCTAACTAATGGGAAGGGTGATAAAATAACAGATGACCCGGAGAAAACAAGCTTGATTTGTGAATTTTAAAGATTACAGACCTTCCAACAAAGGTTCAAATGTGGTCAGTATTAACAATAATATGTTAAGAAAACTGTCTTAAATGGGTGGAGAATAACTAAAAATATTCAACCTAGCTGAATATATTCAAGTTGAGAGGGCTGAGTATTTCAGCAAAGCACGGAATTTGGCAAAGCAATTTCTGAACAATAAGATGATAATGATTATATTAATATGTGAACTAAAGAAATATAATGAAAAATTACTATAATGGGAGGCACAGCAAAATGAATTTCAAATCATAAATTTCAGATAAATTAAACTGGAATGACTGTCTGGGGACCAATTGTAGCACGTTTGCATTAATCTTTATCATCAAAATGATTACACTTTTGTTTTTAATGATACTACACTAGAGGGAATTCTGTGCCCTTTAGATGATAGTTATTAGAAAGCAAAGGATCTTGAAAAGTGGTCTGAAATTGGGAAAATGAAATGCATTAAAGATAGATGCAAAAGTCTATGAGTCATTGGTGGACTGCATGTAACGTAAATCAACGAGGGGATAATTGTGGTGGGAAGGAAAGCGTAATTCCTGCTTGCATTGACAGGACTTGGCATGGAGGCAATAAAGTCACCATTTTTTTTTCTTGGTGGAATTGGGGAAAACTCAGCTGGAGTACTGTATTCAGTCTGGGATTCTAGTGTTTGTGTAGTCACCTAAGAGAGAAAACGGAGGATAGTGGGGAAAAAAAATAGGAAGGAAGGTACTTAGAAAATACAGCATGAAGGAAAACTTTAATTGGAGAGAATAATGTGAAGAAACAGATTTTGTTCTGTAGTTGAAGCTACCAGGAGATCACATAGACTGTGAGCAATATAGCTGTGTCAGAAAGGACCTGCAGGATGGACCCCACCAAGATGGTGTGTAAATACTTGTTTGATGTAGGCTGTTCGGGGCTGGTTGATGCTACTGCAGTGTTTGTATGAACTGAACTGTAGATGTATCAAAGTTACTTCTGTTACAAATTTGGATGACCAAGCTAATGAATTCAGTTTCAAAGGGGTTTGGCGATGGGCTAATGTGTTCACTCATCCAATTTGGCTGGAAAACGCTCTCTCCTTCCCCTCTTCATTCACTTCAGGTATCTATAGGACTAAGAAAATTTAGCAACTCATTTTGTCCTTTCAGTTGGAGGCCGCTGCATTTTTTTTTTTTTTTTTTTTTTTGACTCGGAAGTATCTAGCCACAACTAATGTGTATCTTCTCTTCTAAAAAAGAAAGAAGTGATTTTAGTGGGGTTTGTGTCTCTTGCAGTCCAACCAAACCCAAGGATTCTCTCTATTAGCGCACCACGTACAGTGCTGCTGGTGTGTCCCCTTGACTTGTAGATTTGTTTGGCTCCAGCAGATGCATTATGTATCCCAGCTGTCTTAAACTTAAGTTACGGTGTGATGTTTAAACTTATGATGCTGGCTATCAGTTAATCCCATTCAAGGTAAATAGGATCACTGTTACATGTTTACACGTGGAAGCATTTGTAACTCCAGATGAGATAAAGCCATAATCTGTCTGCAGATACTGGGAAAAAGATGATTGTTGGTGCTTTACAGTCACGTTGCTTCTTCATGGGGGTAAATGAGATCAGATTTTAGTATTAAAAACCTGCCTATGGTGGGGGGGAACCCAATTTTTCAAATTATTTTTATTTTTTCTTTGTCTTCTGGATGTTTTTGGTACATCTAATACCTAGTTCAGTACTCGGGACCTTTGTCTGATATCTGTTTCTACCTGGTTGCTTTATTTAAAAGTGTCTGAAATGGATGTGGATGTACTGAATTGTTGTACCGGCTTTGAGTGAGCCCTAAAGGTGCAGGAATTTTAGTCCATTTTTAATATGAACACATCTTGTCATGGCTTACTTTTCTTAGAAAGTGGCAAATGCCACTTATGGACTAAGTTGATAGTTAAAATTGAGTGTGCTGTTCTGTTCAAATTCTGATGCAGAGAAATGATTCTACTTGCAATAAGTACCATATGTACTTTTAAAGGAATTACATCACATAATAGGGTGATTAGAATCTGAGAAGATTTATGTTTAATTGAACTCAGATTTACATGTAAGATTTTTGGTTCTAGCATCTGTGAAGGGTACCTCCCATTTTTTTTACTTTCCTTAGATTTTGGCACATAGCTTATCTCTTTTCAGAGAAGACTCCGAGACCATGAGTATTTTGTAGAATTCTGGTACTTTTACAAATTATTTTGTCTTTGATTATGCTTGTGCAATAATTTTTGGGTTTTTTAAGTCATATCATGTTATTCGTCACATCGGACTAATGGGCCAGAGAGAAAACATCATGCAAAGACTATTACTGTTAACTGGGAAAATCAGATTTTAGTGATCTCAATGTAGAAGAACATTTCATACATTTGGTAAAACCTTCAGCACTTAAGAGAGATCTACTGTAGATGTGAAGACATTCAATAAGGAGATTTGGCACAGGATGTGTAATCTTTAATCTTTTAGTTGGGAGCTGGATACAAGGAATAGGGAAAGCAGTTGATTGTAGATACCCAGCTCAGATCTAAATTTGGATAAAAAGACTTTTCCCGTGGAAGCTTTTATGCAGGTCATCTTGAATCTGTCATGGAATTACCTTCATTATAATGAATAAATAGGTCACTTGAAATTTAGGTGTGCACAGTCAAGATGTCTGTTTGAAGGTGTTCATTTAAGAATTACTTGTTGGATTTAATAGAAGTTCTGAAAATGAATGATTAAAAGAGATTCAGTTCTGAAACTGAATGGATTTTTTTCACTCTTTTAATGGGTTTCTTTGTTCAGCTTAAATTGCAACAAGTAATGTTAGTCATTATCACATATGGGTCTAGCCCCCAAAGTTTTTTACCCATCCGAGTGTTTATCATAGATTATGGTATAAAAGTTGATTTTATGTATTCACTGTAACGTGAACTTTTTGCAAGCTGTGATATCTCAGATAGCTCATAGGTTACTATATATGAGCTTTGTATAACTTCTATTTCCATATTCCCCTTAACTGTTTGTTTCATGAATCAGAATGGGTTTGATTAACCATCTTCCAATTTACTATGGCTTTTTTTCTTGATTGCCAGTGTACTTTCTAAATGGCACATGGCCCCTCTTATAGGCTCTCTTTGATTCCCCAGGGCAACAGTTTAAAAGAACCAAGGATTTGCATATTGTGCAGAGGAGAGAAATACAGAAATTAGGCACTCACCATGGATGGATGCGGTTTTGTGCTGAAAATCAAACTGATTTTCTGTCTAGTTTTTAATGAAAAACACGATGTTAATTCAAAAAAGGCATTTTGGGCCTAAGGGGGTTGACCATACCCTTTTAAAGAGCTAAAGTGTGCTCTTCCTTGCTGTAGTTTATTTCCATTTAGTGGCAGTTGCAGACTTCTGTTATCAGGAAGATCATTATAAAAGCAGTATTGGAGGTGTATAATATAGGTGTGTGCACATGCCATGTTTGTGTTTATGCACATGTGTGTTTTCATGCACGTTTGTGAATTAGGTTTTTCAAGACTATTGAAGTAGTTGGAGGTCATTGTGATACGTTATACCTTAGCCAGTGCTATTAACTGAGCTGTTGGAGTACCTGAAGTAACTTTCATCTCCTGCAATGGTATTAAAAATTGTTGTATTTTTCTGTATTCTTCTATCTTCTTTTTTTAGAGTCTGTGCATAAAGTTCTCTTTTTTTTTGTTTAGGTTCTCTTTCAGTTCTTTGTCACTGGCCTTCTCAAATTCTGTAGTGCAGTTATGAAACAAAGATACCACCTATATTTCTTAATGTCAGAATTAAACTTATTCTTTATCATTCTCTCCAAAAAAGGAAATTTGCAGTATTTGCCGCTGTAGTTCATGGTGTTGATGTTTCCATGTGTGATAACAAACTGCATAGAAAATTACGTGTGTGCTGCTGTGTGAAGGAGGCGAGCATTTCTGAGGAGATAATTGCTATACCTTTTCTTGACCTTTAAAATATGCTTTCTCTTGATGTAACTTCAACTGAAATTTGTATTTGTTTGAAGTTGACAAAGATAAAGATGTTTAGGAGTAATTTCCTTGTAAGAAAATACAAATAGTGCAATTTACCGCCGTGAGAAACTGGAATAACTGGGTATTGCATAATCATGAGTGTAGAGTTTTAAAAAGGCTTTATGAAGTATTTTACCTTAATACTGATCTTTGAACTTGAAGTCATGGCATAAAGTTTAACATGAGCGACAGCAACATCCTGACCAATTATCCAAATTATCCAGACATCCCAAAATGTTCAGAACACAACACACAGAGTCTGTGGATTAAGAGGTTAACTCCTGGAACATCAAAAGAAGTGCATGATAATAAAAACAAATAGTACAAAAATTTGAGGTAACTTCCTTGCTTAATTAATTAGGTAGACCAGGTGGAAGCGAAGAGGCCAGAGCTGGTGCTCAGAATGTCTATAAAGCTGAGCAACATGACAGCACAATGGAGGAGGAACAAAGATTTTTTTAATATACTTCTATCCTGTGTCACAGTTTGAAATTGTCCTGGTTTATGTCCCTTTTGGCAAACTTACATAAAAGTGACCTTGTACTGTATTTTATGACCAGATGACTTTTTTCCCAGTGGCTAATTTGTATCAGACCCCCATCTTAAAGAGACACAGAAATGAGTAGGAAGTCCAAGCCGGTTTGTCTCAATGAGCTTTCATTGCATGCTTTCATTATTTTTGCTCGTTTTTGCCACTGATCATCCATAAATTGTTGGAAATGAGTGATTAAGGAAGTGCTGCTTAGTGTTAGTGGCACATGCACATTCTTGGTATGTTTTTTGTGGGTGAGAGGAAATCGCGTACTGCACAAACAAAAAGGAAAACTCCTGCTGGGAACCTTTCAAGGAAATTTAACTTGCATAATGTTTTGATCTTGGTGTTTATTACAGAAAATAAGAGTAATATTTCACCAGCTATTGTTATGTGTCAGCTAGTCTCCCCATCTGCTTGCCTTTCCTTGATATCTCTTCCCAAATTCTCATTGAATTTATTTTAATAAAAACACCACTGAAAAATATAGTGGTTTATTCATACATTTAAGGCAGGTGAGATGGGCCAGTGTTCAGAACAGTTTATTGCGTAGTGCACGCTACTGTATAAAGATTTAGCTGTCATGACTGCAAAGTCCTGCCTATGTTAGCAGCTGCAGCTCAGCCTGTGCAAGTAAAATGTGGTGTGTAGGTTCCCTTCCAAATAGTGAAATACAGCGGTTTCTGCTATTAAAAGCAGATTTCTTCCCTTCTCTCTTTTATCAGTGCATGGCTTTTAAAAAAATGTTTTTTGTAAATAAAATTGCTTATTTGGGGAGGGAGTGAACATTGAAGCTTTGTAGTTACTAGCATGTTTTTTGAAACGGCTATTTTTTTTCCTGTAAAGGTATAAGCTATTGATAGTTAACTTGCTGAGCAGCCACGTCTTCCATCTCCTCAATATTTGAGTTGATTTGATACACTCTGTATTTATCAATAGTAATGACTTTTCCTAGTCATGTTACTATATAGTGAGACTAAAGTTTCTAATGTGTTGTGTTGCAGTGCATTGTATTTGCAAACTCCAGGTAATTAAACATAGTAATAAGCGTAAGTGAAAAGCAAGCCTGCAGCTCTTACCTTCCTTGGTGGGTATGGGAATTGTAACTTCTGTGTTTTTTCATGTAGAAAAGCTGTACTCCCCATTTTTGCTGTGTGTACCAGTAGAACTCTGGTACAACTGTAGGTGTAGAACACTGTAAAATACATTTTCAGTATGTGATGAAGCCAATGTAGGAAGTATGTTCAAGGTTAGTTTTGAAGTATTTACTTTTAGAAACATCTTTGCTAATCTCAAGTAGTATTCCTTGGAAAGCAGTTGTTCCTATAATACAAAATACTGGGGAAAGTGGCCTGGAAATCCTTTCTAATATGAGATTGTATCTAATTAAAACCAGTCAGTTCTCTAAATTTGTGTTGATTTTTCTGGAAAAGTGATTTGGAGAGTATAAGTGTCTTGAAATAGCATTTCACTTCATGTTTTATGCTTGCATGTACCTCCTACTGCAATACCCACGGGCCACTGTGTGTAATGGCTCACCAAATAGTCTTGAGGTACCCTGTTAACAGTGTATGTTTATTTGGCATTTAAGCTCATATTTATTTGTCTATAAAATCATTCAGCATGAACTGAGACTTTAGTGCTCTGATCTCCATGAAATGTTTACTAGTATGTAACTGAATTATTGTACATTATATTACAACCCATTTACTCATTCCATTAGTAATACCAGAGACAAAAGTTGTTTAATCAGTCACATCAAAGGCAGCTGTTTGGTTTTGTATTTTTGACATATGCTAACATCTTAAGTTCAGATACGAAGTCCAGTTCTTTAAGCTGCAGTCATTTAAAATGACACCACTTAAAATTTACTAGACTTTTTTTGTTGTTGTTTAGAAGCAAGTCCTGATTATTCTGGGATTCTGATTTGGCAAGTAGCTTGATCAGGGTTTTTCCTCCTCCCTATTAAAATAAAAGCATACTTAACTGACAGTTATACAAACCCATAACATAATCTGTAAGAGGTAAGGTGCGCAGTTAAGGACTATATTTAATGATAAACCTTGTATTAAGAACAGTGTGTATCTTGACTCTTCGTGTGCTTCCTGCTTCTGCTGAAGTCTCAGAAATGTCATGTACCCAGATAAATGTGAAGTGCATTTATAATTGTAATGTAGAGAATGCACATCTAATATTAAAATTTGAGAAGAGCTTATATAATGCAGGAAATCGAAGATGAGTAGGTTTAGCGTACTTGTTACTACGTCACATTGACAAGTGTCTACATTAAATTTTGAAAACATGTTAAAATTACAGCTTTACGCTACCAGGTCCTTTATTTGCAGTTCTGTGGAGAGAGGAAAAAAATAATATTCTTACCTTTCAGACTAATTCACTGAAATACACCTGTAAGTTACGTGAGTGTATTGGCCTGCTTTTGAGGACCGGTGGCTGGGCTACGTAACTGTACTGTAGGTTAGTAGGAGGTGAAAATAACTTTGCAATGGTGTTGCAGGAACGTGTTTTTCTGTCTGTTCCCAATGACTGTAAGACCAAGGTAAGTTAAAGACCCTAAGGACACAAAAGTTACTACAGATAGTTCAAGAAGAGGTTGGAATGTTGGTTGTATTAACTTTTGTGTTCATGCATAGCTTTTTTTTTTATTACTTTGGTGTCTGTATTTAGGCATTTAGGAAAGAAGGCTGTGCAGGACAGGTGAATAACATGTATGTATTCTTCAGTTTAGGGCCACATCGCATTTCAGTGAGAGCAAGACAGAAAGAAATTCAAGAATCAGTGGCTAAGAGAGAAACTTCCAACTGTTGAGGAGTAATGGCTTAACGTGAAATTGTTTTTGTAGAAATATAAAACATTTTATAAGGTTTTATAAGACATCTTGCTTCAGTCAGTTGGGGACATTATATGCAAAATCTGCCCTTTTTATTTTACCATAAGGAGATCTGCAGTTTGTTGAATGTGTGCAACAGTTCTGTATCTGGGGACAGCTGAGGGGGAATACGTGAATGTTGGTTGTTGCACACAGTGGATCAAGATGTGATGAGATGTGATCTGCGCTCCATTTCATTGAAGTAGTTAAATATCAGTTGGTTGCTTCCATAAATTAGAATGTACTTCTTTTAAAGAGGCCTCAGCGAAAGGTACACAAAAATAGGCTAACAGGAGATAAACTAATGGTATAGATTATTCAGCATAGCTTTTCTGCACTACCTGCCTCACTGCAACTTTATTAGCTGAGCAATGATTCAGCCTTTCTGCAGTAGTTTATGGGATTGAGATTATAAGTACTTTATTTGACCAACTCTAATACAGACAAAAGCAAAATGTGTCAGGTTAGTCTGTGTTACTGCAACATTTTCATCTATTTGAGCTATGGATATCGGTAGATTAACAAGATGAAACAAGGATTGTTAGTAAAATTGGGGTAAAAACACTGTGCAAAGAAAATCCCAAACTTGCTTAGTTATTTCAGAGTGTGGGTCTCTGACCATTACTTCTCCAGCATACTGTGAGAAACTGTATTAGATGACTGATGCATTCTGAGTAGGTAGTCATCTGTAAAACTAATTAGTTTTAGGAGCTAGCACTGGAGCATTAGTTATTCCACCTCATCTGAGCCAGGAATGAAATGTATTGCTGAACTTTTGTGCTTTCTCCACTCCTACGTTGTTCCGAACTTGTACTTCTCTGCTGTATTTAGTATGCTTAAGTTTTGTGGAATTTCTGTAGTTCTGTGCTAAAAACTTCAACATGTAGCTGGTAGCATGCAAACAATAACATGAATATTTTTCTCTTCTGCTCTCATTTAATAAGTTAAGTCATTTTTTTACATTACAGCTTTTTTATTTTAGGATAACTTAGAGTTCTGTGTGAGTAAAAATAGACATGCTAAATAGCTCTACTGTTTCTAAAGTGTACAAATGGTACAGCCACTGATACTATGCCTGAATCTCTTAATTGATCATTGATGTAAACTGAAGGACTGAGTTCTAAAATACTTTTTTCTAAGACACTTTTTTAGGCAGAAATGAGTAGTTTTCAAATCTTGTTTGGCTGGAGCATTGTTAATGCCCTTTATAGGCCCTTCTGTTTGTGGTAGATGATAGCTGACATCTAAAAGCCTGAGATGTATTTCTTAATTTTTTTTTTTTGTTATATCAGTTTATAACGAAATTTATAAACCTGCTTCATTTAAACTAGATTATTTTGCCATCCTTTGGGAAAGAAGTAAATATTGCGCACATGCAGGATCCCCGAAATGGCTGTGATTCAGGGAATCTAGAAGCTTTATCTTTTAGTCAATGGTGAAAACCAGATGCCTTTTAAGAATTTAGCGTGTCTTGAGTTAGAGGCTTCAAAAGGGCAATGTGACCGCCTTCCCATCTCTGTATTTGGGTTTATTTTATTAAATCGTAAGAGATTAAATTGGTCTGCTGCTGTTTTATCATGGTGATCTGATTTATTAAAATGCCTGTTATATTTGAGGAATATTTTATAAAGATTTGAATATTTAAATATTTTCACGTTAGTCTGTGTTTCATTTGAGTTTATTGACATCAAATAGTGACCTTTCAGGACAAGCAAAAACATTGTATCTATTTTAAGTCTCTTTATATAGGTCTTACAAAATTTAGAAAGACTGTGCAGATTTAATAGAACTGTCATTTTAATTCACAGAGAGGAAAATTGCCATACAATTTTATATTGATAGTGGCAAGTTTTAATATAAACATCTTAACCATAGAAAGGCTTTAAACAATTTTCTAATAGGCTTCCTTTTATTAAGTGAGCCTTTACTAGGTAAATACCACTTCTGATTCCCTCTCTGGAAACCATCTTTTTTTTTTTTTTCATTAATACTGATAACCAGCAATGTGATATTTAGACCTTTAGCCTATATTACTTATCTAGTATTACTAGAAATACTCCACATTAAGGACTGGTCTATATTAAGAATTACTTATCTGAATTGACAATGTAAGGAAGAAGCTAATACATCTGTAGTGAGATTTGTAAGGCAGCCGACAACTTTATTTACAAGGGAGGGGAGGAAGGAGGACCAATGAGTTTGTCTCTCATCCCTTGCTGTGTTCTCTTTTTAATTTTTTTGACACCAAAAAAACCTTCAGGTTTCTCTTTGTTTTAGAACTTTAATAGTGGCCTATGTGCTTCTATGTGTCATTTGCTTTTGGGAACCGTCTTTGTGGTTTCTTTCTGCCAGAAACACAATCACAAATTCCAAGTCTCTCTTTTATGGTTTTGTGTTACTTATCTTAATCCTCTGCCAAGCTACAAAGAAGTTGGAAAATATCTATTTATCTTCCTATCACTCCAGTCTAGCAGGAAAGATTCTTTCTGATCCAAAAGTAAATGATTAGAGGGAGACTCATAGTGTCAGAAATCCCTCAGCTCCCATGTTGTTGTTGCAGGTGGCTTTGGAAAGTCTGGGAAACTTGGTAGGTGGAGGGAGTGGAGCATCTGAAAGCTCATTAGTGCGGGCTGGGCTAGCAAATGGAACAACAGAGAAGGCTTGTGGGTGAAAGGGGTAGCATTGGGACAGTCATTACTTTACTATGCGTATGCTTTCATTTCTTACTTCCCTTCTTGCCAAAAGGTTTGGGATGTGTGCTTTGACTGTAGTGTTAATAGATCGGCATCTGTCCTTTTTAATAAAAGCTTACACATAATCCTGTTGTGGTGTGTGGTTTTTTTGGTTTTTTTTTTGTAATAGTTTCTTTCTGTAAAGGAAGGAGGGGCAGACTGCAGTAGGGTAGTTGCATACATATGATACGGTGATGTCAACAGGAAAGTCTGATATGGACCCCAAAATATACTGTAGCACTGTGGTTTGGATACTCTTCTGGGACACTGGAGAAGAGGGCCTAAGTTTTCTTTGGCAGAGGAGTCACTCCAGTGGGTGTACTGCATCCTGGATAGGTGTTGTCCTCACCAGCCTACTAAATAAAGACTTTTTTTTTTTTTTTTTTGACCTCTGGTTGAGTGATTTTGGTCCTTCATTCCCAACTTGACAGGCATAGCTTACTGGTATATGTCTTTAGCCAGTAGCCAAAGAATTCATCAATGTTTTTGATCAAGTTTCTTTAACTCTCATTTCATTTTTTTCTCTCCAGTTTCTAGTTTCTCTTTGAAATTTCTGGATTTTGTGACTTGTACTATGTAACTTAGATTCTGTACAGTTAAATTATTTCAGCTGCCTCCTTGCTCCGTTGATGGAATGGTAACTGCCATGAAATTATTTGGGGAAGAGATACTAATACAAAAATCAGCTGAAAGTTGCTGGGAATCTTTTTGTGGCTGTGAATTTTTGTTTTCCACACAATACAAATCTTAAGTATAAACTTTAAAATAAATTCGTTGTGATGAAAAGTATTCATTTAAATCCTAAAATCCCGACAGGCAGGGAAGATTCTGTGAGGAGGGGAGAGGCAGTGTGGCAGAATGCAGTCAGCACTGTTTACAGTCTGAAATCTTTCGTTCTTGCATGGGCAAAGACACTTTCTTTCCAGTTTCATGAATCTGATCCTGAATATATTATTTCTTGATTAAAAGTTTTTAGCTTACTGTGTGAGGGTTCTGAGTCATTGGCTTACACATTTTTTGTAAAACTACAGCTTCTGGTTTTGACTCAGTGATTTGTGGTCATCTCGTAAGGTAATGACTGCTTGAGTAAGTATCAGTGTGCTAAATGTACTATGTGTTTCCATGCCAGCTGATGGAAAATGGGTCTCTTGCTTATGAAAAAAACCTGTAACTGCCTTGAATAGGTCAGAATAAAGATTGCTCAAAGTATGGTTTCTAACCATAAGTAATGGTTAGAATGCTTGAAGCTGATCTCTTCACTAATGCTCAGAAATTGAGAAAACTGCATATAATGTGCTGAAAATGTAATTGTTGTTAATATATTAAAATCCCCAACCTCATACCAGCTCTAATTTTTCTTTTTTTCAGTGCCTCCATTTATTCTCTGCAGATTTTAGCATGTGTGTTTGTTAACAGTCAGCCTCTCGCCGAACAAATCTTAAGGTTACTAACACTCCTTTTTGTCACGTGAAAACAATGGGTTTCATGTGTACTTTAAATGTGCCATGATTGCAGAAATGTTTCCCAGGCTTTCCCCATGGGTCAGGGCTTGGTGTAAAAGGTAATGTTTACCTGTCTTGCAAGAGGTCAAGATGTCCAAGCAGGACTGTGTTCAAATATTCAGTGCCATAGAAGCTTTGTTAGAACTCTCTGGTTTTGTGTGTAATGTAGCTTTAACTTCATTGATAATTTTTTTGATTTTTTTTTTCCCCTGCACAATTTGCAACTGAATTAAAATATAGAATTAACTAGAATTAACAAAAGCCATCCTATGTTATATGTTAGTGATGTGGTTCCAAAAATGTCCATCCACGTGCTAATAATGCCTTCATCAAAATCACTGTTGCCAGCAAATGTTCCAGCAAAGAAACGCTTTCTCTCGATGTAGGGGTGGGGCTGTTGTTCTTTGCTTTTACCAGGAATTTTGCCTCTTGCAGAAAGAGAAAGTACCATGTAGAAAGCTTTTCTACTCCTTCATCAGTGCTAAAACACAAGAAATCTTGTCAATGTGATTTGTACATATATGCTGAAATTCTTACAGCGTTAGTGTTAAAAAGCTTAAACTGTTGGAAAATAGTATTTTTGTTCCTAATCACAACTGGCAGAGCAAAGATTGGCAAAAAATGGCTTGATTGCTTTCCTCTGTGTAATCATTCTTTCCCAAAAAGGTACAACCTGTGAGTTTCTGGCACAGGGTTGTGTCACTGCTTAGAAGATAACCGTATCTTCCACAGTGTGTTTCCTGGATATATGGTGCATGTTTTACTTTAACTTTGCAAGAATGGCAGTTGTCAGAGATTTCCTTTCAAGCCTTTCCACATCTTGCATGTGACTCTTAATGGAGTGAGGAGCAGTCAGTAGGTTTCTTGCTTATGCACTGTCCTTGCAAGTCATTGTAGGCTGGAGAAATCCCTGTGCTAACTGCTACTTGCACGAGACCTCACTGGGCGACCAGCGTACGCAGCCAAGTCTTCGCTTGTTAACTTATGCTAGCTTAAAGGCAAAGCATTTTGTATTGTTACATTTGCATCATTCAAATTAGTTACAGAATTTAAAACGGGGAAAAAACCCAACAGTACTCCTGTCTCCATTATCAAGAATCGATCCTTACTGAAAAGCTGTAAGAAACTATTAACAAACGTTACGTTCTCTTAAGAAGTAAAAACCAGCTTCTAGGTTTTATGTGTGAATTCATGTAGTGGGAAAAGTCTTAATGTGTTGCAAGTGGCATGATAGTCATTCTGCTTAACAAATGTACTGGGGAGGAGAAATGGTTTCCTTAGTAATTACACTTCTTGACTTTCTTGTATGACTCCTGCCATCCCTTCAGGACTGCTGTTGCCATTTGCACTTCATTGGGCTTTTCAGCTGAAGAATGACCCTTTTTTGGCCATGTGCTGGTTTTTAATGTTTTGAATATTTGTCCTGGATGACTTATCTATATTAATCCTAATAAGAAAGAAACATGGTAAGATTTTGGTGATGCCTTCCAGAGTAGCAACTAAAAATCTGTCAGAACGCTTCTAGAATAACTAAAACTTTTCTTGTTAAAATCAGGCTTTTGGGGAAATAGGAACCCTTAGGCCTGCTGTTCCAGGCAGCATAAGTAGCTCAGTATTAAACAATATAAAAACTTCTGAATGTCTCAGCAATTGAACTTGAAGGAAGTCTGAGCAGGATATCCTGATGTTGAAGAACTAGGTGGATTTTTAAAATGTGCTGTGAGTAAAATTGTAGGTGAGCTGTAGAGTCTAAAGTGTGAAACTTGACGTTTAAGAAGAAAAAAGGGAGTGGTGATAGCGGGTATAATCTGCCTTTTTCTTTTTTTCCCTGATTCTCTTGATAAACAATTTTATTTTCTATCAGATTATAGTTACTAGCTTCCAAAAGTTTTTGTTGACCATATGTTTGGTTTTTTTTCCATCTTCCACAAGACTCCTCTTATGTGTCAAGTTGGCCAGTGTGATGCCAAGCTTCTGCTTCCCTGACAATAGGGAATCATGCGGGTCATGCACTTTCAGAAGTCCGTTTTGCCTTATGGATAATTTGAAACTCACTTGAGGAGATTGCAAGCTGTTGGAGGTGTTTTGTTTTCCTGTTTAGCAGTTACCAAAGATCATCTTACGTACTTGTAATGCTGGAAGCAATGACAATTGATGGCTTGTTCTAGATTCCTTCATGGAACAAGACTTCAAAACTGGGCTACTACAACTAACATTACTGTCCAGCAGGAGTGCCACCTTCCTTTGAGTAATGGGGAGTCTGAGCAACACCAACGCTTACAAAAGTGATGATGCTTTCTGAGCCCCTTCGCTATAATAAAAAACCCTAATCTGTTCATGTCATGCTTGTTTTTTTGAGATCTTCAGGGAGAGTCTGAAGGAGTAACCATGGTCTACATTGCTTCGTCCATTACCTTTGAGGACTGTGTCCTGGTTTCAGATTCGTATTTTCTAATCTTCCTGACTGGCAAATAATCTTTCTAATCAGAGTTTTTTTGGTTTTTTTTTCTAGACAAGATGGTTTTTTTTTAAAAGGAATATATTTTATTCTAGATCCTTCTAGTTCCCTTATTTCTTTCTCACCCCTTCTCCTTGTGCACATAAATGGAAGCTGAAGTCACAGCAATATCCTTAGTGTATAGCAGTGAAAGTATGAAAAGCCACCACCTTAACATGTATTTCTATTCCCCATTTAATTTTATAACTTCAAGCTCAATTGTTGTGTAGCTTGTGATTTTTCTTTTTGGTATTTGTAGCACTGGTTGTTTTATTTTGTTTTGTTTGGGGTTTTTTTTTGGTTTTGTTATCCCTCCAACTCTAACCAGCATCACAGCAGTATTTGGCCAGGAGAAATTAATGAATTTTATCTCCTTGAAGTTGACATGCTAATAGAAGTACTGCAGGGGTCAGCTTGTCTTACTGAAAATCAAATATATTGCCTGAGCTCACTCTTCTTGTTTAGAATTGTCTTATCATAGTATTTAAAAACAACACAATTTAGCTTGAGGTAAAGTGGAACATTTTTAATTACTTCTAAAGGCTATGGTTGTGCTCGGACGTCCACAGCATGGGAACATTATTTAAGGCTCTGTAGTTAATGCTGTACTGAAATCTGAGTTTGGTGTTTTAATTGATAGCGATGTCAAGGTGGTTCTCTTTATGGGGGGGGGGGGGGGGGGGGGGGGGGGGGGGGGGGGGGGGGGGGGGGGGGGG
>JAVJGJ010000047.1:60087899-60103682 GCA_035590215.1 Microhierax caerulescens | reverse complement strand
TCCCCCCCCCCCCCCCCCCCCGTGCCAATATTCTGGAGATACCGTAGTGCTTTACTGTGCAATCCATGCTTGGTTTGAAGATAAATCTGTCCTCCCTTAAAACAGGTTAAACTGCAAGTGGAATTGCATTAAAATAATTCATAAGACAGTGAATTTATTGTGCTTTATGCATTCTGTTGGTAATGAAGGGCACCTAAAAAATGAAGTAGTAGTTGTGCTACCAAATGCAGGTTTGAAAGTTGAGATCTAGATCAGCTTTCTGAAAAACCTGATGTAAGCTGGTTGGTTGTAAAGTGCTTATTTATTTTCTTTTGTTTTTACTTGTCAGAGCCATTAGGAAGAGAAGACTAGATGAAGACTTGGGTAACTTAATTTTCCTTCTCGAAGAGAATATGGAAAGCTAAAAATACAGAGTATTTTTCTTCCCATTCCTCTTTCTTACAGTCAGTTTAGTTTCCATAGGAATGTTAAGCAGTGATCATAGGAACTCATGAGGCATTTTCTCCTGACAAACGATTGAACTGGAAAACTGATGTACAGGGTGACTACTCCCCCCTCCTTCCATTACCTGCCCCAGCACATGTACATACATGCACACGTGTACACACACCGAACTCGCTGGGTAGGCCATCTTCTTCCTTTGTGTGGTGAAGAGTCCCTGTGTTTCCAGTTGCACACTGATGGTGAGGAATCAAAGAACTCTTCCAGTTGATTCAAATGCAGTCACTGTTTTGACATAAGATTTAGTGCTGTATGACTGTTTCTGCTTCCTTAGTTAGCATGCTAACTTGAAGTAGTCTTATGTACCTACGCTACACGTTTTTCTAACATTGCTCTTATTTGTTAATTCTGTGCTCAAGACAGATACAACAGTGTAGGCTGCACATGAACGATAAATGTACTCTCACAAGTTGGTTTGAAATCTCCAGTTTTAGATGGGATTGTTGCAGTTTTTGAAGATGGCAGACTAGTGCTCCTTTCCACACAAAAAAAATGTAAGGAGTAAATGGATTCAAAAAGTGCAACGAGTATTATGTGGAATAGAAGTGGCAGTATCATCTGTGCCATGAAGATATGCTGTGACATTTGGTTCATCTAAGAAATCTGAGTGATATAATGGGGCTGTGGGAGAGAAGTGAAATGACTCAAGAAATGTTAAGCCAAAACCAAAATGTCATTGAAGAGGTTTTTGCTCAGAGAAAGATAATTCAGCATTGAATTTCAACATATATTTACATGGTTTTGCTTTCATCGTTATAAAATGAAATGTTGCTTGCATTTACCTGGTTTTTGGGTTGGTTTTTTTTTTTTTTTCTGTTCTCAGTCAGGAGTATAGATTTTTGCCAGCTCTTAAATTAGTGATGTTACTAATGGTAATGGTCAAGCTTTGAGTTTTTATCAAACAAAACTACCTCCAGCAAAAATAAGAAGTAATAAAGGTGTTCAGGGCTCACTTTCCACTACCTTTTTTTTTTTTTTTTTTTTTTAAATACTGTGAGGGTGCCTGGGTGCTAGCACAGGTTGTCCAGGCAGGTGGTGGTGTCTCCATCCTTGGAGATACTCCTAAGAGCCACCTGAGTGTGGCCCTTGGCCACCAGCTGTAGGTGGCCCTGCTTGAGCAGGCTGGATCTCCAGAGGTCCCTGCCAGCCACAGCCATTCTGTGATTCTCTAGAGGTTTTCTCTGTGTGTACATGGTGGGGGAAATTCTGTACCTTTCATTCCTTACAAATAGAAGCTATTTGACAGGTACACTAATGTATGTAAGTATTAACTAATGTGCCTGGAACATTAATGTTTTAATAGGGCAGAGTTTTATGGGTGCCTAATTGAGATTAAGTATTTACCTATATGCTTTAAGCATCTTAATTTGTGTGTGTGGGTTTTTTTTTTATGCTGGAGTGTGAAAAGGTACTCATTAGTGCCTATGACAGAATGTTTCTATCTAGTCACTTCACTGAAGTTCTTAAAAATATTACTATTTTAAAATGATCGTCAGTGTATGAATCTGATAGTGTGTGTTGTGTAATATAAAAACTGTTCTGCCCTTGGAGTGAAGTGTCCGTCCTGCTTTTCAGTATGTGCATGAGACTGCAGTATTGTTGATGTGTCGCAGAGGTGTGGAGGTAGGTGTAATTAGTGCGAGCAGAAGGAGATTGATAAAAGTTTTTGAGAATCAAATATTATTCAAACTAGCATGGAAACCAAAAAATGGGAAGGCTCATTAGGCAGCTGACTGACTTTTTCTAGAGTTTGTGCCAATGGAGCTTTTGGCCAAAAGCAGTGGTTACTTCGGAGTACTTACTGTGGCCATTTCCCTTTTTTTGAAAGTCAGTATTATTTGCATTGCCCTAATCTTACCTGTCTTCAGACAGAGTTGAAGTAAACATGAAAAATGTTATTTACAGTTGACTATCTCCATCACAGTGTACTTCTCTGTTTTGACAATATCGCTACTCCATCCAAGGGAGGAGGAGTTGTCTGAGTTACCGTGTAAAATGAAATATTTTCCAGGTTTGTCCAGAAGAATCTGTTGCTGTGAAACTTGAAGTCAGAGAGGCTGAGATTTGTGCATGTGTCTCGTAGTAGGGAAGTAAGGAATCCACTTTCTGTGGCTAAGACTTTCAGAAACCCAGAAGGTAGTTTTATATTTTCCTTGCCTAGGAGAGGAGGGGAGTCTTCAAGGTTTTTGGGAAGCTTGAAGCAGATCTCTGTGCTTGCATCCTTGAATACTTTAGGTTTTCTTCTAATCCTGTAACTTCCTTCTGTTGTAAAGTGGAGGCTCTGAACCAATGCTCAGTACTTAGAGTGTAATCTGTTTGTTTCCTGGTAACTTCCAGCTAAAGCTCAAAACTTTAATATGAAACATATGGCTATTTAATCTTCAGATATGTATATTTGGCTTAGATGCTCACATTCAAAATAAATCATGGAAGACTGAAAGCTAGTTTCTGAGCACTACACAAATAACATGTTATTTAACTTTTAACAACCTTAAAGCGACGTGTATTATACACAAAATACATTCTAGGAGTAAACCATATCCTGTTTGTGCTACCTTTAATTTGAAATTTGATGTTTGAGATCCTCTGTGGAAATTAATCTGCCCATTTAAGCCTTTAGGGGAATTTTGTGAAGGATTCTTTTTGTCTGTTTTTCCTTCATGCTGCTTTAGGTGTTCTGCAGAGGACTGATGGCATGGCACAGCTGGTGTGCTAGAAGGGATCAGTGCTCCTCGTTAGGATGCTTGAGGTCCTCATCCATGGTGGGATGCAGCGGTTATGTAGGGAGCATAATTTTCAGGGTGAATGTCGATCATGGAAAGATTATCCTCTTGCGTTAGGCAGTGAGGGAAGCGGTGATAAAAGCAGAAAAACTGTAAAGTAGAACAAACTTTCTGCATTTACCTATGAAGTAGACTTTTCAGTGGCATGTGCCCAAGCTGGGGGTTAGCCTGTGAGTAACAAGAGATTGCGTTTGCTTGTGGAGATGTATACTGGCAAATGAAGAAAAATAAAATTACGTGAGCGGCAATCTGATGGTGCCTTAATGCAAGGATGTCTGAAGGAAGTGTCCCAGTAGCTGTGTTGCTTGAACTTAGCAAAATTAGTGTTAAAAACACCATAATAGAAAAAAAAATGATTTTGTGTGTTATTTGTTATATTTACACTTGCAAATCTAACATTCAACTATTAGAGCATTGCTACATTTTTAGACTCGAGCTAACGCTGTGCCATATAACCTTGTAGACTTGTGATTTGTGTGTGTTGTAAGTGAGAAGTACGTGCTTTGCTCCGCGCGGAGCATGCAGAGAGGGGAGGTAATGGATGCAGCAGCAGCAGTACATGTGCATGGGTAGAACACGAGCGAGCAGTACTCCGACAGCACGCTTGAGGGCTCTGAAGACTGAGAGGAATGGTGCAGAAGCAGTTGCAGTTGAAGAATGTATTTTAACTAAATTGGTGCATTGTACCTGCGCAGGGTTTAATGCTTGCTGGGCCATTTGGCTATTTGCCATAATTGGCTTTCCATTCCCTTGATTGGAATCATAGATAAAAATTTGCTAATCCACTTTCTTTGCTGAAAGTATTAGAAAAGTAATCCATCTTTTAAAAATGCTTGAGCAAAATCATACGGTATAAAGAATACTTTATGGAATAATGAGATTAATGAGAACTGTAGGGCATATGCAATTTAAAACAGTTTTCTATGGTTTTAAGGGGAAAAACGCAATCTGGGCACTATAAAGCTGTAAGTACTTCCTTTTTTATGCACTGCCTTTAAAATGTGCAATTGTTATGCTTTTGTCTGCGTGATAAAATGTGAGTATGTATGTAGAAAGAAAGAACTGCTGTTTATTTGTAGGTTTGAAAATACCTGATTTGAAGTTTTTGGCTGTGTTTTTTCCTCCCTCTCCCCTCTTCTGCCCACAGGGCATCAGAGCACGCATTTTGGAAACCCTTGTAATGCTTATTCTTCTTGCACTGCTTATCCTTGGAATCGTATGGGTGGCTTCAGCACTCATAGACAATGATGCTGCCAGTATGGAGTCTTTGTATGGTATGGAATTCAACAAAACACCACACTGGTTTCATTTTAATTATGGAAATGGATGTTTTGAACTAAATGCATTTCTAGTAAATGCTCTGTGAGTATTGCACAGGTTGTGAAGAAGCTGTATTAATTTAGTCATTACCGTTTTTTCTGTTAAATCCGTTTTTAGCATGCTGAGAATTCTGTGCCCATGTGGACATGATGTGTTTTAAAAGCAAGTGACTTAAGTGGAATGGAAGTAAAAGCTGAAGATATTTTTCAAGCTAAAGTACTTGGGGATTTTGTTGCATGACTGTTAACTGAGTAACTCTTAATTTATTCTTGGAAATACAGTTGTTTAATCCTGAACACCTAAGAAAAGTTAATTCAGTTGTGTTTGAGACCTAAGTAGCCTATTTGTAATAAGCTAAGGCTGTGTGCAATATTTTCGTTACAGACCTCTGGGAATTCTACCTCCCATATTTATATTCCTGTATATCACTGATGGGATGCTTACTACTTCTGTGTAAGTATTTTTGTGATTATTCCAAAAGATGAATGATTTTTTTTTTAAGATTAAAAGAAGCTTTTTGATTGTGAAAATTAAGATCGTGAATGTTAAGTGATTTTTTTTATTATTATTAAGTTTGAATTTAGATGTAAATTTGTTAGGTTTGGGTTCTGAAGTTTGAAAAATGTTACCTTACATTTTCAGGTTTTGAGGAAGTTCACACATTACTCAAAATAATTCCAACTTAACTTTTTAAAGCAGGTTTTTAAAAAAATAGGGACTCCATGAAAACACAATTATTAAATGAAACATGTGCAGGAGGTTGGTGATATGGAGAGAAAGTTATTCTGGAACATTTAGTTTGTTCTATATTCAGTAAACTACGCTTCTTCCTTTTTTTTAATTGAAGACGTTCATATGTTGATAGAAGTTGGAACACCGTACAATTAGCTTTCTTAATCACAAAACTGGTATCTGGCCAGTCTGGAGGCCAGTTATAGGATTGCATATAAAACAAATGCAGTAAACCCCCTAACCTTATACCAACTGCTCCTGGTCAGAGTTCAGTTATCTGTGTTTAGGGGAATAAGGAAGAAGATGGAAGGCTACAAATCCCACTTATAATTTCAGCTCCTCCCTGAATATTTTCTAGAAAATTGCCAAGAGGGGGACAGAATGTCTCCCTTTCTAGTTTATCATGGTTTCACCTGTTCTCCAGGCTTTGTAGGTTTACAGCTGACACAGGGCTGTCACTGTGGAGAAAGGGTGGGGAATGATAGTTTGGTATGTCCGTAGAACTAAGCAGATCTGTCTGTGAAAGGTGTTGCTCACAGGGACACCAGAGAGTCCCCTTAGGTTCTCTCTATGTGGAGATTCTTAAGTCCACTTTAATTCAGGGAAGGGGGAGTAAAAAAGAAAAAGATGGTTCTGAATGTCTTATGTAGGCTGTTGAAGGGTGTGATTTACAGTAGCTGCTGAATGTTTTAAAGGAGAAGTTGGCTTACAAACTTCTTAACATCTGTCTCACAGTTTGTTTCAGCAGAGCTGAAAACACTGTGTTCTGGGGCTGTTGTAAACCATACATTAATTGGGATTAAAGGCCGTTTTTTTTAAAGAATTATTTGTAACATACAAGGACATCACTGAAGTTATTTGAGGCCCTCCAAAGGCACTGTACAGCAGTGGGAAAGTGGTAGGTGCTGGGGTAGAGCTTCGTTAGGTCTTCAGCTGGCCTAACTGCTGAAGCAGCGTGGAGTAAGGCTGACTGCAGCGGTGATTTGGAGTATCGCTTCCTTTCTCGTTTCTCCCTTTCCTGCAGGCTTTTCCTGTAGCAGAGGGAGACTAGCTTAAGTTAGCCTTTTGAATACTCTTGTATTTTCCCTGTAATACTTGGTAGTCATAGTGAAACACTGGTTAATAAAATCAGTGTAATTCTCACTATAAAACCTTGTGTGCTTCTTTTTTTGGCAACACGATTTCACTATAATGGAAACTAGAAATGTATATACTCATCGGTGCTGTTACACGTTCCATCTCCTACACACTTCAGTATTTGAAGGCTATTCTCCCTAAATTGTTGATTTTTACTAATAATCTTCTATTATCGTGGTTTGAGCCTTTCTCCCAACAAGCATGTATGTACCATACCTGAAAACTCTCACAGGCTATGATCAAAAAGGCCCATCGTTATTTCATAGAAAAGTAGCTTGAGATCTGGTAGCTGAGCCTACTGTTAACTGAAGTTGCAGTATAACTTACAGAGCAAAGCAGCTTCGTGATCTCCTGACCTTACAGCTGTACCTGTGCCTGTGAAGTGTGTCTGAGGTGTTCTGCAGCGCTGTGGCCAGCTAGTGTCATTCCACCCGTGATACTGCAGTTTGCAGACGGTGGCTGCGTATGTGTTGCCTCATGATAATGGTTCCTGGACTGCATGAAATCCAGAACTGCACCCGAGAATTGTTTGGGAAAGTGCAAACTGGCCCAGGGCAAATCCTGCCAGGGATAGTTCCAGCAATTTACTGGTGCAGGCAGTCAAGTCTTACTGCCCAGGAATGTTTCCTGGCACTGCTGGATTCACTAGTGCAGGCATAGCCTCTGGTGCCACATGCTTTGAATAAATAATTACCTGAGCAAGTTTAAGATATCTGATTATGTGATGATCCTTGTTGACAAAAAATTCAATTACGCTCTTGGAGGGGGAGAGATGCTTGTCTCGTTCAAAATCATATGATAACAATGTGTTTTAAAGTTCATATTGGAGTTTAAAGTTTTTTCAGTTCTTTTCAACACTATGCTTGGTTATATGTGGAATAGCACTTTGAACATCCAAATAAAAATTGGTCTTTGACTTACAAATCACTGTTTTGTATAATCTTTCTTCCTCTGCAGTATGCACGCCAGTGGGACTTTCACGGATGTTTACAGTAATGGGTCAGTTGCTGGTGAAGCCAACAGTAAGTGTTACACAAATCTGTCCTCGTGTGCTCTCTGTCAGAGGGTGGAACGGCATTAGGGTACTTTCTTCTGGAATGCCTGCACTTCTGCTTAATTCTCTATTCAGTTCATCAGGGTTTCTATAGTCAATATTTGTGTACTTGTTTAAATTTTTCATAGAGTACAAAAACCTGTTTTTTCCACAGAAAAATCTCTAGGTTTTTAAAATAGTATAGACTTCCTCTGATTTTCCGATTTATAAAACCGTTACTAATATTAATATTTATTGTCAGCATTGCCTATTATGTCTGTTCTGCAAATGACTGAAAAGTGAGGGCTTGTTCAGAGTTCAGGAGCAAAGGATACAGGACCACACTAAGGCTGGACTGCCAGCAGGGTACCTGGGGGTACGCTTAGATGGGTGAAATGTAGGTAGTTGGCATCTTTAAGAACTTTTTACACATAGATGCTCTACTGTTCTTGGACTGAATGCTGTGAGGGAAGGGAAGAGCTTGTACTGTGTACAAATGCTCTAGTGACTTTGATGTCACGTTTCTTAGTTTGCATTTGCTAAAATTTGGGTGCACTCCCTTTCATTTGTCAATTCAACCCTGAAAATACAAAGAAAATATATACTGTTTTGCTATCTGTAAGCTTTAAACTCAAAGCAGCTAATGGTAAGGTAAACGGACTTAAATTTATTTGGTTTCAGCAGTCACTTTTTAATATACTTTTTCAAAATCTGCAGTTACTTTTGTTCAAATAAAATTGAGTGTGAATGTCGATAGACTGATACGATTTGAATATAGGTCCAGCGTACTGTCTCTTCCCCTGTTCTGTAAGTCTCTTTAGATTGAAACGGGATATGAGCTTTAACCTGAAATGAAAACTTCACAGAAAGTTTCCTTACAGTAAATAATCTGTAGCAGAATGGAATAATCTTTTGTGGAGTATATTTGTATCAGCAACGTAAAGTTGTAGACTACATATTTAAAACACAGGTTACTAAACCTAAATGAACCCAACTAGATTAGTGCAGTTGGAAAAACAAGTGACTCTGATACTCAGTCAGTCCATGTTTCTGTTTCCAAATACAGATCCTTGAAGACCTAGATGAGCAGATATATATCATCACTTTAGAGGAGGAAGCGATTCAGAGGCGGCTTACTGGTATGGTTGTTCTGTTAGTGCTTCAGATGCTGTATTTGGAATAGAGTGGTTCTGGTTGGGATTATTGATCTCACTGTTACATAGCCTCTTCTCTCAAAATAGAAAATTCCAACATCTTGGGGGGTGTGTGTGTAACAAGCGTTTCGGGTTAACATTTCATTGCTGACGGTGTTGTTCAAGATTGGCTCGCGTTGTGTGTGTGGTTTGCTTTGGTTTTGTTTTTAGCATGTTCATCGGCCCTAATATGTGAATATTCTGAGCCTAAGAAAGCAAATTGAGTAGTTGGCCAGACCCACCACCCTTACTGCAAAATAGTTTGGATTGGTAAATGACTGTATTTTAACGTTGTCTGAAGAGCAATGAACTTATATTAGCAAGAGGCTCAACTTCCTGCATAATGTTTTTTTTTTTATTTGGAGGATTTTTTTCTGTTTCAGTTCATTATATTTAGAATCTTAGGTAATAATTCATTAAACATCGGAGCAGTCCTTTATATTCTAGGAGCTATTTGGTAGATTTAATAATTTGAATTCTGATAATGAACAATCAAAATGAATAATTGTACAGATGTTTTAGACATCTTGTATTAGTATTGAATTTTTGCACTTCTTGGTAAGCTATTTCTGTTTTGAAGTGTTTGGAAAGCAGTATGAAGGTTTGGCTTCTAAGAGAAAGGGTGTTGCAGCATGGCAGGCACCAATTACAGAAAATGTATCGATTCTATAAACCTGGAAATCATGTTGCAAAAATTCTCTTCTGAATTGCTTTGGAGAAGCCATCCATCCACTATTTATACAATTGCTTCAGGTTGGAAACCCAAAGAATATTAATGTCATGACACATCCATTGTTGTGTTGTCTTATGACTTATTTTAGCCTTAATTTTCTTAATTTTCTGCCTTTCTTTCTTGGTCTTAAGTCTTCTATCATACGTCTCAATCTCTCCTTCTTGCAAGTCTCAGTAAGTCCCCTTTCAAAGTTGCTTGGTCAGGGAAAATATCTTTGATAACATTAGTTCGTCGTGGTTATCTTTATTTCCAGCATTTAAAATTTGTGAAGGAGTAATGACTTCTTTGTGCTAAAATCAGCTATGGTTTCAGTTGCAAAGTAACGTTCACCTTTGCTGTTTTGGAAGCTTAGGTTTTTATACTGATTATATAGATAGATAGATACAGGCTTTCACACAGACGTGCAAAAAGGTGCATGCAGTGGATGTCTTTGAAGCTGTGATGGGGTAATTAGAATTGTTCTGGGTGTTTGATGTTAGCTAGCAACTGTAAAATATTTGTTGCTGAATATTTTATGTTGTCATGGTGATTGTGCTTATGTACAAGGAAAAGCGATGCAGAAGAATGACCCAGCGTTATTCGGGTATCTGTTAGACGTAGTTCAGAGTAGTTTCCACTATTTAAGTGGAGAATGTGATTGTTTAGGTGACGAGTGTCTGCTGTTTCTCTGCATAGAAGTCTGTACGACAGTTGTTTATATTGCAGTGCAGCAATGTGCCTTGTCAGATGGACTTAGCCTGTTTGTAGGCACCTACTAATTGGATCTGGATTGAGGACGCGTACGGGTAGCTCCCCTTACCACTAGCCAAAGGACTGGATTCTCTTTCATCGGTCAGTATTCAACGTAACGTGGAACTGCAACCCACCCATGTTCCACAGAGCTCTCACCAGCCTACTCTTAAGAGGTGAAAGACGTGGGGCTTAAATGTCCTTTGACAGGAGAGGGAACTGAATTCTTGTGTTTCACGTGGTGAGGGAATGGTATTGACACGTCCAGCTGAAGGAATGCTTGAAAACCCGCAGTTTGGTGTACAGAGGAAATTAATGGACTTAAGCTGTAAAGTAAATCTAAACTTGGATATAGCATGTAGGTGGCAGGCAATATGTTATATGCACAAGAAGGTACTCTGCAAGATTTTTGTGAGTAATTAATTAAGTATAGTTCTCACTTTTGTGGCAAGCATACAGAGCTTTATATTCTCTGCCAGAAGTCTTCCTAATAAATACGAATTATGACAGAAAAATAGATAGCATTTTGGCCAGAACTAAAGACTCATGCTTATCATGTCCATTGCATTTTTAAAAAAATGTTTACAAATGGAGAAGTGGTGCTAATCACATCAGTAAAGGTAGTGCTGTGATGTTAGAGGCCATGGTCTGTGACCACACAGAGATTGGGTGGGTATTTTTGTTGCGGCATCCGAGCAGATGTGTTGGGCTGCATGCTCCCTGGGCCATGGCTGTTGCGTCTCTTCCACAGTTGTGGTAGTGGAAATACTCGTGCTCCAGGGACCCTGCTGGGCGGTTTGGCAGACAAGTGTTCTGACGTATATACTCCAGTTAGATGTATAACCAGAGCTGAATTTTTATTAAAACTGAAGAGAACCAAAACACAGGCTTAAGCAATACTTAGTGATTGTTAATGCTGATATTTTTGGTTTTGGTGTTTTGTTTGTTTGGGCTTTTTTTGTTTGTTTGTTTTTTTGTATGTGTGTGTTTTGTTTTGTTTTTTTTTATTTTTTTATTTAGAATAATTATTATCACACTCTTAGCATTGCTTTGCCATGTCCTAATGAATGTTTTCTGAGACAGTGTCTGGACATAGGAAGGGGGTAACATGAATCACGGTTTCCACTGAATAAGTTATGTAAAGCTTCAGCTTTCAGAGGAGGAAAAACATTGAGCTGTGTGAGCTGATGCTGTTTTTGATTCCTATAGATGTAACTGTTGTGGTGGTGATGCAATTGATAAGAGTATGCTGTAAAGCTCTTCATATGTGAAAATAAAACTAAGTGTGAAACTGATTATCTGTTTTGTGGAAACTAATTCTCTTCCTTCTCAGATGGTCTGCAGTGTGTAACTGAAAATTGGAGGAGGAGGGAGGGGAAAGTTTGATCCTGTTATCTACCCTAGTATTTTTATCTATTGAAGAGATACTGGGCTTTGGGAAAACGTTTGTTTCCAGTGTATTATATTTCAGTACCCACATCACTCCTACAGTTAAAGAATAAAGCTGGGACTTTTTTATATTAAAAGAAAAAAGTTGCCTTCAGCTATTAGTTTTCCTGAATCCAAAGAGACGGGTGGGGCAGGATCAAAAATACTTACTTGATCAAAGTTATTGGCTCTGAAGGTATCCTTACCTATGTAAGAAAGATGAAAGGTGTTGTTTTTATTGCACGCTAGTAACAGTGTAATTTTGAACTAATTGGTGTTGAACTGCCAATCACCTAGGGGGAATGCAAATAGATACTCTTACAATTTCCTTTGAGGTACTGAAGTCTTATGTCGGGGCTGGAAGAAAAACAGAATAATACCGTTAAATTGACCTTAAATGAGCTGCTTTGTGGCTTTCTTGGAGAATCCCTTCTAACTTTTCATTGCTAGTCCAAACTAGTCTCGTCTACCAATTTGATTTATTGGCTAGACAGCGCTGACATTGAACTCTGTGCGTGTTTGAAATAAAGCTAATGTTATAGAGCTTTTAAGAATTTAGCTGCATCCTTTTCAAATACTCTTTTGACTGATCTGAAACTCTGCCTTCCCCTCTCGTAAAATATCCTTTTGTATAGCAACCTGTTGTTTGCTAATATTTTTAAGGAGGAACTACAACAGCACTTAAATGTGATTCAGAATTTCTACTGAAGTGTCTCTTAGAGACCTAATGCGATCACCTTGATTTTGTTGGAAAGACTCCTGTGAATATCAGTGCTTTGAGCTCTGGATTTTTATACTGGGAGGCGGGGGGAAAAACATATACCTTAAATAAAGCTTTTCCTAGAGACCCTTAAATCAATTATCACAGAACCGTTTAGGTTGGAAAAGACCTTTCATCCAACTGTTAACCCAGGACTGCCAAGTCCATCACTAAACCAGGTCCCTAAGCACCATCTCTATGTGTTTTTTAAATATTTCCAGGGATGGTGATTCCACCCACCCCCCGCTTCCCCCGGGGCAGCCTGTTCCAGCGCCTGACACCCCTTCAGTGAAGAAATTTTCCCTAATACCCAATCTGCAACTCCCCTGGCACAACTTGAGCCTGTTTCCTCTTGTCCTGTTGCCAGTTACCTGGGAGAAGAGACTGACACACACCAAATTATGGAGAAGAAGAAAATGTCATATGTTAACTTGATTCAACTGCTTCCAGTAAAGTTCTTGAGACTTTTTCGCTGAGCTCTATAGCTATCCTTTTTCTCAAATCATAGTAATTAGTCATTCCATAAAACAGATGTTTTAGACTTTTTTTCAGAGGGAATGCATCAGTGCAAAAGCTTATTTTTATAATGATCATTAGATCTATTTTTTTTAAACAACTTTTTCTCAAAACCTGTGTATGATGAGTACTTATTTAAAAAACACTGAGATATTAAGCTGATACTCATATTGCAGGTACTTCAAGTGAATGGTTATTACAAAACAGCATTTGTAGGTCTTGCTAGTTTAGTCTGGGATTTGAGGTATTTATATATTTGTACCACATACACATCTTGTCACTGATATCGAAGGTAAATGTTTAGGCGTAGCACAAAGGTTGTGTGTTACATGCAAAAATGTGTCTGGAAGAAGCATGCAATTAAATATTTTAAATTAATTTTTTCAACAGTTGGATGTCTCACTGGTAATTTGCTTAGAAAAAAATCAGAATACTCAGAAATAAAAAGAGTAAAAGTTAAAAAAAAAATGTAATCCCAGAAATACTCTTGCATATCTTGGCTTTCAGATAGGACATCACTGTGCTGGAATATGGAGAATGTGCGGACTGGATGGGCTCAGAAATGCACCTTCTTATCTTGTGCTGAGATTGCTGGGTGGATGAACAGGCAACAGAAAATAAAGGAATAATGAGAGTGGGCTATAACGTAGTGCCAGTAACCTAAGTGCTATTTAGTTGTTTTAGGGAAATGATCACGGTATGGGATAAAAGCCTGGACAAGGCTATTAGTCTCATAGAAATTTATTAGGGAGTGTTTAAAAAAGGTACCTGGAGTGTGGTGCTGTCAGGGGTTAGCCAGTGTTCAGCGGTGAGGGCGAGGGTGGGGAACGGCCAGCAGGCGAAGGGTGTCACTGTCAAAGAAGGAAGAAGGTGACAGAGGGGACTTTGGGCTTATTGAGACCTTGACCACGGTGTGTTTTTGCAGAGTGAGGTTGGCCTGGAATAGACAGGGAAAATGAGCCCTCTTGATTTATTTTCAGGTGAGATTACTCAGAAATAAAAGGGGTGAGAGTGAGGCATAGATGGGTGGAGAGGTTTTCTAACTTAATCTGGGAAGAATAATTCCAGTTGGTGATAGCAAAGAGTAAAAGCTGAAGTAGAAATGATGAGATGATAATTGAAGTAGCAGATCTCTAGTCAGCATTTCAGGGCTGTATCGTTGCTTGAATGCTGTGCAGTGTTCATAGAGGAACTGGAATCAAGGGGAGAAACCACAGTGCGCTTGCACTGGGAAAGGTGGGAGGTTGCAAGAGAGTGGGAGGTGGAAGAGAAAAAGGATGGAGAAGGAAAATGGGCTGGATTTCCTAGAGCCTGTGTAGGGATAGGAGGAAGGGTGCTGAGTGCCTTTTAGGCAGAGATTTAGCAAGAGAGAGAGGAACTCAGATTGCAGTTGTCACTTTTCCGCTAGTGTAGAGGAGAGAATTTGAGGAGTTGCACAACAGTGACACACACGTGCTGTAAACTGTAAAAAGGAAAGTGAAAGAACATGGTTTCACGGGTGCTTGTGAGGAAGATGGGATTGTGGCTGTCAAGACACACAGAGAGACTGACCAAATCAGGCAAACTTTACATGAGCAGAAGAGATGTCAACAAGCAGGTCAGCAGTACGGAAACTGAGTTTGCTGAGTGAAAAGGATTGGGGAAAGCTGAAACTGGAGTTCTGGCTATCAGCTTGCTTAGTTTGGAGGAAAAGGTCCACTTTGTCTTTAAGTTGCTAAATAATAATGCCCTTGAAGGGCATCCAGAGAATTCGTTACATCGTGATAGATGAATTGTATAGAGGTACAAGACTGAGGCATTTGAGACATCCTGTGTCAGGCTGCCACATGGTAACTGGTTTTTGGACCTGTGTGACCGGTCAGCAGTAGCTGTTCTCTTGGTTCTTGCAGCAGCTGGTCAGCAGCGTAGGCAGTGATCCCAGCAGGTCACACTGCGAAACCCCGCATGCGTTGGACTCTTCTGGTTAGGCAGAATTGGAAGATTCTTGTCTGAGCCTCTGTTTTTTGAAAAGTGCTTGAAGAGTCTCAAACACCTGCAGTTTAAAGCCACGAGTGTTAATGGGATGCTTCCTAAATCTGAATTGTCATGGTGTGTCTTACAGTACTATAGTTAGTCTCATTCAAAAGAAAACATTGTTGTCTTCTTTTAAAAGGTACATCTTCCACGGTGGAATACCAGATGGTAGAGTTGGAACGGGAGCTTGAAAAAGTGAAAAGCAAGAAAACGAATCTAGGTGATAAACTTCTTCCTACTGCTTCATGTGGATTGCAGTTTAATAAATGAACTTAAGACACGTTGTTTAGCTCGTAGCAGTCGATTGATTCCTCTTTGTTCTTAAACAAATCTTCCATTTCCAGTACTCCTAAATTGTCAGTTTCTCCAGATACATTATGTGGAATCATTGTGTCCCTCTAACAAATTTAAGTAAGAAGTCTGATCTATTTTTAACATAATTGAAGAGAAATTGTAATGCTCTTGACTTCCTTGCATGGAGCTCAATAGCATGTTTTTTTCATATCTTACGATATACTTGCGATTATTTGGGATAATCTACAACATTACTTTCCTCTCTGTTTTTGAATTATTTCTGTAAAAGCCAAATTGTGTTTAAGAACAGTAAGATAATTCTCAGCAGGTTTGTCTCTTCTATAACCAAAAAGTAATACTTCTGGTAACGGTAAACCACTCAGCAGGGGTCTGCTTACTTACTCAGAGGCTTGAGGGATTTTTGTATTTATCAACATGTTATGTGCAAAACTAAGACTGGTAACAAAAAAGTTTTTGGGTGTTCTTTAGACGTACTAGTGAAGTCTGAGTTAGTTGTGTCTTTCTTGCTTTATGTTATAAAAGGAAATACTGTTTAAATATTTGAAATTCTGTTCAGTCCCTTTAGGGCATATTAAAATATACATATGAAC
>JAVJGJ010000047.1:60058811-60083316 GCA_035590215.1 Microhierax caerulescens | reverse complement strand
TTAAATCTTAAAATACACCTTCTAGATCTCATGTTCTAAAGTCTGCAGTAAAACTTCACAAAAATGCAAAAGAGTAATTCAAGTATTTAAAGCAGTGCAGTTTTAAAACATAGCCAGTATGCTAAAGATTTAAGTAGTAAAACAGTTCTAGCACTTAGAAGAAAGATGTTATGTTGAAAAATTATTGTTTAGAGATTTTTTTTTTTTACATCAGTTTTGTGTCCACTAAGTTACTGCATTTATCACTTGTTTAAAAAAAATCAAAAAAATCATTGTTAATGATCTATGAGATTAACAGTTGGTAATAAATGGATTCTGTGGAAGTAAGTATACATGCTGGGTGCATTGTTGTCTCATAGGAATCAGATTAATGATAAAACTCTCTTAAAAAAAAAAAGGCTAACAAATGAAATTCCTGAATAGTTTGCCATAGAGATAAATAAAAGAAGAAAAAAGATGGAACAATTAACACACAGCTAACAAATGCACAGTCACAGCTGTCCAAACAGGATTAATAGAGTGTGTTAGAGTACAGTGAGTCATGTGGTGCTTTGCAAAAATATCAGTGTGTTGCACTACATGCTACCGCCCTGTGGCACTGAATAGATAAAAAGAAATAAATATGTTAAGCAGATTCATAGTCTTTCACTTTTTTAAAAAAGTGAGTTTCTAGACTATACAGAAAAGACTAGACTTTATTGTTATGGGAAAGGTAAAAAAGCAAAAGTTACCTAATACATGTACTGACCTTTTTCAAGTTTTAAAAATGGAAATAGGGGATTTTTTTTTTTTACACGTTTTATAGTGTTCTCATTTGATATGTCAGTAGTGGATGTGTCTAATTGTCATTCTTTTAGAACTCCAGGAAAGTTTTTACTAAAACAAGTTAACTCATTTTTTTCCAGAATTTCTGAGCCTTTTAGTAGTTTTTCTTCAAAAATGTTTCTTACCAGCACTGTATTGCTAACCACTGAGAAACAAACTGGGAACGGGGCACTTAATTGACTTGAAAAAGAATACAGAAACAAAGAATTGCAAAGAAAATTGAATTTTCTGATGTACAGAAGTCTTATCATTTAAGTAAACAGTGATTTGAAACTTATTTGCTTGTACAGTCAAAAACATAGTTGTTTTTTAGTTTGTTTGGTAAATTGTCACCAACTTTCTTGGAGAGATATATATATATGTTCACTAGAGATGTAGCTTTCTGTTTGGTTACTGAATAGTTTTTCAAACTGCAGTCTTGGGGAATTTTTTTCTCTGTGGGCTGAGTAGATACTTCTTCTGTAAGAAAGGAATCAAAAGCTTTTTGACCCTTTTCTCCCACAAATTTACAAAATGATGCTGTCTCAGATCTTTTCTGATGAGCAGTGGCTTTTTCTATAATAAGAAGAAAACTAATGTAACTTGTGGACAATATTTTTCCCACCTGCTCTAACAGAAGTGTCAGGCTTCATTGTTGTTTGTCCTTACAACGCCTGCTCTATTGCTGGCTATTCTTCTGAACATCTTTGTGTCAAGCAGTATTATCTCTTTTCCAGAGAACTCTTCACCCAGTGCTCTACCTGGGTTTTGTTTCTTTTCCTTTAAAGGTCTTAGACATTTTAACCTGCTTCCCAGTTTTCCTGTAGCTCTACAGTCTGACTAAAACACTCCTTCAATAATGTTAAAAACACTGTCTGCCTTCAAGTGTGAAAGCATCTCTGTGTTTATCGTCCTTCATCAGTTTACTGGTTAATTCAGTCAGCTAGTTTTTGGTTTTGTGCTAAGGCCTTCTGTGCTTTTTTGGTATTTCTCCCTGCCTCTCTTGTTGTTTTGATCAGCTTCAGTGATTTTTTTTTCTTTATCCTTTGAAACTTGTTTTAATTTTCCTCCTTTTGGCATGTCTTCCTCGGATACCAAATTTAATTCCCATGTTTTTTATTTAAATGACTGATGCTGAGTACGAGGCATGTGCATCTTTCAACGCTGTGGTAGCTGGCTGTGAGTCTTCGGTATCAAGGCACAATGAGAATCAGAAGTGCCAGGTTTACCCTTTGAAAGGACGGTAACTGACCCTTAATTCTCTCTCTCTCCATTTGTTGTCACTGTTGAAGTCACAGTTCTTAAAAGCCCCCAAACTCTTTCAAAATAAGGTGATAGAAAACTCGCTTCCAGGAGCTTCAGAGCCAGGGTTGTTTTCTGATTGCCTAGTTTTCTGCTGCCATTTTAGTTCTGGGGCAAGGTAAGCATCCTTCCTTCCTTCCTTCCTTCCCACTATTGGTTTCAGCTGTGAGAACACACATCACTTTGACATCATCTGTGCCAAAATCTTTTGGAATATGACTCATCGATCCTGGACAACTGCTGTTTGGGTATCATCTTAATTTTCTGCCCCTTACTCAGTGCAGTCCTTGATGTAGACCTGGCAAAGGAACAACCTGTGGTTCTTCCTCTTCTGTCCTCTCAGGTGGACCCTACAGCTTGTGGACACTTCCACGTTTCGGAAAAATTTTGCTCACTTAGCTTTAGTGATTGACTAGCCTTTGATCAGCACAAAGCCCAAGCGTCAGTGTTATGAGCTCCAGTGTGAAGAAGACCTGTCAGCACTGTCTTTCAGCCAAACTCTTTTCCTCCTGTGCAAATACTCTGTGGCTGTAGTGGTGGGTAGATTTAGGAAAAGAACTGTGGCTGGAAAGATGTCTTTAAACTTTGGTTTCAAAAGCAGCAGCTCTGAAAAAACAGTTACAGAGGCTTAGTGTTTGAGGTGATGTGGCTCTTGCGGAAAGGCTTTTGTTGCCTGTATTTTTTTAATAAGCAAGCCCACAGTGCATTTCATCCTTCGCTAGATTAGATAAGGATTTTGTAGAAATTGAGATTTCAAGCAATTTTCATACTGATACTGATTTTTTTTTTTTCCTGAATACATTTATTGAAATTATAAAAGCAGAATTCTTATTTGGAATAGACAATTTAGTTCAAGCATTTTACTAGGAAACCTAACTAACATTTTGATATGTGTGTCTTAGTGGTCAGTAAAGTAGCAGACTACCTTGAGAGCATCGTCTTGTGTGTTTAACCGCATGTTCTATAGTGCGTTGTCTGAAAGAGTTTTGCTTTTGCTTCCATGTGTAAAAAGTAATAGAATGAAATTCTTGTGTTTTGTAAAAAATTTAATCAAGATTTTGATGTAAATCTTAAATGCAATTTTAACAGGAATCACCAGATTTGATCTGCTTGGAGACTTCGGAAGGTTTAACTGGCTTGGAAACTTCTATATTGTATTATCTTATAACTTGCTCTTTGCTATCATGACAACGTTGTGTCTGGTCAGAAAGTTCACTTCTGCTGTGCGAGAAGAGCTCCTGAAGGCGTTAGGTAAGATAGCGCTGAAAACTTTGTGCTTGAACGTTTCCAACATTGGTGCCATGCTGTGCTACTGTTAAAGTTCTGTTAAAACTCGCAGAACACTCTCGTTTTGGTGGAAGTTTCTGCAAATTAGGGTGAGAATGCATAGATTTGTTATTTTTTTGAAGAGTCAGGAGCTGTGCTTAATTAATTAAGCAGCATTGATCTTAATGCTACACTTGTGTACTTACTGATCTGCAGTTAGATTTTCAGCCTTTAGAGAGCACAGAAACATTTGCGTTGCTACTCAGGAAGTATTCCAAAATAAAACTTCCAACTTGTGGCTTTTTTCTTTTTTTGTTTAAAGCAACTTATTAATTCCCTAAAAATGCTTTAGTGGAAATCTTAGCTACTTTGTTGTGGTACTTTTTTTTGAGTGCTACGTGTTCAGAAAATCTTTGTAGATCTTCTGCATACATATAGGATGCACAATACACAGGATCTTTATAACTGGCTGAGTAGAACCTGTACTTGATATCGTCAAAATTTCGATCAAATTGTGCGTTCATGTTTCTGGGCCATAGAAGAAAGGCTTGAAAAATATTTGATACTAAGAGGGTAAAAATTTAGTACTTGTGTTGTTACTACATTTTATCTTTACTAATTAATGAAGCTCCCACCTCTTTAGAACCCTAGAATAGCGTTTGCTTAAACTGAGAGGACTAACGGTAAAACTTCAGTGTTTATTTATAATAGGTTTCAGTTTGTAGTGTCTAAAAGGTACTTAGGTTAGTTTTCACTGATTACTGCTTTCCAGAATTGTGACCCTGTTAAACAAAATCCAAGCGCTTCCTAGAGTGCACCTCTGCTGGTGGCAATTAAGTTAAAGCCAGAGCTACTAAACATGGAAATACAAAATGACTGATAGTGTAGGATTAAAACAAACAATTCTGTGATTTTTGATGTTGAGTTTTGAAGCTCCAGGGGAACGGATTAGTGGGCCAGGGGTGTGTAAATCTGTCCATTGATTTTTATGCTGAAAATATTTTCGGAGTAGTTTCATTGTTGATTGAGACAGACACATGGTGCGAGTATGATGTATTTGACATTATCCCTCAGCTTTTAGTTAAGGTCATTTTATGAGAAGACCTTGATTCATCTCTTTCAGTTGACTTGCATAATCCTATTTTTTTTTGTGCAACTGTTTTGACTGTAAAGGGATTACTTCGTATAATGTAATGGCTGTTGTAGAGCTCTGAAGGAAATAAATTAACATCAGTCAGGATGGGCTTATAGCAACAGATCTGGTAAAACTTTAAAGTTTCTGCCTTAAAGCAAATGATATAAAAGTTTTATCTTGGTAATTTGTGGCACTATACTGTATTAAACATACAATGTTGAATATATGTTGAAGGCAGATTAACAAAATTCAAAATGCAGGCATAGTAAGTAGGATAATGGTCACTGGATGGCATCATTCTTGTGGATTCTTTAGGGAATTTTTTTTGGCCTCTTGCTATCACGTATTACATGATTTTTGCATAAATATTGTGAGTAAAATGGAAAAGCAAAGTAATTAGTGAAAGGTTTGCATTTGACATAAGCAGGGAGTTACAAAATCTGAAGAGTGCAGGTTCCTGACACAAGCTGGGTTTGTTTTCAACACTATGCATAACAATGTCTGTTAAAAACTGTCACATGGAATTCAGAGAATGAGAACCAAAATTTGTGTGCTCGTTACTGCCCCATGCTGAAAACTGATGCTGAGGACTAGAGGTTGGTGGAGCATCATAGCTCATTAGTGGAAGGTAAATTCCTGCTGCAGGCCTGTGACCAAGAGAATTCTTATAATACTGGGACTTAGCAATAATACAGTATTAAGCAGGTTTTGTTTATATAGCAGTGCAGTCAATTTTGGAATTCCAATGATGCAAGAAATTTAGCTTGGTACATCGTGGTACTTCAGTAAAATGTTCAGTACAATTTACACTAAAGTGAATAAGAAGCTGTTTCCATTTTTGATCCTTAATTGTAGAGACTTCATAGATTCATCATCTTTCCTCATCTCCCCCTGACCAGAAAGAGTGGTTTAACTAATTGCCTGGAGCAGGATGGGACAATTTAAAATTAGCACTCGTAGTAGAGAACTATGCAATAAGAACAAATGGGTGAAAATGCAGACAAACAAACTAGTAATATCATAGGCCTAAAAATATTATTAGACATATAAGAAATTTAGAGGAGTGATGTGGTCATCACCAGAGATCTTAAGAACAGTAATGCACTATTTCCAGAAAGATGCTGTATTTTAAAATAAATAGTGTAGGCAATTATTTTGGTCTTTGTAGACTGACAGAGTAAAAGTATTGCAAGTCTTTCTGGGTTTTTAACATCTAAGTCTGTGATTTAGGCAGTGTGAAGTTAGGCTTCTGTCACCTCCATGCTTGCCTACTGTAATGGACTTTTCTCCCTTAAAACACAACTGAGGGAATTTCCCAGAAATAGTTCTTACTTGAGCTAGAATGTTAGTTCTGGTCTTCAGCAAACCCAAAGCCCTTAATCACAAAGTAGAAGTTGGTTTGTTATGTATTCTTTTGAATACCTGTATGCGTGAAAGATGGGAGAATCTCACTTTTTCCTTATTGTGTCATGTTTTGCAGGATTAGATAAACTTCATCTGTCAAACAATCCAAGAGACTCAGAGACAAAGCCGTCTGCAAATGGGCATCAGAAAACACTGTGATTAACAATCACCTGCAATCAACAGAGCTGAAAACATCAACCTCATGGCATTCCTGTCATCTCATCAGCATTTTTGTATTGATTTTACTTGTTGATAATTTGGGTCCAACCTTGTCTCTTTTTTTTTTGATGCTGTGTGCTTCTGAGGAAGTTAGATTCTTCTCTTTCCAGTGAACTTTTGGTCTGCTTGTTTATTTCCCAGTAAGTTAATGCAGGAGGTGCCTTGAAGACTGGAAGCTGAAGAGAATAATGCATTCCTTTTTATTTGTTGAAAGCCCCACATCTTTAGATATAACCCTGCTACCATTTGAATGCACAGTACCTCCTGTGTTGTACAGACACAGCTATAAAAGATAACTTTGGGACTTGTTTTTTTTAAAAAAAAAAGAAAAAAAAAAAGATACACTTGAAGCCCAATGTGACCCTTACTGGAAATGTAAAATACCTGGAGTAGGTATCCTTGACAGTAGATAAACACTTCCACTAAGAACACGTTAAAAAAATCGCAGTTCCTTCCATGCTGGATGCAGTAGGCCCTTCATAGTCTAACGTCACAGAGCTTTCTTAGAAGGCCAGCGGTCACAGCTTTCTGCTCTTAGCTGTACACGCCAGGTGGCTTCTCTGGTAGTCAGACAGCGTCTTACCGAACAGTGAAGTACAAGATGAAGATTAACTTCAGTGTTAAATCTGAGCCTAGTATGCTTTGTAAAAAGCTGTGTAGACCCCTCGGCACAGCTCTTACAGTTCTGTAAGCTATTGTGCCACGGAGGTCACTTACCCTCCCGAGTACATCCTGTAAAATTCTTTATGAACTACTGTGTATAAGCAGTACTTGTAATCAATGCAAGTAGCACAGGCCGAGGAGGCCGCAACTGCAGTTTTTTACAATCTTCTTTAATTTGAATTAAATTATTTCTCTGAATTTATACTATAGTTACCAGGATTTCTTTTCAGTGGCATAATCCAGTATCTTTCACTAGCCTGTTTTTTAATGTACACATAAACATGTATATAGGCCTGTATGTGTAGATATCTTAAATTAAATTCTAAGCTTATAGAGATGACGTAGGTGTCTTGGTAAGTAAAGCTTGTGTGTTCAGTCTTGGTAGTATGAATTTCTGTGTTACAGTTTAACTGCTCAGAGGCCTTAGATTCAGGATGGCATTGGTGGGTGGCAATTTCCTTTTTCATAGCATTACTGCAGCCTTAGGAGTCCTTTAAAAAGTTTATAGTAAAGAAGAAAACCCGTCAACCAAAACCCAAGTGTGTGTTCAAAATCTGGTTGTGCTTTCATCCTGCTTTGTCACGATTAATCTTCAAACAGGTTGGAGTGGGGACACCTTCCATGTGCCTGTTACGGAGCGAGTCAGATAATATTCCTGTGTATTTCCCATTTCTGTAAAACAACAAGTGTGTCTGTAGTTTGAGGTCTCACAGGCGATCAAGAGGTGACAACTAGCTCTCCAGTGTGGTTCCGAAAAAAAAAATAAAATACACCTTGTGTCAAACACCCTTTGGCTGTTTGGAGGTGGCTGCTCTGGGCTGTGGGTGTGTGAGCCCCCCGGCCCTGCCCCGAGTGCTTTAGCGATCAAGCTCCAGTAGACATGAGGATTTCTCAGTTTTTTTGCAGTTGCCTTTTTCTGACTTGAACTGCAGCATAATGTAAATACTGCTGTGGTAAATATGCTAGAGAGTTACTTTTTTTTTTGTGGTTGGTATAAATTCAGGGCTTATTAAACTGACTATTGATGTGTTGTAGAGTCTTGGAAGACAAAGTAAAATTGCTTGATTTCCCTATCACAAGCATCTTTTCTGTTGTTTGAGTTCAATGCTGACGTTTGAGTGAGAAATCTTTATCCAAGTCAAAGTTCTGTAACCAAGAACAGGGAGCTGTAAGGAAAAGTTATTTTAAAATGTGTTTACATTTAAAATATTGGAAGATTTACTATTAGGAGCGTCATTCAGGTATTCTCAGAGCTTGTAGCCTTATGTATTAGCGTTATAGTTAAAAATAACAGAAATGTATCCACTTGTCCATGCAAGTGATTGTGTGACCAAAATTGTCCTGGTGTCTTTAATGGGGCTGGTGACTTGTGGTGTGTGAGTCTAGGTAGCTTTATTCAAATATTTCTATTACAGCTTAAAGACAGTTATTTAAATACAGTCTGAAACTGAAGAAATGAATTTAAGGAATAAATGCAGGGAGTGTGAACCAGCATAGGTCTTGGCTTTTCATGTTTTTGGAGAGATGTTTGTCCTGGCATCAGTGACCCAAGAACACAGAAAAAGATGGGATTACAATGTGTATGTGGTTTCTGAAAGTGAGTTGGGCAATTACTTCAATTGAGCAGAGACAGTCCCTGCTGACAAGTGTACAAGTTTCAGGCAAGACTGTAAAACTCTTGTTCAAAACAAATGTTACAGCCTTGCCTGCTCCCACCCCTTCTGCTGGGTTCCGCCGTCTGAGCAGCTGTGTGGGCTCAGGCTGTGTTAGGGAAGAGTTTACACCGAGCTGTGGCGGGTGGTTAAGGTGCTGTGTGGTTTCCAAGGTGGATGAGAAATTCGGAACTACCCTGTGCAACTACTGACAGTGTTTTGTTTTAAAATCAGCTGTTTATATTTATATTGTGACGCTGTCCACATTAAAACATGCCTTTGGCCTTGAAATGACATGCTTAAGCAAAAGTTCTTTACAGATACAATGCTACACCATATACTTTGTGTAAGATACAGGTCACTATATACTTTTAAGAGAAGCATACGGTCACTTAAATACAAGCAACTGGTAATTCATTAATGGATATTGACGATACATTCCTAGTATTTTGACTCATGTAGAGTCAGGTGGTCTATACCTTCAAGGTATATACAGCTGATCTTAGTAACATTAACATTTGCCTCATTTCTCAGGAGGCAAAAAGCACATAAATGCTTCCATCTTCAACTAGATACCACACAAGACCAAAAAGTAGATGTAAACTAAGTGTTTTAATTTAGCTGTTTCTCAGCTTTATTCTGTGTTGGTAGCACAATACTAAATGCAGTGGCAGAACTAATCTTGTGGGTTTTCTAAGCATAAAGCACACGTGCTTATCACTTTAAGCTAAAAAATAATAGTATTGGTTACTGTACAGTTTTTGCATTCATAGGAAGCTTTGTTTACTGTCTGTAATGTGATGTTTATCTTTGGTCTTGCTCCTCTGCTACCTTTTACCCTGTTGACTGTTTTTGTGTCATGGAAATTAAAAGGATTTGACAGTTGTTTTCCTTGCCTGGCTCCAAAGTACCACCTTGAGTAGCAGGGAGGTGCAGCTGCGTGCTGCTGTCGAGCCTGTGCAGCCGTGTGCTTAATGGGATGAACATGCGAGTGGATGCTGCAGGGTGACACTTTCTCCAGTGTGTCACCAGGAGCGATGAGTGGGAAGGGGGCTGCAGCCCTTGTCTGTCCCACCTGGTGTGTCCTGCTCACCCGTATGTCGCTGCAAGCAGCTGATGCCACCTAGGTGCTCACCTGTTCCCACTGCTACGCAGTAAAGACAAGATGTCCCTTTTCTTAAAGAACTTACAATCTACATTAGAAAGCAGTAACGTGGAAACAAAGAGCAGCTGGCCTCTTCATGCGTGTGACTTTCCTTGAATTTTGTAAGAACATTCTAGGTTATTTTACTTTCTTCTCTTCCAGAAGCAGATGAGCTTAGGTGGTGTACGTACAGCAGCTGAGCCTTACTCATAGCTAGCATCTACAGGTTTGAAATATCAAACAAGGAAGACTGCTAAATCTTGTCGTTTTACATATACTCTGATTTTTAGTCTGGGTAAAGTCAGTTAAGCAGACACTCAGGCCATGTTAACAAGCTCTTCAAAAAGAAACGTGCTTGGTTTTGTTTAAAAAAGTGTTTATGTGAACTGTGAACCTTTAAATGCTTTAAAGAAATAAGATCCTCTACCCCCTAGTGTTAATATTTTTGTTGTTACTTTAGTGCTGACTTGAGACAATAGTGTGTACACTAGCTTCCCTCCCCAACCTCTGTGTTTCAGGAGCTGAAACCTTGAGCTCCTGAATATTGAATTTACTATTGGTAAACTGGCAAGTTATTTCAGTCGCACTAACAGCATTTGTACTTACAAAAATGCCGCTATTGAGTCCATCCTGCTCTCCCTGTCACCCAGGTGGTGACACTCTCTGCCACCTTTCTCTGCTTTGCCCCGTGCCCTCACCTCAGGCAAACAGTCTCTGGTGCTGCCATAAGAAGTTGTGATGTTCCTTTTCTGTTCATGGCGTGAGGAGGTCAGCCTGTGGTCTCTCTGCCTGCTGCACGCAGTTGTAGTTGCTGAACTGGGTTACTTCTGGTTGGGATAGCAGGCTCCTGGGGTTTCCAGGGGGTAGCTGTGCAGGTTCTTGAACTGTTGCTTTTCACTTTGGGCTCTGTTTTGTTGGGACTAAAGCAATTCAGGATTTTCTGGTGGTATGTTTTTGTGCAGCCCATTCGGTGTTTGGCTTCTTGCAGTTTCAAGAATGCTGTGTTGTTCTGACTGGAACTGCTGTTTCCCCAGACCGCATCCAAAGAGAATCTCCTACAAGTTTCATTTTAACCATTAAAACCTGACAATATTGGTCAGAATTTTAGGAAGCAGAACACATCTTGTGGGAAATTAATGCTAAATGTGACTTCCAGAATCCCCACTGTGCCCCATAACTGGGGAAGGGTGGGAGGGGAGAAATGACATGGAGCTCACCTGTGTAGACAGTCCATTTTTCAGTCTTCTTCTAGTCGATCTTTGAAACTCCATGTTACTAAAAATATGTTTTAAAATCCTTAAGTTCATGAAAGTCAGGGGTTGATGAAACTTTTTTCTAAATCTGGCCTTAACTCTTGACAACATCTAAGATCTCTGCTTGCTTTCCTTCTTTGTGTTTTCAAGTCATTATCTTATTCGGTGGTGCTGCTAACAGATACTCTTCTTGATTTAGACAAAATGTGAAATAACAGAACAAGAAGAATCTATGTAGATCTGATGTTTGATCTATAAGAATATATACCAGAAGGAAACTTAAATGGGAAGGTTTTTTTGAAATGTGTCACAGCTGAAGCACCTAAAGCTCTTCTCTTAAAGAGCAGAAACACATGTATTGTTAGTATATGTGACTTAATTGTATGTTCTCTAAATATGCCAGTAATTCACTAACACTGAAAAGAACTTCATAAATTCTTAACATCTGTTTTGTAATTCACAGTGCAACAGTATCCTTGACTTTACATGTATGAAAGTCTGTGAACTTTTGAAGATGGCTCTGTCTTGGCACAGAAAACCTGAGGATGCTTGCTAGTTCTGCGTTAATTACTGTATTTTTCTAAGTAACTTTTTCAGTTTCATTTATTGCTGATAAATTATTTTTGTTTTGCTACATACATAGCATTACATATTTTGACAAGTCGAGAAGGTTACTTCAGACAGTCAAAGGGATAGTGTCAGAAGTATCCTGTAAATGTTGGCAATCCTGATATACCCAATTCCAAACTATTTAAAAGCTGTGTCTGTAGGAAGGCCTCACATAAACATAGAGATTAGGAAATCCCAGTTCTTAAAGGCTGTAGGTATCTGGCAATTCCTTTTTACCTACCACTTTGGGATATTGATTCTGAATTGCTTCTGTATTTTTGTTGTACGTTAACCTCAAGTGTGGCTGCTGCTTCTGCCCCCCACCCCCCTTTCCATTAAGCTGGGTAGTCTGTGCCACTGGATGAAGCTCCTTCTACAAAGTGTTTTGTTTTGCATTCTTCAGATACTCTGTATCTGCTTCCATAGGTATCAGCTATTGAAGTATGAGGGCACTGGCTTTGATTTTAATATATTTCTTTTCCCACAGATTCTATAAAGAGACACTCCCTAGTTAGAAATGTCCTTCTGTTACGAAAATTATTTATTCATTAATTTATACTTGATCTGTTTTTTACCACTGGATTCCATTAAAACAATTCTGATGTTAGGGTGGGCCCTCTTAACATACTGCCAAGAGCTCATGTAAGTTTGAAGTAGGAGCAAGGTGAAAATGGTTTAGCCATTGCATATATATGTGCTTGTAACTCTCAGTAGCATGAGGCACCTGGCCTACTCCTCTGTGAAAAAGTAACGTGCTTGTACAGCTGATGTGAGCTGGTGGTGATGGCAGTTACTCTGGAGTAGCTGATGTTCTGTGGAACTGCCCTTCGGTGATCTTCCTTGTAACTTGTAGAGCAAGGCCACAGCTGCTGATGTGCCTTGCTGCCGTACTCGGTTGGAGATTGAGATGCGTTGTCCCGGTGTGTAACTCTCACTTTTGGTCAGTCAGACTTTGCAGGGTGCCAAGGTAAGGGCCCTGGTGTGTTTTCTGTACCTTTGTATTTCATGTGTATGGGCATGTTCTGCACCTTTCTCTCTCTGTGTAGAATGATCGTTCAGAAGGGTGGCACGGTGGTGGTACCATATCGTGAATACAATGGATGTGTTCAAATGCTGAAGAAGAAAATTAGCTGGTGCATGACCTGTCTTTCCACCCTAGCCACAAGTTTTCCTAGTCTGGGCCAAAATACTTAAGATTCACACTATCTGTGCAAGTAGCTTTCTCCTCCCTGGCTTTATATGATAAAACAAAGTTGAGCTACTTTTCATTTTTTAAAGGTAGGTTTCCAAGTATTTTTGTGTTATTTGTCCTGACTTCTATTCCTTTAAAAACAAATGGATAGAAAATGAAGGTATGTTTGGTCATGAGTTTGAAACCTTAGAAGTGTACGAAACACGTGCTGTGTACACACACAAAGCCTAGATTTCCTTTGCTTTCCTGTGGGTTTAGGACCCCAGCCCTGTGTTACCTCAATCGAGATGCACATTGCTCGTGTCCTCACGAAGCTCTGTCTCTGAACCCCCCACTGAGGAGACTGCAAACATTCTTGGGGTGCTGCTGGCCATCTCGTCATGTGGGATGGGCTTCACATGGACTCAGCTTCATATGGACTTGGGTGACGTGGCCATAAAAACCCAGTTCTGAACTGGCATTTCTATGGATTTTGCTATTGCTGGCACTGTTAATGACAGCAGCAGGTAGCTTGTCATGCACTTTCACATTTCTCACTACCGGTTAAGATTCCAGTTTACAAAACAAAAAGATTATGCACAATCTTAACTGCATGTGAGGCTGAGAGATGCTAAATGGTATCTGCGCTCCCCTCATGGTCCCATTTGTGCTTCAGGCTTTGTAAACTCTGTGTTCTTGAGCAACTGATGTTCCTTTCACACGGGTGTGTCTTTGACCGAGGTAAAACATAGCTGAAAAACTATGCTTTTAGCACTACTTAATCAGAGCAATTCTCTGTATATGTACCTTCTCCCCACCAAACCCTTCCTGGCTTATTTTAGGTCACCCGAAAATATAATGTTCTCCATTGTGGATACTTTGCTGTGTTACAAACAAATGAAAGTACTTGCCACCTTAGGTTGAATTTTTTGTGAAAAGCAGTGGTAACGTGGCTTTTTTTCCTCCTTTGTTTGGACTGTTACACTGAATGTTTTGTAGGAATTTTTTTTTTACTGTGTTTTCAATAAAGTTGAAGTCTGATTCATAGTGGAGTTTTGCTTTTTTTGTTATTTGAAGCAATGTAAAAAAAGAATACCGGTGGCATTCTAAATTACCCTGTCAGGAGTAGGTGTGAATAGTTGCATTTCTCTCTTTCCTTCCTCCCTGCAATTTAACATGCGTTTGAGATTCTCATATGGTCAAGTTTTTAAAATATGCGGTGGAGATTCGTGTACATCCAGAGGCATTCATTACAGCCCTGTGTTGGAGAAGTGCACAATTAATTTGAACCCTCTACTTTAGGCAAGTGGGGTTTGTTTCCAGAAGAGTATACTGATGATGTAATGTACAAGTAATTTCCAATAGTTTGTTGTGTATGTGTAAGTCATTTAATAGTTTGACTGAAGGGCAATTTTTATATATTAAAAAGTTGACTTCCATGTTTCCCTAAACTACTGAAACTTAAAACAGCTTCAGACTTTCCATTTCACGTGAGATTTTAGGTTGTTCTCACAGTTCAAGAATCCCGTGCTGAGATGCCTGATCCATTCAGTTGCACAGGATCACACATACCTCCGTTACTCGTAGGTGTATCCCAGCCTGGCAGGGCCTGTCTGTGATGTGATCCCTGTGCTTTCTCTAGGGTGCTGTACGCCAGTATTCCGTTATTGTCTGAGCTTTCCTAAATGTCAGCGGCCCTTGCCATGCTTTAAGCTTTTGACTGATTCTCAGAGGTCCATAGTAAGACAAGTATTTCTGCTTGCACCAGCTTTTTCCACACCTGAAAAGGTGCCATTTCCCTTTTATCTTCCATATAAGAGACTCCCAGTTCCCCCAGCTGTTTGATGTAGACCCCCCATCATCCCTTCTTGCCTGTGGGGACCCTCATGTGTTTCTAGAAATGCAGAGCTGGGAACTGGACACAATCTCAGAGCTTGAGCCTTTAACCTGCATCGTGTCTTCAGCACTTTTCTGTGGGTTTTTTTTTTTTTTCTCTCTTTTGGTGCATCTTTTTTTGCAACATCATTCATTCGTACCGAACTTGCGTTCTCCAATATATTTCTGGATGTTTTTCTACAGAAAGTCACTACATGTACAAGATGTGAGTCATGTCATATATGCAGTTATTCCTATATAAGGGTATATTTTGCACTTTCATTTTTTGTGACACTTTTCTGTTTCATCTAAAGGATTGCATCCTGTTACAAAAATGAACTGAATTGGCTCACTGTGATTCTCTTCTTGGCAAATCCCATGTCAAATACTAGTTCTTTTAGTTTGCACCAGTGTTTTTCTGGGAAGTGATGTTAATGTCTGCATTTCCCCAGGATTTCTTCCCTCCTCCCTGGTTTCAAGATAGGTTTAACAACTCCTACTCCTTTGGAGTGTCACATGTTCTCCACAAGATCTTGCAGTCAGCCAGCTGACAGTCCTGTAGTTCAGTCAACCAGCAACCGATCTGTAAAACACTTCACCTAACAGTTCTTTGGTACGGTCTTTCTCCCTTCCAGCTTCAGACTGTAAAGCCGTGCAGCTGGTATTGTGGTGACCACCTCCTATGATGCGTGACACGAACGGATCTTGCCAGTATTGCCTGGAAGGACCATTGTCCATACAAACTCATTTGTTCTTGGAAGCTCTGGCTCTGAAAAGGCTCCAAAGTTAGAAATATGTGTGTTGTCAGCTACAATCTCTGAAGTAGTTAATTATGAGCTATATATATCAACGTTTGAGGATTTTATTTTTATAATATAAGCGACATAAAGGACAAATACGTTGCTCTCCCAAGGAAAACTTAAAATGCTTTAAGATAGGTATGATGAAACACGTGAGAAGAAAGCAGAACAGTCTGTTGTGAAAACTGATGGCTGAAAAGAAAAGAGACAGGCAGGATAAAGTGTGGGACTGAGTGGCATGATACAGGTAAGACAGTCAAATATCTCTTGCCGAAATGCCTGAGGAAAAACAAAGAAATGACCAAACCTGTAGTGAAACAAGGGAAGGCAAACAGATCAGCAAAGTGCTAATTCAAATGTTTAGGTCTTATGACTCATGTATTCTGAGACGCTATTAACATTTTGATTTCAATTTTTTCTACAGCCTCTTTGGGCTCTTTAACTGAGTAGAAGAGAGATGCTGCTGAGGTAAAAACTTTTTAATATTACTGATTTGGAACAGATGAACCAAAATTTAAGAAAACAGAAAAGACTCAATTGTGCTGAAGACAGCTATGCCTCCAAAACAGCATAAAAGAGCTTATAAATGCAAAACTACTTTAAAAAAAAAAAAAAAAAAAAAAAATAGGGGACACAACCCCCCAACACCAACATGCATCTGGATCTTCTCCCATTCAGTTTAACTTATTAATATTTCTTCTCATTCCAACTGCTGAAACACATCTTAACTTGCAGCTATAAAGAATCTATCTCAAAAAAAAAAAAAATCCACCTAAGTTGATGGCATGAGAACTCAACAGTCGATTGCTGATCTGTTGAAAAGAAAATTGATTGCTATTAGATCGGGAGTTACATACAGGTATTTCATATGTGGATGAATTGTTGAGTGATTGGACAAATAAGCCTGATTAGTTGCATGCTCTTGTTGCATGGAATCTTGTTCTAATTTGCAGCTGGTGTCCAGTGTTGATTTAGAGGTGAAAAGCATCAGGTCCCCAGACTCCATTGATAGACCATTATCCTTCAGAGAAACCACAGGATTTTCATCACTGAACTTCCCCGAGACAGATGTGCTATTCATACCCCTTATGGGTTCTGCACAGTGGGTACAGCTGTGTTAAAGACAGGAAGTACAGAACTTAGCTGAGCATTGGTTATTTGCTGGGAAACCGGTGCATCTGCTGCAGGGTTAGTTAAAGGCATGACAACCAGTGAGGCAAGAGGCATTTCAGGTGTTGCCCTTGGTACAGACTTTTATAAGCTACTGCCTTAAGTACATTTCTGCATGTTGCACATGAGCCTAAGCAATCTGGTTGTCATGTCTGAAGATGCCTTCAGTGCTCAGCAAAAAAAATACCTAAAAGCCATGCATGCTTTTAAGCACAATCCCAACTCACTGTTGCCACTTCCTGTCATTGCTACGACAGGATCTAAGTGTCCCATAGGGAGTCACACAAGTCTTAAGACTTGTGTTTTGTGACGCTGCTTGTAAATACTTTCAGCAGTTTTAAGGAACGTTTCAACACTTGTACCGTCACTGTGCAATGTGAACCCTTCTCTCCATGCATTTCCTTGAGTGAAAACTCAATAGGAAAACGGGGAGCCAGCCATCCTTCCCAGGATGATGGGGTGGGAGGTGTAAGGTGGTGGAAGGGTTGTTGTCAAGGTCAGACAGCCTGATGGTACCTGAACTCTTTCCTATTGTTTCATTTCACTTTTCTCCCCCTCCATTACAACTACTCCCTTATAACCATGTGCTCCCTTACCACTGCTAAAGTGACCGTTCATAGCATATATCAGAATATTCAAAGTGAACATTTCTAGACCCAAAGGAATCAGAAGCCCAAATGAAAACCCCCACGAAGACTATCTGAAAAGCTCACTTAACTTTGGATTTTATAAATTTTTCTAAAACAATCAAAAACCTCATCAGTTGTTCTTTTTTAAATTATGTCCAGATAACATGCAAGTATGAAAGTGTCTTCCAGTGAAAACCTAATATTTTTCAATAAATACTTTAAAGGCAAACGCTAGAAACATCCAGATAAGGGAAATGGTGAAAACCATCATGTAAGCCAGGTTGGTTGTTTCTTGAAGTTAGATTTGATCCTGTGTATTCTTTTTATTTTACGGTCTGTTTCACTGCTAACTGAGACCTGTCATGACTTGCTGTATTTCCAAATGATCCCTAACACAACAGTATACTGAAAGGATGTATCTCCATTTGTCAGTACGAATCAGATTTAGTTACCTTGTTAGTTAATGCTGATGTATCAACTGAACATAAAAAAAAAAATAAAATCCCCTGAGACCCCTTATACAGTGTATGTATTTACATCACAATGCGATAGGAAAAGCAGCAGCCCGTTCTGTACTCGGTGAGAGAATTCCATGTCTAACACCTGGGTAATCTTGTGCTTCCCCCATGACTGTTCACTGACAAGAAAGAAAAAAAGTCTGGTTCTATCCACACTGACCTTCGGTGGTATGTGTACAACAAAAAACAAACAAACAAGAATCCCACCACAGGCCTCCTTCAATATTTACACTTTGGTCTCCAAACAATCCCAAAGGATGACACTGTGGGCTTTCTGAGTGAGACATGAACTACTAATACACTACACTTTAATGAGATTATGTCTTTAATAGTTTAATGTGATTATGTATTCAATTAAAGAATAACAGTCCTAGTAGGTTTTCTCTGAAATTTTGTTAGCTAGGTTCTAGAACTGTATCTATTCTACATTGCAATCCTAACTGCTCTTACTGATTTAATTGTAAAATCTGACTTCAGGAAGAACAGAGTAAGATTACACCTAAGCCTTATATAATTCATGGTTTCTGTTCAACATCAAGTCAAGCTGATCCATTTGAAAACACTTTTGGTCTTGTTTTATGCTTGATCTTCATTTATATTGGCATCAAGCTTGAACAGACCTGAACTATTTTCATATGGGGGATGGAATAGAAAGTAGAGCAGCCATGATGCTGTTTTCTAAGAGACTCTCAGGATGCAAAATGTGAGAAAGAGCAACTGCCTTTTAAAACTCTGCCATTATCCAGTGTCTATTTCTGTCAATGCGAGAGCAGCGCAGACAGTATGTGGTCCATTCCAGGACCTGGCCTCTCTTTGTGAGCTATACTCTGACTAGGCAGGCTGCTGAGGAAAATCAAGGAGCACTGAAAGCAGGGGCAGAGGGGGCTGGAGTTGCGTTAAGCAGGTAGTGCTGCCTTTCTGTCTGTTCTGTGCCTGCACTGCCTGTGCCTTTTCCCCTCAGCAGGGAGAAGTCCTCCAGTTCTTCCCTGAGCTTGCACTGTTGTTTCTCTTCCCCATTTCATTAAACGATCCTGAAAGTCCTCTCATGATCCTCCTTGAGCAGAAACTGTAAAAATAAAGAGAGGAAAACTCTTCTCTTGCCTGAGACAGTGATCTATTAAGTTCCTCTGCTGCTAAGATACTATCTGCTTTGAGCTACTCCTGTATTTTCTGCAGTATGACCTGACCCAACCCATACCCATCAATCAGCAAATAAAGTCTATGGTTGGGAAGAAAAAAAAAGTAACTGAAATATAACAAAGAATTTTTGCTATCTGGTAAATCAATGCAAACTATCAATGTGAACAGAAAGAAGCATTCTGTATAATTTGCTAGTGTCAACATGTTATAGGATTTAAATATTAAATCCTGCTGTGTTTTAATGCGTAACATTGAAAAACCCCTTTTTCCTAGAACAACTGAAACTGATTAATTGAATGGGATTCTGAAAACACCATACCTCTGCTTTGTGTCTGTGACTTCTTAAAACTTGAAAAGAACGGCATAAACAGAATATTTGAAACACTCTGTTGGTATGCAAAACTACATCAGTCATCTATACAGCAGCACAAGACTATGATAAAACAAAACGATGAAACAAAGCACCAAGGTGAACTTTGTCCACAGGGAAACCTTTTTAAGTGATCCAATATCAGCAAATTGCTTACTAATGTGTTGACTTATGGCAACCCTCAAAAGTAAAATGAAAAGGCTGGAATTTACAGCGTATCAATGAATCAGTTGATAAGCCTTTACTGGTTTAATATCCTCCCAGTTTTGCTGCTTGGAGCCACTTCAAGTTAGCAACAGAATGTTTACCATCTCCGTGTGATAAAGGAAGTCAAATGACTAAACAAATTCCAGGACCATTATACTGTTTGGTGAGATTTAAATTAAAATCGTTGGGAAAAATCACGTGGAGGGAGGAGGAAGAAACTAAAGGAAACTACATCGTTTCACAGTGACTTACCTTGCTTCCTAAACAATGGCAAGATTTTTAGCAAAGTTGGAGATAATGTAATGCATTTGAAAAGATTTAGTTGCACCAATAAAAGACTATACCACAATTAAATGACATACAGAAGTGACATTTATAGGTAGGATCAAAGAACTTCACTACCTAACATGCTGAAGCAACACCCTGCTTTCTGTGCATAGTAGTGCTAGAAAAAGTAGCCTACTTCAGTTTCAGTGACCTTTCTTATCTCCTTTGATCTAGATTATTAAAAATTTTAATGATAGGTGTAAATAAGGCCTACTGTAGCACCCTGAAACAAGTAATATGTGTTCTTCCGAGTACTAATATTTCAGACCTTGTTTTTTATTTTGTGATATTTATTTAAGCATATGAAATTTGACATTTAAACTTTGTGGTCCTTTCAGAGGAGGTAGGGTTATTAAAAATTGATTTTTTTTTTCCCAATTGTGATGCTATTTGATTATGTTAATATTTAGGGAGTGACATTTTAAAAGCACAGCACAACTTTGGAGAGGCAAAGTTTATTTCAGAAAAGCTTTTTAGCATCTGGAAATGGATAGCTCCTTGTGAAAAATTTCTTCAGCGTTTTCATTAACCAACACTTAAAAGTATAAGAGCAAACAGCAGGAAAACTCATCTACAATGTCCACTTGAAAGCCGCTGAGAAAAATAAGCATATATCCTTTAATCACAATTAGTACTGAATTAATTTAAACCTGGCTAACCTGGCTAATCCATATGAGAAAACTTCATAAATTTATTGTCAACAGGAGGTGAAAAAGGAGTGCCCCCTTTTGTTCTCTGCAAAATCCTGGAGAATAATTTCCTAATGCTGTAGACTACATATTGAAACTATGTTAAATGAAGCCCTTCCCATGGCTTACAATCATGTGATAAAACACGGACAGTCTATCAGGCTGTTTCTCCCTGAAACAGGTACTTAAGGCCCTGGAAGCTAGCCCCTTGTAGATAGCTTGGTAGACTGCTATTCTAACTGTCTGAGTTTGTGAGAGAAATTGTAACAAATGGCATCTGCAACTTTCAGCATATTTAGAAGCCTTCTTCAGCTTCCCTTTACTGAGACGCTGTTTATAGCCAAGCATTTCAGCCCACAGAAAATTGACTACCTTCCTCAGAAAGAAGCATATAACTGTTTCCCCAGTATTCTATGCAGAAAAATCGAAGTGTTTCTGTTGTCTGTTCTCATCAAGCTACTTGGGGATAGTCACAATTAACTGAAGGATTCGCTTCTTCCAAACTTAAGTGTTTGAGCACTTTCAAGTGTAACATTAGCTTTCTCCAGTTACCTCCATATTAATTTTCTCTGCTACAGGGAAGAACTTTGCACTGATGACAAAGGCAGCATAGCAACCAGCAATCTGTCTCAGTGTTAAGGCTAAGAACCATATTTCCTCTCTCTCCTGCCATTGTTACCACACAAGCAGAACAGTGGTACCAGTTTGGTTGCAGCAGCCTGCCAGATCACCACTAGGGTACCAACGGCACTATCATACATAAATGCATAACAGAGCAAGAGAGGGTCTTTGCCCCCAAAGCTCCAAAAAGATACAACCAAATAAACATGAGAAGTAACGACAGACAGTGACAAGCCTCTTTCTGGAAGCACTCCTCCTTAAAGCAGTGATTTAACCCCCCGCCAACCAGCTGATTTAAGTATTGGTTTAAAGCTGCCATTGATTTAACCAGCAAATTGCGTGAGTATTTTCCTAGTTGCATGCACTGACTACATTTAAATTGTTTTGTATGGCTTTGTTCATCTGTGTTAACCAGGCTGTTGGTGATCTGGACTGGCTTTTCTCGCTCCCTGAGGAATGGTTCGGTAATTGCTGGGGATGTGCTAGAGCTGTTTTTGTTACTGAAAAGCTGAACTGGGCTACCTGTGACTCAACTGGGGGAAGACTGGAAGCTGGTAAAGGAGAACGTGAGGACTGCACAGGGACTCTGCAGTAGCTGTGTGCTTAAAGGCAAACAGGGTTATTACAAAATGCTCGCACCTGATTAGGCCTCATTTGCGTGGGGTCTAATTTATTACAGTCTGACTTGCATCTGAGCAGAAGTTAGAGAAGGGCAAAGCTATGGAATGAAACTATCCAGTTCAGTGTCCAGTGAGAGAACAATGACAGTGAAAAGAAGTTGTGATTGTTTATGGATTTGTTTCTCTCCCTACTGTACCCCCTTCATATAATTCTATAGGAAAACAGATTACTGTGATTTATCAAAAAGAGAAGGGAAATACAGAGCCTCACAAAAAGCCCGCTATTGCTGGCCAAGGCAAAAGGCAGGCCTTAAAATTAAATAGTTTCATTATTTTCCTTACTTCTGCATTGTTCATCTGCTCATTCCATCCTCTTTACAAAACAACTGAGTGCCTCCAGAACTGCCTGTTTGATATGAATAAGAAGGAATAAGAGAAAAAGCAGAGAGCTGATGTTCAGGAGTTTTGACTTAAGGGAGCTGAATCAGACCAAAGAAACAGACCAAAGAAGCAAATGCAACATACCTTTTCCTCAAAGAATTTCCTAAAAAATTTCTTGATTTGCTGTCTTTAGGAGGCACTGTTTTTCTCAAGTTTTTATACCATTTTCTAACAATGTATCTCCTCCAGGAAGCTTGAATTCTGTAAGACACAACTTTGGTCAAGAAGAGGAAACTCAAATTTATATAATTTTACTATCTATATGAAACAATCATTTTACACAGTTTTTTAAAAATTTAATTTTTAGTGCATTCCATCTAGTTTATTATATTAAAGTTTTAACACATTTGGAACATTATTTAAACATAAATATTGTCCAGTGACAACACCTGTAGCAGAAGTAAGGCTTACCTAATTGCGTACTTTATTTTAAACAAGCATGCCCCATCATGCATTACCCTGGTTTGATACTGCTCTTTTCTACATGTAGGACAAGACTTTTTAGCTGTAAATGTTTCAAAGGCTTTCAGACATGCCTGAAAAAATAATTGCAATTACTTACAATATATTTCATATCATTGGAACAGATGAAACAGGATAGATTACAGAATGTAAAACCAGTTTATTTATCAATCCATGAATACTCTACAAGATGCATATTTTAATAATTAAAATGTTACAAGAATTTTGCAAATCTCCATATATTCACATGAAATGTCATGAATTAAACTACTCCCGCTTAGTATACAAATGTATAGCTCAACTACAAACTATATCTTCCCATATGATTTTAAAAAAGGTAATAAAATGGAATAAAGTGCTTCATCATAAAATAGCCTTATATTTCTTATCATAAAAATCTTGAATCAAAATTGCTTTTCAAGGTGATTACATTTAATTCATTAAGATATTCACTTAAATGGTTTAACTAAAATGCTCATGTATTATGTGTTTGAACAGTTAGATTAAAATGTACTCATTTATGGAACACATGGGAACATAAAAGCAGCACCTGTTTTTCAAAAGAAAAAAAAACAACCAAACCTGACTTTAAACATTCTACAAGCTGAAAAGTAAAAAATGCTGACAAGAAAAATTCTGACTGCCTGAAAGGTCATGTTTCTTATTACTGCAGCCTTTCTGGTGAAAATAAAATTAGTCTTTGCAGACATTACATCTTAAACCAATATGTGAATTTTGTGTTAACAAGACATGGAGTGGAAGAAAGGAAGAAATGCCAACTGCTAGTGACTGGAGGAAAAGATTCTAAAACAACTACTTAAAATGAAAGCTGATTAATTTTTTTTCCCTTTTCCCCACAGAGATGTTAAATTTCAAGAAGTGATATAAATCAAATGCAGCATTTCACACATACAAAAAAACAAAAGAGAAAGTATGTTCACAGGCTACAAGAAAACTTCACCTTTATCTGACCTAAATTCCCACCAAATGCTGATGATCTCCATCCTGACAAAAGATATAGAGTTGGACAAAAAAGGCAGTTGGCTCTTAGAGGAAGGAAAAACTGGGAAAGGAGTGAAAACCAGAACAAGTAGTGTGCACTATTGAGCTGGCAAACACAAAAGGATTAATGGCTAGCAGCCAGCTGAAGGGAAAGCTTTCAGATACAGTCGCTTTCTTCCCTTGAGGGAGGAAAGCTAACGAAACACTGAGGACAAAAAGAATTCCAAAGGCATTTCCCTTTTTGTGCCAAATCTAAAGTAACCTTTTTAATGAGTGCTGTCTTTTGCTCTCTTGTCAAGCTTTAGACTTTCAGGGTAGCCAGAAACTGGCAGAATGGTCTTTTGCCAGATCCATCCCACCTGTCTGTGGGCAATTGTACACCTTCAGTTAATGTTGATGTAAAAGGAAGCAAAAGTCCTGTATTAAAGGTTATTAAAAGACCTTGATTCACATCACAGACTTGGCTGTAAAAAGTCTCCAAGAAAAATTAAAAGGGAGAACAGGCAGAAAAAAAAACCCACCCTAAAATGCACTGTGGAAAGAAACCTGCAAGCAGTTGGGATAATTCTTCTAATTACCATCATCACCTCTCTGAAGCAGCACTTCTCTTCAATCAGTCACTTGTCCTTTTTATTTAATATTTTCAAGATGATAGATGAATCTAATAAAGCATTATGTATTTATGCTTATGCTGCACACATGCATTGAATAAAGTCATCAAGGTAAAATGCAAGCGTTTCTTCAGACAACCTAAGGAAGTGACTGACTGGTATTAAGAGTACAACTACTTCCATTTTCCAAATAGAAATAACTATTGAACTAAACTGCAATTAACAAAACTTGTGAGAAAACCAAATATATCTTGAATCATAGAATTAGTGAATATTTACCATTCTGATAAATGAAGGCTAGGATCATATCTAATGGGAATTTAAAAAAAGCAGAAAATAGCCTATACCTGCTTTGCAAGAACAGATAAAAAGGCCGATTACCTTCGCCTCTGTTGTCATAA
>JAVJGJ010000047.1:60042341-60058711 GCA_035590215.1 Microhierax caerulescens | reverse complement strand
ATTACCTTCGCCTCTGTTGTCATAACTTCAGAAGTGAACAAACACTGCTAACCTCTCTCTACCATGTCATGTCCATGGCCATGAACTTACAGAGTTCACCACTGATAGCTGGGTCCAGCTATTAAATGCTAAATGGTGTCTCACAGTAGAGACACTTTTCTTCCTTTCTTTCTCCAGCTAATGATATTTAGCAGTAACTCCAGAAAAAAAATAATTATACAGTTGTGTAGACCACAGAATGACAGTTATATGTGTACCTGAGGTTGAAGCGCAAATTCTTCACTGCATATTGCACAAGGGTGTCAGGAGTCTCCATGCTGTACAGATCTCTCCTTTATTTTCACCGATTCTTCAGCAGTTAGTGGCAATGAAGGAGGCTCAACTAGGCCTAATTTCTGTACCGTAGATAATAACAACAACAATCACTGAATAAAACCCATTGGCAGATGCAGACAACAGAGACATTCTTCCTGTGAAATTAATTGATGATGTACCTTTTAAAAATTACTTTACACATATACTTCATATAAATCTATCATCAGACAAAACACTGGCAGGCAACACACTGAATAGCTAATTAATAGTAAGATGTAACTGTCAAAAACTCTTTTACATACAGGACCTATAAAGGAAATTTCTTTAAATGTAAACTTTTATTTGCCAAGTAATTTGAATTTATTTTGATGTCTTTTCATAGCCATTAAGATGGCATTATTAACTAGACAATGTAACGATGCACAATAACATTATTTCAAATCATCAGTATGAACAAAATCTCTGCTAGAAGTCATTTGTGAAGGTTTCTTCTGCATTGCATTTTTGTATTCTTAAAAATTAATGAAGTGGTATAATAAAACCCAGTGCTGGCACAAAATACTGCAGTCATGAGACTGTGACAGATGCAAGAGAAATAAAGAGCATAAAGAAACAAAGGGATGGCCACAAGACACCAGTGAGAATGTCACTGATAGCTGAGCTTGTTGACCTCAAATTGTAACTGTGAGGTGCCTTGCTGCATGTCCACAGGAAACCTCTGCCTTCTCAAAGGAGACAGTGAAAATACTTATAATATTCTCCATCCCCAGCACATGCACGCACTCCCCCCCCCATCCTCACAAATAGCAGATAAAGTCCAGTGTCAGTATCTCAGTGATAAAAAAAAAAAGATGCTGGTAGGTACAGCAAAGAATAATCTCTGTCATCTTTGAAGACTGGAGGAAGCAGCTTGTGTTGACTGACCAAAGTCAATGGAGGAACGTCCAAGGTATGTGTAATAAGCCAGTAATATGAGTCCATGATGAGGTCTCAATAGTATTGGCTAAAGCAAGAAAGGAAGAGGGACAGGCGGCAGGTAGAATGCAAGCTGATGATACCTAGATGAGGGTTTTAGTTCTAAATGGGAAGGGAATGGTCAACTCTTTCATTCATACCAAAATCTTTGCATAAACCAGATATTAATAAGCAGCACTTTTTTTTTCTTTATAAACTTTCAAAACCCCATCAAAACCCCAGCTTGTGTATCCAAACCCATTATACTAGTTAGTCATGAAGTGAAAAGGAATCCTAACAAACCACTGAACGTGGTTTTGGTGATATACTTGCTCAAATATCTCAGTATTTTAGGATAGGATTTATTAATTTTTGAGACAAAAATTCTGCTCCTGAGCTTATCCATCTACAGATGTGTATCGTTAATCATTTAAAATTTGCAAAAAACTGTCTTTGATCTTCTTAAAGAACTTTTGTGAGGTGCTAAAGGAATTGTAAGGAATACTTTCTTCCCTTTAGTTCAATTATCTGCCAAAGCTACTGCCTCATGAAGTCATGACATCCTTCAAACGTAAATCAATTTAATTCTGTATCTTAGAACAACAGGATGGCTTTGAGATTTCAAGCTGGGCCAGTTTATGCAGTTTATGCTTTGAACAACAGGGAAAGTGCTTTCTTAATATATTGTTTGGTTCACACAGACCGCACCTTGTTACTTTTGTTTCCCTTGTAAAGGTATCAAGTCAAAGGTAAGCAACACATGTAAATCTAAGTATCAAAAGAGAATTTGAATCAATGAATGCTGTAGATTATGTCAGCGGTCATATATGAATTGTCTTAAGAGACGTGCTGTTTCAGTTCCTGGACAACTTGATACCCAAGTACGGCACCTCCACATGTACGGGAGCTCACCGCTCTGCCTGCAGGCTATGGGCTAGAATTCAAACCACTTTGTGTCAAGCAGCAAAGTGCATATGTATGTATTTCCAGCATCATAATTTCAGAATGTAAAATATACACTGTATTAAGATAAAATAGCGTCAGCTATCAATTTTGGTGCAGTAAAATCTTTTTATCTGGTGCTCTTGATAGTGAAAAATAGTATGAGCTGTAAGAGAAATACGAAGAATCCTGCAAAATTTTTAGAGTTTTAAAATTAGTCCAGAACATCTATTTTGCTTAAAGCTAACACATGAATTGCTGGAATTGGTAGCTGAGTGACAAGGAAGTTTTCCTAACCAGGAGTTCTTTCCCTCTTGACCATTCAACTCCTGAAAAGCATATATTGCATGGATCAGTGTTCCTGCTATAAAAGAAGAACCATGCTAGAAAATACATGTAAAAATTTCAGTAAAACCATATACAGTTTCATGTGACAGTAATATCTAAGAATATCAGTGAATGAGTAAGGAGACAAGATCTCATTTTGGTAGTCCAATATACACAAGCGATGGTCTTTAGGATGAGAAAATCTGGATACACAGGGAGTGAACAAGATAGCAAACCAGTCACAGCACGAAAGACAGTATCACAACATACAATATGCTTACCCTTGATTTTCTTCCAAGCACTGTGGTCAGAGACTGTTTTAAGGAAGACAATGAGATGGCTTTATGGAAAGCCTTTTGTATATCCCCAGGGTAAGAAAAAATGCTTATTTAAAACTTTCACAAATGGATGATTAAAGCTGCCAAATAGGAAGAGATTGGCGGCAAAATCTAACTATAAACCAGATGGGATATTTGTGAGAGACAGGTTATACAGGTGTTTAGAAGGAAAGCTTTTATACAGCATAGTTGATGAAGGAAAACTGGCAGCAGGACACACAAGAAGGGATGTGTGGTTGAAGCAAAAGGCTCTAGGAGGATATTCTCAAAGTAGTGCTTTGAATAAATACAATCAATGAAAGCCTACATTTTTCACAGCTCAAGACATCGAAGAGTTTTCATCCTTATGCATCAGGTTTACAAGCTCAACCCATTTACCGACACACCCATTTACCAAGTGAGTTATCCTAAAATGAACATTACTGAAGCGGTTACATACACTAACCTTTAAACTATGATTGTTTGATTTTAGGACTCAAGTCCCTATTGTTAAAAATTTAATCACAGAGGCCTGTGAAATTTTGTCCAATTACTCACAAACTCAAGAAGAGAAAGCTGCATTAAATTAAACTTTCAAAGTTGTTTCACACCTGTAAGGTTTAAACCACCCAATTCTTATGAAGAAGATAAAGCTTGACACACATTTTAAAATAACGTGAGACTATACGTGAAAATACTAATGGGCAAAACCCAGGAACAATTGCAATTTTAAAATATCTTTCAGCACATTCTTTCAAATCACTTGCACCAGCATTCATATGGGACATTTCAGTCAATGCTGTGATTTAAAGAGAAAATACTTTGTCTTTCTCATAATTGCAGAGAACATGCTCACACTTGGGCTGCATTTTTTCACCACACCTTTAGCTTCCACAATCAGTCATTATTTATATTTGTGTTAACCCCAGTACCTTTCTGCTGTTTTTTCCGCCCCACTATCCTCTCTTCTTTCAAATTCCTCTTCAAAACCAACCAAAGAAAAAACCCTCCCATCTTTAGAACTATAACCATGTAAACATAGTAATAATCACCTTGTTCTACTACCTTTGTCCCGTCACTTGTTACACTCACTTGTTGTGTATTATCTTAAGTTACCCTCTTAACCTTCAGCTGATTCCAAAAGGCAGATGCCTGTGCTTGTATGGAGCCTCATTGATTTACATGGTTCTCTTTAGAGCTGGGACTACTGTGACAGTTACTATAGCAAAAGCAACATGATCTTCAGAGACACCTAAGGGCATTTTTATGAAAATGAATAAATAAAACAATTATTAATGATTATGAAAGTTTATTATGCTTGAAACTACAAATTGTGGAGCTGGCAGGTCCTTTAAGAAATGCCTAATCAGACAGCTGAAAGGTTGAAGACAAGATGATGCTTATGGCAAAAACACCATAGAAACCTTTAGAAAAGGGAAATACAAGACTGAAACTGATAGGTGGGCAGCACATTTGGACTCCTGGTCTGTTAAGATGTTCCTTGACTTTGTTTTTTTAAGCAGTGTTATCTGTCGCTGCTGTACAATTGCATTATTATAATACTATTGAAAAGCGAGTTTTCTCACCAGGCACCATTCCAAGCCCTCACATCTGTGACTTTTATCTTGTTGCATGTTTGCTTCTAAATTTGAAAAAAGTATTTAACTACAGGTGTTAATTCTTCCCGGGTTTAGCCTCAGGACCACTGTAAAACCAAACCTTTTTAACTTTGAGTAAAGGTGGGTATCTACTAACAAAGAATATGTTTAATGCAGCACTAGTAAATGTCTTTTTACTGAATAAGGAATAAACCAAACCATTTCAAATAGGCCTAAAAAAATGTTAATAATATGAAATTCCCCCAAACAAATACAGTACCAGAATCACGGATGTTTGCTTGAGAATATAAAAGAGACCTATAACACTCAGTATTCAAATAAAAAAAATTACAAAGGTACAAGACTTCTTGCCTCTTACTGAAGAATCCTTCTTCATCAAGATGCACTATCTTCTTCATTTTTACCTTCATTGCCACAAAAATAATATTTTTAATCCAATTCAGATATGAAGAGACACATTCAAGCCAATGATTGCAATTCCATTGTTTACCTGATAGCCTAAAATGCTGAATTTTTACAAATACTAACCCAAGATTTTATGCTGTTTAGCATTAAATTATCTTACTGAACAGAAAACTTAAGTTTTTTTTTAAATAAAAACAAGAATTCACAAATAAAAATGTAATTGTTTACCTATTGTTAGTTGTAGAGGACTGGGATCAAGAACATACCCCTTTTCTGCATCTTCCTTGTTTTTGTGGTGAGTGCTCTTTTTTCTTAGTCCAGTATCTGCTACTGCTCTGACCATTTCTTTGTCTGTGGGTTTGTAAACGTTCTTGGTATTCCTTGTCCTTGACTTAAAAGGGTCTGCTAATGAAAAAACCTGGAGCTGATGAGTGTGTATTATATGATCCTGTCAAGCAACTGCAGAAACTGTTATCATTTCTTGTTTGGAGGAGCGACCCTAAAAAGAAAAAGAACCCCAACCAACTACTTAAATAATTCTTGTTATAAATGATTAAAACCTATATTTATTATACTAAATTAAAAAAAAACTCTCTTCTTAGCCACTATTTTTGACTTGTCAAAGGCTTTTTATACACATGCAACAACTGTACTTGAAGCCTAACATACAATTACCATAATATAAAATTCAAGATTTATGTTTTTGACACATCCTAGGCTTAACTTAAAAAAACCCCGAACAAAATATTTATCATTTATATTAAATAAAATAACAGTAATTTTAAAGTTTTAATTACTGAGCCCATAATTATTATATGTGATAAAATCATAAGTTTGATATATTGATAATATGTTTTTACTTCAATGTAATGAAAACAATCCCAAAGGCTAACCTGCCTTCCAGAACACTGAATATAAACAATAATATATTATTTTTATACAGGGGATGGGCTTATCTATTCTTCCATTTGTTTCCACCCTTCTGCCTTATTTTAAAAGATGTGATGTTGCACCTAAATAATAAAACCCATTACTCCATTGATAAACTTCAGCTGATTTTACAAGTGTCATGTGGGTCTACAAACAGATGTGTACAAGAACTTAAATAATATTTTTCAGCAGAAACGGCCTCACCAATAGCAGATGACAAACCTAAAATCTCGCTTGTTTTCTCTTAGGCCTACAGCTTAACCACGAGCCACCAACAGTGCCCCTCTCCTGCCAGCCTCCCCTCACCCCCATAACACACACCGAATAGCTTCAAATTGAATGGCAGTATTCAGAAATTTCAAGCTGAACTGAGGAAAAAGTACAGCTGTAGCAATAACCTCCACTCAACTGTTCTGCCAGGTTAGTTTATTGCAGACCAGGAAGCCTGTGAAATACAGTGCAAGGATGACCCTAGCAACCCCTTTGGGGCTGAAGCTACATTTTCATCATCATCATTGGTGCAGCAGGAAAAACCTGTGGCTCTCATGATCAATCGGTGCAGCAGGAAAATCTGTGGCGGTGCTCGGCACCAGAGAGGAGGCTGTTAGAGGATGAGGGGACCACCCTTTAACACTGGCTGTGGCAAACGGTAAGCCAACCGCTAACAACTCTGTTCAGTTTCAGTCTTTGATCATTCCTCCTGCTACCACAGCCAACCAACCGTGTGCTCCTCGGGCCGTGGCTCGGCGCTGCATTCCATCTCTGGGCAACCAGCATGGCAGCGCTGGCACTGCTACCACCCCTCACAGGGGAGCAGCGCAGCCCCGGGCAGGATGAGGGCCCTGCCAGCCGCGCGCCGCTGCCAGCTTACTTCACGGCACCGCGTACCCTGCTCCCGGCCTTGCACCAGCCCCTGCCCGCGTCTTTGTTGCTCTGTTTTACCTCCCGACACTTTTTTACCTCATAGACCTCGGCCCCGCGGGCCGCCCCGCGCACCGGCGCTCAACCACGGGCGCCGCGACCTCCCGCTGCAGAGCCCGCGTTACCCGGCGGCGCAGGTCCCCGCCGCGCCTGCTGGGAGCGCGGGAAGGCGCGGAGAGGAAGGGCGGCGCGCGGCGCGTCTCTCCCCTCGCCTGAGGGGGCAGCTGTGCCTTGCCCGGCCCCCGCGGCTGCTCATAGGGATGTCCTTGCTCCTTGCCGATTTTCCCCCAAAACTGATCCTCCACGTTTTCTAGTATCTCGACCTCGCTGGTCAGCTTTCCCCTTTAGCTCCTGTGCCTGTGTTGTAACGTGGGGGTTGCCTGGTACGCATTAGTCGTAGCCCTCCATGTGCATTTTGACTTGAAGCCTATTTTACTCTCTGTGTTTTTCAATTTCCAATGAATATTTTTAACTTCAGAGCTGTTTTTAACCAGGCTGGTGGTAGGATGAGAGGTGGGCCCTGCAGCACTGGCCTTCTATGGCCTTTTAGCAGAGCTCTCCGCCTTCTCAAAACTTCCCAGCGATGGTCTTTGCCGCAAAGATGCGTAGTCTTTGACCATTTGCTCCACTAGCTTCCCTTATTAGTGATGAACGCTGAGTCGGTGTTTGCGCTGCATTAGTGCCAGCTGGCTGTTGATCTATGATCCACTGGGGATCAGTACAGTCATGGGTGGCTGTGGTGTCAAAAACACCTCTAAGGTGATTATTTCAGTAGTCATGACCGCACCTCTTCCTAAGCAGGGCTGGGTGCGGTAGGGGCTTATGTTTTCCTCTCTGTTTAGCAAAGTCAGGGTGGCCCATTTGAAGTTACACACCGGTGGCTTTAAATTTTAAGGGAAGCTGCATGTCTGCCATTCTGGGTGACCTGTGGTTTTGGCAACTTCATAGAGTCACCATTAAAAAAAATAAAATCTACACAATGAGAACAGATGAGTGGTATCTGTATGGATCAAGCCAAAGATCTTTGTCAGCTAGTGTCCCCTCTTTGTCCATTGCAAAAAGCAGAAGGCTTGGGGAGACTGTAAGATGGGTTACTGTATGGCAGCAGCTCCTTCAGGGATTTCCCAGGCTTCAGAGCATGCCTTCCTGAGCCAGAAGCACTGACCTTGTTTTTAATAACCACTGATGTTTTTCCTTCAGATCCTGAACTGTGCAAAAGTACTTTTAGCTCCTAGTAGGGAGTATAGGCTTCCTCTGGCCATTTTCCTGGTTATTCTCACTTGGCGGCCCTTTATTTCCCAAGAGGAGGACAGGTACAGATGCTGCCTCGAGTCTAGGTGTGCCATTTCTTTAATCTTTTGGGTTTAAATAGTTGTCAGAGTCCTTCTCAGCTCCTACTGACTTGAGAGATTTGTTTTCTTGGGGAACTGACATTTTCTGAGCAAAAGCAGTGAGGCTGTCCTAAGAGTAATCCTTTGAGCAGCATATAAATGGAGTGATTAATCCACTGGATGCACTTATCTGTAATTATAAGTAATTACTTTAAAGTCAAATCTGCAAATGAGAATACCTCTGTGTACTGTAGGGGAAGATGTAAAAAGCAACTGAAGTGGCTATCTTTAAAATGACATTAAATCACTGATTGTTTCTAAAGACAGGAATAAAAAGATAAAGTAATGTTTTTTAAAGTGAACTTGCAAGTTAGCCTGACACCAAACGTGACTCAGTAATACCGTGAAGGGATATTTTACAGTATAAAATATAAAGATTTTTAGTAATAAATTTTAATTAGCAAATAAAGTAGAAAACTTGGTTTTCTGCTGTCTAAATGATAGTATAAATGCTGTAATATTTGCAAAAACAAACTCATCGATATGTAGAAAAATCATTAGTATGTACCAATTTGAATATAAAGATACTGAAAAATACCTATTTTTGTTTTACTGTTCAATGCTTGAACTTGGTCCAGCATTCTTGTGTCTTTTCAGTATTGCATTACTTTTTTTTTTTTAAAAAAAATATATTAGGAATCCTTGACTGAGTTTCTTAGTTGCTAATAAGCTTCTTTTAAAATAATGTTTGCAGTCTCTTCTATTTCTGTCATACCTCATTAAGGTGATCCTATACACATGTATGCTTAATTAAGGCTTTTCATTAAAATAACCCTTTAATCCAGAGGTGCTGGGCCTTAATTGAAACTCAGAGATTAGTGTCGTCTCTTACTTTGGTTTTCACTTTTACTGTACTTCCTACTGCTTCTGGACTGAAATGTCTGTATTAGCCTTAGCTGATATGTGGTGAGGAAGAAATTAAAATTCATACTGCAGTCTTCTGGAGAGTAACATGCCTCAGTAATTGCTATTTCTTATTAAGAGCCACCTTTTACCAAGAGCCTCCACTTCAAATGCAAAAGGTTGCTTTAAACACTCAAAGGACATTAACATAATGAACACACTGCCTGTTTCAAAGGTGACTAATAACTGACTAATGATACCTGCTTTAATCCATGTGTATAATTTTAAAATGTTAACTGTGTGTTTAAATAGTGCTGGAATCATGGATCTGTCTATAATGGTTGAGTTTTACAGAATTCTTTTTAAGAAGATTTAGGAAAAATGAGAATTTTAGCCACAAGTCAGAAGCATGCATCTGAAATACCATACAGTGTAGGAAGTTTTAGAGCATTTCTGAAGGAATAAGACACCGATTCAAGAGCTTCTGGTCTTCTAGAACAAGATTCACTAGCCAAGGAGCCAATCCATTTTCTTCTTGCAGAGCTGCAACCAAGCATGGTACTGCTAATTAGCAGAGGCTGGTGGCCCGCTGCCATGAACAACAGGAGAGTAACATTTCAGGAAGAGCTAATAAATTGTGTAGGTTGAATAAATTTGATACAGAAACAGCAATGCTAGAGCAAAGGTTTGAAGTAAACTTTCTAGTATAGCAACTGTAATGAGCTTCACTGAAACTGGGTCTTTATACCATGATATTGTCCATAGAATGTTTTTATGTTTTGCCATGTTAGAGTGTAATAACAATATTAATATTTTTGAAAGAAATGTACTGCTACTTTTGTGGACATTACTTCAAACTGATCAACATTTGAAAGGTGGCTTTATGTTATAAACATGTTATAAAAATATATATTGATGCTATAAGTGAAGCCTGTGTTGTAAATAGCCTGAATGATGAGTGATATACGTTTTGTAAGCTTATCTCTAAAAGGGTTGTTACGGAGTATTGTTGCAGTGATCTGGGCTCTGTTGCTGTCTTCAAACCAAGCTCCAGGGTGTAGACAGTGAATAGGATGGGTAATGACCTTTGCATGTGTAAAGATATAGATACTACTTTCCCCCCTGAAATAATGTTTATGCTGCTGGAAGCGTATAAGCCAGTGTACAAGCCAGTAATTCTAAGAATCAAGTGCACTGCTGTCATAAATGGTGAGAGCTGAGTTGGAATGGGTTACCAAGGAATTCCAGCTTGAATTACTTCTCTGCTGGCTGGGGAAGGCAGGTTTTGGCAAATCTGCACATGTGAGCCATGCCTTTGACTCAGCAAGGAACACAGTGTTGCAGAGCTTTGTAGTTGCCCAGTTAAAGTTTTTTTAAGAGAGCTGAGTCAGACATCCTTAATTATAAAAATACAGTGTCTGCTCTTTCTTCTCAGAAGTTTGAAAATGTTTCTCCTAATTTACTATTTGTTCACATATATATTAAATATATATGTTTATACATATGTGTACACACACATACCATGTATTTTTCGTTGTTGTGCAATTTGTTGGCTGTTTGCATTTTCTGTCAGTTTCTGCCAACTTTCAGGCATGTGCTTCCAACGCAGTAGGAAGGCTGCACAGTTTTAGTTTGTAAGGGTAGTAGAGATGTTATTAGATCCCATCTAAAGCCCTTTCAAGTTTGTGAAAAAGCTGTCACTGGTTTATAGTTGAATTCAAAATCTGTTCTGTTAAGTAAATATTGTTTCCTTCTCAGGGAGGAAAAGCTTAATTTAAGTGGAAATTTACATATATACATTTTTGAAATTAATTAGATTCTAAGCCAAATGTGATTTTGTGCATGGCTGTTGATTTTTACTGAGCATGTGTCAGTGAAATTTTTTTTACTCCAATAATGCACATATTAGTAAGGATTTATAGATCTGAAGTGCTTTATATTTGATAAACTTTCAAATATTTTATAAGACTTAATTGGAAATTACTTAGGTAATGTTACTGTAAAAACCAAACCCATCTGATTTGCAATATTTCTGATGCCTGTGTATTAGCTGTAACTGTGTATGGTACTTGGTTATACAATGCTGTAGATACACCCAAAACTAAACATTCATGTATCTGAAGTGTTGCATATGTTCTAATCTGTAATTTCCGGTTAGACGAATATTTGCTTAATGGAGATATTTTCCACTTTGTGGGAAATCCATTTAATTATGTAAAGGGTGAATTTTCTACAAATGTGTACCATAGAGTACAAGCCTCGAATTCATACCATTGTCAGCATTTAATGCACTGATACTATTTCTTCCTCTCTGTTTGTCTTTGGAGAGGTCCTCATTCCTTCGGGATGAAGTAAAGCTCTGGTTCCATCACTGCGGACTTCAGAATTAGCACTGAAAACACAGGATTCTTTTCCTGGGTTGATGAAAGTAATTTCTTGTTTGCTGTGTCAAACAAAGCATGCTATTTGTCACATTGTGGTTTGTGTATCTTTTAAGAAGCTTTCAACTTTGATCTGAGTCAAGGTACACTCAGTAGCACAGATGACAGAAGTAACAAACCAGTGATGTGCATTGTCATTCATACAAACTCTTTAAGTCAACAAATACTGAGACTTAGATGTAGAAAACCATATTGCTTTTGAGGGGGCTTGTGCATTCTTGTGAGAAAATGCAGACCTTTGCTTTTCTTGTTTCAGACAAAGGTGTGGAACAATTTATTAGTTAAGGATTCATTTCAGTGTCTGCAATCTAAAGGTCCCTCTTCTAGTCCAGATTCTGGCCCTTGCTTATATTTTCTAGGTAAACAGTTGCAATTAAAAGACATTGTAGAGGTGGGCTCAGCAGCACATAAAAGCTGCTTTCTTCAAACTGTCATCACAGAGGTTTTCAGAGCATGCTTTTAATACTTCCAGCACTGGCATTTGTGTCTCTTTGTGTCCCCCTCTCTCTTTTTATGTTAAATGCTATTTGAAACGGGTGGTTTTTTAAATGCAACTTTCACCTGCATTTTACTTGATCTGTCTGTAGGGAAATTAACCTTTTGTGTAACAAGACAGAGGGTTAGAAAACTGTTTCACAAAATTACCATTTTAAGAGAATGCAAAAAAGACAATTGTAGCAAACAAGCAGTTGTTTTGAATGGTTGTGTGATTCTGAAGGTTGTGTTGCCACATGTTAAAACTTTCAGATTTGAGGCACAACTTGATAACCCAGTCTGATCTTCTAAGATTGTGCAAGGAATTTTATGCAGTTAGCAAAGTTTAGAGCTTAAGCCATTTGTTTAAATCACATCTCTCAGAAAGCCTTTCAGTTTTCATCTAAAAATTTCATAACTTGGCGGAGGTTGTTTGTTCAAGTGGTTAATCATCATGACTGTTACTCTTTATTATATCTCATTTGAATTTGTCTGGCATCAGCTTCTAGCCATTTGCTCTTTTTATGCCTTTCTCAGCTAGGCTGAAGAGCTCTTTATTAACTGGTATTTTCTCCTTGAAGAGATACATTAATGATGTCATCAAGTCATTCCTCAATTTTAGTTGCTAATGTGAATAGATTGGGTATGTCAGACTACTCTTGAGACATTTGCCTAGGCCTAGAATGTTTGCCTGTCTTTTTTCCACCCTGTGCATTATACACATCTTCAACTATGAAAAATTAAGATTCCTGAGCAATATAGTTTTCTGTTCTGTGTTTCATCAACAACTTATACAAAGCAAAAATATTTCTTACTCTGGTTTATTACTGTATGTTTCCTGGTAGAACAAAAGTGTATGCAGCAAAAAAACATTCTTCACAAGAAAGAGTATTTTTTTCCCATAATTTTGATTTTCTCCTCTTGGTATTTGCAGTTGAAAATGTCCCATTTCTTATGTGCTGTTCAGACCTTCATCATACCCAAGAATAGGAGGTACAGTAAACAACTGCAGCTGGTGCAGCATAGGTGAAAAGAGACCTCTGAAGAGGAACATTTCAATAAAATAATAAAACTTGCAAATACTGATATAAGGAGCTTAAAGGAAACTCTGGGTAGGGCTTAATATCTGGCATCAAGATAATATAGGTATGATTTATCACTTGTGAAATATGGTGCTCATAAAAAAAAATAAATGAGGTACAATAATTCATTTCTGTGTACCGTGTAAGAAAGATGGATTAGGATGTGGAAGTGGGAGGCTGTTCTATAAGTTCCATAGGTTATTTTCAGGCAAGAAAAGTGAAGAGTGAGTGTATGGGATCATGAGAAAATATCTGGGCTAGATACTACATTGAGTAGATGAAGTATGACCTAAGCACAAAGCAAAAACTGTTTTCTTCTCCACTGGGATTTTTCAGGAGAGTGTGAGTAGAGGTAGGTGACATCATTCAGTGTCATATCAAAATGTGATATACTACACAATATAAACTAAACACCTTATAAACCTAAGGTTTGTAACACATCTAAAACTTGGAAAGCAACTACTGGTGTGTATTTTAAATAATAGGTTTTAATTATTTAAATTTGAAGTTAATTTCAAAACCACATCCCTGTAATACAAGTGTAATTAATCTCAGATAAATTAGAGGAAATCTGAAGAATATTTAGAGTTATGGTGATAATGTGCTGGAAATGCATGAGGAGTCACCAGGGCACAAATGGAACAAACTGAAAAGAAAAAGAACTTATCCAGAAACTAAGTATTTTGGTTGCTTAGAACTTCAGCAGAGCAGATCATGAGAAACTACCTGCCTTAGCATTTTTTGTTTACAAACAGCAAGTGTTGCCAAAGCATTGAGGTATATACAGGGTCTGCAACAACTCATGGAATTAAATGATGGTGAAAGTCAGAACATGTGGCATTCATCCAAGGAATCTGAAGGAGCTAAAGAGCTGCTAGCTGAATTCTTATTAAAACTTTGGTAATTAATCAGCAAAATGTGATACAACAGAGGAAAACTGAAGGTAGCCAGCTTCATACAGAACAGAACTCTTTTGGGTTAAATGGTTCTGAAAATGATTCCAAGAATTAGAATGGTAAACTTTCTTTGGTGTCAGGAAATGTAATTGATAAAATTCTTAAAGAAAAAAACAACTATAAAGAACCTGAATAGAGTATAATTCTAAGGAAAAATAACTGTGACTGTTGCAACAGTGTGTTTTGCTCCTCCAGCCTTGCAGTATATTTTAAAGGTTGGCAATACAAGTACAAATATAGTTTTATCAAAGAGACATGAGTTCCACAAAAAATACTAGAAAAGGTTTTTAGAAAGTAGCTAGTAACACAGCTAATGGTTAAAAAACCTCTTGATAATTAAGGTGACACAAATAAAGCCAACGTGGAGAAAAGGCACAGTTTGTGGCAGAAAACAAAAGATTTCATCAGAAAAATAAATCAGTCAGTGGAGTGTCCAAGGATCATTGTGGATGTGTTTAAACTGCCATCGAGATAAAGCACGTGCCACCTCTTGTTCTGATGCAGCACAGTAAGCAGGTCTTATTACTCGAGACGTGTGCACTTCCCTTCCTGGACCATGCCAAACCACGGAGGTACAGCAGCCTGGGACAGTGCTGTTGCAGAGCTTTTTGTGCTAATCCCTGTTGTGAATCTGTGTTTGGAGGAGAGGCTAGAAGTGGTGACTAATGACATCCCAATTTGCTGATGAAACAAAATAAAGCATTTTATCACTACATTTCTTAGATAAAAACCCAACATCAAATACAGGAAGGGTCAAGGGGGAAAATAGAAATGATTAGAGGCATGTGGGGAGCTTCTTTACAAGTAAATTAACAAGAATGGTCCAGATTTGCAGCTGATGAAAATTGGCGTGGTTCCACTAGAATCAATGGCACTGTGCCAGTTTACGCCAGCATAGAATCTACCCCAATGTCTTTTTAATATGAAAAACCATGGCAATTATAGCAGAGACCCACAGTAAAAGACCAACATGATTACAAAAGCAAGGCTTCAAAGTTTAGGAAGTGCCAGAATTGACACTACATGTGTCTTTAGAGATGTGTTCTTTTCTGAGTGTTGGTTAGGATCAGTTTTTTCTGCTGTAGAATGCAGATTTCTCCTGTCTTATCCCAGTTTGCTCCAGCCTAGCCCTTTCTCCTGCCTTCTCCCAGTTCCTATTCTATACTCCATTGGCATCAGGGACTTTTTTAAACTGTTCTTCCTAGGCAACATAGAGTGAAAAGAGGAGCAGTGAGAGCACAGGAGGCAGCTGTGAAATGCCCATACTGTTGTCAAGATGTGCCTGCCCCCGCTGATCAGTGAGCCAGCCAGGGAGATGCCCTGCTGGAGCTGCTGTCTACAAACAGGGAAGGACTGGTGGATTATGTGGTGGTCAGAGGATGTCTTGGGCATAGCCATCATGGATGTAATTTTTTCATTCTTGGAGAAGTAAGGAGGGGGGTCAGCAGAACTGCTGACCTTGGAATTCTGGAGGGATGACTTTGGCCTATTTAAGACCCTGGCTAACAGAGTCCCTTGGGAGATAGTTCTGAAGGGCCAAGGGGACCAGGAAGGCTGGACATTCTTCAAGACGGTAGTCTTAAATCCACAGAAACAGGCTGTCCCCATGTGCCAAAAGATGAGCCAACAGGGGAGACCAACCTGGCTGAACAGAGACCTTCGACTGGAACTCAGGGAAAAAAGGAGAGTTTACGACCTTTGGAAGAAAGGGCAGGCAACTCTGGAGAACTATAAGGATGTCATGAGGTTTTATGCAGGGTGAAGATTAGAGAGCCAAAAGCCCAGCTAGAACTCAGTCTGGTCACTGCTGTAAAAAATAAAGAAAAATGTTTTTACAAACAACGTAGACGTAAAAAGAGAGCCAAAGATAATCTGCATCCTTTGTCGGATGTGGTGGGGAACATTGCCACAAAGGATGAGGAAAACGCTGAAGTACTTAATGCTTTCTTTGCCTCAGTCTTTAACAGCAAGACCAGCTTCCCTCTGGGTACTCAGCCCTTTGAGTTGGAAGGCAAGGGTGAGAAGGAGCAAAATGAAGCCCCTACAGTCCAGGAGGAAATGGTTAGTGACCTGCAGCTCCACTTAGACGCGCACAAGTCTATGGGCTGGGTGGGATCCACCCAAGGGTACTGAGGGAGCTGATGGAGGAGCTTGCTAAGTTGCTCTCCATCATTTATCGAGTCCTGGCTAACTGGAGAGGTCCCAGAAGACTGGAGGTAGCCACTGTGATGCCCATTTCAATAAAGGCAGGAAAGAAGATCTGGGGAACTAGAGGCCTGTCAGCCTGACCCTGGTGCCAGGGAAGGCTAACAAGAAGAAGAAGTCCTATGAGGAGCAGCTTGTAAGCAGAGGGAACTGTTTAGCCTGCAGCAAAGGAGGCTCAGGGGAGACCTTATTGTTCCCTACAACTCTCTGAAAGGAGGTTGGGGACAGCTGGAGGTAGGTCTCTTCTC
>JAVJGJ010000047.1:59908161-60037768 GCA_035590215.1 Microhierax caerulescens | reverse complement strand
GAGAAGAGACCTACCTCCAGCTGTCCCCAACCTCCTTTCAGAGAGTTGTAGGGAACAATAAGGTCTCCCCTGAGCCTTTTTTTCTCCAGACTGAACAACTCAGCTGCTTCTCATAAGATTTGTTCTCTAGACCCTTCACCAGCTTCATTGCCCTTCTCAGGACATGCTCCAACACCTCAATATCTTTCTTGTAGCAATGGCCCCAAAACTGAACATGGGATCTGATGTGCTGCCTTGCTAGTGCTGAGTACAGGGGGATGATCACTTCCCTTGTCCTGATGGCCACACTGTTTCGGATGCAACCAGGATGCCATTGGCTGCCTTGGCCACCTGGGCACACTGCTGGCTCATGTTCAGCTAGCTGACAGCCAGCCACCCCCAGGTCCTTTCCCACCAGGCAGCTTCCCAGCCGCTCTGCCCCAACCTGTATCATTGCAAGGGGTTGTTGTGACCCAAGTGCAGGAGCCAACACTGAGCCTGGTGGAATTTCATACAATTGGCCTTGGCCCATCAGCCCAGCCTGTCCAGATCCCTCTTCAGAGCCTTCATACCCTCAAGGAGATCATAGTTTTTCTGCCTGATCCTCATTCCACTCTGATAATTTGCAATATTCCTTTCTAATCATGACTGAGGAGAGGAAGGATAACAGATGGAGGCAATAAAAAGCACAGGAGGGAGAAAATTTACTGCTTTCATTTCTAGGTAGTGGGCCTGGTGGCTGCACATGGGCAGAAAGGCTTGCAAAGCTGTGCAGGGGATGGACCTGCAATTTGGGAGGATGTGGCACACATGCTTCAGCTGGCCTAACAGGTTTAAGCAGGTGGAGCTTGCTTCCTATTATCTGCTATACAATTAAAATTTCCACTCAGTCTGTGTGGGCAGATTTGTAGAAGCTCATAACTTGGCTGAATTTCTGGACATTTTCACAAAAACAACAGAATATTGACCCTATGGTAACTGCTATGTAATGTTTCAAAATCCTGACCTGAGTCACGGAGAGAGCTATAGCATCTCCACCAAACAGCTGTAAAGGTGTTTTTTCTAAAAAAAAAAAAACACAACAAAACCGAGGAGGGGATGGGGGAAGTAATGTATTCATTCTCTCATCTCTGACGGAGAGAAGAATAATTTGAGGTCAATATTTCTTAAAAACTTCACCTTAGAGCTATTTTCAAAATTTTCAGTCCAAACCGTTACAGTTTGATGAAGCTGTGAACTCCTGAAAAGATGGTCTTTTAATGTGAAGTCTGAGAAAGCCTTGTTTAACTGCCCTCTGCAGACAGTGTATTCTCTACTGTAAACCATAATCTTTGGTGGTGATAATGTTTTGTTCGTTACTTTTATAGTGCCTCCTAACCACCTGTTATTGTCCTAGTTATTCAGCTCCACATGCAAATTTGGTTTCCTCTGTCATTAGCAAAAGCTTTTAATGTTTGGGTTTTTTTAAAATAGCTGTTCGAAATCCAAAGTTTAACTTCTGTATTGTTTGAGGCTACTGCTATAACAGGTGTAGGATGATGAGTTCCCCCAAAATGCTTATAATAGTATAAAAAAATGTTAGCTTTCTAAATTGAAGACTATCCATCTTTTTTGTTTGACACTATAAATAATCAGTGTGCTTCACTTACAAATGTGTTTAACTGGAAATTTTGCTTAATGTTCATTTTCACAGTTGTATTCTTGATTCTTCCAATGATAGAATTTTCTTATAGGCCAAATTAATATCATTCTTGCTACTGGTCTCTAGAAGGTGGTCTTCCTTTCCAGCTACTAAGGAATAAAGATGTGATGTTAAGGATATTATTACTGTGACATGGCTTTTAAGTACAGAAATGAAGAATTTCTATATTTAGGTAGGCATTTAGGAGAGGTGATAATATTCTTCTTAAATGTAGTGCTAGAGAAAAGGATTTGGCTTGTTTATTTGCTTATATTCAGGTGAGTTGGAAGAGGATTTGAAGTGGTGATCTGTACTTGAACAAAACATGCAGAGAAAATAAGTGAAGGAATGGAACCTTAGATTTCCTAGCAAATCTCTTGCTTTTACTCCATTAGATCATTTATCGTGAAGGGACTAGTAAAATGCTGTTAGTGACCAAGCCCATCATCATCTGAGTAGAAAACAAAGCAGTTCAAATCACGTCTGTATCCATACTTCAGTTGTGGAAGAGAGTGGTCGGATTTGGTTATGCTTAGACTCTTCTTAGGGTCTGACCAGTGCTTTTAGTGTGCTTAAAACTGACTTTTCCTTTGTAAGAGGTGCATTATCACTCAGGACCTTATCTGAAAAAACGCTTGAGCACGTGCTTAACTTCCAGCCTGTGAGCTAGCCTGTTCATTTAACATATATTTAAACATCTGAATGTAGGTAAGATTCACTTCCAGGTTTGACCCTGTGGCATCATGACAGGTTACCTGCAGTGAGTTCGGGAGGTCAGTGTCTGAGGCATATGGCTTGCATAGTCTTTGCAAGGAGCTTTCAGTGGTGGGCTGTGACAGTTCATTCAGTGTTATATTGTATTGGGTTTGAGTGGCAAGGTTTTGGTAGTGGGTGGGGCTACAGGGGTGGCTTCTGTGAGAAGCTGCTAGAAGCTTCCCCTATGTCTGGTAGTCAATGACAGCCACTCCAAGATGGACCTGCCACTGGTCAAGGCCAAGCCCATCATCAACGGTGGTAGTGCCTCTGGGATAGCATATTTAAGTAGGGACCCCCCCCCCGTACAATTGCAGCTGGAAAGAGGAGTGAGAATATGTGAGAGCAAGAACCCTGAAGACCCCGAGGCCAGTGCAGAAGGGAGGGAAGAAGGTGCTCCAGGCGCCAGAACAGACTCCTCTGCAGCAGCCCATGATAAAGACCATGGTGAGGCAGGCTGTACCCCTGCAGTCCATGGAGATAATGGATCCTCACCTGCGTCCTGTGGAGGACCTGACACTGGAGCAGGGGGATGCCTGAAGGAGGCTATGACCCTGTGGGAAGCCTGAGCTGGAGCAGGGTTGCTGGTAGGATGTGTGACCCTGCGGGGCACCCACGCTGGAGCAGGCTGTTCCTGCAGGGCAGCACCCCATGGAAGGACCCACGCTGGAGCAGTGTGTGAAGAACTGTAGCCCCTGGGAAGGGCTCACACAGGAGAGGTTCACAGAGGACTGTCTCCTGTGGGAGGGTCCCCATACTGGAGCAGGGGAAGAGTGTGAGGAGTCCTCCCTGTGAGGAGGAAGGAGAGGCAGAGACAACGTGTGATGAACTGACCGCAGCCCCCATTCCCCATCCCCCTGTGCCACTGCAGGGAAGGAGGTAGAGAACTCAGGGGAAAAGTTGAGTCTGGGAAGAAGAGAAGGGTGAGAGGAAGATACAGTTTTTATTTCTCATTATCCTTCTCTGATGGGTGATAAATTAAACTGATTTCCTCATGTCAAGTCTTTTTTTGCCCGTGGCTGTAATTGGTGAGTGATCTCAACCCATGAGCCTTTCGTTATATTTCCTCTCCCCTGCCCAGCTGAGGAGGGGAGGGATGGAGTGGTTTTGGTGGGCACCTGGTATCCAGCCAGGGTCAACCCACCACATAAATCTTTAGAGGTGACCCAACTGAAGCTTGTAGGCATCTCAATTTTATTACTCAAATATTAGGTATGTTTTTCTGTTTCCAAAGAGTCTGAATGAAATCACAGCTTCTCAAACAATTTTTAATTATTAATTCTTAGAATAAGGGTTATCTGTAGCTATACATTTTCACATATGTGATAATTTTTTGTTGATAAGGCCCATGAAATTTTTTTACAACTAAAGGACTGGTCCCTGCTCCAGTGAAGACAACGTAATCTTGTGAGTTGTATAAGTATACCAAGACCATTTTGTAAACCATTTTTCTTATACCCTTTGAGAAGGTTAAGTGAAGATGGAGATTCTTCACTGCATGTAAATATTAGGATATGTATGTGTTTTTACTACTGTTATAGTTATTTTTCACTGAGCACTGAAATATAAGCAGTCAGGAAAGAATAAACTGTATTTCTCATCAGGAGGAGTGTTGTTGTGAAGTTCTGTAACATAGAAGATTTTTTGTTTTATTAATTTTTATTGTTGTAAAAATCTCTTTAACCTCCATTTCTTCATGTTACAATAAGGAAGCCAACAATTTTCCCATATGCTTTCTGAGTTTGTTGAGGTCACTTTCGAAATTATTGGCACCAAACTTAATATTGCTCTGTCCTTTTTTTAAAAAAAAATTATTGCTGAGCTCTTCTGCAATGCTTTATGTTCTTATTTATGTTATATCCAGTGTGAACAGAAACTGTCCTGATACTGATCCTTGTGGTGCTGCTAATCACTTTTCTTTGCCCTACACTTTTCCATTCACAAATGCCTTCTTTCTTTGATATCATCCCAGTCTAATGAACAGCTTCTTCCCAGTGTTGGGGACATTTAACTTTTAGATTAGGGTATCAAAAGGCCTTCTTAAATCTCAGGCAAATTATATCCAAATCTGTTTAATATCAACGTTTATCAGATCCACACTGGGTATAGTCATCTGTTTTTCCCATTCTGTGTCTCAGTTATTTCTGATTGCATCCCACTGATTTTCTTTCTTTTTCAGCTCACCAGTAAATAAGATCCCCTATTGTCAAAGTTTTTGATTATTTTTATGGTATATTCTTGTGTTGAAAGCATTTGAGCATTCTTTCCAAGAAGGATGGGGGAAGGAGGCACTACAGAAGGAAAAACTTACATGGATGAAGGAATTGGAAGAATGAAAGAAGAGAGAAAGCAGAGAAGTCTAGTTATTGATCTCCCACACAGATATGGTTTATGATTAGAAGTCAGAGCTTCATATGGAAGGAATCTATTTGTTCCTTCATTACATTATCAGTGCAGCATAATATCCTTTTGCCAGTGCAGTGTATAATATTTAAAGTATACCTATAAAGTATTTATTAGGTATCAATGCATTTGAATTTTAGCTTGAACAACAAAGTGACCAGTCTGACTCAGAGAACAAAATCAAAAGGCCTTCATGTTCAGAGGGCAGAGCTCTTACAGTGTGAATTGGGAAAAATGCAAAAGGGGTGCTCACCTTCTGGTAAATCTCTATGAGTAAACACTTTGCAAATAAAACAAAACTATTTGGAAAAACAAATTGGAAAAAAATGTGTTTTTTTTTTTTTATGGTTTAGTCTGTTCGCTAATTACTTTGCCAGTTTCTATCAGGAGGAACAAGGCAAAAGAGGACAACTTGTGTAGGTATTTTAGACGTATGTGACTATGCTTGTTTCTTATTTTGCAATAAAGCTTTATAAGGAACTGGAACTTAAAATTCCAAATCCCACTGAACTTCTGTTTCTTTGATGCTGAAGACAGACTGATTGGGAAGTACCAAAATATGCCCCCATTCAATAAACAGTGTAGGAAATTCCAGTTTCTGCTGCTTATGGAAGCTTAGACTTAGTCTGAAGGCCACCTGAGGTTATTATGTATTGCATTATCTCCCAGTGCCTTTGTCCTAGGAATTCCAGGAAGTCATTTGTCTCATGATACTATAGCCTTTGGTCAACAGCTTGTACCCTTTGTAGGAGAAGTAGATAACGGCCAGTACTAATGATATTGTCTTGGAAGTACGGATTGTAAATCCCTCCTGGGGAAGTTGGCAAATACTTAGGTATTTAGCATGAGTATTTGAGCTAACTTCATTGAGGGGAGCTTGTGTACGGCTGTGTGCATGGCAGTGACAGTGGTGTAGACACTGTGCCAGTGCACATAAAATTTGAGTAGATGTTTGCCACTGTAAACTCCACTCATTTAATTACTGACCACATTTCTTTACTGTGGAAAAGTGTGGTGGAAAAAATTGTCCACAGCACACCAGCAATTCCATTGCTATTCTTGAATGTTAGTCAAGTACAGCTGTCACTTTGTCATTGTGAGTAGTATTGGATAATGCTGATATAATCAGGTTGCCACTTCATTCCTCATCTGTGGCCTTCAGCCTTATCCTAGTGCTGGCTGAATAAATACACACCCTTCTTTTCTAAGCATTTTTAGAACAGTCAAATAATTTTCTTATGTTTCAGTTTTCCTGACTGTAGTTAACGCACTATCATTCTTTAAAAAGCCTGTTGATGTCATATTTGTATCATCCATGTAAGTGACAGCTGAGATTTGAAGTTCAGAAGCATGGAATGTTTTGATGTTCACTTTTCCTTGTTCTACTGCTAAAAAACCAAACCAATTTAGCTTCTGTTACCTTTTTATTTAGTGCTTGCAGAACCTTTGAGAATTACTTTCCTGGAGATTGACATCTGTTTTTCAGTCTCAACTCGATGAGTAAAATGGGCACAGCTCCGGGAAGCAAACACTGTACTTACTATCCCTTTCTTCTTCCTCCAAGACTGTGTCTTAAAACCAGCAACCCTGGAGAGACATAGTAGGGACCTGGACATGGAGGTCTGTGATTCACACAGCCTAATCTCCACTTACTTGATGCTTTCTGTTGCTTGAGAACTGTTGAAATGTTTTTGTTGGGAAGTGGGGAAATTTGTGCAGTACAAGTGAACTAAGGAACAGTGATTCTAGGTAGTAATAATCTTAAATAAAATACAGAAATATTTTTGATGCCTCTGTGATCTGTCCAGTACCTTCAGGTAGATTGTGCTTGGGTAATGATTGGTATCCTATATCCAACACTTAAGCAATTACCTGATGTTACATAATGCTATGTTTTGTTGGCAGCCCTAAAACTTTTCTCTTCCTGGAAGAAATTTCCCAGACTATATTCCCACAAGAAATATGTTTTAATATAGATCTCCCTGCTCCTTTTTTTCTTCTGTTCAAAGAAAATGTTAATTCTCTTTACAATTGGCCAGGAAGCATTTGTAAGAGGTTAAGTGATACTACAAATATTCCTTAATTGAGTTTAGATGCATTCCATGCATTTTTACACCAGCATCAAAGAAAACATCTTTCCAGAGATAAGCAGCTTCGTTTCATATTTCAAAAAAATCATCACATATTTTCATCAAGCTTTCAGGAATGAAAGCTACTGGACTGTAGTGTTGTCATAATAAAAACGAAAGGTGCACACAGAGGTACTATGATCCAAAGGTGACAAGTGCTGAACAAATAGCGTGTGAAGATGTTTTCCTAACTGACAGCATCCGTCTCCATCAGTTATTGCTCTTGAACTGGTTCAGATATGTTTGATCAACTTTCAAATGATTATCCTGGCAGGAGCAGGTGAAAGCAGTCATGATACTTTGATTCAGAGTAGAGTACAAGGCAGTCTGAAGGAACCTTTCATTAGTGGTTGATACTCAGTTGACAGGCTCACATGAGGAAATTGGGATGAAAACAGTTTTCCATCTCCCTCCTTTATAAGAGAGGTTTGGCCAGGGTAGTATGAGTGTAGCAAATTTCTACTTACTGACTTTTATATTAACACATCTGGTATTCATTCAGATTTACCACTGCAAGATATGAGTATAGAAGGGAGGCCATCTGTTTGTTTTGTACCATTTGTTTGTTTGCATCTAAAATTTTCAGTTAAGTGACATTTTTTTTTCCCACTTGGGTTTAGTTTTTAAAAGCAACTTTGAAACTCACTTGTTCTTGTGACAAAGCCAATGCACTTTGTGTGCAATTTTAAAGCACTCCGGTTTCAAGCAGCTTGAACTAAACCCCAAGATAAACCTTCCCAACAAGAAGTTGTTTGTATCTGTAGCAATGACATTATTGAATTAAATTTATGGTTTTTCGCCCTTTGTAAATCTTTTGGCAGATGGATTCCAGTTTCGTGAATGTATTTCTTTCTTCACCAAAGTATTCACCAAATCATTTATAGCAATTTAATTTCATTTTATGGCTTCTCTGGGCTATTTTCCTGCTGTATCTTTGTTTTTCACAGTATAGTTTGGGGTTGGTTACCCCAAAACATTGTTACATGCTAATGGTTTTGCTTTCTGAATAGATTACATACAGCTGTTGATGCACATCCCAAAGTGTTAACCTCAAGTATGAGTCTTTGAAGCATTCTCACGCAAATGGCAATGAGTTCAGGTGAATATACATGAATGATGGATAAAGACATTAGAAACATAGTATGAATGATTTTTTGAATATGAATATATTTTTTTTCTCTATTTAACCAGCTCCGGTGTTGAACAATTTAATTTTTATTGAAGAACAAGAACTAAATTCTTGTCAGCACTGGAGTAGATGAGGCCATGCCAGTAACTCCAGTGGGGTTATGCTTTGACTGTATGTTTCACTTAAAAACTCTTGGAACCTGTCTGTTTTTTTTGTTTCTTGTTTTTTTTTTTTTTTTTTCTTTTTTTTTTTTTTTTTTTTCCTCTTCTTATTCAAAGCCACTTTAAACAAATAGAAAGGAGTAAAGGCTCCATAACACAAGTGAGTATCAGGCCAGTGGTGTATTTTCATATCGGTAATATTCGTGCTTCTTTTCAGCATTCATCTGATCTCTTTGTCTCACGTTATAATTTCATGCACCTTCCATTTCTTGTACCTGACAACCTGTCGTTTGTGTCTTTTATTCTGTGTCCACCTCTTCATCACCTCTGATGCTTTACAATATTATTTGACCTTAAACTTTGAGTGACATAAACTAGCTTAATCAGATGGTTGGGTTTAGCTGGCTTCTGACAGTTGTTATGCTATACACATTTGAGAAAGAAATGTCTTTTGTATTATACCACTTTAAATTTTACTTTGCATTTTATAAAATATTCATATTCTGTCACTATTACAACCTATTAAAAAGTCTCTCCTCTACTAGAAGGAAATGTGATTTTTAAAAGTAAATAGATGCTTATGCAGGATTTAATGACGGCAATTCTTGCACTTCCTTTTTCCAGTCTCCTCAAGGAGACAAACTTCAGTTCTTTATCCTCCCTGAATTGTCAGGAGTGAGGTAAGATTGAACTGTGTTGGTGCATCATGAGACATGAAGGCTGAATGAAGTTGAGTTGTAAAACAGAGTAGAGAGGGTACAAATGGCAACCAAAGCCATAATTTGATTTTTTTTTGCTGTGCTACATTTACATAGTTGCATCAAAATTGGGTTAGCTCCTTACCTGAAGAAAAACCAAGGAGATAGTAAAATAAAATTCTGCATTGCAGGGTTCTACAGGACCTCTTCTGCTTTTTTATATTAACACCAGGAACTCATACATATAATTTACATTGTTTGCAATACCTTCTCAGTTATTCCTGCAACTGAAAAAGACCTACCATGAATCAATATTTAATTACTTACAAAATTGTAAAAGGGTCCCATACCTTCTTCTGGATGCCTTGGCATAATATTCTTCAATAAGCACATGAAAGTAGAATTCTGTTCTGGTATCAATACATAGTTACAGTGAGCACAATTAACCTAAATGTGCTCCTACAGGCAGCACCCTAACCAAAGTATTCCTTTAGAGATGAAGTCATCCGGGGCTGAAAGGCCTCAGCATCTTGGCGGCTGTTCTGGGCTTGTACACTCAGGTTTACAGTGAATGTCTGATTGAGAGCCCTGATATCTTCAAAGTTTAGTATCTTTAACATCCATTTTTATGGTCTCTGTTCACTGCACTTGCAAATACCCCTCCCATGTCCTGACAAACTCCTTTAGCAAAAGGAAGTGTACGAGGAGAAGCCTTAAGTCATTTGGCTTATTTGCTGTAATAATGAGCTGCATTATTCCCTTTCTGTTGTTTTTCAGTGAGGAAACTTTGTTCTAATATATCTTACATTTCTTGGCTGCAGTGTGATGCTCAGGTCAGCTGTTGTAAAATAAACATACAGCATTTGCCTTGTTGGGGATACCTGGTTCTCGATGCAATGGGTATGAATAAATCAGGAGTCCTCAAACTACGGCCCGCGGGTCGGATACAGCCCCCCAGGGTCCTCAATCTGGTCCCCTGGTATTTACAGAACCCCCCCGCCAGGGGTTGGGGGGGGAAACCAAGCAGCCGCAGATGACTGCCTGCCACTTCATCTGCGTGCCGGCCCCCTGGTTAAAAAGTTTGTGGACCCCTGGAATAAATGAATAATTTTTCCCCTAATTCTTATCAGCATCCTCTTGATTCTGATCTAGTTTCTGACTACACTGGCAATGGTCTGGAAAGCAATGGAAAGCTTTTTTAAAAAGAATCATTTGAGACACATTTTGTAAGGGTATATTGAGTATGAAATGGATTTTGACACAAGAAGATGCATACTGAAAGCTGAAACTTTGAAATTCACACCCATACTATCTCACCCAATACCTAATTCTCTGTTACATGTCACAAGGTTTGAGAGTCTTTTTTTGTTTAGTGGCGCATTAGAGAGCAACTTAGAGTCTTTGATCCATGTTCACTCTCTATGTTAAATGAAAAAGAATATAAAGCCCGAAGGCAATGAAAAACATATCAAGAAAACTTTCAGGCACTGTAACAATTGAAGAAGGGGGGCTCTTTTTAGAGAAGCAGCATTTTTCATTTGCACAACAGATTTAGTGGTCATCTTGCAGGTGTACCATTTCAGGTGAACCCGAAGCAGCACGCAGCAAAATGCATCACAGATTTGGGGCATCTTGGCTGCAGGAGGGGTTTTCCTCGCAGTGACGTCCCCTGCGCTGCAGAGACCTGCCCAGTTTCAACTGCCTTGCAGACATTGCAAGCCATTACAGTGATACAGACACAGAATATTCTTGCAGTAGAGGATTTGTAGTAAAAAGCTGTTTTCTTTCACCTGCGTTTACTTCTGTGGCAAATCCTTTTGCCTGCACAGCTGAAGTGATCATTATTAATTAAAAATCGACAAAACATATACCTCCTCTTCAGGTTGTCCCATTTCTCAGCATGACATCTAGCACTTTACTGCCACCGGGAGAGATCATGTCTGGAAAATGCCTGGTTGCTTCCATATCTTCGGGGTGGTTACGTACTGTAGAATTCTTGAAGTTTAACCTGATTTTTTTTCTTAATTTTACCATGTCTATTTTCCTTCACTGAAGTTGACTCCAAGGAATTTTTTTTTGGCCTGCCTTTGAGAAAGGACACCCAAGGCTTTTCTTACAGTTCACATGAAAACTGTGGAGAAAGATCAGGCAGAAAATTTAAATGCCACCACTTGCAAAGTCTACAATTGTAAATCCCTACAAAGTAAGGCTAATTAAAGTCCCTGTGTTCACTAACCAACTATTCATACTCCATCTGAACCCAGAAATGCCAGGTACGTGGGGGATTAGTGAGTGCCTGCATTACCAGATACCTAGCATCAAGTAACCAAGCAAGATGTCCAAATCACTGTGATTCACTGGAGCTGTTTATGTTTTTCCAGCTGGAGTAGGCATTCCTCAGCTCTGGGAAAGCAGGGAGGGAAGTACACCACACCTCCAAATCCCGTTTACTTTCTCCTTTCCCATAGGAGCAAATCACTTTGTTGAGAGACAAGGTGGTTAGAAGTTAATTGCAATTTAATTACCCTCCATGTATACCTTTGCAACTGAAGGAAAAGACAGTTTCTCAGTTGCTCTCTTTGTGCTTTCCAAAATAGCCCAGTAAGGCTTTCAAAAGAGGGCTGTAAAACTGGGGTGCGCTTTTTACAGATACAGTCAAGCAGGTCTCCCAGCCATGCTTTCACAAATGCCATGGGCCAGCGGGTTTTTCTTGAGGGGGGGAAAGATGTTGTGTCTCTGATTAAAACTGTAAGATTGCTGAGACCAAGTTAGATATTTTCAACAATTAATTAACAATACTAATGCAAATATTACTAGTTTTATTTATTATTTCTACAATTTTGACATGTAGGATGAGGTCTTCTTTCCTCCAGGTGTTATATAAACATGAAATAAGTAGACAGCTGCCCTCCAAAAGAATCTGAAATCTTGACTATTTTCTTAAGGGGCAAATTTTCAGATAAACCTCTGTGGCCATGGTCTGTTTTAAAAATAGTATAGTTATTAGGCTGATAAAGACTGCCTTTTAGCAGGTCTTTATTTTGCCATTAACTTGAAAATACCATTACTATGATATGTTTTTTATTATTAAAGATTGGCTTGATTTTACAGGACTGGGTATAACTGGGTTTTACAGAAGCCTCTATAGTGAAGTTCAAATATTTATCTGAATTCAAGAAGTGCGTGTGTTGGTATAAGATTGTAATTTACTCAGTATACCTGGTAGATAGGTATGTATGGGGAAAATTGATGTGTAGTAGAACAGCAGAAGACTGAGTTTCAGGAATCAAGTGCTGCTTTTTTTTTTTGTTGTTGTTGTTTTCATTGTAAAATGTTTTAAATTCTTGTGTGAAAAGGCCTATGTAAATGTTTAGTATTGGCTTGTTTCCATTTCTTCCACTAGGTCCTTGTTTAACCAGGGACTAATAATCACTTAGCTTTCGTATGGCTGAGTTTACTCATGAATGTATTCACTGTGAGTATCTTGTCACAGGTGTCTTTAAGTTCCATTTCTTTTTGAATCTGAAGATAAAGGGCTTTATTTGAATAACTGTCTAATTCCTGAAGGAACACTGACATATTAAGTAAAACAATCTGCAATTTTTACATCATCTTCTATTAAAAATACTAAGTTGTGAATGTATTTTACAGACGTATATTTTCTCCTTCATATGTAAAGAAGGGGAAAGATGTATGCTACTAGAATTTTTTAAATACAAGAAGAGTTGATGGTTACACAGTTGATGCATCTAAAAACAGTGCTCTGCAAGGCTCAGAAGCCTGTGAACTACTAACTTTAAACTGCAAACCACAAAATTTAACCTCAGACCCCTGTGGGATAGTTTGGCACTACCTGAACAGAGTCCTCAGGAAAAGTGACTTTATTGCCTTTGTCGTTGTACTTACAATGCCTTTTCACTGGAATAGCTCTTAGTAGTGCATTTTGCAGATGGGGAAATTAAAATACAGAGGAAAAGTGAGACTCCAATGCAATAAGTCACTAAAGCACATCTTTATTATGAAAGATTTTTCTTTACCTTGAAACAACACATATGCTCACATGTTATGCTGGTCTGGGGCTGAATTGCTTATTTAAGGTCACACAGCAGTCAGTTCCAGCTTTAAAACTATTGGAATCTGTTGATTCTCGCTACTCTGCTCTCTTCCTAGATCACAGGTAACATCAACAGCAGAGATGAGAAAATGCAATTATTAGAAAAGAATAAACCTGACCAGCAGGTGGTTAACACTTTTACAGAAGATGATATTTTCCATCTTTACTAGCATTAAACAACCAAGAGAGACTGATAGTCATGGAGGGGAATAGATTCAGAAAAAAAATGTAGATAAGGGCATTCCATGCGTAATTCAAGGCTATATGTGCATTGAAGAAAAACCATTGAACTCTCCTGAGAAAAGTTTTTAGTACTAGTGTGACGTTGGGAGATGAGGTGGTTATTATGTTCTTTGACATTAATCTCCACTAATGTTAACTGAAGTTTTGTGCATGCAGCTTTATGAAATAAATGTGTGCGTTTGCCATTATGAAATAAATGTGTGCGTGTGCCTGCAGATCGACAGCTTTTGTTACAAAAAAGTGTATAGTGTTCAACTAGGACACTTTAGCAATGACATATTTTTTATGCTTTTATAAAGAAGACGTGAATTGTTCATGCAGTGTTTGTACAGCTAAGATATTTTATTGATATCAGGTTGCCCCAAAGTCTGGCTTTGGGCTTTGGAAGGGACAAATGTTTTCTGGAGGATTTTTTTTTGGTGTGTTTTTTGTTGTTTTTTTTACAGGATTAAAGAATGTAAAAGACTATTTGCATTAAACAGATTAAGCTGTTAGTAAACATGTCCCCTTTAAATTAAGTGGTGGTGAAGACAAAGAAGGTCCTTTGTTGTTGTCGATGGATTTGTCTTAAGTCAAATGGGCAAACAAGTTAAACATCAGTCCTCTTTAAATCCCTAATGGCTGTGTAGATTAAATCTCAAAAGGTCTGTAAAATGAGTAAAAAAATTAAATTGCTTTACTTCTTCCCAGTAGTTTACTTTGGCTAAAGCATTTTTCTTCTTCCTTTTCTTTTTTCTTCGCTTTTTTCTTCTCATCCAGCTTTAGAGAACTTTGTTTTCAAACTGCATTAGCATACAGACAAATATTAAACAAGAATTTCACTTCTCTGCAGTCTTGTCACTTGTGATGAATACATCCTTGCTCGGTAAGTGCTGGTGACACATCATTGTGGCAGCTTCTGCCTCTCAACAGAAGGATAATTAATCTTGCTATCAACACTCCTAAACAGGGGTAACTGGTTCAAAGTTTTATTCCATAGAACTGCTTTGTGTGGGGTGGGATTCCTTCATTTGAAATGGCTGCCTGTGAATCATGGCCTTCCTGTGATTAGCTTCTTTTTAATGCTGGGGGTGTTGATCTGTGTGGGAACAACAAAATGAGCTGGCTTTGTGCTGTTCTGACCTGACACTTTTATGCCTTAATAAAGTGGGTGGGTGCAGTTCAGGAAAGATAGCGAGAGCTTAGGTGGCCTCATAGGAGTGTGGAAGTGAATTCAAGGTGTCATTCTATGGATTCTTCTTCCATCTGACTGACGATGGTGGGAATTTGGGTGGTTTGGCTTCTGGCAGGAAGAGATCTGAGGTGAACATGTTACTTATTCATCCCAGCTATGAGTGTGAAAAAATTTTCCATGTGCATCCAACAGCTGTCAGCATCGGAAGTATTAGAAGGGGGACAGACTGCTAGCTAGCTAAGCATTTAAGACTCAATATTCACAAAATTTTTCCCCCATGAATTTCATCATTCCAGCAGCTCTGTGATGATGAAAATCAACCAACAGAGTATTTGCTGCAATTGAATTTTCATTCAGTTTATTAATGATAAAGAAACGCAACATCATGCATATTAAAGGAGCATTGATTGAAGGTCACAGAGGTGTTAGCTGTGGTGTCCTGGCTAAATTCCAGTTGGCTAATTACAATCTGCCTTCCTAAAACTCCCTTGTAGTTTCATTATTTAGATCATTAGCTCTTTATATTTTGTTCCAAACTCTTAGTGGCGTGGCTTTACTTTTGTTAAAAGAGTTTTCACTGCTGAGCATGTTGGTTCATAAGAAGGCAAACGGTGAAGCCAACTTTCTGCCTCTTTGAATGCAATGTCAGTGATATAAATATGGGATTTAAGTGGGAATACATCTAGCTCCACTAAAAAGCAACTGAGATGTGCTTTACAATGTCATGTCACACTCTGTGACTGTACTATAATCAGATGAGGCACATATGGAAAGGTGTATCTTTTTGTTATTTTCATCCAGTTAACTAAGCACATAATTTGACATGATTTTTCCTCCACTTTTCATTTTGAATTGCATGCTGCTTACTCCTGCTTGCCTGATACTTTCTACCCTTCTGGCAAGCATCCTTTTTTTGCAAAGGTTTGTTGAACCAAGCAGGTCAGATGGGCAATCTCATTTTGCTGCTTGTCTCATACCACTTGCTTTTTCCAAGGTCCTGTGAACTATCTATGGCCCTTCTAAAGGGGTCATGCTGGGAAATGCATAGGAATATATTTTCTATTTGGTGGTGCAGAATACAATTGCCCTCCACTCCATACAAACGTCTGTTTGGTCAGGCCTCCCAAAGCTCTCTGTAGGAGGAAGATGCATTTTGTGCTCTGCTCTGAACAATCGTGTTGCAGCTTGCAGAGCTGATCCATAAAGTTAGGTGGCATTTGGTATCTGCAGTATTGTTTTCACATTTAACAGGGGTCACACACACCAGTGGTGGGGTCTAGTAGTAGCAGACTGAGATGAACTTTGGCTGTGGTCTGTATGACTTTACAGTTAAACTTCAGTCATGATTTTTGGTTACTGAAGGTGCATTGTGAACACTGATGGAGTAGACGCAGTGAAGCAGCTATTTATAAATGGGTTCAAATGCAGTTGAAATAATTGGCTCTAGAGATTAGGTCCGTGCTCTTAATTGAAAAAGGGAAGGAAAATGATTTATCAATTATTCAAGATGTTTTCTTTGTATAAAACACTGAGGTTTTTTGTAAGTATACGTGTCTCAGTATAGTGTTTTTATTGAACTATTAAATGTAATTAGAAACCAAAGGTAAATGGTGTCTCAGTGAGTCAAGAAAGCTGTGGAGGAGCTGAGTGGTGTCTGTAGCTTTCTGAGCAGTGTCAGTTCCCCATGAAGCCTATCTAAGGGTGATTAGCTCTTTACTCACGCTTACTTCAGCTTGTTTCTAACTAATGATGATTTACCATTTTGCTAAATGCTAAGCACCATTTGTTTGACAGAGTGCAAAATGCAGGCTTAGAGACAAGCAGGTAAAGATTTACTACAAAGAGCCTGTCAAAATACTTCTAAAATATACTGTCATAGTGTTAAACAATTTATTAATAAGTCTATTAATACCCAAGGATTTTTTTTTGTGTCTGTCTTGAGGTTCTGTTAAAAACATCAGTGTTTAAGATGCTATCCACACAGGCTTAATGCCAGGGAAAGCAATCCCATTAAATTGGACCTCATAAATATTTCATGAGGTCCAATTTAAAATTAATCTTGGCGTGAAGCCAAACCAGGCAGTATATTTGCTACTGTATTAAAGAGAAGCAGCAGATGAGGTATTTTTTCACAATAGTAATCTGACTGGATTTTTGCACAATCCTATCAATATTTTTAATAATACAGCTGTTAGTTTTGGCAGGAAGAAATGCATTTCTTTCATCACCCGTTCATGCAAGAATCATACAGCAACTAGCATATTTTAAATGTCATCATTCTAGAAGATGATTTTTTTTTTCCTGGTGATGAAATCTTTGTATTCTGAAAAAAAAAAATCACCTTGTTACTTGAAAGAAAATAAAGAGCCAGATCTTAGCAGTGAGAGTGTAGGTTTCTTTGGGAAAGAAATAGTCAATATTCAAAAGGGGTTTAAGCGGGTAGGAGGTTTTCAATGTGATTTGAGTCTGAAGTACTTAAGTCAACTGGGAAATAAAGTTTAGTGTTTTAAGTAATTTTGATAGGATTGTGTAATTTACTTCCACTCATAACGTTAGTAGACAAATAGGAAGAATTGCAATTTGACAGCAGTTGAGACTCAGTCAAAATATATCCCAAGGTGTGGTCAAAATCATCTAGGAAAGCCTTTGTATATTTTTCAGAGATGATGTGTCCTGATTTAATGCCTCTTTGAGGCAATTGGGGTTTTAATCAGTGGATACAGAATCAGAATGCGTAAGACATAGGCAGAGAAAGGGCAACTCATTTACTTTGCTCATTTACGAGATCAGATGGTTCTGGGGGACTGCCTGATGGGAAAAGAATTCAGGCTGCAGAAAAATCATTGCAAAAAGAAAAAGTCTCCTAGTCTTGGCAATAAACATCAGATGAGGCTTCTAAATAATTGTTCATTTTTGACAAGAATATTTGGAGACTTTCTTTTCTGTCTTTCATGTATTGCTTGTTCTCCTAATCTGTGACCAAATTCCAGTCTTAAGAATTTCCCTTATACATTTGGAAAACACTTAAAACTGTGTGTGAGCAAGGGGAATAAATAATAAATACAATGACAATGTAAGAGCTTGAGTAACAGTTTGTGTTGTATGGCTTTAAAACTGGTTTGAGGATGAAGAAGAAAGCCTTTTATGCTGGAATAATTTCTGGGAGACACTAGTAAGGAACAAGATTACAGGGTGTTTAGAGATGTGTGTTTCAATAAGGAGCAATCACCATTCATATGCATACGTTTCATTTAAATGCATTATATACACTAGCAGATTGGGAGGCAATCCTGAGACATTGAACATAATTTATTTGGATTTGAAGAAAGCCTTTGCTTTTGTGCCTTACAATGGATTTGATTTACTGTCAGGAGACATAGTGGAAGCAAATTCAAATGGACTTGCATTTGGCTGAGGAAAGGGGAAGAGCAATAATATCGGTGTGGAAATGGACAAAGGTAACGTGTAGGAAATGTGGGGTTCGGCTCACCTGGCTTGCCTGAATTTCTTGTTTAGGAGTAATAGAATGAAGGGGTAAAGGGTGGCTTCTTCACGTAGCAACTGGTGCCTCCTGTCTGTAGAAACAAATTGCATCCTCTTGTGAAGATGCTGTTCTACCCCATTTACTCTAGTTGGAGCCTAGAGACCTAGCCTGGACTAGATGCTTCATCTGAAATCAGAAGAGGTGAATCCCAAATTCGTCATTTCCCACCTGTGTTGTCTCTTTTCTTGATTGCAACCAGTGAGAGAGACCCGAGGGTCCATTTCATTCATCTGGACTCTTCTCTAGTGGGTTTTGGACTGGGCCTTCTAACCTTATTGGTGAAAGGGAAGGAAATGCAATGCTTCCTGTCACGGAAAGGTGACCTTGATCAAACACTGTGTACACTGGCAAGGAAGTGAACAGCGCTGGCAGCCAGCAGGGATTCACTGAGGATGGGTCACCTCCAAGCTGATAGTGAGAGCTAGTCACAGCTCAGCAGTGAGGTATGTCAAATGCTTCAATTACACATAATAGTCTTCAAGATCTGCATTTAAAACAATCTGCGAGATATGAATAAAAGGACATGTAAAAAACAAGAGGGGCTTGATCCTTCTAAAGAGGGGCTTGTCATGGGGAGGTGAAAGATGAAGACTTTTGAGAAGTAGGGATTTCATTAGTTCAAGGAACTCTAGCTGTAAGGTTTTTATTGTTTAACAAAAATTGGCCAAAAATTGAGTCTTGTTTAGCTTTCAATTTACTTTCCAGAGTTACAGAATCACAGAATGATTGAGGTGGGAAGGCAGTTCTGAAGTTTGTCTAGTCCAACCCCTCCTGCTCAAAGCAGGGTCAGCTGGAGCAAGTTACTCATAACTATATTTATTTGGTTTTTGAATATATCCAAGGATGGATATCCTTGATATTTTGAATATATCCAAGGATTGATATCCCTACCCATGGTGGGGGTTGGGGGAGGGTTGTAATTAGATGATCTTTAAGGACCCTCCCAACACAAACCATTCTATGATTTTATGGAGATTGCACAACCTCTCTGGGCAACCTGTGCCAGTGTTCTGTCCCCTTACAGTATAAAAGTTTTTCTTAATTTAAATGGAATTCCTTGTATTTCAGTTTGTGCCCATTGTCTCTTATCCCCTCCCTGGATACTACTGAGAAGAGTCTGGCTCTGTCTTGCATATGCTATCTCATCAGGTATTCATACACACTGATAAGGTACTCCCGAGCCTTCTCTTCTCCAGGCTGAACAATCCCAGTTCTCTTTGTATGACAGATGGTTCAATACCTTAATTATCTTTGTGACCCTTGCTGGACACTCCAGTGTGTCCATGTCTCATACTGGGGAGCCCAGCACTACAGCCAGCACTCCAGATCTGCCCTCATCAGTAGTGAGTAGAGGGGAAGGATCACCCCTCTTGACCTGCTAGTAGTGCTCTTCCTAGTGCAGCTCAGAATGCAGTTGGCCTTTGCTGCAAGAGTGCATTGCTGGGTCATATTAAACTTGGTGTCCACCAGGACCCTCCAGGTCCTTTCCTGCTGCTTTCCAGCTGGTCATCCAGGTTATAATGAGGTTATCCCTCCCAAGGGATAGGACCTTGTGTTTCCCTCTGCTGAACTCCATGAAAGTCCTCTTTGCCCATTTCTCCAGCATGTGGATGTCCCTCTGAATGACAGCACAACCATGTGGTCTGTCAAACACTCTTTCCAGTTTTGTATTTTCTGTAAAATCGTTGAGGGAGCACTGTGTCCCATCTTCTAGTTAATGAAGACGATAAATGTTATTGGCCCCAGCATCCATCTCTGGGATACATTACTGGTGATTAGCCTCCAGCTGGACTTCATGCCAGTGATCATAAACAGTTGAGCCCAGTAGTTCAGCAGGTTTTCAGTTCATCTCACAGTTTACTTACCTAGTCTGTACTTCATTGGTTTCTCTGTGAGGATGTTGTAGGAGGCACCACTGAAAGCCATACTGGATTCAGGATGATCATCATCTGCTGCTCTCCTCCACTGCTCTTCTTTTGCCCACGGAGCCAGTCATCTCATGGGAGAAGGTGATCAGGCTGGTCAGACATTTCTTCCTCATAAATGCATGCTGACTAATCCCAATCACTTTATTGACCTCCAGATACGTGGAAGTGGTTTCCAGGATTATTTGCTCCATCACATTCCCTGGAATTGAGGTGAGGCTTCAATGATGCAAAATAAAATAAAACAATAATTATTTTAAGTAACTAGATTTTGACTTAAAAATGTACCTCTGTAGGTTAATATTGCTAGATCCAGATAAAAGATTAAATATAAAAATTGGGATGGAAGATTAAAGGGCAAGGGAGGGTATATAAAAGCTGCAAGGTTGGTAAGAGAGATCAAGAGCTCAGGTTCTGAGATTCTTCTGCCAAGTTCTTTGATTTCCTTGGACTTGAGGCTGTCCCGGAACTGAACAGTAGGCAGCTACTAATGCTGTCTGCTGGAAAAGGAAACGGATATTGGGTCTGCTTCCCCACAATATTTTTAATCTTGATGAAGATGGCTGTTTTGGAAGAAGTCCCATTCTGAGGAAAAATCCATTATTATGCATCAGCTTCTTGGAAAACAATAACACAAATGGAGGAGTCTTACAATGGAAGGTTGGTTTATCATAGGCACATCTTTATATTCTGTAGTACATGCAAGGCATGGTAGTGCCATTGTTGAGTCTTGCCGTTGCTTTTAGCGTTGGCCCCTGCCCAGTCTAGATGCTGTTCACAATACTTTCTCTAGATATTAGATTTAAATACCCAAATATAAGAAGCTAGATTGTCTGTCTGCAGGTAGTTGGCTCTTTTTGTATCCTTTTTCCTGCTCCTTTCTGGCTCACATACTCTCAACAGAAAGTGACCCTGTTTTCTTCTTGGCCCAGGATGTAAATTCTGAACTAATAAAGACTTTCCTCAGTTGTGCCAAAGAATGATGAGCTTGCAGTGATTAAGAGTGAAGGTGGGAGCTCATGTTTTATCGAATAAAGGATATAGCGAATAGTGGTAAAAAGATAACCTAGCTGGATATATAAGAAGGAAGAGAAAGAAATGAAATAAAACATCATAGCATGAATCAGGGTTAATAAAAAGACAAATCTGCTGTAATCTGGAAGCTCACCCACTCAAAATGACGAAGGGGGTAGGAAGGCTGGAGTCTGCTAGTTAACAGGATGACTGTGATTCACCAAAGTGGCTGCAGAAAAGGCAAAGAGAGTCTCAGACACTGTTTCCAGTAGCGATAAAGAGTACTAATGTCATCACAAAAAGCATTGTTAAAGCCTGGCATTGTTCAGGCTAGCAAACACTATGCTGTAAAGTGTATATGGTTTCTCTCTGTAAACCTGTCAAGGGAGGAAAAAACGCTAGTGCTATTGAAGATAGAAGATAATGCTGGCATTAAACCGAATGGGTTTAATCATCCATGAGTAAGGCTGGCAATATGAACAACATTTGTTAAGTATCAGAAAGAGCAGTTAAAGCATTACAAACTGTGGGGAGATAAAAATTTAAATAGCTTAATTTTATAATCAGTTTATAAAAGAGTGTAACGCAGTAGCCTATGACAGCTCACACTATGTCCCAAAAGCTGTCTCCTGGTAAACACTGCTAAAATCACAAGAGGTGGGATTCAGCTGCCTAGCTGTAGGTATCTAGTACCTTTTGAGGTACCTTAGGATATCATCGCTGGCCTTCAGCAGCCACTCCTGAAGGGTGCAGGTCTCTCAAATCCAGTGTCACACCTGACGGGTGTCAGGTGAGTGCTTCAGAGTCTCTGGTATCTCAGATGGCATTAGATGCTAGTGCTTGGTCAGCTGAATCAAGCCCTGAAAGTCAATAGAGAAGTTAGGAAAGTTAAACTCAGCTTCGCTTGCCTCTGGTTTGTAGTGGTAGTGAAATATCAGCACATTACGCTGGTATACTGTGGTCTTGCATCAGCTCATTAACTTTGATATTTTTAAGCTTGGGTTTTTTTTTAATACAAACTCATTAGAAATGAGGGAATTAAAACTATATGAAGCATGGTTTGAGAGTTATGTAAAGAAATATCTACTGTGGCCAAACACTAAACAATGCTGTAGAAGATAATATAGGAGGAGCCAACAGAAAATTCTACACAACGCAAACATTTTTTTAATCACTATCAGGCGTCTATACTGTCCCCTTGCCTTCTGCAATTCTTTTTTCAGTAACCAACATTCTCGCATTTTTTGAATTGATGGGTAAACAGTGATGTCTGCAATCTTATTTCAATGTGTCAGCCTCTTGCGATGCCATTTTACATCTTTTATAATAGCATTAGAGAATAAGCCCATTTTTGATCTTTGGTACAAATTAATGTTTGTCTTAAATTAATAAAATGTAGGACAGCTCCAAAGCCTACTGAAATTAATAAAATTAGTTGAATGTTGTATTGATTTAGTGAGTATTAGAACGAGCTATGCATATGGAAATAGAATTAATTATTTTTTATTGACTGTAACATAAATTCTCCAAGAAGAGGTAGAGATGCCCTTAGAAGTGGGACTGGATGATATTTAGTGAAACTCTGGAGCTGATATTAGATAAATTTGGCACCGTATGAAAGCAGATCGGCATTCTATTCAAGTTGTCATGCTCCCCTTTCAAAAGTACACTTTTATCTCTTGCCTTCAGAAGAAAAGCATGTGAATTTTGCAACCAGGTGTTTCTGACCATATGCCAATATTATTAATATCAACACATTAATAATTTTATTAGAAGATTATCCACCGTGCATAAGGACCTACATAGCATTTGCAATTTCATATGTTAATGATCTTTAGGGATAAGATGGAAGTTGAAGTAGATTTGTATCTCTACAATAGCATGTAGTGTCCTGACAGCATGCTACTGTTTCTCCATTATATGGAATAAGATTTATACCAGACTACCAGCACACAAAGTTGATAGCATTATCTTTGGCTATATATTTTATAGGGGAATTTTTTGAATAGAAGAACTTGCTTGATGCTAGATAAGATTTTCTGTGGAAATTGTGGAGCTGCAACTCAGGTATCCCAGTTGTAAGCTACACTTGGATAAAGAGAAGGCATTTGACTGAGTGGGGCGGCAATGATAGTTCAAGAATGTGTATGAGATACAGGTGATGTCCCCTATAATATCAGAGCTTTTTGTTTTGGATGTGATTTAGTTTCAGTTCTGGCAATGCTTTACTGTTGCTTCTATTCATTCTGACTTTGGAGTTTCAGGGATGAGACCACTGCAGAATTATGGGGTTTATGGCTGTGCTAATTCAAGTCTATGCTAGTGATTTAGGTATTTAATGCACTCACGAACCAAAGATATTTCAGATTTTCCATGCACATCTAGATTCAGCCAACATTTTAATTTTCACTCACTTTATGGTGTGGGATTCTCTTTGTCTTTGAAATCTATTTCGTTTCCCTCCTCTTCCCGCTTTAAAATAAACCAACAAACCACATTGCCTTTAGACTGGTTTCCTCTACAGATATATTTTTAGATTGACCAGTGTTACCCTATTATTCCTTAACCTACAGTCTCCTTTCTTTCCTTTTATAGTTAGATGGCTCTAATGTGTTTTGATGTATTTACATTTCCATATGCAATCTTTTTCATTTTTCATAATAAATACTGGGATATGTCTTCAGAGACAGAGAATATAGTTCAAATATTTACCTTCTAGAACACATTCTTGATTTAAATAAGTTAATAAATGAAAGTTCTCTTGTGAAAAATCCAGAGTTCAATTTAGGCTGAGTAAATATGAAATGTTAAGGCAGAATGGTAGGAAAAGACAATCTGGACCCATATTTTGCAGATAGGTGGAACCTACAATATGATTATATTTAAGCTTAGTAGAAACCAAACCACTGCCTGCATAGACAGGCTTAGGTTACAGCAGAGGAGCTGTTTCTTACCATGATTTTATGGTTTTTTTTCTGCAGTAGAGATAAAACAAATATTCCCAAGTGGAGTGAAATGTCTTTTGAACTCTCTGGAATCTCAAAATTGAAATTATTTTGTCTTCTGGTGTAAATAGGTATAGACAGGTAATACAAGGCCAGGTGAATTGTATCAAGGAGGCATTTTTATTAATTTGGCATGCTTAAAAAATGCTTTTAATCTGGATGGCAATCAAAGCTCTGAGATTTGAACTAATGTCAAACCCTTAGGACAACTTCTTGGTATTACCACATAGCATGATGCTTGCAGAAAGCAGAAGAAATCTAGCAAGTATCATGTGTTCAATGAGTTTGGCCTACCTAAAACATTCTTTTGGTTCCCCAACAGTAAATTGCAGGGAAGAATTAGGTGTTTATTTTTATAAATACAAGTGGGTAAAATTCTCAGTTCTGATAAAGAATTGTATATGAAAGTAAATTTTGAATGTAACAGTTTTTAAATGTTGCAGGGAATATGACAGACTCATAAATGTGCTTAAAGGTAAGATTAATTATTTCTTAGATATGTTTTTATTCCGAAGATCAAGATTTCTTGAAACAAGGCTTTGTGATTACCCTATTTAAGACCACATCATCCATAGATACTTTCCCAAACAGTAGCATGTTACGGGTAAGATAAGAAATACCCATGACTCTGTGCACTCATGCTGACCTGGATGGCTTGTATTTCTGCTAATGGTGAAATTTTTATTCCATAGATGAAGAAGGAGAGGGAGAGAATTTGATAAATAATTGAGTTTGTTCCAAACAAATTGGGTGGCACAAAGTAAGAAATATACATGAAAGATGGTGAAGAGGATGGATTTGCCAGAGCTGAGGAGTGTAGGAGGGGATGAAAGTAGAGATGTGGCTTTGAAAGAAAGCTTTGAAAGAAAGAAGAAGAAACATGGATGTGGGAGATTTGAGGAGACACACTGAAAGAGAGGAGCTGTAGGGAGCTGAGTTTCAAGTGCAACTTAGCGGGAAGGATTGAGAGTGAGAATGTGTCACAGAAAATGGGAAATTAAGTTGAGTCTTAGCAGTGAGGATGACAATACAGGACACAGCTGGAGATGTAGGAAGTGGAGAAGCTTCAGGGTCTGGATACAAGGACTCCACAAGGGAAAATGATGGGGACCTCAGCAATAAAAAGGCTGATGTTATCAAGCAAGTAGTAAGGAAAAGAAATGTGATACTATTCATATTAGGTCATATTGTCTTTGAGCCTTTACTAAAGAGAGTTTACCTACTGAGTTGCACTACTAAGTGATCTCAAGGATTAATGATACCGTAAAAATACAGACATCTTAGGTATAACAAGATCTGTAGAAGGTGGAAAGACAAACCTTTAGGGTATGGCAGAGGAGGTCACCTAAGAGACTGAGAGAGTTAATTAGCTTGCAGGAAATTGTCTGAGAAAATCAAATGAAGAGCTTCAGAATGCAAACTGAGAAATGTCACTCTTTTTTATCAGTTCTGCCTCTCATAAAGATTTGTGAGAGACATTTATTGCACCAAGCAGTTGCTGCTGTGCTAGTGGGCTGCAGATAGAGGAGCAGAAAGATTGGTGTTTAGAATAGATGAAATTGCCTCTCAAGAAAAATGGGTGACAGTCTGCACTTTGAATTTGGTTTTTAAAAATTGGTTAAGTCAATTTCCATCTTCTGTTAAAGCAGAAACAAGTTAAATCCTGATCTCATTTCATCAACACTCTAGGATTTTAGAAAAACGTTTGGTTTTGCCTCAGTCTATTTTGATGAATCGGCATGCATTTTGAGAAACCTCTTATCAAGGTGGACAGGGCTGCATTTTTGTTTTATTTTACAGAGTGTGTTTGTTTGTGGTAGGTATGTTCAAATAGACTTTATGTTTAATCTAAACCACCAAATTTCAGGAAATGATCTAGCATAAAGTCCATAGTTTATATCTTCCTCTATATTTTATAAATGGGAGTTCACTGTCTGTGATTTCTTGTGAAAAGAATTCATTGGTTTCTTAAAAGTAGCTAGTAAAGTAGCAGTAAAGGTATTTTTAAGAAGTGTGGGTGCTCAGTATCTTTTGGGTTCTCAATACAGTTTTTTAGCCTCTCACACAAGTTTTCATTTACATTTCTCTTTCTTGGCATTAGAAAAAGGACTGGGAGAAAGCTGGTAACTTTTTGAGGACTTCAGCATATTACCTTGCTTCTATAATTATATTTAGTTAAATCAACTGATTTACTCCACTCTGAAGCTAAGTAAGCCTTACTTAGCTTTATCGCATGTATTTGTCAGTACAGTTCTGTTTTAAAATGTTATTGGCTGTAGCAATTACCATCGTCATAATTTATGGTATTATAATATAAGCTCTTTTTTGCCTGGAGCTCTAGAATTTATTTATGTGTGTTTTTTGTTTACATAAAATATTTATTACTTATGAAACACACTTTGCTGGTAATGCTGAAGAGCCACAACATGGAATGCATGCACAGAAGAGTGGTTTTAATGTATGTGCCATCTTCTTTGAGATCATCTTGGGAAGCTGGTAGTTCCAAGCAGCATCCAGAAATGATTCATTCCTTTCTCCTCAGTCTATTCCCATTTCAGCAAACTAGGATATAAACAGCATATTTTCAGCACGCTCTCTGTGTGTATATTGAGCATTTATACTTCTATTGATGCCAGTAGGAAAATATATCTCAGTTTCTGTCCATCCATTCAGAAATACATATCCAAGAAAATGGAGCCATGTAGGAATGTAAGTTTGGTATTGGTGATCAGGCTGAGTTTCCAAAAGTTTTGTTTGCTGCTTTATAAACATTCTAGGGCTGAATAATATGGAGCTGTAAATCTAGAAAACAGTACCAATGAGTGTCGACTCATTACTTAATGCCTCCAGACTCCTGATTTGATCATATGTTTGTGAGGAACAGTGCACCTTCTTGCTTAATCTTTCTGCATTATGAGACCCGCAGTGTGGCATCTGGATTCCATAAGCTGTTGGTGTTCCATGAAATTTATCTTCTATTAGACAACTAGACCAACATTAAGTACTAAGGAAGCAAAACAAAGGTGCTGATCTTGGTTTGAAGTTATAAATGTGAAAGTCAGTAATTGAATTTAGTAAATCACTCCCAGAAATCTAACTTCTGCAGACCTGCAGCATAAAACTACATGTAATGTGAAAGTTGTGTGACTCTGCTCCCAGTTTTTAGGACCTGTTCCTTGCACGAAAGGGTACTTCTAACGTGTATGTGCAGTTCCAGGGAAATCAACAGAAACACTAAAACGGGCAATGGTTCTTGGGTTGAGCCTCTGCTTATAATAAGAGTAGTGGGTGGATCTCAGTGCAAAGAAAAGCTTGTCAATACACAAGGTTGTGGCTTCTGTGGACACATCATCATAAAAAAAATCTTACACTTACTCTTTATCTTAAATTCCAATGGAATATCAAGAGTTCTCAAAATGTGATTAATAAGCTAGCCTTAAAATATGACATATTGAAATACAACACAGTATCTTGCTTTTTAAAACGAATGGGATCAATACATTTTGTTTAGATGTCCACAATCATGGAATTGATTAATCTTTAATTCTGAAAGGTAAGTGAAAGTGCCTGAAACATTTAATATAATAATACATTAAGATGATCACTATAAATGCAGTGAACCCTATGCCCTAGAGATGCCAGGAAGGAACGTGTTTTTCATAGGTAATGCTTGTTGCTCTGGATGCAGTATTTCTTCTGCAGGTTGTACATCCAGCATGACATATTAATGTCACTGAATTTCTTCTGAGTATCGCTGATTGCATGGTATTCAAGCATGATTTTTGCTTTGGTTCAGCAAGGTGGCGTGTCATGGACTTCTATACTCATGCATGACTTACAGATAATGAACTAAACAATAATTGATGCTCAGAGTGAAACTGTTGTCATGTTTTGGCACTATAACTTTAGATGGTTCCTTGCTTAGACAGTGGTGGCTGGGTGGGAGTGTTCTACTAAGAAGATATTGCAAAAAGTATCATGCTTAAGCAGACTGCTTCAGAGGCAGTTTAACCAGCTCTGTGCCAATCAGTGGAAGACTTGTGCAATGTTTAGGTGGAATTTTTTTTTCTTTTTTTTTTTTTTCTTTCCAGTGTGTGATTGCAGCTGTTGGGAAACCCTAAGCTCTTTCAGTGTCTGCTGCTAAGTTATCACTATTGAACATGGATTTTTGTGTCAGGCAGTAATGCATTGTAGAACGTTTCACTTGTGCTACTCATATCAGGGAAGGAGATGGTCCCACTTCGCAAACAAACTTGCATGAGCAGTAAATGTTTGTCAAACACTTTCTTCCTGAAGTGAGTATTAAATATTCAATTATATGTGATACAAGATGATTTGTACCATTCTGAAGCAAAGCTGGTTAAAACCCGCCAGCTAATGTTAGCAATAAAAGTGATGTCCCAGCAAAGTGTCTCTAATATAACCTTAATAATCCTTCCATTATTTTCTGAATAGTATATTTTTTGTGAAAAATGTTGTTTCGGGTGACTCAGAGCAATTTGTGAATTTAAGTTAGAATGAATATGTTTTCCTGAAGAAACTATCATGAAAAAGAGTCATACCTCATTGTAGTTACACAGCCATGCCTTATACACTTTACAGTTCCTATGCTAAGATTTGAGAGCCTATTTGCTAATTGCAGATGAATATGCCACTTAATTGATTAGATGTTACACACCCTCAATTGTATGTATCTGTCATACTGATTTGATTTATAGCGATACATTTGTCTGGGTAATTTCTTGTCCATGAAGGGAGGTTAATCATGCTGTTTATTTAAGGAATCTAATTTAGGTTTGATTTAGGACACCAGAAGTTAGGAACTTCTGTTTCCCATGTTAGGGGAGAGAGAGCAGCAGGTACCTCTAGAGGGCAACTCGAAGCATGTACATCTAAACACATGAATACACTCCTCCTTGTGAGCAGTAGTGATGTAATTAAAGAGTTTATCTGATGAAAAAGGATAAGTACTAATCACTAGGCATTCTCTTGAGTTGATGGAGCTGTGGATTCAATGACTCCTCACACTAGTCTTTTTGTGTCCAGGGAGGCACCTAAGCTCATCCTCTCTCTGCATCCAGCTCCTGTTAGCAAATGTGACTGTCTTCAGTCCTACAAGGTGACAGTCACCTGTATCTTGAGAATCTGATTCTTGCTTGCTGGAATTTAATTGTCATTTTGTACACTCTTTGGGACAAAGTGTAGTTTGCTTATTTTCTCTTCTGTATCATTATCTGCATGCCATAGAAAAACATGAATCACTTGTGCTTTAGGAATGACCGTAACTGGAGCATAGAAATGGTTTGATGTGTAGATATATGTGTGTGTGTGTCTATGCAGCTAGGTATAAGCTCAAATATATGATATAGGACACTGCAAAGGCAAAGTGATGTACATAGAGTTACTATTTTTAATACAAACCTTTTAAGAGTTAGTAATTTATCAAGAAAGCAAGCAGGATTTGAATCTTTTTTTTGTATGAAACATCTATGATTATGAAGGTTTTTAAATTACAATTGTTCTGAACTTTGGAGGGGAATCTCACTTACAAAGTATTCTCCCAAATAAAACTAAAACCCGACAAACAGTAGCTACGTATAGAGGAAAATTATTGGTATGCATTCTGTTAATGTAACTTTGTTAAGTTTACTAAATATGCTTATGGTGTGGTTGTCAGAATATATTTCCTGCCCGATGACAGATAAATAAATAACAAATCATGTCAATATATGTGAGAGATCTTAATATTGTTAAAGAATTGATTTACTAAATACATAATTTGATGGTTTTAATTAATAATATGCTGTAGTGTAGAGTTCTGTCACAGTGACCCTAAGGTCAAGACCTGTAGTTTATGGACTATTAATTAGCCATTAAGTCATTCACTCATCTGACCTGCAAATCTATCAGATTGATGGATAGCAGAGACCTTTATGTTCCTAATAGGTATTCTATTTAACTTTCAAAATTTTCAAGCAAAGTTTGATCACTGTGTAAAATGAAATGGGAAGAGAGCTTAACAATTTTTTTAAGGCCATTTCATCACTTTTCACTTGAAAGCAGATATTAACTTGAAGAATATCATTGCTGTCCTTACTGTTCTCCCAGGACTACTGGCTGAACACAGCAACTAGTACCTTAATTTCTTTTCTTTAAAAAGAGGAAATCAAAATGATTTTTACAGATCTTTTGAATGCGTAATATCAAGCATAAATTTTAATTGCACTTCATTTACTAAGTGGTGCATTACCTCATCCTTTGGTTTTAACAATGGATTTTCTATAAATCTTCATATGGTTAAACATGATAAACTGCTCAACATATCATGGAACATGGCAGTGCTTATTAGCACTTGAGAAGTTATTGATTGCTTATCTTGATTAATCTTTTATGGGTCTCTGTAGTATTAATTCCACAGAAAAGACTTTGGAAGTTCTGTGGCATTAGTCTCCTCATTCATACATTCGCCTTCAATTACATGGATTTCTCTGACTGCTCTTGCTAGATTAATTATAACCTCTTTGTCACCAGATCATGCTTTCAGTTTATCAAGAATTAGAATTTTAATGAAAAATACATATTTAAAAGATTCTAAGAAAGAGTGGCATTAATGAGACGAGATGTTTCCTGCAATTTGGTAGAAGGAAGGAATTCTTAGGTTTCTGGCATAAGGAGGAGAAGTGAGTATCAATTTCAGAGGCAGTTTATGATGCATGGGCTTTGCCAGATATTTAGCTTCATTTCAGATACAGCCTGGGAAGTTTCCTCTCATGTTTTAACTTAATGGCAAAGCTTTTCTATAACAAGCAGGATCCCCTTTACCATAAGGGAGAGGAAGACTGCAGCTTGTTCACCAGGTTTATCTTCAGGAAGGTAGGCAAAGACACAAGACCTGCTGGATAAATAACTGAGTGTGATTTGGTGGGTAGGTTCCCAGCGTCCCAGAGAAGTACCTGCTCTACTCAGCTATAGGCTATTTTAGAATCTCTTGCCTCTCATTTTTTAAATGGAAGTCTTGATATGTTTGCATCTTCTTTCTGGTGAAGAGTGAAAATAAATTCCATGAATCAAAATTTCATGATGTCTTTGGTTTTGGACAGTCCTAAAGTCAAAGAGCGTAACATACACAGACTTCACTTGTAGGTATGAGGACCTGGTATACAAAGGTCACTAACAAAAATACCCTCACCACAGATTTGAGAAACTGCTTCAAGCCACAAGATCTGAGAAATTACTATTCCAGACTTAATTTGATAGAATGTCATTCTTTCGAGGTCAACTACTGATGAATACTTGGGTGCTGTGTGGTTTGCCACCACCATCCCAGTGCATTCTTGTCTCAGTCTCTGCTCTCCCTCTACTCTTGTTTTGCAGTTACTCTAGATGTGCACGTAATGAGCACTGGGATTCAGGGAGGAGGGGAAGAGAAGGCTTAGTAGCTACTCACTGTCCAGCCTGGGCTGTGGCGTGGCAGCATTATGGACTTTGCATTTGCTACCTTTTATGTAAAAACATTACAGAACATACATCTAGCGTTTGTGTATATTGAAACCTTAGTGGATTGTACAGTTATGGAGGAGTCTAGTCTGATGCTGTGAAACAACAGGAGGATGTGGAAGTTTCCAGTGATTTACAGTGGGGTTGATCCTGCTCCAGTTCAGAAGAATGGAAAAATTGTCACTGTCTGGAATGGTCAGGGGTCAGAGTGGTGTCGCTGCAGCAGCGCTTGTGATGATCTCACTTTCTTACGGATCTAAACCATTGGCAAAAGCAACAGAGCTCTGAAGTAAACAAACAAAACCCCCATAGCAATAAAAGGCTAGCTTTATTCTGATGTTAACATCATATCGAGGGAGTAATGAGTCATCTACATTATTAATAATGTGCAGATTTTCAATACCAGCATGTTTTATTGTCATAAATCCCTGTTGCATGTGTAGGAGCTGGAGTACAGCCAAAAGGAGAGGAGGAGTAGAGCAGACCCTTGGTTTCATAGGTTAAAAAAAAAAAAAAAAAGATAGAAAGTAAATGAGCTCAATTCCTGTTTCTGTTTAAGTTGAAATGAAAACATCTTTTGACCTTGAAAAGGCCAATATTTCACCCTGCATTAGGATATTTTTCTGTAACATGCTTTTATATTTAGTGCTAGCCATTGAGAGCTTTGCCATCTTTGTAGATGTGCTGTGAGAGGCTTAACTAATCCTGGTAAAGAGCTTCATGAGAATGCAAGTCATGGACAATGCTGGTGACTGAGTATGCGTGGACATCTGTAAAGGAATCTTTCATGTCTGCGTTGTATTCCTAGGAATATTTTGTATTATGTGTTAATTCTGAAAGCTGTTGAATGTTAGCTACTGATTATTAACAAAGTTATTACATAGGTAGACCAAGTCACTCGTTCCAAATACACTGAACGAAGTAATGAACCTATGGTGACTTCCTGGCTCTAGGAGTTTTATCAATCGCATTGTGAAGGTAAAGATTTCACCACACAAATTCCTTGAATTTCACATAGTGCCAGAAAGGGTTTAAATGCAGATATTTTATTGTATGAGAATGTGCAGGCTGCACAGATAGATAGTAACCTGCTATGAAATTCTCAGTAAGCTGGTATAAAATGGGATTTATACTGGGCTGTAAACTGAATGGATACATTAACCAAAAGATCCCCATAGGGGAAAAGAACTGGGCCATGACTCTAGTGTAGCCTGAGGGTCAAGGCAGCAGCTGCAGAGCAATTGTTCTTTGTGTCATGCAAAATGTTCATCTTCTCTTGTTTCCACATGGGTATCTACAGAGGGAGAAAGATTTTATTCTCTAATAGTATTGGGGAAGTTATTCCAGTCATTTTCAAAGGGTAAACACATGATGTTTCTTATTAAGCTGTACTGTCAATTAAAAAAAAAAAATCGGAAAGAATCCTCAAGTTTGTTTAACTTTATTATGAAAAAGTAGATAATAGAAATGTCTTTCAGATGCAAGATGGTCATGTTAAGTCTCTAAATTAGTCTCAGTATCAAGATTGTATAAAGTGGGGTTCCATTTTTTGAGTTGGCTTTCTGAACTTCCTAAGCAAATTTGACAAATAGGTGACTAAACCAAAAAGCTGCAAATATAGGCATGTCTGTATGAACCAATATGGAATTTGCACAAGGAAAAGCTTGGTTTCAAATTTAGTGATTTGGTCTAAAATTTTACTTTTTATCACTACAATGTTTGCTGGTAGGAGCCTTCAGCTTCTACTTGACTTACACAAAAACGTGCACATGCGACACCAGTGTGTTTCTTGAAGGTGCTACCCCTGTGCTGGGCAATACTTGTGCTCTCACAGCCCTTTAACATCTGCATGCTCAGAACATCTGCAGCATATATCAGACATCTTCTCCCTTATGGTGCAGGGTCCCTTTAAAATCAGTTAGGGAAGTCATGTGAAATACTTTACAGTTTTTGGTGTCTGAGGACCTTTGCAGTTAGATTGTTTTACTGTGCTGCACTGTGTTTTTTTTTCTTTAATGAAAAATGCTTTTACTTGAAACAAAAATCTTTGTAGGAAAGCTTTTTGCTCAAAATCATGGTACACAACAGCAGAAACGAACATGTTAAAAATTAATTTTCACTTACAATCTCTTCACTTAAAGGGTAACCCATAATTCTCATAATACTCACTTGAACTTAATGTTTTCCTGTCTTCTAATGGACAGTAATTGAGAGGGATCCATCATCTAAATTATACTCTAGTGCAGAGAATCTCTTAGAAAAATGGTGCTATAAACTCGAATCTCTACAGTAAAAATCAATCCCTGGAAGCTGGTTAGTTTTAAGGAAAGATATTACCTGTTCTGCTAGACTTCTGTGTAGCTTTATTGTGTTTATATTAATTTGTGTATGGAATTTTAAGTCCATCATTTTTCTAATATGAAGTAAAATGATAGCCCTCATACTACCATTTTTTTGTTTGTTTGTTTCCACATAGTTCCATGGAAGAACGTGTCTTCATTGACGTAGCTGGGCACAGTATACAAGATTTTAAGGATATCCTTACAACATTAATTAACAAACACATTTTTTTTCTGCTGAGGGTTTCAAGAAGTATCCAAGAAATCCTTTCTTATTCACTTTGGGTCCATAACTTATTCTAGGTGACTACTTTTTAGTAGTTGTGGGAAAATCCTAGGAAGTAAAGCCTGAGGTAAGAATGCTGTGGTTCTTCCCTGCTGCACAAGGGGCTCTTCTCCAACTTGAATCCTTCTGTTGTAGCAGAACTTGGTCCCTTTCTGGTGAGAGATTACCAAAACGACTGTGGGAAAAGCCTACAGGACGTCTGGAGGAGGCCCCTAAGCCACGGGCTGTCAGATGTTTCAGAGTGTATTTTTGGAGAGGGATTATTTTGTACTAGACCAGTTGTTAGATAACTCCTCCTGACTGCTACCCAGGGCTTGACAACAGGATATATGGATGCTGCCCTACCACCATGCCTGTTCCCCAGTTCTAGTTTAATGTGATAGACAGACAGACAGACAGATAAAGAGATGCCCAGGTAACTGCTTCCCCAATTCCAGCTTCCAAACACTGTTTTCCCAGGTATTTGGTGCATTCCTTCCAGCTACCATCAATGTCCCATAGCTTCATTTCCCAAGTGGCTGGAGCAGCAGTCAGTGGGACCTAGGGATATTCACGTGCTGAGGACACCTTAGTTCTTGCTAATAGTTCTCCACGTACTTTCCATGTGTCTTTGCTTGCCAGTTACATTGAAACTGGGAGCAGGACAACCCAGGCGCTCATGACCACCATTACTGAGAAAGTTGAATACAAGAACATTAATGAGGGCCTTGAAACTATCATATGAACATCATCAAATATCCTTAGGTGTGCTTTAAAGAATGTGGTGCAAAACACTTCTATTTTCCATGTTTTGCAGCTGGAACTTTGAGATGTGGTAGAAAAAATTTCTTCAAAGTGATACAGGAAATCTGTGGAAGGCCCAGGAATAAATGCAGTCCTGAATCCCAGTCCAATGATTTAACTGGCAATTATTTATCTCTTCTGTTCATAGTCTTTTGCAAACTCCAAGGGCCAGCAGGGCTAGGTGAAAACTTTAGCAATATGTACTGGATACCATATTTGAAAATTATTAACAAATTCATCATACAAGACAGAAATGAGTCTCCTCTGACCAGCTGTGACCTTGAAATATCCTTCTCCCCTGACACATCTGTTTTCATTTTCAATAGCTGTGAGAAGCATCTTTCTCCAAGAAAACATGGGTATTCCTTTTGCCAGTTTGTAAGCAAAACACAAAGCAATTTTAAAAGCTGTCAGCTGCAATGATTTCTTCAGGTTAAAAAATACCCTTTGTTTTTCCAGTAACTACTAATGGTTTAAAGCACTTTCATAAAATTTTTCAGCACTTTGGGGAAAGGGCTCGTTTTAGATATCTTTATTAAAAAAACCAAACAACAAATCTCCAAAAATCCAGCAGCTTTGATATATGGATTTTTTTTTTTCCATTCCCCAGATTTAGAAAGAGACAGCCTGACAGTGTCTGATGCTGTTCTTCCTCTTGCCACTTACGTTTGCCTCCTCACAGACTATGATATCACAGCTCATTAATCAAGCAGCAGGCTGGCTCGAGTGAGATCAGAGCGTGGGCCAATGCCAGTGCTCCTTTCCTCTGATTCATCAGGTGATTTTTTTTTTTTTTAAATGTGGTCACCGAAGTGTATAAATAGGAAGAGTATTCAGTATTTTCTCCTCAGGCTGAACATAAAGGTTTCACTGAGATCAGGCGTAGAAGCTGGGCTGAGCATCTAAAGTAAGATTTGTCGAACAGATAAATAAGGTAGTGATTGCTAAAATACTGTGTAACTAGAGAGATTTTGTTTAAGGACATGATAAGGGAGTGTGTGCCAGCTTTTATAATGAAATGTGCAAATAAATAAGGAGTCATCACTTGCTTTGTGTTCTCATATATATAATCGGGACGGACCGATTTGCTCTGGTTTTTGTTAGTGAACTATAGAAGGTGGGTCACTAGCCGACGTCCAGGCCTACTAGCAGAGTTACCTGGCTGCAGAGAGAAAAGCCAAATAGTTCCAAAATTAGGCAAGATATTACCCTGAATGGATTAATTAGGAGGCTTTGGGTTTTGTCATGAACAGTAATCACATTACTATTTCCAAAGTATTGGAGAACAGAATCCCAAGGATAACTGTTGGCACTTGAAGAACATAAGTTGACGCTAAAGGAAGGCAAAGAAGATTTGGCAAAGAAACTCTGCTGGTTTACCTTGCATCTCTGTGTCCCCTGGCCAGTGGGGAAAAGAAACCAGGGAGGTGACTGAATTTATGCCCCATTTGCAAATGGTTGTTCATCATATTGGAGTCTTTTTTTTTTTTTTCCTCTTGAGGTGGAGCATCCTGGCTGAATGAGCATTCAGTCCCTTCCAGGGTGAGTGGTCTGTTCCAACGTGACAGCAGTGCTGGGGCATTCTTTCTGTTTTTCAGACATTCACTTAAATGTGACCTTCCCCTGTGCTAGTTTTGAAGAACTGCAGGAAAGGACCAGTCGGTGGTTAAGGACTGAACTGTTGCTGCCTCCCTGGCAGAGCAAAGGCTCTCGGGACAGGTAAGGAACTCAGCAAGGGGAGCAAGGAGTGAGCTCTTTACAGACTGCAGACGACAATCTGCACCTGACGGCGTCTGGGGTAACACAGAGGTGTACAGTGCAGTGTTTTCACTTTTCCAATGTCAGCACAAGATACACTGGGGAGTTTGTGGCATTGCCAGCAAGAACTAAGATGAGGCCCTACAAAGTGTGAAAAAATAGAATTTTGAATTAAAAGATGCATTTTTGTTTTAGTGAATGAAAATATCTTTGCTTTCCGGAACATCTGACTGGTCCAGGCTACTGAGTCTGTATATTCTCAGGGCAAACCAGTACTGATTGACAGGGAGTTTCCAGGTGTTGATTCTGACTCCTGAACGAGCTTTTTCTTTTCATTTTGTTGGCAATAGCATGGCAGTAGCTTAGCTGCAGCTGAGCTGCATGAGGCAACCCGAGTGTTATCCCGTGGCACAACGGATTCATGAATCGTGGATTTGAGGATGAACTGCTGTCAAATCAGCTAGAATCTAGTTCTCAAACAAAATCCCCTTTCTTCCTGTATCTCGATTACTATGAGTTTGTCTACTTTTCTGCTTTTCTATTTACTGTGAGCTTTTTTACTTTCTTCCTGTGCGTTCCATTTCTTTGTTGCAACCCCTGCAAAATCCTTTCTTGCCTACATTTCCAGCTTTTTTATTCTTCAAAGAGCTCATTCTTTCCTGCTTCAAAAAATTCAGTCTCTGCATTCAACCTTTTTCACACCTCTGTCAGGACCATTCTACCTGCTCATGCCTGTGATTTCTCCTGTTTCCTTTGAAGCCAGCCAAGTCCATTTTCCCATGTGTCCATAGTTTTATTTTCTCTTCTTTCCTACAGAGAATCCTGGTCTATGTCTCTCTGTTTCTTGTGACTTAATCCCTTATTTAATATCTATTTCTGATGTGCACCTTTCAGGGAATTAGCGCACAAGCCTTAAGTAGAAAGCTATAGATGCATAGCAGTGTTTATGTTAGTATAAAAAAATGATCAGGTAGACTGGGGAGAAAAAAGGGTCTTGGCCAGTTCAAGTCTTTGATTGTGCATTATGTTACTTCTTCTTTCCACTCCGTACTCGGCTGTATGCAGTCTCAGATACTGAGCTTTTTAGGCAATCTGATTAAAAACATTTGTACAGCACCTTACACCAAATACAGCCCAGGGGATATGGTCAGCCTGGCCGATCAGCAGCATCAGTAGCTGTCTGCATGCCTCCAGCATTTAGAGGCTCTGTTCCTTTCCCCACTACGTCAAATCAAAATGGTCTGTGCTTACAAAGATTTAAATCAAAGTTGAATTTGGCTCATATTTTAGCAAAACATTCCTCCTAAAGTATTGCAGTGAAGTCAATACTCTTATTGTTTCCTGCTGTGTCTTTATTTGCATGTTAATGGCAGATTATTGTTGTCTTTTCCAGTGTACTTCCCCGGAGACACTATGCATGTTTTTATTGATTAGTTCCTCTTCATTTAACATTTAAATGGATATTTTCAAATTGGTGCAAAATTATAATAGTTTGTTTGCTCAAGGCATTTAACTGTGGTATTAGCAGAATCGTCCAAGTCTGCTGATTATGCGTGCTCCGTACAAAAGAGTTGAAGAACTGCAGTGCAGACCTGCAATTAGGTCTGAGTTACACAAGCAAATGCATCCTGGGCCAAAAGCACCCATCATCTCATTTATCTTCCTCAAACTTTAGTGCAGGTGAAGTGTGAAAGCAGAAAGTACGCATTAATGTAAGAAGAAAATATATCTGAATTTGTAAGCTTCAAAAAAGTTATTAATCTTTTTTCAATTTATGTAAATGTTATATGCTGATCTTATACATTATCTAAGTTGTCTCTTTCTGTTGTTGTAGAAAATTGGGAGTGGAAGTTTTTTAAAAAACAAGGTTTTATTAGGTGAGCATGCATGCACTCATTGCATGCAGTACTGAAAATTTTGGCTACGTGAACATGCACTGTAATGATTGGTTTGCAGCTTTAGAAATATGGCTGCACCCTCACCAAATTACATAAAACTTATCTACCTCCTAAGTAACTAAATAGAAGTGTAAAAGCTGAGGTTTTAGCAAATAACACTTTATATTTACCTAGTGGTGGGTTTGGGGTCAGGCATGTAGGGACCATTTATGGGATCTACTGGCCTTGCAAATTGGCTTTCCTCGTTGTTTCTGCGAGGGCTGGCAGAAACGAACAATACGGCTTCCCTGTTGTTTCTGAGAGGCCCAAAGGTATGGTCATCATTGCCTTGTTCCCCCTGAGTTAATCTTACTTCTAGCTGGCACTTTTAAATAGTCTCAGGGTGGCACTGGGTACCTGCTAGCAGATCCCAGTCATAACCTGTTGAAAACACAAGTGGCACTAGACATTTTCACCATAGACAAACCCAAAAATTCTCTGGCTGAATTCAACTTCATTAATTAGAGTCATAGTATCATTTAGGTTGGACAAGACCTTTAAGATCATTGAGTTCAACCGCGCCAAACCTTACAGAGAGTCTTGTGGTCTTTTTTTTTTTTTTAATACACTTGTCTTCTTTTCCCTGTGCTAAGGTGCAATAAATATAAGTATTCCGCTCAACAGCTTCGGCAAAAAACCAGTTTTGCCGAAAAGGTCCTTCTGGGCTGAGCAGGGTGTCCTGCTTGGAAAGCATCCTGGGGCTTGAGAGAGAAGGTGCTACCTCTATCAGTACATTCTGCTGGTGTGTTTCTTACCTCACAGTGTGTCTTGCTGTTAATGTTTAAGCAGATTGTATATCTGAAACTAGAAGGTTATGAACAATCCTAAAGCCATGACAGAATGGGCTCTTTGTGGACAAGGAGGGGGGGGGAAATACAGTTCACCTATTTGGAGGAGTTAAGTGGCAAAGCTCTGGGTGATCTCGGGGTGGGATGGGTGCCCTGTGTACCTGGCCCACACAGGTAACTCTCTGCCCCTCAGGGGAAGGTGGAGGTTTTCACCCAGTTCTGTGGAATTGGTGGAACGTATATGCTAGAAAAGCTTTGTACAAAGAAAACCACTTCAGGTTTCAAATAAATGGAGTTGGCATATGTTTGCTAAACCCGGCATATTCCTTGGATGTCTAATCACATGTTCTTTAAAACCAACATTTTAATGCACTGTGATTATTTCACAGGGTGCATTTGTATTTCTTTGCACACTTAAATGGCTGAATGTCAGTTCTGCTTGGGCGGCTGTAAGAAAAGGTATCCAGAGTCCCTCCTGGGCTGGGCTGTTCAGGAAGCCACAGCCACAGGAAGATGAGGGGTCCCAGCTGCCACTCTGCAAAGCCTTGTGTAAGGAAGGAGCAAACGCAGAGCTGGAGTCCTTCCTCTGGCAGGTGTCTGTTGTACAAGAGGACCTTACAGATCTCTTTCCTTTACGCATTATAAAAGAGTCCATTAAAGTTGGTTTAAAACAATTGGACCAGGTCTGTAACAGCTAAAGCCTAGAAAACCGAGGCACTTCAGTCATGGTTTACTGTGACACAAACCCACACGTTCCTTACAGCATCTGAAATTATGTCATGATTGGATAAAGGTAGAGGTTTTGCCTTTAACTCTGCATTTCCTGGCTGTTGTCAGCTTAAAGTAAGCCCTAATGTTATTTTAATGTAGTTTGGTGTGTGGAGTGCATCAAAGTAGGTTATATATTGATTGCTCAAACCTCAAAGCTGTGGAGGTAAATCTCTACTGAGAAGTGTCAGAACTTCAGTTAATACACGTATTTATAGGCATAAGATGTCACTATTGTGCTTACTGCAGAGATAACATTTGTGTTGAAATTTTAATGCCCATAATGTTTAGCCTTTCTAGGCTATGGCAAGCTAATCAAAGAACCTTCTCTGGTATATAAATCACAGCACACTACTGAAAATTGTAGACAAGATAAATCAAGATTTTCAATCAATTCAGTCTTCAATCATTCTTTCCAGCAGTACGGAAAATATAGTCCATGTTGTACTTACAGTTTGATAGCAAGGAGATGTTTAACATCAAGGCTGGAGATTAATGGTGACAAGTTATATTGTGGAGAATGTGAAAGGGTGTTTGGACTGAAACGCTAATTTCTAGATTGATTTAGAACTCCATAATTGAGACCATAAATCAGTGCTAAAATCAACTGGATTATGCAAGCTAATACTCTAGGTCAGCATGTTCAAAAACTAGTCCACAGTTTCAAAATGTTGAAATTAATGTATGAAGGGAAACCTGGTTTTGCACAATGTGTTATATTCTTGAACTTTGGCAGCGTTCACCACAACTAAAGGTGAAGAAAAAGAAGAAAAGGTTTTTTTCTCTTAATTTTCACAGACTGTTTCTCTTATTTTGGAGAATTATGACATGTATTTATTAAAATATTATTATTATTTATCTAATAAATAAAGGAGATGGTTTATTTGTAATGAACACCTTATTGTACGGTTCAGTCTCTTTTGCCGTTTGTGAGTTATCTGCATACAGGTTTTGACCTTCAACATTTGTTCATTATATGGAAAGATTTATTTGAATACATTCCAGCCTATGGGCTGCACTTACCTTGAAATCAGAGTTTATCGGTGTCTGCTGTTTATTCTGCATGATTGGTCACCAAGGGCATGTGGTTGATTTTTTTTTTTCCTGTTTCTGTGCTGAAAACCACAGAAAGCTTTTAAGCTGGAGCTACTTCTGCCTAGAAATTTAGGTCCACAGTGGGTAATGAAGTACAGAGTAATCATTATATAGTTGAAGTCTTCTCCAGTATCAATAATGGAAGTGTGTCCAAGCAGACATTTTCTGTGCTAACTGGAAAGGAAAAGTGTATTTTTTTTTTTAAAATTGTTTTCACAAAGGAATTTTTTGTGCATTTACCAGTGGAGGGCTGCATTGGTAAGCTTCCCACAATTAAGGTCTAACTTGTCTCACACCAACTTTTTCTCTTAAAGTGTAAGGGAAGTGCATAGCTGGTCAGAACTACATTTCCCAAAATACAATTCATCTAAAACAAAATAAAAAAAAAACACCAACAAAAAACTAAATCACATGTGCTGGTGTGAGCTGCCAAAGTGGCATGCTGGGAGTTGTAGTTTTGGCTGGCAAAGCAGCTGCATAAAACCCCAAAGGTGGCTGTATGTAGTGTTTTATCAAGTGTAATTTCTTTGGGTTACCCTGTGAAAGACTTTTGGTTGAGTAATGTCTGTATGAATCAATGGGACAAAAAATCGTACATTCAGAGATTTTGAGTGATTCATTTCCCTTCATGTTATAGGTGGCTCTACAAATCTGATGGAGCAAAATGGTTGACTGCCCTGGGTGGACAAGAGGAAAAATGCATCATGATTTTGGCACAATACAATTTTGTACAGATTAGAAAATACTCTGCTAATGAGGGGAATTCCAGGCATGTACAGGAAGCATATTTCAATAACCCACGATTATGTTGGATTTCATGTAAAGCTATTTGTTTGGCTGCCAAAGTGTTTGATGGTGTGATGCCAACTGTAATATATTCAGAACACAGGCTGAAAAAAACCCTCCAAACTTTGATGCTTGATGAGTTAATAAGATGGGAACACAAAGAGAGAGAACCTTGACAACCTCAACATGAATAATTAAGGTAAATAGACATACTGTTCTGTATTGTGATTAAAACATAAGGAACTTTTGGGCATTACATAGCTATCTAGAAATTCAAAACTTCTTAAAACAAAAGCATGTACTGTAGTATCTATTATCTAACTATTACACTACAAAATTTATTATGAGCTGACTGACTTGCTGCTCCTTTGTGGAGGGAGCATGCTGCCATTCCGGCGTTATTTCCAGCCTCAGAGAATTACTGGCATCCTTTGAAAATACATGGAAATGAAAGTCACTGCCATGTTAAAGTTTTCAAGAGAATCCTTGATAGTTTATAGAAGTGGGGCAAATATAACAAATTATATATCTGAGTATATTATATGCACTTAGGAGTATATGGCAGAGTTTTGCGAGTACCATAACCTGTAAGTTCATACTTGAAGCGATAACTGGAGCTGTGCCAGAGTATCCAAAGCTCTTACAGAGGAGTGAGATGTTGACAAACGGTTGTAGGAAAAAAAAAATTGAAAAAATAAGAGGAGTAAATACAGTAAGTTGCATTGTTGCTGGATGCTGAAAGAGCAACATGTACAATAAGCCACATGTCCATGACTCCCAGCCACAGAGCTGTCATTTCTTAAAACCACAGGTGGTGGGTAAGGACTGGCCAGAACCTGAGCCCAGGCATCTCTATTTCAAGTCCTGGTTTTAAAACTATTTGAAGCAAAAGCCTGGCTATGATCGCTATCGCTGCCTGCTGGGAACCTTCCAGGCTGGGTGCACCTGGGTGAACGCAGATTTCTGAGCCGTGTGCCAGGTGCTGCTCCCGCCCTGTTCCGACGGGTGCACGGGGAACTGTGGCAGCCCGGAAAGCCCAAGAGCGAGGTGCAGAGAGGCAACAGGACTGTGGAAAATTAGTGAATTCCCCTTTACTTTGGTTCTGGAGGCTGGGACAGAGACGATCGCCAGGTCTGCATGTGTCAGGGCTTCTTCTCCTGACCTTTCCCAGGGCTGGCTGAAACAGCCTTGGCCCTGGGGTGGGAGCAGTCCCCCGCACGAGCTCACCAGCACGGCACTCCAGGCATATGCCAGAAATAAGAGAGTGTAACAGCATCTGCAGCCCTGCTCTCCCCTTGGGTCCAGCATAATGAGTGTGGCCAGGAAAGGAGGGTGTGGTGTCAGCCAGCTGCCGAATTAATTAATTGGGAGCTGGAAATACATGGATTGACTCAAGGGCTGCTTTGGGGTGTGCACTGGGGGATGGATTTGACACTGACCAGAGCCAAGGAGCCACAGGCTGGGCTGATAGCAGCTGGTATGCCCTTCTGAGGTGACCTTCTGAGATATCGCTGAGGGCCTGGCTCCCAAAATAGTTTTAATAAGTTGCAAATTTTTGTCATTGTTAATTGCTTTGTTTATAATCCAAATCTGCAGGGCCATTTCGTTTTAATGAGTCCATTGTCAAACTGCAGCTAAAACATTAGTCTGATGTCCATTTTCATTGCCTCTTCCTGGGATATGGTGTAAAAATATAAATAACTATTTCCTTTCTCTGGTGAAGGAGCAGCAGGATCTGTGGAGAGCAGGACTGTACAATAAGAATAATATAGAGACTAAAATACAGAAGGGGACTCTGCAGCACTGTGTCTCCCTCCTGCCTCCATCATGAACTTTTTGTTTAGTCTTAGTGAGATCCTTTGAGCTCTGCATAGCTCCTTTTCTCCACATGTGTAAAGGCTGATCTCCTGGATTACGAACCACAGAGGTATAATAAGGTGTGTTCTTCTCATGTCAGCCTCTCCAGAGAAGGTGCTATGGGAAATGAAAGAGGCAATTTTTATTTTATTGTGTCATTCAGCACCTAGCATTGGAAAAATTCTGCTGCTGCAGGTTTGCTCTCTGCAGAGGTTGAATCTCTGGCATGGGGATGAAACAAATTCCTAGATAGATGCATGATTGTGCCGAGATAGGGCTCACGGTAGCTAGAATGCGCGTTTGTTGTTTTAACCTAGAGGGCTGTGCTGGTTCACCCACACAGCTGAGGACTGGAGTGGTGTCTCACGCTTCATGAACAGGATCATGTGCACTGCAGCATCTTCAGAGACAGTGAGCAGAAGAGGTTGGATAGGGAGATGTGATCGGCTCATTCTGCTTCTGAGTAGTAGAACTATTGTATTTTCTCTCCCTTTTAAACGTGTGGTTTCCCCTCTGGTGTGTGTTGGAGGTGATGTGTTAGATGGGGACACTGAAGCTCTGCTGGCCTGCACCTCAAGGACAAGTAGCACCCTCTGTCCACTGGCTCTGCCTGTTCCCTGAGGAACTAATGGAGGGGCAGGAGGAGACACCCAGACATTCAGCGCTAGACAGGTGATTTACATCAGAAAGCTTCTTGAAATGCACCAAAACTAGAAAGTCACCAGTTCCTGCTGCCCACCTTTTTCTTCTTCTGGAGGTCACCCTCCTTGGATGAAGACTGCAAAGATGCCCACGTAGCAGCTTCTTGGCAGCTGCTTCTGTGGATCAGGCGTTGCATACCATTGATTTCAGCTGAAGCTGATGTGCCAGGGTGTAAACAATGGCACTTGGCTATAGCTGCTGCGGTCTGCTGATGGCAGAAGAACCCTGTGGGTAGCTCGGGCTGTGCTAGTGCCAGTGCCTGAGTTTCATAATCTGTGCAGAAATCCCAAGTGTAAAAAAAATCTCCCTTATCCAGGATAATGGGGTGGGGGGAGGAAGAGAGAGGTGTTGTGATAACCCAGATAAAGCCAGAAGAGAGACAATGCAAAGCCTTTATAAATTAGGGCATGAGAACAAATTTAGTACCTCTGCTTAGAAAAAAAAACCAACCAAACACTTCTTTTTAGAGAACAAGAGCAGCGCTGATTGGAACAATGCAAATTGTGCCAAAGTTGACAAACATGGAAAATTACTTGATCCTTTTATTTGTTCCTAAACCTTGACAGTATTTCAGTTTCTATGGAAATGCTCTCTTAGGGATGAAACCCTTCTCATAATGGGAGGGTCATCCAAGGCGGGCTTGGGAAGAGAAGAGGAGAGGTTACTGATGGGGTTCCTGAGGCCAGATTCTTCCATGACACACAAGGCTGTGGGCTGGCCCGAAGCTGGAGAGGACCTAGCAGCCAGGTCTGTGTTCCGCCCGATGACAGAGCCTGTCCTTGGGTGGGTGAAGGTGGGCAAGGGGTGCAGGCAGCTGTTGCCACAGTTCCAGCCACTGACTGAACATCTGGGGAGCTGCCAGGAGCACACACTGCTGAGGCTCTTGAGTCTGAAGTTGTATCGCTTAACTTCCTAGGACATCGTGCGTGTTTGTGTACCTGCAACAGCCATTTATAAATCAAGTAGAAACCTGGCATGCTCCTCAGCCCGCATATGAAAAGGGAATTTCAATCCAAGACGGGGTTTGCCACGATGTTGCAATAATTGTTCTTTTCTGTGCATCATTTCTATAAGGCTCTGTCAATCAAAAAGTTCAATGTCTTCATTATTCTGTAGGTGCATGTCATGCTTGAGGGGAACACTAGCAGGCTCAGTGTTGGGACTTGCCCTGAAACAGCAATAGAGGTAGCTTCACCAAGAATCAACAGAAGCTTATCTGTACTACAGGTCTTTTCTGGAACGTCAAAGTAACATCTTAAGTTCAGAAGCCCTTAATGAACACAGCAGACCAAATTCTGTTTCAGAATATGAGCGTGCGGCTCCCATTGAAGTAAATGGGCACTCTGCCTGCATCTGTGATAAGGATCTGGCTTGTAGCAAAGCTTAAAGAGGTATACACTGGGTTTCAATGGACCGTCACCTACAACAGAATTTATTTTTAAGCTGTTTTTAGTTATTCCTAGTGTAGCAACAGGAAAACTTCTCTTGTTTTGCTTCTACATCTGCGTACCGGTTTAATAAGGTATAGAAATGGAAATAAAGCAGTCCAACCAGATAGTGTATTGTGGTTTCTTTAAGGCAATGTCAAGATATTTTACAAGCTTGCAAAATTACATTTATTACACTCCAATCATCTGGCAGACCATAAACACTCCTGAATATTTCTGTTGCAGGAACGGCAATTTTTTTTAGAACCTAGATAGGGAATATGAGTTTGTTTGAAGAATGAGTGAATTTACCTAACATCTTTTCATTTTCCTTTAATTTGGCCTGTTTGGCCTTTAAGAGCTGTGCCTCCAACATCTGTTTTTTCTTTGCTGACACCATTCAGGCAAGTAATCAAGGAGAAGTCTGCCATTGCTTTGCGCTGCACCGAAGTGTGTTTGTATATGTTTGAAAATTACAAACCTTTTCCAAGAAGGAAAAGGGTGAGATGTAAGAAAGAAACAGTGAAACAGGATTAACAAGGTAACAAATAAATTCCAAAAGTAATAAGTCAAAACAATGGAAGTTAAAAAAAATCCCCCCCCCCAAAAAAAAAAAAAAGTTATAATAAGGAAATATATGTAAAGAAGCAGTATAAAACTTAGAAGTGTGATGCCATTTTGTCTCGCAAACACAGGACTTTTTGGGACACCATACCTGTGTTTGAAATGTGACACAGTAATCCTAAGGTAGAAAGTGAGTGTGGAGCCCAGCCACCAGTCCTGTGATGCTGCATCCTTTAACACTTTTACTTCTGAGCATGCCAATCTTTCTCCTACAGCAGAAGATCGGTAGTTCTGACCCAGAATCAATGTCCATAGTTCTTGGGCACCACTGAAATGTGCCACTTGTTCACTGTGCGTGCAGTTCATAGGCAAGTGTACTATACAAATCTGAACAGTCTCATATGCTAAATCAATGGAGAAAGCTAGAGCTGACGCAGCCTTTCATGTACTGACGTTTGGAGCAGCCTGTGACACGAGTGAATAACAAAAGATAATCAAAACAAAATCTTAAAGTTCTTAAAGACTTAAAGTTTTTCTTAAATTCAGAGTTTAAGACTTTAGTATTGTGGTGAGCAGGTTTGACGCCACTTTCAGTCTGTGAGCATGCCAAGTGTGGACTGGGTATTTCTTCAAGACTTGGAATAAATTGTGGGTTTGTGTATATAGAATATGCTATACAATATAGGTGATATAGCTCTATGATAGGCAAAAGCAAAAGTAAGAAAGAAGAAAGAGAAATCTCAACTCACAAAGTTGCAAACATTTATTATTTTTGTGCTTTATAATTTATAAATGGATCATGCCTATTACTTTGACTTGTTGGAGGTACTGCTTCTCTCAGTAAGGTTATATGACAAGGCAGAATGTGTATAAAACCTCTGGACCAAGACAGAGGCATTTCAGTTCCTGTTGTCTAGGTATGTTTGGGGAATACAAGTGGACAATCTTCCAGAAAAGGCTGTGCCAATCGCATATAAATGGGCTAATGTGGAGCCAGTAATGAGAAAGTAGTTCCACCAACAGCAGAATTTATAAGGTCTAATTTTTTTTTTTTTTTCAATGAATAGCCCCAGCTCTCAGCTTATACAAGCAAAACTGGAGCTTTTTCTTCACTGGAGCATTTGTAATACCTCCCTTCTTTTGGATTTTCCACCAATATAATTGTGCTATGTCCTTTCGCACAGTGGGAGCAAAAGAGTCATTCAAGTACCTGTCCTCGGGGTGATTGCCCACTTCCCTCAAGGCATTTATGAACTTTACATTTTGGAATCTCTGCACCACTTTCAGATAAGACTGAAATTTTCTAGCTTTTTTAGTGGTTATGAGGAACTGGATAAACATTGCTTCCTTGATACAGCAAAGTACAGGAAGAGTAGAAGAAAACCTCTAACAACAGCAACACAAATTTTTATGAGCTGAAAAAGATACGAGGGAAAAAGCTTTCAGAAATGGCAGAAAAGGAAAGATGCTTTATATGCTGAGCTTGCAACTTAAAATGCTTGAAGAGAAACACACATATCAGCAAAAGTGCTGAGAAATAGTATCAATGAATGCTCTAAAATGACAGGAGAATGGTATACGTGTTGGAGTTTGTATATCATACTGTTTTCAGGCATCTGAGCTTGTGCGCCCACATAAAAAGCACCCAAAGTCACGTACTGTTTTGGGAACTTTGCTTGGCAGTATCCGTAATATTTTTCGTGGTGAAAAGGTGATGTATCAGACACACTGTTATGCTGAGAGCACTGCATGCTTGATTTGGGATCAGATGGAAAGAGACTGGTGAGCCGTGATTGCAGAATCTGTGGAAGATGGTAGGCTTGCATTTTTCACTCCAAGGAGGACACATGTGTTTGCAAGCTTTTATGGAATTAATATTGGCAGACATAAACATACTCTGGTTCTCAGAAATGTAATTGTGGCAAATGAAAGTCTGTTTCAAAATATTTGTAGCATGATTTAAATACACTGAAAAGCAGGTAAGTGAAACAGTGCAAAATAAAGGACCTGAGCAGAACAGCTTTCCTCACAAAAATATAATAGGGATGATTTAGAGATATGATTATTATTAATAAAACTTGGGGAAACAGAGTTATACAATGAACCTATCACAAAGCCAAAGCTTAAAAGGTGCCCAGACTATTTAACAGATCAGAAAATGTGAGCAAAGAACGATTTTTGCAAGGTGTTACCATATTCTAGTAAAAGACAGGAAAAGGAAGAAAGGATAAACATTGAAAAAAAATCCCTCATCATCCCCTGACAATGACTTGTCCCCAGCTCTGATGGATTTTTGAGAGTCAAATGGGGTTTTGCTTACAGGAACTTTTGTCCCACTGACTTTTCTGTTAATCTTTCAAATACACCCAGCGCAAGTTCTTGCAAGGACCCTGAGTCCTAAACCAATACTGTTACCTGCTTGATGGCTTTAATAGTCCCATGCCTGGGACTTCTGCCAGGAGAACATATGAGTGAAGTGGGGACGAGGATATTTGTTATCCATCCACGCAGAAAGTATTTCCACCAATTATAAAAATAAAGCAAAACTGAAAGAAAAGGAGGTATTAGAGAGATAGCGTAGATGAACCAGTCAAGAGGATTTAAAGAATGGTGGGGGATAGCAGTTGGGTTTTTTTCCCAGTGCTTCATGGTCTGTGATACCTTAAAAAGGCTGGGAAAATGCATATTTTTGTCTTTGTAAAAAGCACTCCCTAAAGGTGGGGTTCAGCCTGGCCTGTGCACTCCTGATCTTAGCTTGATAAATGTCAGCCCTCAGGAGCACCATCCAGGAGCCACCCAGGTTGTTGCCCACAACTGGCTGCTGATGTCTACCCGGTCTGAGCTTCACAAGCTTTCCTTCCAGGTTATCCCTGCCTCTGCTCTGCTCAGGAGCTCACCCAGGAAGACCCTGAAAGTTTTGGCAACTATATACAATAGCAGAGCTGATGCTTGAATATAGTGTCAAGGAATCATCAAAGAAGGATGACTCTGGCTCCAGGAATATATATCAGCCCTAGTTTCCTCAGTTTGGAAGTTAAAAGCAGTAGGGAAAAATACAAGTGTTCACCCAGACTTTTTTAACAGCTCTGGAGAGGGGAGCAAGGCTGTTTTCCTATCTACCGTGTTTTTTTCCTGCTGTCTCATTCTGGTTAATTGGGTAACTCTTGTTTCTTTGAAAGCACTTTGATTCGCCATATGAACGCTGGAAGTATAATAAAATCAGGCTGTTTAAGAGTGTGTCTGGAAATGGTGATAAACAGTCCCTTCTCTGCTCTGTGGTTCGTTACATCTATGGATTATGGTGAGTTCCCAACCACTGCTGGAGGCCAGCTGAATACAGTGTGCTACGGAGGTGTTGATTATTCATTTTTTTTCTTGGGACATTCACCAAGTTTATTAAACCAAAGGCATTGTGCAATGTGCGATCAAAAAGTAGAGAAATAAGGGCATGTGCTAGGAAGGAGCGTTCTTTCTCCTTGCATCAATCAGCTTCAGGCACCCTCCCAGTGCAGGCAGCCCGGAGCGGGAAAGCAAAGAGAGTGAGTCCGTGATCAGAAGAATTTTGCTGTCCTCAGGACATCAAGCAAAGCAATACTTGCTGAAAATTTTCTAAGAAAAATGAGATGGAAGTTCACTTGCGCTGAGTTGTAACCCTGCGTACGTGGTGGGATGAGGGAGGGAGTAATGCAGGTGAAGGGTGATGAGATAGTTTTGGACCATGGCTGCGTCTGGACAGTGCGATGTGTGCTGGGATCTACCCCCAGTGCGAAACAGCTTAAGGGTGCCGTGCCAGCAAATAACAGCTGTTAATGGAGCTAAACGTGTCAAAAAGATACGGAGAATGCATTTTGATGGCATATGTCTCTTCAACCCTGCTTCCAATTTTTCCAGTCCCAGGTTTAACCCTTTGAACATTGGACCTTGGTAGAACACAGGGGTTGTTCTTTTCCCTAGTATTATAGGACAAAATATTATGCAAACTTATTTGGGGGGTGTGGGGGTGGTAAGAAAGGGCAAACATCAACTCATTCTGAAAGGAATAGCATTAAAGTGGCCAGTGTCCACCAACCCTCAGAGCCACGGGGCTGGCAAGGGCTGGGCTTTGGGGAGATTTTTTGGGGCTGCTTTTGAGCTTGCTCCAGCTTTGGGGAGTGGGAAGAAGAGTCTCCCTGGGCAGAGTAGGTGTAACGCCTCCTTGGCGAGCATGTAAAAGCAGTGTAAGCCTATGCTGATCCACTTTGGTAACACACAGCCACATCTCAGGGAAAGCTGTTGGGGGTTGCGTGTCTAACACTGTCAGGGCCCTTTAAAACTCCCAACCTTCATGTCTGAAATCACAAACAATCACATTTTGCTATTTAGAGGAAAAGTGCAGTGGACTTGGTTATTTGATACTAATTATTTAGTAGGTATAAAAGTGTACTCAAGTCCCTAATCTCCTTTCTGAGCAGGCAGGCATGCTCATGCTCACATAGTTGCATAACTTGCCCATCTCCAGTTGACAAACCCTTCTAACTTTGTTTTCAGATCTAATGCACACACACACACACACACACACACACAGACACAGACAAGCTGTGTGCATAGCTGGCTTGTAGTTGATCTTGCTGTTAACCTCATCCTCTTTTTCTCTGCTCTTCCTGCAGTTTGTTGCCTGCTTTCCACGTATGTTTTAAATACCAGCTGTTGAGGAAAGGGCTGCTCCATCATTTGTGCAATGCCTGGCACTTTGTTCAGGGCTTTTGGGAAAATGAATGAATGAAAACGTTCAGGACTGAGTTTTTTTACTGACTTACTTGAGATGTAAGAGAATTTCACTGCTAGCCCCCTCCCTGCATCTGCCTCTTTGTCTCTCTCCATGCAACTACGTACATATACATCTATATATGTATGTGCCTATATACATCTGTGCGTGTTTGTGTGTGTGGATATTTGCATAGCCACTACGTGGTACCAGGAGGACATAGCAGAGATCCTGGATGCTGTGAGACAAACACAGCTTGCTGTTCATACGAGTTGTGAAAGATTTCTCATTGCCAGGTCTTTTCCTTTACTCTTCACCTCTTCCATTCGATGAAAACTGACCAAAGTCAGTGGGATCACGGAAGATTCAAATCAACATAAAACCTGGGCTGATACTGGGAATTTTTGCTGAATTAGGCATAAATTAGATGTTATCTCCCAGCCAGTTACGGTGATACTGAAAGCAGATACTTCAAACTGTTTGCAGTGTGTGAGAGCGTCTAATCTTCTTTCGTATAATTTAAAAACCAACCCAGGGACAGGGTTGTGGTTTCAAGTTGTAGATGGAACAGACACCGTATTTATCTGGGTGCTGAGGAGGTCAAGGAAATAAAGCAATCTCCTTTCAGCTCCCTGCGTTATTATCACAAACAATAGCCTGCTGGCACAAAACAAGTTTTAATTGATTGTTGTTATTGATTTTACAGGAAGCAAAGCAGAAGAAATACAACTTGATTTTTGCAAGCCATGGTGACCTGAAAAGTACAAAGGAGAAAAAGGGATTATAAAGCCCTCTCATATTTTGCTCAGTTCTGTGAGTTCGCAGCTGAGCACTTCATAAAAGCCCTTTCCATTAAATCTCTATTTATCTATTTTGACCGTATAGATTTTATATGATCTCCATCTGAAAGTTTTATTCAGATTTTCCATTTTGTGCTGTCATTGTGCAGATCAGTCTTGTTCCTTACGGCCAGTAATTCAAACACAGCTCTTCCTCCTCTCCCTTTCTGCCTGCCTCAAACCCACATGGGGAGGAAGAAGCTGCACAAAGTTTTAGCATTGGTACAATGACTTGCTCCTTTCTGCTGATCTTCACTTTCTGGAGCATCTTCTGTTCAGGTTGAACCCTGGGTATGGGATTTTTTTCCGCTCATGCTGCTCTACCAGGGCATGGCTGGGAGTGGAGGTCCTGGGCTGTGAATAATCATGGGCTACCAGAATAATCAAAGCCACCCAGTTAATTAACCCAGGTGGGCTGGCTGCTGTTCTGGGGGGGGGACACACCATAGCTGTAGTAAGCCTTTTGCTTTGGTCAGGAAGGAAGGACTGCGGGTTGCTGCTTAGGTCCTCTCGAGCTTCCCTTGGGCAGACCAGGAGCCTAGTGAAGTGGGTTAAGAGAGAGGGTTTTTTTGGTGATGAATAAAAATTTTTTTGCAAATGCTGAGTCGAAAGAAGAATTTTCTCACCATTCACTCTTACATGTTAATTTGATGGATTTTTGGGGTAGGTGTGTGACAAGAGGAAGATGTTGACGGAAATAGCAGTGCCTGGCACTTTTACAAGAGGAGGCAGTGATTCCTTGAATTGTAGGTAGACTCTAAATGTATGTATGGAATTAATTAAGTCTCATGAAAAGCATAATTCCACAAAGCTTTAAAATTATTAACAACACCGAAAATGTTATCATGGATTTTACTATGATCACTATTAATCCAGTTAATATTATAATTAATAGTATTATCAGCTTACCCAGTATCTATCCTCAGGGTCTGTGTAAAGTGCCTTCTGAAAGCAGAACACAAAGATGTTTACAGCTGCAAAGATCTGAACATTAGAGTGTAAGCTGCTCTTTTTCTTTTCTCCTTTCTTACATTAATTCTTATTTTATTGTGACTTGTAATATTTATACAACAGTAGTAAGAAACCTAGAGTCTTGTTTACAAACATGTACATTCTGGTGTTTATTCCTTTACTTACATTTGCAAGATTTTCTTCTTGGCAGGATGGCTAAAAGCTTCCTCTCTTCCAAAAAGAATAATTGAAATAGTATGTGTGACTCTAGGAGCTGGGCTTTGAAGGAAAACATTGAGTTTTTACACACCCTGTTTTAAACTGTTTAGTTATTTACAAATCATTGGTTTTAAGGGAATGAAGAATGATGAATTGTTATCCGTATCCCAAAATGAAATCTCCTGTGGCATTGCTTTACTCAGAGCCCTGGTATTTCTGTCCATAACAACTTGGCAACAACAGTCTTCTCAGACTGATATACAAGAAAAAAAGGAAAAAAAAAAAAAAAGATTTCTTTTTGCTTTTGCAACACCCACCCAACTTTCCCACCAAGTGATCTGTTGTTAATGTGCAGGAAATCCCAATGAATGCACATCATTTGGTGAAAGAATGACAGCAGACACCACAGCTATCCTTAGCAAGCATCCACCTGCTCCCGTGGTGTCTTTTTAAAGCAAGTTCAGCTTACCTCTTCTCCTCTAAGTTTTCCTTTGCTTAATTGCAGGTGATGATTCCAAAGAAGCCTTCACCTGTTTGAGTGCGCTTTCATCTTTCTAGACAAAGCAGGCTTGGGCTTGGTGCTTGATTTGTGGCATAGTTAGGGCCTTTGGTATTAAAGGCGTTGGGATCACCCTGAGGCTTTTAAGGTTTTAGGGTTAAATTGATGAGCGTGTATAAAATGTAAGCTTTGTTGTTTGGCAGAGTTTTTCAGCATTTGTTATTCTTTTTTTTTTTTTTTTGTTAATAAACCATGGGACTATACTGCATTCCTCAACTGCCTCTTGCCTATTAAGTGACGCTGTCAAACGGGGAGCTCTTTGACATGCAGAAAACTTGTGATTCATTATATTGCCTTTAATCCACAATACCTATCTTACTTAGCTGAGATGTCCAGGTATGCCTCTGTACCAGATCAGGATATCTACCTGTTTTTGTGCTGTGCCTACTTGATAATAAGTGTTTGGTACGTGGTAGAGCTGGGAGATACATCAGCTTCTGACCGCAGAGCCTGCACTTTGACTCCTACTCCGTCTTCTCAGTTGTGGCTACCAGCATTTAGATATTCAGAGCTGTTCGGTGAAAAATCCATATCAAAAGCCAAACAGTTTCCAAATACCCTTTTCTATGAGTTTTCCCCCTCTGTTTTTAAAGTAGGGAATAAATTGACCAAAGGCCCAGTGGAGGGCAGTGCTCTGACCTTGACTATTATTAGTAAAGAGCTTTAAGGGATGCTGCCCATTGACACTAAAAATGAAGATTGTTGCTTCAAAAAAAATGACGTGCCTGGGTTGCTGGCTGTGATCCCAACACCTTGGCTGCATCTGCTGTGAAATGGTTTCCCCCACCCCAACAAGTCCTGGTGGCAGGACTGGCCCAATTAAGGACATTGCTATCCTCTGGGAGAGGGAAAAGTAGTGGCTTTAGTGAAAATTATTTCAACACGATTTGCGAAGTAGTAACTGAGATTAAAATGGTGTTTTCTTACTTTCCCCCCTCCTTTCTCACACATTTGTATACGTTGCATTGGGGAATTTGCCTATTTTCTTAGATGAGGTTTGAGATAAATTTTCCCCTGGCAATTCCCAAAGCTTTTGGATGCCTTGCATAGGATAATATGGGTGTCATGCCCATCCCAAACTTTCTCCTGTATTTTCACATGCAATTCCTTCACATCAAGGCACAGGAAAGCTTTTGTGAAACTTGGCTGGACAGGGAAGTTGCTGCAGCTTAATACGTTCCTGTTCCTCATCCACAGCACACGTGAAGTAAACTGGGAGAATAAGCTACTATGTCTGTTTGGTTTCATGGTAGTAGTTTTAAAAGAATATGTTATTTAATACTACTAATACAATGTATACATATGTGTATGTGTGTAGATATATGTCTATAACATGTGTACCGTTACCATGTCTTAGCTGATTGGTGGTAACCTGTAATACTTCAGTAACTCGGTTGCAACTTTCTGTTCATTCCAGCAGTAAGGGTTGGCTGTGAGTGGTGTCCACGTATACACTTAAAAAGTAGAACATTTCTTTCAAACAGCAATAAAATGTAAATCGGTGAAGATTTAAGCACAAGAAAAGCCTGTGTGTTAGCTCTGCTGGTTACATTGCCTGGCTTTGCCATTTGTCCCGTCTGTCTCGGAGGCAGCGTGCAGCCATCAGTTTGAGGGCAGAGGCGACATTTCAGGAGGAAGGCAGAATTCCCTCTTCTCTGAGCAGCTCCAGAGATTCTGGCCACCAGACTGTGACTTGGTCACACAGGTTGCTTCCAGACAGACTCACTAGGGCAGAGCTCCTCTCTGTGCTAACTTCAGAAGAGCTTCTTACCAATTACACAAACTTAAGACCCAGCTGGTAAGGCTGGGCTTGGAATTACTTGGCTTTTCATATTAGACATCGGCACATACTCATTCTATTGCCTTCTCCTTTTAAAGGCTATAGGTTTATAGACCCTGATTCATCTCTTTTGCTTTGCCAAATGAAACCCTTTGGGCTTCCTAACTGATCTCTTTAATTAGTTGTTACAGGCCTGCTCTGAACATTCTCCAGTTGTCTGAGTGTGGACTGTAGAAGTGCTTTTAGCATTTCAGCAGCGGTCTTTCTCAGCGCCCCCTTAGCTACAGCATGAAAAAGGAAGGTCAGAGGACTGTCGGGTTTTTTTCAGCGTTAATATTCTCTAGGATATAGTCCTTTATCCTTCATATACATAGGCAATTAGGTGGCGGTGTCAATAGTGAATTTGACTGACTGACTACTACTTCTGACTACTGAGTCAGAAGTGCACAACTTACGGGGAGTCTGTAGGCTTCACTGACTGCATTGGTTAGATCTCTGTTTAAGGTGAGACACAAATACAGTACCAGCGTACAAGTACCTGAATCTGGAGCTGTATTTCTGGGTGGTATGTAAAGGTACGCTCGGCAAAAATGTTGAATATACATATACATATATATATATATATATATATAATTGGTAGATTTGTTATGACAGAGAAAGTGTACTTCTAAATAATTACAAACTTCCTAGTTAAGACTGCTGGCTGCAAAGCGGTGCCATGCCTATGAACAACCTGAAAAGTTCCATGTTTCCCTGACCTTCCTTGAAGAAATGGTCTGGAGTCAAGTTCTCCTCACCCAAACTTACACCCTTCAACTAACTTCAAAGGGGATAAATGAGTCTCTCACTAGGGCAGAATACAGACTTGTTATTCCTGTAACACATTCTATCTGTCATTAATACCCTTTTTCTTATCTACCTCTTCTAATAGTCAACTAAATTTTAAGTGTTTTATACGGTTGGTTCATTATTATATTTTTTTGCATTTAAAACCTGGGAAAGGTATTTTTCTCTTCCCTTCTGTTTATATTTACATTTTCAGATAGTACATATACAGCCTAATCATATCACTTTGAAAGTGATATAGAAAGTTGTGCTCTCTTGCTCAATCAGATTTAATCAGTTTGGATGGATTCCAAGTACTAAGCATTAATCTCACTTAAACCAAACTCCTGATAGTTCATCTAGCCTGAGTATTCATGTCAAAGACATAAAACAATCTCCTTTAATGCCCACAGTACTTTTTAAATTGAGCTTTCACCATCTGTTAATAAAACCTGCTTTGTACTGCTGGTTGTGTTCTGTGGAATGTGTCAGGGGTGAGTTTCTCTTTCCCTCCAATTCTTAAAGGCCTTCTTTTTTTCAAAAGTATATGAAAATTATGCAATATAGTAACAAGGAATTAGTCACACCTTGGCAGAATCTCCATTACCTTGGCTCACATCAAAGGGAAGGAGAGAAGTGTGGTCCTTGCAAGCTTAGAGCATTCCTTTGCCTTGGAGTCCCACTCTGCGATGACAACTAAATTGGACACTGATGCTTACTTATTTTTCAACACGTGGGTGTAAAGCACATTGACCTTGCAGTTGACTCTTTCAGAGCACCTTTCATCGTGGGCCCAAGCCCACAGCATGGTGCAGAGCTCTCTGTTGACTTTCAGGAGTCCCTGGGGAGGATTATTCGGAGGCAGAGCCGCCGAGCTGAAGTCCCCCTTTGATGCGCACTGTATTTCAGCATCTCACGTTATTAATCCTGGAAATGGCAGTGTGGTGCTTCCCTGTCAAACTGTTATGGAGATCATGCTCAAAAGAAATGGTGCCTTCAGATGACGTTTTGCATGATTCAGCGCTTTAAGGTCATCATTTACAACAAAAAGGGAGTGAACTACAAATTACAAAGGGCAAGAGTAAGAATCCGTGTTTCTCTGGGGCATGCTTTTCGGAGCACACGGCTGGCTTTACTGCTGCTGCTGCTGTCAGGAGCAAGCTAGGTGTATATTTAATTCCAGCTTTGCCTAGGAAAGCAGGTGAGATGTGTGCGTTAGAGGGTTTTAAAAGTCATGGCTAGGCTTGTTTTCTATGATTCTGCAGAAAAGTAAATGAAAAAGTGTTTTTGTTGATTTGAGGAAAAAAAAAAGGATGGATTTGAAAGATGGATCAAGTTTCACTCTTGATGAGCAAAAGACTTGATTGTCAACATACTTGAGCTATGACATTGGGGTCTAAGCAATGAATAGGCATCCAGGTACATGTTTATTCTCCACAAGAGAAAGGCTCTGGGCACTGGGATATTTTGGAAAAGTTTTGCAGGTAGGGAAATAGTTGCTTGACTATCTAACTACCCCAAGTCAAAAAGTATTTCAGAGCAGTCTTAGAAGTTTTGATGGTTACAGGACAGGAAAAGAGTGAGCTGTCAAGACTGACCCACTCGCCCCTTCCCTTGTGCCAAGCCTCCCTTTCCCACAAAACTATTTCCCTGGGTGATGGAGAAGTGGTCCCATAGCATCTGACCGAATGCCAGTCTGAAGGCCATAGTTGTCCACCAAGGTGGGATCAGTAGATGCTGTCCCTTCATTAGTGCAGTACTTAATTTATTGTCTGCTTTAAGAACAAGGCTACAAAACCTCCAAGAAAGCAGTATGGCCTGCAGCCCTGCAAGCCGTGCACATCTCTTCTGTCTCCCAATTTCACACTGGGACATCCATCCCTGAGACTTGCTTTCCAGGCAGACTAATTTATAGTTGGAAAGCGGGGAGAGCCTTGTGCACTCTCACCTCCACCTCTCATCTCAGGTCTCTTTCTGTTCTCAGGGCCAGGAGAAAGCCCCTGATGGGAGAGCTGGTGGTGGTGTGGTGCTGACTTGTCTTCAGGCTTGCTCTCGAGATGAGGCACATGCTTAGTGCTTTTTTAGGGTTAAAAAAGCTGTCATTAGCTCAGCTCCGGTCTTCCTTCACATCTGGGATGCAGGAAGTTAAAAGAAGAGCCACTGAAGGCAGGGAAGCTGTGTTAGAGTGACTGTGTCAGAATTTAGCTGAGATGATGGTTATGATGGTGATGGTGAATTTATGAGTTTCAAAATATAACTTGAACATGGATTTCATTTAGCAGATGTGTTAAATAGTAAAATACACACTGGAATTCAATTTGTATTTGATTGCACAATAGCTAATTTCTTCAGCTACTTTTTCAGCTTCCTCTTAACACTTATGTTTTTCTTGTAAGTGTTTTGTTTGGATATAATGAGGCTTTGTGTCTCCTGATTCCTTATCTTCTGTGGGTGGTAGAAAAATTGCTCTACCGCTCCAATATTTGTGGTTGTGTGGGGCAGGTGGTTTCACGCAGAGCTGTGCAAAATGTCTGTAGTAAATAACAAAAGAAAGGGAAACCTCTTTCCCTGAGATTTCTTTATACACTGGGAACCCCTGCTGCAAACCCCAGGGAACCAGCAGAAGAGCTAGTTTCAGGGATGGAGAGGCCCTTTGCCAATCTTTGCAGCTTCCAGTGACTGGAGCTGCTTTGGGTTTTTGTTGTGCATCACAGGCAGGCCAGCTTGTCCTGGAATTCCAGCTGCCTCCCGCATTGCCTGGGGTCCCACTCCTTCTCTCTTCTTTTGGGCTCCAGGCATCATTTTCTTCCACCCCTCCCAAGACTCATGCATGGAGCAGGTCAAGACTAGCTCTTTGGGACTTGTGTTCAAACGTGAGATGCCGTGTAAGTCTGTGTGACGTGATGTACACTCCAGGAGCATGAGTCGTGTGCCTCCTTGCATAACAAGCACGCTGAGCTCTTCCTGCAGGCACAGTGGTGGACACTGGACATTTGTCAGCTGGAAAGAAAGAAATTCTGTCTAGAAACTCCATTGGGTTTTGCTCAAAGCTGGCTGGGGAACTGACCAGGTATCATACCTTCCAGTCAGATAATGTTGATGATTGATGTTGCCACCTAAGGACACTGGGAATGTAAGTAAAATTTACTGTAGTAAATTTCTAAGGAAAGATTTCATCCATTTCTCGGTGGTAAGCTCCAGGATTCAGGCATCTGGATGTTCATGCCAAAGAACTTTTAGGGTTTGAAGTTCACCTTTAATGAACTTAGAGTTGTCTCTGAAGCATCATGCTCCTTCTGGGACTTCTGGGACACCTTCTGGGAGTGCTATGACATCCCACATCCAGCCAGAACACCTGCTACTGTGCCATCAGTACACATTACAGCAAGGATTTCTGGACATGTGAAATCATGGTTCCTGTAGCTTTGTTAAAGCTAGGTGATAGGTGATAGGTGTCTTTGGTGAACTTGATGTGGATCTCTGCCTTGAGCCAGAGGCCCATGCACAGCCAGCCTGCCTGCCTTGGCCGAATGTACCCAAGGGAAGGCAGCGCAACTCGGAAAATCCCGCTTGGTCCAGGAGCAGCTGATTAATTTCTGTAACAGTCCAGCCTCTTCCTCAACCACCTGTGTCCAAACACTGCATCCAGCAGGCAAAATGTCTTCTGTCCTAGTGTGCAAGCCCCATGCCTAGGTGGGACTAGGAGCTTTTATTCAAATCACATGACAAGTGTTATATCAAGTTGTGTGATGGGACAGCAGACCCACCAGTAGATACAGCACGGAGCCCTTCACCCACCCTGCCCTGCTCTCCATGGGAGCATGATATCACCACCGCTTTGCTCCCCATGCCTTTGGGTACCGGACCACGAACCAGGACATCTAGCATGCAAGGGCAAAGAGCAGGAAGAAAGACTAGCACAGGGCAGTATGAAATGCAGGTCTAGCTGTGGTGGAGCACAAGGCAGGAGCCCACCTGGTAACCTGGATGCTCAGTGCCTGAGATTTGACAGGTCCAAGAGCACTTCCCTTGATCCTGGGTCTTGGATCTGGAGTAAGGTTACAGCTTGTGTCAAGATCCTCCTGTATAGACTCATATATGCACTAAGGCATGCAACATTTGCTAAAACTACTTAAATCCTTGCTTTTATGGATGTATATGAACCTTAATATATTTTTTCAATGATATATTTGATGTGTACAGAAAATATTTCTTTAAATGATATTTTTAAACCAGACAGCTGATATTTCTTGTACAACTAGGCAGGGGTAGGACTGTGCAGCAGTAAACCGTACTGTTACACTTGGGTGGTACAACATCACACTGACAGAGAAGTGAGATTTCTGCTTCTGGACTTCAAAAGGTGAAAATCAGTGTGGGAACTTTTCCCAGTGGTGGCAGCTGCAAATGTCAGGGAGAATTGCATTTCCAGCAGCTTCCCAGGACAGATTTTCACAGTCAGAACCATTTATTTCTGTATACTGTTGGAAAAACATAATAAAAGAAACGTGGGTATCAGTTTGAGTTGATTTTTGGGGTGAAGACAGAGGCATATAAGCAAGGGACTGCAAGGAAAATTTTCATTTCAGGTATATTTGGTATGTGAATAACAAGAACACCCAAAGCAGGCACTGATCAAATACGTACTTATTTAAAAGTAGGAGACTGGAAATTCGAAATGTCTGTGTGGCATTTGTGGGAGTGCCATGGTCCTAAGTATGACTGTTAATAACATAAATATTTGTCTATGACAATTTCAGATTTAATTTGCTGTACACCATATAACCCAGGTGTATAATAACATGGCACATATATTCCACAGCACACCACCCACAAGCTTGTATTTGTTTCATAAACTGCTTAAACAGCTGATGTGCTGTATTTATTATGTATCTCTGAAATGTTCACGGACAGTCTATCCTAGACACCTGACTGGAGACTTCCAAATGTTTTCAGATGCTTTTAAATGAAAAAAAAAAGTAATAATATCACCAAATGAGGGTGATAATGTAAAACCTCAAAAGAGACTAAACAGAGTTATAAATGAAGGTCATGGTACCAGACATTTCAGTACCAGCAAGTTTCTACTCCTGTGATCTGTCTGGGTACCCTGACTCCCCATCGTGGCCCATCCCTCCCAACAGAGATCTGCAGCATTAGCAACTAGATAGCAGCTGGACACCGATGCAGAACAGAGGGCTTAAGGTAGCACAGGCATGAGGTTTTTTCCCATATTTTGTTTTAGTGACGCCTTAACTGGTATTTTCTCTGCTGACCTGCCGGAGACACTCAGGGGTGCAGATGTGTGCTTATCTGAGCAGTAACACAGGCAGCTGCCTTCAAAGGGAAAGGTGGGTAAGCGCCTATCTCAGCAAGAAGTAAGGGGTGGAGAACAAGCACACATTCACAAATATGGCCATTTTTTTAAATGACTAGCACTCACTGTTTCCTGTTAAAAAGGACAAAAGGGGAAATGTGTCTCTTTTACTGGGGAATTAAAATGTTGGTAGAAATAGGTGGCAAAAGCCAGCATCAAGTAATAGAACCACCTCCTCTTTCACTAGTAGTTTCCCTTTTTGATGTTTTTTGACTTACAGTGGAGCAAATTGGACAAGTTGCATTGACATAAATTTTCTTCAGGGCATGACAGACTAGTGGAAGGTGTCGGTGACTTATGCTTGTAAGTTCCCAGGTTCCTTTGGAACAGGAGCTTTCCATGCCCCTACAGAAGACCCAGCAGGTGAATTTGTGACAGCTTATGCAAATACTTGACAAATTGCAGAAATCATTCTCCAGCTTCCAGAAGAGATCCCTCGCAGGCTGGTGAAGTTCTGTATCCCAGGGAGGGTAGTAATCCCCTTCTGAAGCCCATCAACTACAGCATCCACACAGGTACTAAAACCTCTCCTGATAATTTAACAGCACATAATTCATACAAATCTGGATCCTACTTGGAGGTTAAAACCTACATAATAACTACTAAAGAATAGACCAGTCCTAGATTTCCAAAGAGTCATTTTGCAATCTTAGACTCACATGAACTTTATTAATGTAACAAAGTACTATTTTCAGTGAAATAAAATGTTCTATTTTATGCCAAGTGCCATTATCTCACTGACATCACATTTCAGTATCCTTTAGTTCATTCATACATCAAGATTTGTACTTAAAAAAGACTGTACAGCCTGTCTCAGGATCTGGTCCAAGATTGCTCTGAAAACGTGTTTATAGGATCACCGTAAGAACCCAGAGTAGTACTGAACAATGCATTTTGATTTAAATGTCATCGTGGATATTTTAGATTAATTAAAATATCTCTGGAGCTTCTGAGGTGCATTGTCTGCTTGGTATGTAGGTGACACTGGTATAATAAAAAAGAATTACTTGTATGAAACAAAGGGAATCAGGAAATGCTGGGCAATAGCAAGCTGCAAACATGACAGAGATGTTTTTAATGCAAAAATAACTGTTAGATGAACTCTATTAATCTTCAAAATATCTTCAGATTTCTTGCTAAAAATAGGTTTATGTATGGTGACAATGGCGTTTTGGTAACTTAACACTATGCCTGCTTAAGCCTCCCATTCCTTGTAGCTACGTGATTGGTATGAAAACCACATAGACTTCATTTTCCTGGCTTGATTGTGCTGCCGTTTTCCCATGTACACAGTGTTGAAAAAGCTGTTGGCCTGGACAGGCACCTCTAAACACCACTTCTCACTGTTGTTACTCAGATGTCACTGTCCACTGTTGTTGCTCAGATGTCACTATCCACACAAGGTCAGAGGCAGCAGAGAAGCAGACCTCTTGGCTCTAATTGTCTTTTCCTGCATTGTAAAATACAGATAGGACAGCCTGTCCACCTGGGGATGCTGGGAGCATTAAACACCAGCTGGGAGCGTGCCCCAACATGCTCCAACTTGTACAAAGGTTGCTAAGTGACTTAAATACATTGCACAGAATAGAACCATATAGCCTCAAAACAGCAGAACCTGACTTAGTTTCTAGTAACTCATTAAAATGACTCTACAATTCTTTTGATGTTCTGTACTAGTCTGGTCACATTCCTTTCTGTTTTATAGCACGGTAATAACAACATTCTTGTAAACAGTCTAACCTTCATATTGCTGTCTTCAGATCATCTGAAAGCATTTTCACATTGGGATTTGGCTTTCTTACCCCCATAAAGCATTTCCCACCCTAATAACCCACACCATCAAAGGGACGAAATAGGGGTGCACAAGCTGATTACTGCCGGGTCACTTGCTTAGGGCAGCCATACCATCCTGCAAAGGCAGAATTTTTTTTGCAGTCATTACCTTTATGAATTCATTGTTCAGAACTATTGGGTTTTCCATTCTCTTTCAGAGGAAACTCTTCTGTGGACAGACAGGCTCTAGCCTGGATGTTTGCTGGTTAGTGCCTACCCGTCAGGGGTTTGCAGCCTGTGCTCTCCATCGTTGTCACTACACTGTCATCCCCTGCTTGTGCGGATCAACAACCTGGGGTAATATTTTCCAGCAGCTCTGTATTATGTGGCTGGCGATGGATGGTTACAGAAACAGAGAAGGACTAGGAGGCAGAAAAAGAAGCCACCCTGGTTTAGCCGTACTTGTCCACTGATAGCACCAGATAAAAGAAAGACGACTGACTTTAGCTACAGAAGTGTGCGCTGTAAGGAGGATAGGCAGCAGTTTCCAGATGTTTCTGGCCAAAGGCTTGGCACTTAAGCACTTGCTCAAACAAAAGGGCCAAGGATAAGGGACTGCACCCTTTGCAAACAACGCGGCACATGGACATGCACTCACATGCAAAGAATTTACATCGGCTGAACAATTTTCCAGGCAGTCAGTAAATATGACTTATGCCTTCTCTTCCTCCATCAATAGTTTAAACAATCTGGGAGCAAAACCAGATACAATGATCTTCCTGACACTGTAAAGGACAAGGACAGATTTCACACATTTTGACATTTCCTCAGCTTGCTGGCTTGCTTTTCTTTCCCTCTGTTTCTTTGTTCTTTTTTAAGAATTTTTTAAAATTTCACTTTATCCAAGACAACTCTGCATTTTCCTTTGGACTGTCCAGTTGAAGTGGAGAAACAAAGCAATGTGCTGTGAACTTACCATAGAACATAAAAAGGAGGCTGTAAATACTCAACTGAACGAACTGCCAACAATCTCTAAATAAGCAATGTGTTACATAGCATATCTGTTGAAGGGTGGTGCATTTATAGAGGTTGCAATCTGCTAGAGAATTATTTGCAAGTAGGAAAAAAAAAAAGTAGCTAGATTTGACAGATAAGTTTTTCACAGTGTTACCCTTTGTTTATAGACCTTCTCTCCTTTTAGTGTACCCTAGAGCAAATCTCTGCCTTTTCAAAGGGCCACACTATTGTTCAACTGAAACATTATTATTTCTTCTCTCAAGTTTGATTAAATTACTTGGCACTCAGACAGAAGTTGATAATACAAACACAATGATCAAGGTGGCAGATGTGCCGTTATTCTCTTAATGGCAAGTAACTAATTCTTCAGACTGTGGCTACGCAGTTTTAAAATGATACAGGCGCTAAGCGGGTAACGTTACAGCTAGTTGAAAATATGTTAACTGAAATGGGATCGAGAATTTATTGGGGAATATTTAAATAATTGCTTCCCTTAGAAAATACAGGGTGGCTGTTGGTTTGTGGATTATATGTGTGTCGAGATTGCGGAGATTAGGGCTGGAGAGGCAGGCGGAGGTTTAAGGCAGCAGGCTGACAGCGCCTGTGCAGCGACGGGGGCTCAGCTGCCTTGCAGGAACTTGCTCCTTTATCTGAGCCCTAGGATAAAAGGTGTATTTTTAAAATGTGCTACCTAAAATGTGTTAATCAACACCTGTTAAAGTCCTGGAATAAGCAGCACAAGATATTTTCTGTTCTATCAACTGACGGAGAAGTGGCTTCATTAGGTGAAGGAGCTGAGGGAAACGTTAGGATACCCTGGTCCTCGAAAAGGACCTAAAAGTGGAAAAGGGACTCCTGCACCCTGCCTGGGGAGATTAAAGTAGCCACGGCTGGAGTGAGGATCAGAAACCAGGGGTTTTAAATATATTAGCTCAAATGCTTGAGCTAATAAGTTTTAAAATAAATCTTTTCTAGACTACACAAGCCCTGAGGGAAGAGCAAAGAGATTAAGGTAAAAATAGAAAGCATGAAGTGTCTAATAATGAGCCACACCTGTTCAGCAAAGTTTCCCTATCTCTGGTCTGGTCTACACTCCATTTTTGCATCAGTGTGGCTGGCTTGGCCAAGAAAGTGTTTTTCTAAGGGACTGGGAGGGCGAGCAGGTTACCATGAGGGAGCCACGTGACAGTGGTGGAGGTCCTGAGGGCAGCCACTGAGTTGTCTGCAGAGGATGTTTCCCCCTCATTTACCCCAATACTGGAGGAGTTTTGGTTGTTTCATGTGTAGATAAAAATAAGGACTTTTAAAGAGGATCTAAAAAAAAAAAAAAAAGATTTAATAATTTAATTATTTAATTACTTGGAGACAAGTGGTTTTCATTTACTACAATGGATCCCAATCTTGTTGGCCTCCAGGCTTTATTGTACCGTAAATATTATTACTCATAATAAAAACCAACCTAACGTTTTTCCCCAAAACTCTAAGCTTTGGTCTTCAGCTGCAGATGCTGGTTCAAACTGGAAGAGGAAGTAGATAAAGAACACCAAAGAAGACTTCTTTGAGATTACTGATGTTATTTCACAGACCCCAAAGCCCACAGAATGTCCAGAGAAGTACAAGTTAGCACCCTGCAACCTGCAACTCTTCTCCAGTCTTTTTGGTCTGCTATGAAAAGTGTCACAACTTGTGGTGATGCCTGACTTTGCCCATGGCTGTACTTTACAATGCTGTGGGGCAACTCATGTGTAGGACATATGGTTACAACAGCAGGTAACTCATGATGTTACACCTATGTCTTGGTTTTGGAGCTGTCATTTTTTGTAATTATTGACAGGAACCTGCCATTCCTTCCTGAAAAATACTGAGATCCTTTCAAAGAGATATTATAGATTAGGCCAGACAAGAGGAAGCTCAGTTCTGAGACTTGAGAATTTGTCTTATATGTGTAAAATAAACGACCTTTCTCCCCAGTCCATGGCCAATTATTTAGCTAGTAGAAACCTATGTGTCTCCCTTACCCCCAGAGGAGTTATGGGGGCCTGGACATCAAAGTGCCTAGGCCAGGGGTCCTCAAACTCTTTAACCAGGGGGCCGGCGCGCGGATGAAGTGGCAGGCAGTCATCTGCGGCTGCTTGGTTCCCCCCCCAACCCTGGTGGATGGTGGGGTTCTGTAAATATCGGGGGGCCGGATTGAGGACCCTGGGGAGCTGTATCCAGCCTGCGAGACGTAGTTTGAGCACGCCTGGCCTAGGATAACATCCTGGTTTTACTGAAGTCAGCAGGAGTTTTGTCACTGATGTCTCCTCCTTGGAGTTTACCCATGCTCCTCCTGGAGCAGGCAATAATCCTGATGAAACTGTATGACAAATGCAGTCACAGTATAAAGACATAAATTATATTTGGGGTTAAGAGGCACTGATGAATATATATTAGGTAGCTTACATAATATAGGAAAGTTGTCACAGAGACTTTTTTCATTACACCTTCTTATACCCTTGTCTGTGTCTCTCTTTCTTTTACAAACTAGATAGTAAATTCTACTGATGTGAAGGGTGAGGAAGCATTTATTCACTCCTGTTGATTTTTAACAGTTTATTGCCATATACTTCACCACCTCATCTCAGCTGTCTCTCTTTCTGATCAAGATGGAGTTGTAGGCTCCATCAACAGGTTATTAGAACAGACCTGAATTTGGTTGTGTGTCATTGCAGTAATAAGGCTTAGTCCTTCATTTGTAAGTGAATTTACTTACATTTTCTTTATTAATCCTCAAAGAAGCCCTACTGAGAGGAAAATAATGTATTTTCCAGAACACTTTTAGATCTTATACAGTGCAATTAGAAAGCGAATGGACAAATCAAAGTAGAGAAGGAATCAGAAAACCTATATATGTGATTTTTATGCTCCTGTTTTCATAGTACATGGCCATCTGATAATTGCTAATTTTGAGATAATGGCTTGGGCTTGGTTTCATGAACGGTTGAGCTGATGATCAAAAGGAAAGGCAATTTCTCACCACCTCCCTCACTCTCTCTTTCCCTTCCGCCCTTTTTCCTTCCTCCTTCCTTTTCCCAACTACAAAGTCCCACTCCTTTGACACCAGCATTGGTATAGTTAGATTCTGCTACAAACCAGTTAAAACTCATTAACCCAGCAGAAGTAATTTGGGTTTTCTTGTAGAGTTTATTTCCTGCTGTGTTAGTAAGTTGAACTGTCTCAAAGAGATCAGTGACTCCAAACATGCAGCCAGATGAACAACAGCAGTGAGGGGGGAATGAGGAATTGACTGAAGAAGAGAAGGAACTTCTCTATTTTGGTGGCAATAAGCTGTCATGTGCCACTCATCCTGTGCCATTAAATTGTATCTTGGATATACAAGTTTATTTCTTCTGACAAGGTCGCTTCTAATTCCTTCTACTCTCTTGACTTCTGGAGATTTCTGCTGGTTTGGTGAGATGAAATGGCTCACCAGAAGGTGAGAAGAGCTCCTGAGACCATGCATTGGAGGGGAAAAGAGGAGGGGGGTCCCCTTTGGTGGCAACTCATTACACTGGATCAACAAGGACATGTAATTGCACACTAAGTCTTGCCCAAGATCACATGAGAAGTTCGTGGCAGAATAGAAAGCTGGCCTCTCTTGTAAGGGCAAGAAAAATGCTGTACCCCCAACATCTCAGAGTCTTGCTTCTATTGCTCCAAACACAATTAGGTGGTTTAAAGGACAGTGATGAGTCCCCACAGGTATAGGATAATCTGCTTTATCTAGTATCTCAGCTGATCCTACTTTCTATAAATCAGAGAACATATTAAACTTGAATGTGTGGGATTACTATTCCTTTCATAATTTGTCAGTAAAAATGGTTGCTCTGAAAAATTGTGACCTCAGAACTGTCTGAAAATTTAATGAATTTTACTACAATCTTGGCTTTGGAGACATTCTTTGCCAGTGTGTTCCACAGGCAGACCAGGTGAAAAAGTCTTTCCCTCTTAGAGTTTTGGATTTGCCATGTGTTAGTTTCACTGAACACTCCGTATTCCTTAGGGTTTGTGGCAGCCAGAACAGATTTTCCCAGCTCACGCATTAACACCGAACCACAAGACCCATGCTCCTGCCCCTGCTCCCTCTTGCTGGTGGTTGCTGGGCCACGTTATAAATCAAGGTCCTGAATCCCATCCTGACTTCCACGCTGATTCCCTCTGTCAGCTCGGTAACTCAGATTACCTGATGAATTTGCCTCCTTATAGCTATTTGCAAAAGGAGATAATGATACTTGTCTAACTGACAAGGGTATTGTGGGATGATTTATCTCATTAAAGGGAGTGAAGTGCCTAATGCAACTGCTACTTTGCAGAAATGAAATGTGTTTTGTAGAGCTCGAGTGTCCCTCCCTGTGGCAGCAGATCCTCCGTGTGTGCACCAGATGGCGCTGTGTTGCAGGTTCAATTATGGCACAGACGGCAACCTTTTAATTTGTAGAATAGGCTCAGTTGATAACCATCTTTTCTTTCCCTACAAGAATCATGTAAAAAAAAAAACAAACCAAAAAACCCAAGGAAAAATATAAAACTCGGCTATATTATGTTTTACAGAATTTTCTTTGATTTTTTTTTTTTTTTTTTTAAAGAAAGACAGGGCATCTCCCTTCTCTCGTATGAGATAAACCCACCAAGATGCAGTCAGCCACCATTTCTGACCAAGGGGACTGAGCAGCACCGTGCCATAGATTGCAATTTGACTTGCTTTTTCCTTGACCATAACTACACGATATGCATTATACATGAACCTAATAATAATCCCCAGGACTTACTTTTTTCATTTGGGATAATCAAAGTGCACTTTCACAGAGGTATTAATAAAATTTATAATTATTTATAATTATTTACATATTTTCTCCAAAGAAGAATGGGAGCTGTTACATGTTTTCTCCAAAGAAGAATGGGAGCTGTTCAACAATTTCCTCAGTACAGTTATTACATGGGAGAGAAAAGAACTCCACTTTCTTTAACCTCAGTCTCTTACAACACTGCATTGCTTGCAATATTCCCATTTCTAGTTCATATGTGAAATGATAAGAACAAATGGAATGCTTCAATGGGAAGGGATTATTGTATCCACATTGTAATTTCCATAGTCCTGCCTTAAAACACAATTTATCTTTATTGCTCACATAGAAGTGACATACCGCCTCGCACAGTAAATAGGCAAGGTGGACTTTGTGGTAAAATTTAAACTCACTTTGACATTTTCTCAGGTTATAAAAATATTCCTCCCTATGGCACCTAATTTAGAGATTAATATGTATCCTTTCCACCCAGTATTTTCAATGCTGCAGTTCATGAACACCTGCTTTTCATGTCTCTCCTTTTAGTGTTGGAGCTAAGGAACTGTCAAAGAATGAAGTGTATATATTGTATTTTTTTCCATGCATGTAAGTTTTGCAATATAAAAAGATCCATAATATTGCTCTGCACGAGCCATGGGGCTGTATCGTTGCACTGAACTTCATGGCGGCCTGTGAAGCTGTATGGGAAGAGTGAACTGTATCTCTGTGCACAAGGGCTTGCTCCTGGGATTGTTTTTCCCATCCCCTAGTCTGTCTGCATGAAGATCTGGGAGGAAGGCATGGGAATTCAGAGAAGATGTGATCCCTATGCTGTAGGAAGGGATAAAGTACCCCAGCTTTCTGCATCCATCTATAAGTCATGGCTTGGCCTCTCTCCTTATAGTCTGGCAGCTTGCAGAGCTGAAGGTTACCTCTGAAGGTTACAGGTGACAATAAGGCTGTCCCTGGTTTCCCCTCAGCAGAGGGATGGCACAGAATAAGCAACAGCCTGTCTGGAAATAGAGCTGCCAGTGGGAATAGATGGGAGTCTGGAGTTTCCTTACTGTTTCCTGATGATTTGCTCAATGTCACTGAGTTTGTTGCTGGAATTGAAGGTCCATTGAAGCTGGATGTTCCAGGAGCCAGTCGTGGGGTTTGCAGCCTTCAAAATGCTCCTCTGGAAAGTGAAAGGTTCAGGACAAAGATCTGGGACTTGTTCAATGTGGGAGGGATGTAAACCCCCTCCATGTGAGTCCCTTTGGATGACAAGGTGAGCCGAAGCCAAGACACTCTTGTTCCCTTCACACCAAGTATCCCGACGCTGGTCTAGGTTAGCACCCCTTACTCCTTCCCACCTGGGTGAAGGGATGGGGGCTGGGAACACCTCAGCTCCCTGGAGTCCGGTACTGTTAGTCGGTACTTGGTCCCTCAGTGGGGTTTGCAGGGGTTGTCCTCTGCTGCCAGTATGGGCCACCGCACTGCTCAGCCCTCCGGGCATGGAGCCACACAGAAATGGGAAATACTGACTTGGAGGGTGTTTTGCAGACCTGAAGGTTGATTGTCAGTGCTAAAGAACAAGCTTTAATTTCTCTCCATCTGCTCCTCTTTTTTTTTTTTTTTTTTTTCCAAGGTGAGGTTTTATGCCCCAGCTCATTTTACAGGTCTGTCCTTACTCCTAATGAAGCTAATGGTAAAACTCCCACTAAAAGAAGCCTGTCCTGCATTTAGAAGCAGCTGAGTACTGGTGGAAGCTTCAATTACAACCATGATATTGTTTGCTATAAAAAAGAAAAATAATTAAAAAAGATGAACTCTCTAGCTAAGGCAGCTGTCCTTTCAAATTTGTTCTTAAATGAATAATAATAAAAAAAAAATTGCATGTTTGTTCCTGTTTCTAAATACACATCTCACATAGCAATAAAACCCACAAACATTCATATGCATGGCAATTCAAGTACAGCTTTTGCAGAGTTTATTTAAGAAGCTCCAAAATAAACCTGAAAATAATCACACTTAGACTGAAGACTTACTTAGGATGAAATAAAAACACAGCCACAGTAGTTACAGTCTAGAAGTGAATGGGATACAATAAAGTATAGTCACAACTAAATTATGTCTTGGACTGAAGTAGATACATACTATTAATTGGATGTAGGCCCTTTAACCTTTTTGCAGGAAGCAAACTTGAGATCTAATAATTTTTGTAAAGATGAGCTTTCTGTATTTCCAGTAATATTTCTGGGCATTGAAAGGATCCTCACTTTCTGTTCAGGTTGTTTTGATGAGATTGGCTCTAATATTTCAACCATGCCAACTGAGCAGAGGTAGGAGAAGATAAAGGAGAGTGGAAGTTTGATTGCCTTGTTCAAAGGATACAAATACCCTGCTGGCAGTATCAGCACTCCACTGCTGATCCTTTCAAGGTACTTTGTTGCTAGACCTTTTCATAGATGTGAAAAATTTTGGCAGAAAGGAGTGTTAGCTAATGATTCAAGTATCTCTACTTGAAAAAGAAGCAGTAACCTATTGTGATGAAGATGCGAAGGCAACGGTGTTTATATCATACACAAAACTGATTAAAATTTCATTTCTATGTTGAGTTCACCACCTTTCATTACCATTAACTGTGTCCAGAATAAGGTCCTCAACTAAACTTTGTGCTGTTAGAATATACAGGACAATATAATCCCACCTTCTAACAGATATCTCCTGTTTAATTTTAACCCCAAACTAGTGCTGACTTCACTAAGAAAAGCTGAAACCTTAATTCAGGTTGACAAATCCACATTTACAGTTCCAAAACTAATGGGTGGTTTTGTTTGCCTTGCCTTTTCTTTTTTTTTGCGACAGATTTGTCTCGAAGGGGCCGGTACCCCAAAGTCAGATTCCTCCAAGGCTGGAATGAGACATCAGGAACGGACTTCATCAACCCTGACTCTTGCTCTGAAGAGTTTTGGAGGAACCTAAGTGCTCCTGAGGTGTGGATATCAGCTGTCCAAAGTTACAGAAGATGCCTCCCTGTCATTCATTTAAACTAATCACCCAATCTGTCTTTCAGGAGTCGTGAAGGAGGTGGTAATGGTGAGAAAAATAGGAGCAAGCAGCTGAAGAGCCACTAACAGCTTAAGCTGTCACCACCATTGCTTCAGTGAAGGTTTGGCCACAGTCAAAGCGAGTTTAAGGTACATCTTAAAACCTAAGAACTAAAGTGAGCTAAGGGAATATACATACTTATTATGTATATATTGTCTGAAGACCCAAGATTTAACAGCGACAAGCCATAAAACCTGAAATCCTTTAAGGACTGGCACAGTCAAGGAAACCACCACACACTCACCGGTGGCCTGGATAAACATTTGCTATTAATTTCCTCTTCTTGCAGATGCAGTTTCATCCTAACAGCTGAAGTTTTATGAAGGATCGGATTTTGTTTCCTTGTAAAGAGAATTAGAGAAATGCTTAAAAGCCAAAACAAATCTGGATGCTGAAGGGTGATGACATCTAACAGGGCTGCAAAAAACCCACTGCTGCTAGGCTCAGGCACTAACACTGTGCATATAGGAAAAGAGTTAAAATTGATAGCACATGAAATATAACTAAATATTCTTGAAGGTTAGGGCAGGTGCTATGCAATCCTTCAGTCTTTTACTAGCTGTCAGTGGTTGTTTGTAAGCGAGGTCAACAAGATGTTTACTGTATGGCTGAATGCTTTATTTGAAGTAAAGACGTATGATCTTTGAATGAAGATATTAATGATGTGACAAAAAATCCTAAAAAAATACTGCTTTCAATGGGAGCTACAGTTAAAGTCATGTACTAACAAGCTGGATGCCAAAAGTCGCTGCAAGGAACTTAATAATACAGATATTAGCTGCAAAAACAGAAAACAGGAAAAGCAATAAATCTGTTAATCTACTCAATTTTTTTAAACTAGATTTGGAGATGAAGTTATTATTATAACTATTGATTTTCTTAATCAAATCAAAAGTTTCTTTTCAGAGTTTTACACATTTTTCCTAATTACAGATGATATTAACTTATCAGAACCTGATTTCTATTTAACTTAAATCCCATTCCTCAAGTGTTCCATGTGACAATGCAAGCACTACTATTAGGAAGAATAATAAAGGAAAATTTATAACTGCAATTGCTAGTTGAGGGTCGAATTCAAAGAATTTATATTTTTTGTATAGTAATTCATGCTGATCATTCTAATGCTAAATTTCAGTGACTTTTAAATGTTACATTCTTTAAATTATGGTTGTAGATAACACACTCAGACAAATGAAAACCTAAACACCAACCTTCGTCGAAAGCATACTCGCTAATCTGTGAAGTCAAGCCCCAAAAGTCAGGGAATAGCAGAATTAAGGTTACCTTTGCAGTCTTAATTTGGTTACTTCGGGTCTAATGAGTGGCCCATAATTCTTAATTATAGATCTACATGTTGGTCCCCCTGCTGCTTCCTTTCCTCTTTCAGTATACAGATTGGCCCGTGTTCCTTTAATGAGTAAGTAGTATTTAATTTTCTTTTTGCTCTTCATCGTGTGACCTCAAGTCTTCTCTTGCTCCCTCCTGCCAGTTCCTGTTCTGAATTCAGCATTATTATTTTTCTCTAGGCTTTCAGCTCTCTGCTGTCTGTGAGTTTCACAAAAAAAAAAAAAAAAGATTTATTTTCACAGCAGCCCAGCAGATGAGATATGGCATTAGCCTGACTCCGCAGGTGGGGCATGGTGGCAGGCCAGAAAAGCTTGCTGAATTTGAGTGCCCACTTTCTGCTGGTTAGAGTTTCACTTCCCACAGCGTGGAGCTGTATTTCATGTGATAGTTGATGGCGAGTGCTCAGCATTTCTGCAGCGCAGAGACCCCACAGTACCTAGTCAGGGACCCAGAAAATGAAGCTGTACAATTTATAACTGGGAGAGAAAGAGCTGGTTTAAATTGCTTGCCTAGCTTTGCATAGGAGCTGAAGGGCAGAAATACAACCAGCTCTCAAGGGCAATGGTGAAGCCATCCTCCCTCTTCTGGTAAGCCCTAGGAGCAGATTTAGTGAGAGAAGCTGTGAGCTGTAACCACTTTCCATCACCTTCCCCGATGTGGCACCTGCAGCTCAGGTCGTACCTGGGGAATGGCCACGCCGCAGTGCATCTCTTATTACTCTCTCTGGATACTCTTTTATTTTTTGCTGTTATAAGACATCTAGCTTGTGAAGTCCATATCCTATAGGCAGCAGTCTTCCTTTGTTACATCCTCCTACCTATCATCAGTGCTGTCCATTTTGCGCCCGGCAGGAGGGAGAAGTACGTGATCATGCTATTAAAGGTAATGCCTATGCAAAAAGGGATTGAATCAAGGCTGGAGAGGCAATTTCGATCTGGCACTTCCTTACATCTGATTGCAACTGTAAGAATCTTTTAACGCAGTTTGAGGTGTGTAGTTTCCCATTTTTATTTTTATTTTTTTTTAAGTAGACTGGCCAAACAGGCATTTTGTTATGCAGGATCACTGTGACTCCCAGGAGAGCCAGTGGGGCTGGAGTCCCTGTTGGCCACTCAAAAGCTCTGTTATTTTAGTTAGTAGAGCAGCAACATTATAATAATCACTGGTTACCAGCGTCCTGCTGAAAACACTAAGAGACTTGTTTCATGTGAGGCAGGCTGGACAAATTGTTAGTGGATCTTGCAGGTATTTCAGAGCAGCAGGGGATTGGCAAAGCCCCAAAAGTGTGTTTTCCACTCCAAGTTCGGGAGCAGAGTTTGATGTTGTCCTATTTTTCTAGATGCAACTACTTTTACTGTGCCTATCCAAACAAGACTGGGACAGGAACACTCAGCTATTCCTAACCTCCTTGCCCAGCCACCTTCACTTTCCTTCAGCTTTCTCTATTGCTGGGGAAGTCCCAACCTTCTTGCTCCATCATCTTTAGTCCTCCCTCAGATCTTCATGGTTTTAATAGTATTTCCCAGCCATAATTCAAGGTCCCCTTTCTCACTGTCTCCCTACACTGTGCTTTCTCCTACACAACTGGCAGTAAGCTCTAACCTCCCCATGTTCTCCACCTCCCCAAACAAACATCAGGCTGCCCTTAGATTTCCAGTCTGTTCCTTAGTTTTCTTCTCTGGCCCCAATCTTCTCCCAGTTCTTCCTTCACTTTCAATTCAGAGAGCTATTTTCCATAATCTCCACCAAGCAGGTTGAAACCATGGGTTAACTGTCCTCTTGTACATTGAGTACCCCAAAATGACTGGAAATAGCTTGTAGTTACTCAGAGCAGCAACAGTGTCAGATCTCTTTAGCTCCAACCTGAAATATTCACGTTGTGGATGTACCTTCGTGCAATGACTGAGGTCTCAGAAGTGTCCCCTGGTCAGGTGTGACCTGCGGCTTCCTAATGGTTGCAATAGTTCCTTGGAGTACATTTGTACAGAAATTATAAAGGTTGTGTTTCAGGGACAAACCCCATCTCAACGCCAAAATTCAAGTATTTTTTCCAAAGCATACAGGCATTAAAGTTCTGAAAAAATGGGGGTTACCACAGGGTTTTAACACAGACAAGGCAAGTATTTTTACATGGTTTTGTTCTTGGAAATAGCTGAACTGTTTTGGCTGAAGTTTTCCAAAGAAGATTTTTTCAAGTTCAGACAGGTGTCTGACATGTCAGAGTTCAGCCTAGTCATCTGAAGTTTAGCAACGCTGGGAGCCTAAAATGGGAAGAATCAAGTCACCTCAATAACTGTTCATGCTACCAGCAATACCTGTGAAACTAATACGCATTGCGCCTAATTTGGCTTCACATTTATTCAGTTTTATGACAATCTAAATCCACAGAAGTACAGGATGATGGGAACCGTGGAATATTAATGAGATCTGATAGGTAGGAATATCAGCCAGTGATGACAGATGATATTTATGCAAAAATGTTAATGAATAAGAACGGTTTGTCTGCTTAAAAAATCCCTGCAGTTACTTGTTTGGATCCCAAAAACATTCTCAAGAAGGTTTTTAAACCTAGTCTTATCTTTACAGATGTAAACTTCAACAGTCATCCCAGAGGTAGGAAAACCTATTGTTATGCCTGTGAACAGTATCTGCTGATGCTATTTATTTCCTGAATAAGTAGTTTGGTAAGAAAGAAAGCTGGAAAGCTAGCAATGGATTTTTTTCCATTTTAGTCTTAATCACACTGTAGTCAATACTACTTAAAAATGAGATGAAAACTTGGTTTACAGGTTGTAAGGGCTAAATTTTGGATAAACGGTAGATAAATAAAAAAAGGTTTTGAATTGCTCAAAAATATTAAGATCATGAAAAACAGCATATCAACATTTCTCACCTTCACTTATTAAAATACTTTCTCTATGGTGTTTTTCAGATGAGACTTTCTAAAAGTATTTGCAGAACTTCACATTAACACACCTGTTGACCACCTCTGTGTGCTGGAAGCATTTTGCATTACCATTCATCTAGAGATGCAATTGTCTTAGAACATGACTTCTGAGGACTTAGAATCACAATCAGATTACGCTAATCTAACAAACCACCATGCATCAGTTAAGCAGCAGTGCTGGCTCATGTGTATGGCCTTAGTCAGTAGCAAATATGAGGACTTTTCCCACTCTGTTACCTAAGATAATGTGCCTTGCAATAGGATTGGGATCATGATCCTATGGGACATTGCCAATTAATTTGAATTGGCTGATGTTATGAAGCTTTTTAAACTGAATTACTTTGTCAGTCTGAGCCCTTGCTTACTTATAGTCCTGAGTACACGGTAGTCTCACAAACCTCTAAAACACAGCTCCAAAAGATAGGTTCTGTATGATAAATTAGCTTAACATGAGAACTTTGGAAAATCCTAAATAATGTCTCTGAAATTATGGGTATCTCATCTATCTCTCTGTAGATAAAAAAAATATAAATCTACTAATGACTTTGACCTTCTGCTGACAGGTTTTTCTGTTGACTTGAATATTGTGGGAGTGGCAGCATCGTTAAAGCTGGAAATTCCCACCCATTTTTCCACTGTCTCCCCCAGTAGACCAACAGATGTTCCTCATTAACTCCTAGCAGATAGATTTCTTGTTGATAACTCAGGTTATTTTTTCATTGCATGGAGGAAGCTGGGAAGTGTCTTGCTGTGAAGCATAGCTTTTAAAACACATCTCCATATCCCAGGATTTTTCATAGTATTTTTGAAAAATACTCTGCTTTCAAAGTACAATGATAAATCTTGTTGGTTGAGTCTTCAAGAGTGTACTGAGGTGCTAAAATTAAATATAGAATATTAAGTAGTTTCCTGATTAACTACATCTCCATGTGTCTGAACCTCTCCTTGTTTTTATTAACTGTAAGAGGCCCTGCAATGTCCCTTGGAAAACTATTTGAAATTTTCAATGAGGACTTTGCAAAATAAAAATTACTTGCTCATGTGCTCCTGTAGTCGTATCAGGAAGGTGGATATGACTGGAGACTTCTTTTTGCTTGAAACAGGTCCTTCACCGAGTCTTCTCAGCATGTCTCTGATCCCAGCTGGGACTTTGCAATTTTTTGGCAATGAAAATATTTCTTCATCAAAAATTGAAATTTGAAGTAAATAACTAAAAATGTTTTCTCCTGAAAACATTCTTAAAAAGATACACATTTTTGTAATAAAATTTAATGTTTTCTGTCTCCATTAATGGGGGGTCACAAAGAATGACCTGCCTGTAAGTGAAAGGCTGCTATCACACTTATTGCATCTGTTTGGCTTGTGTATTGTTCAAGTCATCTGTCTTATCTCTTACCTATAAAGAATCTTGATGGTACTGAGGCTTCTGTCGATTATAGAGACACATAAACTATTAATACGAATGCTTACCTTTAGCTTCCTGCCACAGCTGTATATTTTCACTATACCAACAGAGATGCCATCAGCTCTTAGCAGCTTAAATTACATTCAGGGTAACAAAGTCAGTGCTTTGGCCAATTAATAAAATTACACTATTGACAAATGGCCAATGTATCTGTAACACTTGATACCTAATTGCTATCCAAACCACTGTAAATGAGAAATTATAACGAATTGCCTATTAAAATATAAAACTGTGTGCACACCATTACAGGTGCTTGGTGTCAGGGAGGCTGAAGACATGACTGATACTCTCCTGCACGTACATAACTTCTGGTGCATGTGCAAAGACATTACAGGTGAGTTTGAGCCCACCTGTGATCAAGTGTGCACGTTCCTCAGCTAGACAAGGAGCATGTCAATGGCCAGTCCTGCGTTTAAGCAAGGTGACAGTCACACCTAACATGAGCTAGATACCTCATTGCTGTGTAGAAACATCCTGTAGCCCAGAAAAAGAGTTATCTCAGCAAAAAACTCGATGTGTGCTCCCTCAGATCAGCCTTGTCATGCTACCATTCTCTGGTTTTGGGGATGTCTTTTTAAGCTAGGTGCTCTCTGTGCCCAAGACTGGCAGCTGAAGGCTTGTCTGGGGTCTAACACAGGTGGCCATACTCTGCCCCGGTCCCTAGGCAGTTGCAGAGCAAGCACAGGTGTTAACAACCTGTAGCTACCACAGTTAACAAGCCTAGTCCTAATCTTTGGTCTTAATGGAACGAGGCTCGAATCTACCAGCATATGGCTACTCCATGATCGTCTGTTAGGCAGGGGAAAACCTACATCAAGAAACTCATGAAACCCTCCCTTCCCCCAGATTTCTCATCCCATGCTAGCTCCCTGCCTTCTGAAACCTGTGAGAAAGCAATTTGCTGAAAGGCAAGTGTCTGTGGAGATGCGGGATCGTTTAGTGCTGGTTACCACCTGGGGCGTTCTGGAAAGGCTCTGCTACATGAGGTGCATTTCAGAGATCTGAATATGTGCTAAACGAGTCCTGCATCTCTGCCTCATAGCTCTGGGAATGTTAGGCAGGTAATTAAGAAATCACACGGCACAGGTGTGCCAGGTGAAGTTTGGTAGCTTGCTTTTGATCTAAATTGAGATGCTCTGGGGATTTAACTTCTTAAACAAAAAGGGCATAAATAAATAATCAGGATTTTTTTTTTTTAAGGTTGGAACATGCAGGCTATAAAATTTTGTCTTGGATGTACACAAGTAGGCAATGCTAGAAGACTGTTTAAGGCTAGGGCTTTGTTTTAAATGGGGGTGTTGTTTTCATTAACTTGAGTCTGATTAGTTTTTTCACTGGGAATTTCCCCACTGATATAAACAGGAACAGTGTTTGTTTTTTGGGAACTAACTCAGGAATAAGTTATGAAAATGTCTTTAAAAATAGACCTCAAAAAAACAAGCCAAACCAAAACCTGCAGTATTAATTATTACACAGGAGTCAAGGAAAACATTTCTTTTTAATATTCATAATTGAAAATGAGATGGCTTTAAAGTCTGTAATGAGTCCTTCAGCGTACCACACTCTAGTTAGAGTATTACTTCATAGCTGGAAGCCAAGAAAGAGGCTGACAATCAATTTTTAAATGATTCTAAGCCCACACAATAGCCTCTTGCCACAAAGTTTCGGCACGGTGCCTGTTTTGTTGCTGTGTGGGTGGGGTGAGATTGGGATAAACAAGAACACAACTGCCCACTTTTGATTTTGCATCTTCACTTAAGGTTAGTCTTGCACAGATAGTTTCTCTAAGTTTGAAATGGTTCAACGCCTCTCTCTTTTACACGATTCCTAGACCAAAAGTCATGTGGAAAAAGGTCTTCTTGTAGGTTAGAGTCTGAATAAGAAAAGGAAGTGCCAGGAAATAAGGCGGTTGCTCGGAAAGGTTTAGCCTGGGTCTTTGGTCTTCTGAAGTAGGAAAGCTTTCATACACTTTCTCCAAACAAATTGGGTGGCTATCTCTGATCTATCAGGGTGCCCTTAAATTACTTCTTTTGATACCTTGGGGAAGAAAGATAGCGCAGGTGATGTCATGGGGCTCCTTCCAGCCCTGCTGGGTGATGCCGGCTCCTCTCCCTCACAAAGCTGAATGCAAGGGGGGTCACACGCCGTGTGCGGCTGTGAAGGGTGCTGATACAAAGCAACAGCGAAAGCAGGAGTGGCACTCTTGCACCACTGCAGACACGCTGTAGACAATTTTCAAATGTTATTTTTATGCTTGCTTTCAAGAAGAGCAGCAGACCGCTTGCCATTATGGGTTGAAAACTCTCTTCAATGAGACTTTGGCAGTGGGTGTGATTTACAGCCTGAAGTACAGTACTGTGGGAAAGCTGAGATGGCAGGGTACCTGCATAGTACATGGCTTTAGAGAAATACCTGATTCTGCTGGAAACAGGAAAGAGTGGAGGAGCTGTTGTGGAACTCTGAAATCCAGAGCTCAGTATGGACAGTGATTTTGAAAAGCCTGGATTCTGGTTTGGGTCAGACAAAGAGGAAAACTGAAGCAGTGGAGACCTGCTCCAAAACCACTCTTTTGTTTTGTTTTGTTTTGTTTTGTTTTGTTTTGTTTTGTTTTGTTTTGTTGTTTTTTTTGGGGTTTTTTTTGGTAAGCTTTGGACCACTGCTTCAACACATCTTCAGCAAGAATAAAACAAGATGTTAAGTTCTTTACTGTGGAGTGTCCTGAGGGGAGAATCTATCCGCATACAATATTATCTTACAATTGGTTCATTTGTTTTCTGCTGAAATTTCCTCTACTGTCACCTGTTAGGTTTATCATAAGAACAAGGTTGTTCTATCACTTTGACTCCTAGGAAGTCTGGAGCATTAACAGGGGCTTCTTCCATCTCACTCATTCCATCACTTCCTCCTCAGACTTTGTCTAAAACCTGAAGACCAAAAATAAAACCTTTTTATTTAAAAGCACTTCAAAACATTAACACCTTCTAAAAGTTTTAAAAAAGATTTCCCCCTCTAAATATTCTGTTGAGAGGAACTCCTATTTCCCTACCAGCCGTAGTGCAGGGAAATTCTTCCCCTTCATATCGTCCTTTCCTTCAGTCAGCAGAGTACAGAATTCGACTTTCTTCCTTTTTCACGACTCACCAATATTTCCCACATCCCTTTCCCCCCAGTTATGTGATGAGTAAATTAAAATGAAAGGAGAGCTTATTTTCAGCTAAACACCTCGAGTTTGGATTCCTCTCCAGCTGGTGTTTTCCCCCCACTGAGCTGTTGGATTTCTCATGAGAACAAAGATGTTCCGGTGTTTTGACTTTGAGGAGATCTGGAATATTAATGATAATGTGGGAGTAATGAGGAAGTCTGGACTCTGAGTAAACGCAGCCTGTACTTCTCTGTCCCAGGCACGAGTCCATCCTGCAGCGTTGCAGGGGACTGTGCATTTGCCACACTGCTTCTGGTATCACGAGGGAAGAGGTAGACAGCACTGAAGCAGTTCCCAGCTATGGAGACAATATTTTTTTCCTACCAGAGCTGAAGAACTGCTTTCTTTTAAGCAGACTTCAAGAAAAATTCCTTGCCCTGTCTCAGTAACAATAAGAGAATCTGGTGATACTGCTTGAAGGACCTCAGTAAGAATGAGTTGGGCACGCTGGTTGTGAATCGGACACGTCTGAGAGTGTTACAAGCATATTTAGACAGGTGGTGCTGACCACTCCGCCATGGCTTTTCCTGTGATCCAGGTTAGTGGGATGCAAGGTAACTCAGGACTGAAACTGCAGGGAGGAGCTGCACTCTGGCTAATAAAGGCTCTCATCAAGTCATGTAAGTGCAGACCCAGTGATGAGCTACAAAGCTCCTAGGTATGCTGGAACCTGGACATGCGGACACGGAAGATGGCTCCCACCAGAAGGTCAATAAGTTCCTTATTGCTTCCTTCTCATGTTAAGGCTAGCTGAATGTCTTCCTCTTCACGGAAAAGGTTAAAGCAGCCACTCAAGTGCTCAAGTGATGCATGTTGCAATTGACCTGTTCATAGAAATGGGCAACCAGAGAGCTTAGCCTTATAGCCCCCTTCAGGGTGAAATGGAGAGACAGGCAGAGCCTGCCCCATCAATAGCATGCATGGCTCTCCAAGAGTCCATTAATTAGGGTCATGGATGATAGGGTCCCAGAACAACACTATCAAAGTCAATCACTGCATTCACCATGTAGACCAGACTACATGTGGAGCCAGATATGGTACCATCTTTGGATCAGACTCATACCAAGATCCTGCACCCTGTCATGTCAGTCTGTTGCTGCAATGGCAGCATATTAATTGCCAAGGAAATTCCTTTTGTTGTCCTCCTTAAACCGTAAGGGCCCAAGCCCTGCCAAACACAGTGGGGACTCTCCGTGGTTTCAGTGGACTTGTGATCTCTTACATCAGTAATATGCTCAGAAGTTGGAGGTATTTAATCTCCCATTTTACAGATATCAAATTGAATCTCAAAGAGTTTATGCGACTTCATGCCTCTGTTGCTGCACTAATCCAAAGCACTATTTCCCCAAATCAAAATGCTGTTTCAAGGACTGTATAGGATGCATTTGAGTTTAGAATTTATTTAGGTGCCATAAGCATATGAAATGAAGAGGCTGACAATAGGATCCATGGCTTCTTTTTTTTTTTTTTCTTTTGCACACATTAATGCGTATTACTGGGTTGGTAAGCACGTTTGTAAAAATATTTGTGCAGTACGAAACATTAAAGAAAACCATATAATTGTTTCAAAAAATGCAAACAATTGATCTTTTGATGTTTTCATGCATAGCTGAGTTTTTACTTTTAAGTTGGTACTATTACTAGTGTGCTCCTTTTGTTTATTACCTGGGCAAATTTGCCATTTGATAAAACAAAAAACAAATAAACAAGAATACCAAACAAAAAACACAACAAGTATGTTGCTGACTTATAGCCAGATCTCCCCCAGGTAAAAGGCTTATTTTCTTCTGTTTTGAAAATCAAACCTTAATCTAATTAGATCTTGGAGGAAAATAGTTGTGATATGCTTTCTGTAGGTAAAAGGACTTGCTTAATGTGCTTTGTTTATGTTACTGATTTTACAGTAAGTAATAAAATTTATTAGGGGTATTATCCATTTATAGATAGCTTTTTAATGAGGTATAAGCTTCTCTGGACATAGGTTAAGAAAACACAGTATTACACTAGCGCAGGTTTTGTCAATAGGTCTCTGAAACATGGGAACATAAATTGATCTCAGTCCAGCTATATATGGCTATTGATTTTGGTTACAGACCAAGAATTGTGTCTTGTATTTATTTGTTCATACACTGTTATTTTCTTGCTCCCTCCGCCAAAACACTTCTCCTGTCCCATCACTTTCTGGGGTACGTGGGTATGCTTGGAGTTGTACCCAAGTGCACTCCCTTCCTATGGTGTCCTGCTTCTAGTGTCCAAAGCTCACCAGCCTGGCAGCTCAGCGCTGTGAAAGTTCTAGTACACAAGGCAGGTGAAGAGTTTAGAGAAAAAGCCTTATATTCGGAATTACATCCAGAAGGAGACTGAAAGCAGGTCCAGGCTACTAAGGGCCAAAGCGGAGCAGACCTTGTTAATCCAGGTGGAAGGAGCCAAGGGCACAAATGGCAGCAGTAAGGGTCTGCAGCTTGTGAGAGGTGATGGCTTCTTGGCCATTGGTGTATTGGATAGAGAGCACAGGGCTCACCTTGCTTTTTGGACATCCAGGCATTGCTGAGATTTCCATATGATTCCAGCTTTGAAAACTTGGACTGACAAAAGAGGGACAGCTGTCAGGAAAGGGCCAGTTGGTATGTGCCATTGGACTTGACCATTTCCCTGCCCGTCAATCACATTTTTATACAGACACAGAATACATGCACATTGCTGGTGCATGGTCTGTTTGATTAATGAGCTAGATGATGAAGAAAGAAAGAAGTGGCTCCTCCAAGCCTACCACACCAAGAGCTGCAGGTATTCCTGTATCCACTGTTGTCTTTGTGGTTTGTTTGCTGAGAGGAGTCTTGTGTAGACCATAAATGTCAGCACATACCATCCTCTTGAACCAGACAGCTGTTTTAGATGACCTCTAGACATATTTACAAGTACTCTCAAACATTTTGGAGTATAAATCACTCTATTAGGGTGTTGTTTATTGGCTACCTTTTCTAATTCTTATATAACCTATTATAAACTAGTGGTCTAGACTGTCTACCTGAAACAAGAGAAAGTGACAATCAACAACATCATATCCTGCAGCAGAACACTCCTACCTAGTACGGCAGGTTGGAAAAACATTATGCAGCCCTTTCCACAGAGGAATTGGGAATGTGGCAAGGAGTTTTCTGCAGCTGTTAGGTGGAGCACTATATCTTTTAGAAAACTATTAGATATATGTAAAAAAAAATGTCAGCCGCTGGGCGTTTGTTAGATTAATGTCCTCTCCTTAACATGAATGCATAGAAGGTAGATCATGTGATTATGCAGGTATGGTAATTATCCTTCAAAGAGTTGGAAGGCTTTGACGTAACCTCTGTGTCCCAAATGTGCTGGTTCCAGCACTCGCTAGAGGGAAGAATAAGGACTTGAATCTGCAAGCCTTTCCCATGTCACAATCTGGTGTTGCACCTTATAAAATCTGGCAAAATTGTAAATGGCAGTAACCTTTATAAGAACTAAAATGACTTAGCAGAGTTTGAGTTTTTTTCTGATAAATAAATTCTCTGATGTGCTGTTCTAACATGCAGAGACATGCATGAACTATTGCAAGTACTCCAATTTATAAACGCTTTGCAACAGGCCACAACAGGCTAGCATCATCTTTTAAGTATTTTAAAATTATTTTTTACGTGTCTTCACAACATGTTATAATACATCTTATAGTAAAGTAATTTCTCTGCTGCATATTAATTGTTGTTCTCCAGCAGCATGTCTGCAGTGCAGTGACACTTGACTGGAAATGTGGGGGTCAAACTGGCCTCACACCGGCTCACCAGTGGAGAATAGCCCATATTCAAGGTTCTCCATCCCAGAGCTCTCAGACAAAGACCACAGGCATCCTGCACCCAATAATGCTGCAATTCTTTCAGTTATTTTGCCTTGACCATGTGTCTGGCCTGCTTTTACTATCCTGTCAGCATTTTAACTTGTATCATTTTTGCATTGTTTTAAGTTGAAGTAGATGTTCTTGCCAAGAAGGGAGTCATCTGAATCACTAGAGATTAGAGACACAATTTTGGGGTCTAAGTTCTCACTTCCATTATGTAAGATAAGTTCATGCCTGGGTCTTCTGTGGGAGGATTCTCACATGTACCAGGTTATAAAAGTGTTCAAATATTTCCCTATAAAGGAAAAGCTGTTAGGACCCTAAGGGCACTTACTGGCCCTGCCCAGCCTCCACCCACCCTGCCCAAGGAGCTCCATTTCAGCCCAGCCTGGGGCTGTCAGACCGTGTCCCAGCCATGCCATAGGAGTGAGGGTCTCCAGCTCTTTCTCTGGCCCCATCCCCTTCTGCTCCTGGCTGGGGCCCTTGGATGACCCCTAGCCCTGGTCCATGGCTTGGTGTGATGGGGCCAATGGTCACTGTTACCAACCCCTGGCTCTGCCCACCACGTCAACCCCGATACACCACCGAGGAGGGCTGGGACTGCGCTAGGTCCTGCTTAGCTCCACAGCCCCAACAGTGCAGAAGCATCCAGAATTCATGGTATTTTCTGTAAAATGTAAACTGTCTTTCCCTATTTCTAGAAAGAACAGCAAGCACAGTGCTGAAGCGCAATCAGTAACATCAGACCTGTTTTCTACGCTTTGGAGGGACACACAGCTTCTTTCCTAAACACAGACATTATCTTTCCCCCACCCCACCCAGGTCTGTGCCTCCTTTGTGTGCTTTAGGTCTAGCTTGTATCACTAGTTGCTCTGAGGCTCATCAGATTTTGTTGTGTGATTCAAGTGGAGTTTTGCCAAGACAAAACGTTAATTTTAGTTCCTAATCATCAATAAGAACAGGTGTGGCAGGACACCTATGAATCAGTCGATCTGGGTTCTTACCCAATAAGGATATGCTTTTAAATATAAGGTCATACCAAACCCAGACGCCTTTTTTTTTTTTTTTTTTTTCCCAAAAATCCTTCCCAGCTGCTAGCAGACAAAGTCCAATCCCTTTGTACAGTGGAGGTACTAATGTTAGTATCAAAGCTCGTTGTGTACATCCAAGGAGAAAAACACTAAATTCTCAGGATCAATGAGGATCATCTACTTTCATGATGCATTGTTCTCACTAACAGTGATGTACGGGAAGCACCTGAGAGTCAATCTGGAAACTTCGTTGGCCAGGACACAACAGTATCTCTTGGTTGTTGCTGCGTGGTCTGGCAGCTGTTGCTGCTAATCTGGTTATCAGGGCCTGCAGGTGTAACTGTATTTACACAACTGGCTTCTAAGGACCTACATTTATCAAGTCATGATTTATACTCTACAGATTGCTTGGGTTTTTAGAATTTTTTTATTGAACATTGAGAATAACACAGGATGAGGGAAGCCTGGTCTTATTTTCACGTAGGTTCAAGGTTTATTAAATTCCCCTGCATCAGTTTACCTTCTTAGACATACCCCTGTCTTTGCCGAGATGGGTCACTGCAGAGCTGGTGGCAGTGAGGTTTAGGTACCACACACAGCCATACGACCCTTCCTTGGGAGCGTGGCGCTGCATCGGGCCCGTGCCACACGTTACTGCTGGATGTTGAGAGAGAGGATTTGTTATTTGGGTGCAGCAGCCTAGGAATAGGGTTCTCCTGCCTTCATGACCTGATACGGTATCTCCTCCTGGCATTGCGCTCAGGCGGGAGCTGGTATGGGGATCGTTGCTGCCAGAATAGACATGCCCACTGCAGTCCCATTAGGTTGCATCCAGATAGGTGAACTTTCTGGCTTTAATTTCATGCTTTTCTCCCCTAGATCATAGGGAAGGCAAGGGTGGGTCTGGCAGACGGTGCCCTCGGCAATGGTTTGTTTGAGGAGTCTGCAGGGTATACAAATGAATGCTCACCTCCTGGGTGAGCACCACACTGGGATAAGGAATAAAGTTTCTGCACGCCATTTCAAGCGACTGTACAATTTCAGTAGGAAGGTGACTCTCAAGACCATTTTGGGTTTACCAGGTGTAATTCTATGACTGTCAGCCTCATTAATAACAAATTCTTTCTTCTCCTGCCTCTGAAGGCATCTTGCTTCAGCCATAAGGTCAGAGGTAAGGTTCTGGGTCTGGCAAAACTTCCACCGATTTCATAGGTACCTGCCAGCTCCACAGATCTCTTGAGCTAATGACTAGATTTCCAGGATAAATGGTGCTTCTTGGAATGACAGAGCCATTTTACAAGGGCATGTAGTGACAGGACAAGGGGGGATGGCTTTAAATTGGAAGAGGGGAGATTTAGATTAGTTATCAGGAAGAAATTCTTCACTCTGAGGATGGCGAGGCGCTGGCCCAGGCTGCCCAGAGCAGCTGTGGGTGCCCCATCCCTGGCAGTGCCCAAGGCCAGGCTGGACGGGGCTGGGGGCAACCTGGGCTGGTGGCAGGTGTCCCTGCCCGTGGCAGGGGGTGGGAACTAGATGGTCCTTAAGGTCCCTTCCAACCCAAACCATTCTATGATTCTGTGATTATGGGGTAGTTACATGTGTCATGTGAAATCATTGTCCAAAGATACTGTCTTTTTATTGACGATTTTTTTAAAGATTATTTTTGTTCTTTACAATAACCCCAGCTGCCCTATGGTGTGACCAAAAGTTTCTTGGCAGCTAGCTGTCTTTCATGTAAAGAAGTCAATATTTTTATTCCTCTTATTTTAAGTGACATATAGACATTTTGATGGGAGTCTATATTCACAGCCATGATTTGCAGAGGAATGAGACTGAAATGTTAGTTCTTACTAGACCTCTGAAGACTCTTCTTTTTCTTTCCTGTCTTGAATCTGTCACTGAAGACCCTTTCACTTTGGCAATCAAGCAGACCATTAATGATAACTCTTCCAAAAATAAATGATGTTCATAAAAATGAACTAACAGTAGCCAAGCACCATCAAGCAGAAATATTACACTGAGTGCTAGAATCCATCGAAATTCATGACTTTGCTCTTGGAATTTTGTTTAAATCAGAAATTCTGTCAGTAATTATTCACTTTCATAATCTTCCATATTATACACAGCTACACTTTTTAGATGTAAAGAGAACTACTGATTATTTCAGCAATGGAACAAAACCTTTTATATTATCTTACTTGTGGTTTTTGGTGAAGTTCCCTAGTCCAGCCCACTGGAGAGCTCAAAACAACCTTGTGGCTGCTTAGTGAGATGGGGAAACATGCCCTTCTTGATCTCTGTCTAAAAAGTGGCTGCCTGGAGCTTGGTGCTCATGGTGCACTATCCTCTGCATCAGATGGGAACGCTCCTATGAGAGGGTAGTGCTCTGGCTGCTGCTTAGACTTCTTCTTGATGAAGGACCTGATTAACCAGTTTCCTGTGATGTAGAGATCAGTAATGAGGAAAAGCAGAGGATTATTTAGCAAAGGCACTGTTCTCAGAATGTCCTGACTTTTGAGGACCACATTGATTTCTGTGTTGTAACTGGTGATGAACCAAGGATGTGGATCTTGCAAGGCAGAGGGACCCTTGCTAGCTTTCCTTTTATAGTGCTGGGAAGCACCAGCAGAGAGGTTGGATGACTACCTGTTTTGGAGGCAGAGTGTCGCAGCATAATGGACCATCAAGATGGCATATTTGGAGGGGCAATACACTGAGAGGTATTTCTGGGCAGGGAACAAGGATAATTTGATGATGAGCTATTTGAGATATGATTTTTCCCTAAGGCATTCCTCCCTGAGCCGTGGCTCTGCTCCAGGGCAATGATAGCAGGACAATGACTGTCACTTAGAAGAAACTTGCTGTCTGTCAGAGGAGCAGAGAACACGCTGGGCTGTATGTGCACAGCCTTATTTCTCCTTGAATCCCTGGGCCAAGGGAGTAGCTAGAGCTAGGCGCCTCTGAAGGTCTCTGAAGAGGTGACCTGGAAGACCTACTGAAGACTGAAGGAATTGCATCCCTTGGGAAGCAGTAGGTGCAGTCTTTATTAGACTGAGGCTGACTGAACGGGAGCCTAAGCAGATGCTGGGTTTTACAAACCTCTACTGATTCCTGTCCATGTGTGCACAACACATACTCTAAATTGTTGCAAAGCACTTTTTTGCACTGACTTGTAACCCACGCTGGAAAGACAAATAGGGACAGATCATTGCATTCATTTGTGTATGTGGGTAGGCTGCTACTCCCTAGCACCATAGAAATGCCTGTAAAAAAATATAAATCATGTACTGACAAATGTACACAAAAGGGGAGAAAACCCCAGGTAATATGTTATTGTTGTGTTGAGCCCCATTTCCGCAGCAGAGTTCCCTCTTTCAGCTGAAATGGGCCATTACTATATTACACTGCAAACTCTACAAAATTTCAAGGGAAAATAAAGGGACATTGTCATTGTATTGTCCTTCACTAACAAAAGTTACCTCCACTGTTTAAATAAAATCCTTGGTCTTTGGCTCCATGCATTATTTAATAATCTTGGAAACTTCTGTGACCTTTAAGCAATAGTAAACTGTGATTGCTTGACAAATAGGTCAATGTTTGTATAATAGTTGTGTCTTTGGAGGTACAAAAATATTCATCAGAATGCTTTGACTGACTTCCCCCACCCTTCATTTCTTTGGCAGTTTTCCCGCAGCATTGCCCTCTGTTAAACATTATTCCACTTCAAGGGTATTTGCAGGAGTAGGAAGCAGGCACTATATTATGGTCCTTGAAAATACAGGGTGGGGGAGGTTGTATGTCTCTGAGACACACACTTACACACACACATGTCATGGATATTTGTTACTGTTGGTAGAAATTGCGTGTTAAAAAAAAGTCAGTAAAATGACTGGGTATTTTGTGTGCTAAGCACCTTGGTGTAGATACGTTGGATTTATTCCTGGTTAACATGCACCCTGTTTCAGGGGGATGATAAACTGGTATTTGCTGTTTGAAGGGCATACTTGAAAGCAAGGAACTGAGTTTGAACTTCTGGTTTTATTGTTAGCAGTGTTGGTTGCAGGGCCAGTTAAGCAAACATGTGGGCTCCTGCATGCTCCTTAGCAATACTTAAAGGGAAAGTTGTATTGACACATTCTCTATTACTTAAGTTTGAATTAGGGTGATCATAAAAGTCAGAAGTGGTCTCAAACAAGAATATTGAAGAATGCAATAACTTTGTTCCATGGCGTTTTATATGGAAGTGTCTGTAGTTTCACCATTGACTGCTTAATGTTAAATGCCTTGGTGATATCTATATCATACTGAAAATTGTGCCCCAGCATAGATGCACAAGAAAAATTAAATATCAGTTTCACTTCAGAAACCCAGACTTTTTCCACCTCAGTGCACTATATACACACAAATATAAATACAAACATATAAAGTGTATTATCATTATATGTACTGTTCTGAGGGATGCAAAACATGGAAATCATCTCCAAGTTTTATACTATGTAATTGTAAATAGTATTCCTGGTTTTGCCTCTCTTAGGGTGCATGGTTGTGTTTGGCCACATGCAGGTATTTCACTCAAAAATTTTACTATACCACCTGCTACCGAAATTCAAATCCTGCTTCTTACAGAGAAATGACATATGAAGCATTTGCTATTTAAAAATGTCTTCAGTTGCAGCTGATACCGTGCTTCAAATCCCACCCGCTTCTTGAGCATCAGAAATGATAAGAAGATCATTTTGATAACAGTTTTCAAGAAAACAACTAGGAAATTTTGATTTCAAATAAAGCTCTGGACCAATCCATAAGCATAATGTTGACTATAATTTTTTGTGTAATTGCCTAGCAGATACCTCTAGAGCTGAAAAGAGCTGAAACCTATTTTGTACCTGACTGGTGTGTATTATAGTATAGCTCAGGTCAAGGTCTGTTTTAACAATGAGGAAATCTTTCTAGCTTGGGGGGTGTTACATATACACTTGGCATATTTGAACTAAAGCATCTTTATCTGTTGGCTTTTTTTTCAAAGGCAAAAGCTCTCAACCCTTTTAACTCGAATCATGGTAGAAGGAGCCGTTGGCATTTCAGTGCCATCTTTGAGCTGGATCTCAAGGATAAATTCCTAAGATTGGAATAAAATCCTCTGCTTGGATTACACCAGTATTAACACTCTAACTGGGGCACTCTCTGAAGTAGTTCTGACTCAGTAGTTCTCCATTAATTAATTAGTAATCCTCTATCTGAGAATACTGCTAGGTTACAACAGATACTGATAACTCCGAAGTATTTATTGCATTCAGTAAATAGAGGCTTCAAAGAAGCTACTTGGTAATGAGGTGTAGGCTTTTAATTATTTCCAGTGTTAAAGCTGTGAAAGGAAACGGTAAGCGTTTTCTTATTTTTTTTCCCTTTGGAAAAAGATCAACTTTAAAAGATTTATCTTTATTTAATTTTTAATTTTTGGATATTTTTTTTCTCCTGTGTTCTTCTAGTTTTATGCTTTGGCTAATAGCAGCCAGGCATTTTGCCTGGCAGAAAAGCAGAGGCACCTCTTAGCTAGGGGAGTATACGCAGAGGGCAAACAAGAAGTAGTACAGTTACTTTTGAGATGAAAGGACCTATGAGCAATGCTATAAAAATTGGAACCCCAATAATACACTGCACTTCATCTCTGGATGAATTTGGCACTGTTTTGGAAACTAAGGTCTTTGGGAGTGTAGTCCTAGTTCAGAAACAGGATCCAGGTGCTGTAAAGTCCAGTGAAAGACCAACTACAGATGGAGACACACTTGATCCCGGAGCAAATTTTATCGTTATTCAGATAATGGTTAGGCAACAATGACCTACACTAATTAAGATCTGAAATAGTGAAAAAGGGAAAAGTAACTGAGGTAACTGCTCTATTAGAGTTAAGATTTGGGTATATTAGAACAGGAAAATGAATTCATGTATTTACCCATTCGCAGTGAATTCAAGGTGCAAATGACATATATTTACAAAATATTCACCCTGTTCTAAATGTTTATTGAAGAATCAGTCAGCTTAAGAGAAAAGATCTAAATGTGTTTGGTTTCCTTCATCTAAATATTTAAAGAATAACACAATTTTCAGGAAAGAATCCCCAAATAGGCAGACAATCTTATAAAACACAGAGTTTATGATAAAAAAAATCTGAGCACGTACAAAGTCAGGTTTGACAGGGAAAGCAGTGGTTTGCAAACAGTTGGAAGTGCCCTTTCAATTGTTACTTTTTGTGGTAATCCAGAGTCACTGAGGACATCTACATTTACAAGAAAATAAGGAAAATAAAATAAACACTGAAGTAAAAAATCCTCTTAATAGTTAGTGGTGTGCTCATTGGAACAAAACTGAAGATTTGTAATAGAGCACTTGTCATCTGCTTCCACTCCTCTGTGCTGGCCGCTCATGGTTTTCCTTATTTTCCTACTTCCACTTCTCTGCATTCTCCACCATGCCTTCTCATTCTTCTTCCCTAATCTTCATCCAAACCTTCACTCTCCTCACACATCCCTGCAGTCTTGTGCCTGCTGCTATTAACCCCAGCCATGGAGTGCCTTTTGTCCACGGCCACTTTTATTAACTCTGCAGCAATATTCCTGGTGTCAAAATTGTAATGATATATGGAATTTGTTCATACCCTCTCCTTCCAGATCCTGAATGACCCAGAGGCTTGAGTTTGTTCACCTGGCCTTGCTTCCAGGACTCTTCTCTCTTAGTACACCCTCTTGTTGTCTCGTGTTCCCAGACTATGCAGGGCCTGTCTGGGCATTTCTTTTTTCTGTTGCTTCCAGTACTTTTCTCCTCTTTTTCCACTTCTTAATTGTTGCCATCAACATCTGCTTAATTCCTGCTGATTTCTAATTTCTCCCCTATGCACAATGCTTAGACTTTAACTTTCTATTCAACCATTCAGCCCCACCAGATCTTTCTCATTTGTTGTTCACCTTCACCTCTACTCTGGTTCCCTCATGATACATTTTACTGTATCTCACTCTGAACCGTAACATCCTTCTTTCCTGTCATGAGTTGTGCCTGACCAGTCTTTTTTTTTTTTTTTTTTTTTTTGTTTTTATTGAGAAATGGAAAAGCTTGTTTTTTACATCCAACACAAAAATTGTACATTTGTCTAAACTCAGCTTTAAACCATGCAACCTCTCCTTTGCGTCCTACTTCATACCTCTTCTGAATTCCTTCAGATGAAATCTATGTTCACTTCAGGAGACATTTGCAACCAGTTACTGCCTACCTACTACCCCTCATCCCAATGAGTACGCACCTTCAGTTGTTCCCGAGCATCAGCCTTGAGTTCCCTTCTTCAAATTCACAAGCATAAAATCAATTTTCATATGATAATTTTAATACTTGGGGTAAATTTTTTACCACATCCTACAAAAAAAAAAAAACCCAAAAACCAACCACCCAACAAACCTACACTTCAATTATTATTTTTAGTATCTCTACTTTTAAGATCTCTTTTTCTATGATGCTTGAAAAGTAGAAGTTAGGGCACTGGTATGCAGAGACTTTCTGACTGACATTTTCATTTTGTCTATGTACTTTCATCCTTACTTCTATGGAAGTGATAAATGGTGTATAAAAGAAGGTAAAATGATCTTTCAGGTCAGTAGATCCAGCACTTACTGCAGTGTGATCCTGTTTAATATATCTTCAACGTTACATTTTCATCATTTGTCTTTAAGAATCATAGAATCATAGAATGGTTTGAGTTGGAAGGGACATTAAAGCCCATCTAGTTCCCACCCCCCTGCCATGGGCAGGGACAGCTGCCACCAGCCCAGGTTGTCCCAAGCCCCGTCCAGCCTGGCCTTGGGCACTGCCAGGGCTGGGGCACTCACAGCTTCCCTGGGCAACATGTGCCAGCGCCTTGCCACCCTCAGAGTGAAGAATTTCTTCCTGATAATGATCTAGATTAGATCTAAACTTGATTAAATTCTTAGGGAAACAAAGTAAAAATTTCCCAACTCACAAAAGTAACACAACCCCTAAACCAACTGCAAGACAAGATTTCCCATCTGTCTGTACTCTGTAGTTATTACCAGCATCTAATGAGCACTGTATCACCCCCAAACTTCTATGGTATTAGTGGAATAGTGAATATTAGTACTTCATTATAAGATAAATTTCAAGGTAGCATTTTTAGCAAATTAGCTGAAACAGTGAGAGGATAGCTGGGAGAGTCTTTAAGGGCAGTAATAGGATGTCCTCCCTTCCGAGCAACTCAAGTTACAGCATGTCCTGAAATCCTCAAACCTGTTCTGCTCTGATGACATGAAGTGACCCTGGTGGAGAAACAATGGTTGTTAAAAAGAACTGTTGATTCATCATGTTTAAAACCAGCCTTCGGGATTCCAGGCAAATGGGTGCTAGGTGAAGTATCAGTTATAGTTTTTATGAGTAACGTCTTTAACGTGAAAGCTATTGCTTTTTAAATCTACTATGATTCACACAAATAACTGAATAGACCTTAAGCAATTAATATTTAGCATAAAGGATTGCAGAGAACAGCTCAAAACCTACAGTAACTGTCTGAGTTGCTCAGTGGTGAAAAATAAGTAGAAAGGCAAGTAGATGAATTACACCATGTACTTCACACCTTTAACATCTACAGAAATTGATTGGAGCTGAAGACACATACAGCATCTCACAGGTAAAGGTTTTGTCACCAACTGTTATTTGGTGCCTTTCCCACTTTTGCAAATTGAGTACCAAGACCATTCTTAAACTGGTATGTGGCAAGACTTAGCTCTTGCTAAGAGCATCCCACCTGAATCTTGCTAAACGTCCTATAGATGAAGTCCCTTACACGTGAAAACCAGAGTATCGCAGAACCTCTTTGTGTTGAAGGTGAACGAGCATACCAGCTGTATTGATTTCTTTGCATGGGTCGTGGAAAGACATACCACAGGTTTCTGCAATACTTGTCTTTGGCAGTGGAGAATATCCTGGTGTGCCTTGATGTTTGCTGTGTGTGCAGGGCTGGAAGGGGCACAACTGTGGTTCGGAGTCCGTTTCACCCTGCTCTGCAAGGGCAGCCAGCACTGCACATGAGTTACGTATGTCTCACGAACCTGTTCTGGGTTTCAACTATTGTAAATAAGGGAATGCTGGTCAATGACTTCTTCACGTACTGGGGGAAAAAAAAATAATAGGGATCTCGATTGTTCTTAAGCAACCAAAGAACTAATTGAAAAATCACTAAAAACCAATACATATTTTGTATGTGAAGTATATGCATCAAGGCAATGAAATGCTGGAAGCAGAGAATGACATTTTTCTGACCTATCTGATATAAGAAGACGATCACAAGTAACTGTAATTTAAAGAAAATGCATTTATTTATTTTTTTCTCATACCTGCATTACTGTAAATTACTCTTCTCTGCTGTGAAGGAAAATCAATTGTTATTATAGCTATTGAGTGCTTTTTAATAACATCCTTATACATGGCTTTTTGGTAAATGTTATTTTAAATTCAAACATCTTTGTAAATATCTTATGAGGACTATCTTAGAACTTAGATATGATTCAAGTTATGCTTGTAAAATCTCCACTTAAAATGAATCTCCATGTGACAGGTAATTGGCTGCAGGCCTGTTTTTTGTTATTGATTTAACTTAATGCCAATGTACACAGGTGTGTTGGCGGGTTGTTGAAGCTTCCAAGGCACCCACATTTGGCAGGACAATAAATTGTTGCATAATAAGATTATTTTCCCCCTTCAATCTTGAATCTTTTCAAAAGTTGTATTTTAAACCTCTGTAGGTATGTACGTGGGTGAGAGAAAAATACCCAACAATGTTACCATGAGGCATGTTTTGAATTATTGTTTGAGGCGCTCAAGGAAACAGCAACATGCAGATAAGATATCTGCAAATATATATATTTGCCAGCTGAAGAGAAAAAACAAAACCTTTTTATAAATTAGGCTGTTTCTTAATTTGTTTTTTCTCATGCTATATAAAATTCTACATTGTTGTCAGATGAAATTGGTTATTTTAGAAAGAAACATGGTGCTGAAAATATCAGCTGTTCAATGTGCTTTAAATGCAGACAGCAGATGTGATTTGCCCTTGCACACAGAAATATCTGCATCACAGACGTCCAACCGAGGCTTCATTTGAATACTTTGAGCAAAATCCTGGCTCTGTGGATGGGAATTTTGCCATTAACTTCAGTTGGGCTTCGTTTTACTTCTCTGGTAATGAAATAATGTGGCAAGGCAGGCATCCTTGAGGAACACACGGGCTATATATGGAGAAATCAAAGAATGCTGCCGCAGGTCGCGAGTAATGCAAATTCTTGGGAGGGCAGTGATCCTGGAGGAAAAGAAGGGGAAGCATTGCTGTGGGAGTGCTTTGTGCAGAGAGGTGGAAGGAGATTTCATGAAAGGATGTGTTCCAAGTGTAGCAGGTAGCATGACTGAACATGTAAAACCAAGAGGAGGAGAAAACACTTCTACTTTCACAAGCCTGAAGAAAAGAAGGAAGAATGAAGTGTTGTATCCAAACTTTGGAAGAGCCTGAATTGGGGGAAGAGCTTTATGATTGCTCTTCTTTCACCCAGATGTTTCTCTTGGGCTCAGTTCAAAAGGAAGAAGGATTTGTTTAGCTCTCCAGATTTCCCCACTAATCTGTGTTTCAGAGGAAAGCGCAGTTAGCTGTCCCCTCACGAGGAAAAGGCCACAGCTGGGAAAGCCAACTCAGGACAGGAGTGAGGTGCTTTGCCTGAGTGACTCAGAGCAGGCAATCCCCCTCCTGGGCCAAGGGCTGTTTTTTTCATCCTGGCACTTCATTTCATATGAAATAAAATACTGTCAGCAAATTAATATAACGGCAAAGTCCCAGTGATAGCTTTGGAAATACTGTGGTTTGTTAGAGGTTTTCCACAGTGATTTCAAGGAGACATCCTCCACAGCCTGTGCTAGTTTGATAAAGGTGTATTAGATACTACTGATGAATATATACTTGGGATCTCTAACGTGCATTATTGCAGATCTATTATATTTTATAACTCCATAGCTAATCTGTAACTTCTTGGCATAAGCTGCAATTAATCTAAAGGAGCAGTGCTGGGCTGTCATGTCATGTTGTGCTCTGAGATGCCTTAGGTTAAAAGTCATCAACACCGTGGACAAGAAGTTGTCTGGGTCTGTAGTGCAAAGCAGATGATGTGCAATCACTACAAATCCTTGTGAAATATTTATCAAAAGCTCACTGTTCTGGATGCCCACCAGATACTATCTGAAAATTAAGTAACTGTTGGGGGTTTTTGTCTGTAGATACCTGAAGACTTTATTCCAAAGTATACGGGGATGAATTAAAACATGCCAAACTAAAACCTTGCCAACATGGAGCTTTGTTTTAAAGGAGCACACACACTGCTCAGAAATACCCTTCCTTTTTCTTTGCAAATTTTACATCTCAAAGGTGCTGATTTGGAAAACAAGATGCTGTGCATGTAGAGGTGTGAAAGATGAGTGTGGTGAAGGTCTGCACTCCTCTAAAGGGTTGTAGAACAAAACCAAAGTCAGGTCGCTGTTTTCGAATGGTTTATTAACCCTGAAAAACCAAGGCTGGGAGAAGCAGTATCACACATGGAAAACGCTCCCAGATGCTGTGATCGCAGTGTGGAGGCAGGTACTGCCATGTGCGCTACTGCAGACAGTGGGAAGCCCCCTCCCTTCCCCTATGCTTTAAAAAACAAATCAAAACAAAACTAATTTTCTTCAATACACACAAGAGAATGTTTGGCATCTGCTACTGAGCAGCATTCTTGCCGTGTTTCACTATCTATTAAATGGCACGCTCGTCCTCTGCCAAGAAAAATACTTGATCCCAATACTAATCATGCTCCCTGACTACCCTCTAGTGTATATTCTTCCAGGACTGCTATCCATCCATGCAGCCATTTGAAAGATATTAAAATGATTACGATGAAATCTTTCACTTACTGTGCTGGCAAGAGCTGGGATATGCTCCGGAGTCGATGCACGCGGTTCCCAGGGAGAAGGGAGTGCCTTATGTCTCTCTTTATTGAGTGCCCCATCTAAATGAAGAGACATCATTGCGAGGGCTCCGTGGGGAGCTGCGGGCAAGGGCTCTGGTTTGGGGGTCGGGAGGAGATTATCAAGGTACAAGCTGTTGGAGAAATTAAAAATAAAGGGATGAAAAATAGCAGTTGGTAGATGGATCCCAGAGCCTCTCATGACTGTAGGCTTAAACGGAAAATGAAAAAGATCATTGTAAACTACTTAATGATGCTTGAAAGGCAGTAGCTGGGAACTCTGTGAGAAGGGTTTTCTTTTCTACTGTTTATTTGGTGAGGCTGACTCACTGTATCCACACAGGCTCCAGCTCCTCAGAGAGGGGAAGACAGAGCTGCGGGATGCACCCCTGGTCACATCCTTGAGGTAGTCCCAAGGACTGACTGAGGCTGTTCTTTGCTGTTTTGAGTTCCTGGAAGTACTAGCAATTTGTTCTTCCATCTGAGAATTGCCTTGGACTTCTCAAGAAGAAAAATATTTTTTTTTCTGATCAACATATTGGCATCTCTACCTGGAATTGAAATATCCTAATGTGGTCCTGCATAGTCGTAGAACTGAATCCCTTTCAGGAATCTCCAAGCCTTTTGACATTTAGGATCCTTCCTACCCATCGTCTGTTTGTGACTGCAGCAACAGGTGCCCTGAGATGCCTCTGCAAACTGCTGATGCTGAGCAGTCCTCCGAGAACAGCCAGAGACATCTCCACACGTTGCTGTTGTATACCTTGCAGGCCACAGCTAAACCACTGCCATTATGGCGAATTCTTCAGATGTTTGTACAGATGTGAGGGTGGGATTCATGTAATTTATCTTTCAGCAACTACAAACTGGATGTCTACAGCTCTGCTAATCACTCTAGGTTCCCTTTATAGTCAAGGAAGAGAAATAAGTGCTTTTAGGGTGCAATTTGCCTGACCGATTATAGACGTTTACTTTAGGAAGACGTGGATCACACCTAAGGTTCCTGTGCGTAGCCTGCCCAGGTTCTCACTGACTATACCGACAGCCTGGGGTGACTCATTTAAATGCAAGCTATACACGCATTTATGTACCTCTGTTTAATTAGGTGAAAACCACCCACTGCCCGTTACCCAGCTGGCTTTGTGTAGAGGTGACACAGGCCATTTCTATAGAAGTTCAGCAGACTGAAGCAAGCAGTGGAGCATCCTCTTTGCATGGGGTGGAAGAAGCATCTTTGTTCACAGGAGGAGCCCTTGCATAAAAATGCACAAAGGATGAGTTACAGCAGCCACATCTTCCTCATCTCCCCTTCATGGAGCAGGAGCAGCAGGCCTCCTACAGCCCGTAGTTGCTGCTCACAATAAGAATGGGGCCTGAAGCTCCTCCCTGCGCCCTTTTCCTTCTTCCTCTTTCCATACCCTATGGGAGATGCAAATGTGAGAACAGGGGCCGTTGGGCAGGCAGCAGCAGTGTGTACTGTGGCATGAGATAACTGAGCCCAGAAGTAGTTTAGGGACACAGTAGAGTGACCTGACTCCTGAAGAACTCCTGAAGGGAGGTGGGTGACCTGGCTGGGGATGCACTGAAGGATCAGATGGAGAGGCATGGAACATCTCTGTGCCCCATTGCCTGTTCCCAGCCCTTCTTTCCCTTTCACAGGCTCCTCAAACCTCTCTCTTACAACACCCACACTCACCTTCCCCTCTTTGCAAACCCCAGCTTCCACCTCTGAGCCTGCTTTCCTCACCCTCAGATACTTAGGTGGTCCCTTCTGGCCTCCTTTCCCTAAAGCCCATCTCCCATTTCCTTCAGCATGGGGCTCCTGAAGTATCAGGTGGTGTGTGGTGGCATGCAGTTATTTGCCTTGTGTTTGGTTTTCATTTTCTGCATCCCATGCTTGTGTTTTACACTTTTCAATGTATACTTTCCGAAGTATAAAACAGAAAATGTGGATGATCCTCTTTTAGGATAATACTCTATAATTATGTGTACAGTTAGAAAACCTAATGAATAAGACATCGTCCTTGTAACAACTTCCTTCAAGGGAAAACAGAAATTTCCTCATAAGCCCAAAATGTTGCCTAGAAAAAAAGTTTCCAATGAATTATTACTATTATTTTTAATTTAAACTGCACCGTGAAGGCTCATAATATTGTGGCATTAATGAAGTAATGAGGGTTTAAAGATATGAGTAAGGGCAAGATCTATATAGAGGGAAGAAACAGATTTTATTAGCCTGATTGACGTATTGGGAAAACAAACTTCAGATGCGAGGTCTTTAGGTAAACAGTAACAGAGAGGCTGTGACCCCAAAACTAAGTTAATGGCTAGTATAAACTCCAAAGAGCTTGGAGTCACAGTACAAGTTTCTAGGAGATGGCTAGATGGAAGTTTGCCATAGGAAGCCTTTAATGGGGAAAATAAATTGGTCTTGGTTCACCTCTAGGCTTTTAAAGCTGTGAGATGAATTAATTTTCCTGTATCTGGAAAATATTTTGCATATGGAGAATGTTCCTGTTTGAACTGCAGTAAAAACAGAAATTGCAATAAGTTTAAAGTCAATAATGAATAAATACAATATTTTGATTAGACAACTATGACATATTTCAGTGCAGGTTTTAGTAATGATATCTTTCCTATGGATCACTAACTTACATTTAAAAATGAAGCTGTTTTGAAGGCACATCCCCCCCCCCCCCAAGTAAAATAGCAAAGCAAAAAAATAAAAATCAGAATTCTACTGCAAGAAAAATCAGTTTTAAAAAGATCTTTTTCCAACAAAAGAATGAGATAAAGTTATTCATAATCAGCTCTTATCCCCACCTGCAGAGCCGGCACAGACGTGCATACCATAAACATGGCACACGGCTGCCTCATTCAGCCACGTTAGCTCTTGTCTACAGCCAGCTCCAGATTTTTAATTATGGGATAGTCCCTATGTCAGAGCTGCTGCTGCAAATCCCTCATCCTCTCCTGACTGTGTCTCCTCGCAGTGCCTTCTCCTGCACAACTGGACATTTTAGGTTCACCAGTTTTTTATACTGCATAAACAGCTCCAGTGAAGGAGGGAACCTGAACATTTCCCCCTCTGTTATTAGGAATATCTATTTTTTCTAAAGCCTAAATATTTGTCTCACTGTTTTATCCCATTAGGAATCAGTGACTGCAATTATTAGACCTTAGATATGTTGAAAGAATAAAAATTATTTTACATTAGGCTTGAAAATACATGCCTCCATTTGAACATTTTGCTTATCACGACAGCTGGTGAAAAAGGAAGTAGTTGATCTTGACATCCCTTGAATCAGGCTTTGCTAGCACAAGTGGTATATACACATAAAAAAGAAAACTAATTGTTTAGAGATCTTTTGAGTAAATGTGGGCCTGACCCTGAATCTTGAATTCTTCATGCATTCCAAAAAATTTTCAAAAGACTGAAAAATTTCTGTAAGAAGCGTGGCATGTGCCTGACCTTTTCCCAGCCCCTTTTTCCTCCCCTTGCACAAGTCACTTTGCTATGAGCTTTTCCATCCACCACAGGCAGCCACTGCTCAAACAGGACTATTCCATGAGAAAGGAGGCACAGGGACCTTGTAGTCCCTCCTCACCCTTGATCTTAGAGATGTTTGCCATCAAGTCCTGATCCAGCCTAAACAGGCTTGCAGATGTGGTAAATGCTGCCCAGTGTCTTTGGTGGGAGAAGAGTCCCGGCAGCGCTGAGACTTTTGGGGACTTTCCCTTCAGTAATAGAACAGAGGAATAATAATAAAACAGAAATAATGAGTCATTTTTAGACAGGTTTAAAATCTGAGCTGCACTTTCTGATCCAATATTTGAGCTACACTCTCTGATCCAGTTGTAGTTGTACATGTTATTAAAGACAACAGAGGGTATAGTTGAAAAAAACGCTGCTAATAATCACAACAGTTATTTCCAAAATAAACTAAACCCTCCTGAAATAGATAAAATAGATACATTAAACACCTATAACAAAGAAAACTATTAAAACCATTCATAAGCATATGTTGTCCTTGACACATTCTCCTAGACTCTGTCACCAGTTTGATATATATTTTCAGATGAATCTGAGAAAAATATGTTTTGAAGGATCTGTTAAAAGGGAAACTGTTGTGCAACTTTGGCTGTTGATATAGTTATAGAATGTATATTTATACACAGTTTTATTTATACAAAATGAACCTCACAGCCTACAGTATCTTACGGGAGCTCAGATGCAGTGCATGACACATTATATTTGTGGAAATGGAATCTATAACCTAATGTATTCTTGCATCAAAGAATAATGTCTCATAAATAAATCATTACAGACTGTCACATCTATGTTTTCACACCATAGTGTATAAAATTATGTATTTTGAGATATGGAAGAAGGTGATTATCTAATGTTTCAACAAAAAAAAATTATCCTGTGCTAATGCATGTGATGTCTTGGAGGTGTTATTGCCTTACCCCCAATCATTGTAGACTAATCCATAATATCAAATGAATGACAGCATTTCTGTTTTCAAAAATTGGTGCAATTTGTGTGCGGCTTTTCTCTTTCAGTAATTAAGAAATCAAATAAGCCTCAGTGAAACTATTTAAGAGGTTCTAGATATAATTAGAACACCTCATTCTCTCACAACTAATTCCTAATTAAAGTAATTTGTCTTTTTGCCCTTCTTTTCAAGGGTGATGAGCAAGTGGTGATGAATGCTCAAAATCAGGAAAAGTGAAAATTGCAGTATGTTGATTTGCGGTGATTGAGCATGTTCGTTTTTAACAGCCACCTTCGACTGAAATGGTAAATGAAACTCCAGCCTGTTTACATTGCATATATGTTATCTGGAGCTTGACAAATGGTAGAATTTCTTACATAAAATAGCTACTGTTGTCCAGAATGTCTGAATATCTAAAAGCTGCTTGTTTAAAGAACAGCACATTTCGAGGAAGGAGGAGAAGAAGAGACAGAGAGCGCACAGGAGAGATATAAAGGTCTGAAATTTGTTCTATAGGTTGAAAATTGTCCTTTTAAAATTTTACTTGCAGCTGTGCCCTGATGGTGATGGATTTATCATATGAACCAGGGATTAGTAAACAATGTGTACCCTATAAAGAGCAAAACAAGTCCTTGCCCATCACTGCACTTAATTGCAGTGCTTATATCAAAGCCATATAAAATTTAATCATCAACCACAAGTAAGACTTTGCTTTACGTGTGCTTGCTTCCCTGTTTTTCCACCTGTTTAAATGAAAGATTCTTGGAATATCACAATATGTAAATATTGTTTATGATGCAAAAATATGCTCTTTCATCTCCTCACTGCTTTGATGTCGTGATATATAAAGCTTTTAGTGCCACCACCTACCTGACACACAAAGGTCTTATCTGATTCATAAACATGTGTGCCCAGTGCAAACAGGCTGTATCCAATAGACGATTTTTCTTTCCCTTGTAATGTTTTTTTAACAGACAGAAAGAGAAAGAAAATGTAAATGACAGAATCACTCAGGTGAAAGGAGTATTTTAAGTATCAGGTAAAGATAAGCCTATTACGATAGAATAAAAAGATATAGGTCAAAACTGATCCTAAGAGGTTAGTTATATATATAGGTATCTCGTAAAATGTGTTTTAAAAGCTGAAACTTTTTTTTTAAGAGTTTTAATCCAAGTGGGAAATAAGCAGCAAGATCAGATGACCTCTTAAGAAATACAAATATCCCTAATTAGCAAGAGAAGAAAGAGAAATGCAGGAAGTAAGGTCAAAGCTGGAAACAGGACAGATGTAGCTGGAAAAGGAATAAGGTGTAGGCAATATTTCAAATCTGTGCTTCACCAGCAACAATTTTAAAGGAAAGGGTGCTACTTATTATATAGCATTCAGTGTAACATCTGATATGTCCTGTAAATAGCTGATTTTACATCAGTCCATCTCTAACGAAACACTGGATTGGGGCCTCAGTCCGACAGAGCTTGAACTCTGCAGAGGTGGTGCCTCCAGCTGAAAACGTGACACACACTTTGGGAGAGGTGTCTCCTTGCCAGCAAAGGTCCTCAGGGAATTTTTAGGGCAAATTCAGTTGCCAGATCCTCATGGATCCCAGAGGCAGTCCTTGCTGTGCACATGGAACCATCAGGTCTCATGGTTTGTATGCTGAGAGCTATGGTAGCCTAGCACAGCTCGGGCTGGCCGCAGCCATCCAAGAACAGAATTTGGCCTTTTAATGTCAGATGAACTGCCATGGCTGCAACAGCTCCAAGGTGTAATGCAGCTTCTTTTTCTTTTTTTCTTTTCCCCATTAGGTGTTTGGTTTGTTGTTTTTTTTTCTCCTTCAAGTTTTCAAGAGTACCCTGGGAAATCCTTTCGTGTTCTTTATTTCCATCTAAGCCCTGGGTTGCTTTGAACAACAGAGGTAATTGTACGGGTGAACTTCAGAGATTTGGAGGGATCAAACTTGAAAGCCTTTGACTGAAAGTGCAAGCTCTAACTGGAACCCTGTCAGGTGCTGCTAGACGGGCCGCGGCGGGATGTGGCAGAAGGAATCTCTGCAGCAGAGACATCTTGAGCTCCTTAGCACAGCCTCAGCGGCCAGCAAGAGCACAAACCTGCATCTGCAGCCTCACAACAGCACTGTGAAGCTTTCCAGTCTATGAACAGATGCATATTATTATGTGACTTGACTAAGGGCATCTATGGGAGTCTGTGGCAGAGGATGAAGAAACTGTCCCCATCTCTTTTTCAGTACACTCTGATAAGCTCGCTTTGAGCATCAGAACAGAGCGGGCAAAGGGATGTGAGCTGCAGGTCCGCATCTTTTTTTGAAAGCTGTATGTTCCTTTGGGTAGAAAATCCTAGGGAATTCAGCAACAGCAAAACCCAAGAAGGAACCAGTATACAGTTAATAGAAGTCTGTAGACTATTTCAGAAACCAATAGAATTGAAGAAAGTAGGTCGTTACAATGCAGAAGTTTTGTAACAGGGTTATACATTTTTCAAATTTTACGTGACAGCCAGAATACTCCAGATGTGTTACCTTCCTCTGCCAGGTTTCCTAGATCTTCCCTTTGAGCACAGGTGAAGAGCCTTATGTTTGAAGGCAGGGCTGGGTATGTGCTGTTTCCATTTTCCACACCCTTCTCACGCTGTAGCTGTCTATCATCACCTCTGCAATCCAGGAATCCAGGAAACATGAGGAAACATTAATGCTGGTTGGGTTTTTCACATTTTTAATGGATTTTTGTCACTGTTCCTTTGGAAAAGAAGCAGGAATAAAAAGTAATGAGATAATTGTTTTTTTTCCCACTGGATTTCAAACCACTGCAGTGCTAAAAAGACATTAAAATCATATTTATTTTCCCTTCAATTAAAATATTTGTCTTGGCCAAGAAAATCTGTCTCAGTAATCACATGCTGTGTCAACACCATCTGTCTTCTTGTGACAATAGATATCACAATGGATAGTCAAAGTTTATTTCTGATAGTAAAAAGTCTGAGAAGTATTTTTTATTGTATTTTGTTCAGTTTTATCCTATCATAAGGTTACTTGTTTACAGAATTATGTTTCATTTCAATATGATCGGATAATGTTCCCTCTCTTCACACTGGAGACTGCTTCAGCTTCTGAATTACGGTCTACCAATGCCTGGTCACCTCTCCACTGAGAACACAACACAGGAGGGATGCTGGTGATCTCTTCTGGTCTGCGTTGTTTTACTTCTTAACCGGTGGGTGAAAATCACTTCCTTGCTCAATTTGCTGAACCTCACCATGGTTCTTGGTGCTCTTGGTCTTTATGCCTAAGAGCCATAGGTGTGGATGCAAACATCCCAAACTGATTCAGTCCAAATCTTTATCAGTTCTTCCACTTCCAGCCCTCTTACATGGTCAGATCCTTTGGTCCTTTCTCTTTTGATATTCAATAAGTAGTAGATGGCTTTGGGGGAACCGGCTGAGGACCAGTGTTCCTCACTAACACTCGTTGCCACCTATCTCTCTTCCAGCTTGCCCATTTCAGCCACTGTGTGTGATGAAGAGGTGTAAAACCTTGGTCAGCACAGCTGGGTGCTTGTACTACGGTAGGAAACATCACAGCAAACTCTCTTTAACCTTTCCGAACTTTCTGAATGCTGGTGGGGTAGGTGCAGCTGCAGCCTTGGAAACAAAAAGTTCGAGGTCTGCCATCTCCCAGCTTTCTTAATGTCAGACTCTTGGCGGCTGAACAGCTGGTGGCAGCTGAGCCTATGTGAGTCTGGTAGGAAAAGGGAAACTAGTCAAAGTACGTTTTTATGCTGTGTAACAGTACTCAATTTCCAGCTATTAGCCAAAGCACATTGTCCAGCTCACGGTTCATTTTTAAGGAGTGTAGGCTAGCTGGATTTCCACGGTAATGACAGTAGCAACTTCTTACTTGCTATTTACCTTGGGAACTATCTGCTCCACTTTGTCTGCATTCAGATCTCGTGTAGGGACAGTGTCACATCTTACTGCGTGGTGTGGGTTATAAATGGTTCCTACCTACAGAAAAGGCAAGCTCTGCAGTCTGAGAAATACTTTTCTAGCCAGAACAAAATAAGACCTATTCAAGACTACTCATTTTCCTGATATAATTAACCATATAATTATGGAATTAAGATTCTTTGCAAAGCACATATTATTATTAATGATAATTTGTACTACAGCAGTGCCTAGAGGAAGGGATGCCTTATATAACGTACATAGGAAAAAATATACTTATCTGAAGCTCAGTTTCAGCTTCAGCTACAATTTGGCTCAGCCAGACATGGAAAAACTAGGAGAAAGGAGCAGAAAGCACTAGCACAACAGTGTGAAGTCAGGTTTTGAAAAGAAAAAGAATTTGCTTGGGATTGCAGAAGCTGATCTACGGTAGAACCAGGAGCTGTACATACGTCTTCTGAATTGTACTGTGGTGTACTAACCACAGTATTCCCTGTCCTCCCCTTCTGTCATTTTGCTGTGTAAAATAATGCTCAGTTGTTGACCACATAGACAGCACACTGACCCATCATGTGGTGGGGAAATTCTGCCATGCAGAAAATAAGTGTTCAGATCTCTAAAGAGCAGTAAAAAGAAAGCCCTTACGCCCTTTTATCCTGCCAAGATTAAAACCAGTCTTATTTTCTACATTTTTGGAATTCTAGTGACATTAGCTAATGTCATTGCTAATGTCAACATACTAAGATACCTTGGTGGCAACTGCACAGCCAGGACTGGTATTGCAAAGAAACTAATGATGTGCTGCAGTCTCAAAGGGATCAGTGCTGTCAGGCACTTGTGAAGGACAAGGAATAATTTGTACTTTGCATTTGAGCCTTTTATTCGCTTGCAAAAGGCTGCCTAACTGGAATGAGATGCACACCATGAGCTCAACACATCTTTCAAATTCCAAACATACTTCGCTAACTCCACTTATTATGAAAATCATGATTTTTATCACTCAAGAGCACTACCAAATCAACAGAAAAGAATGTAAGAAAGTTCTGCTGCTGAGATCCTAGCCCTGTTGTTCATAGGAAGTTAAAGTGAAACTATTCTGTGCAGTTTTGATTCCAAGCAAAGATGCTTGACAGTCCTTGTATGCTCATAAAGAAAAATGTAATGTTTGTCATTTAGATCAAAAAATCAGGTCGATTTTGATTGATTTTTGAGATATAACATTAATCTCTGCCTTTGCACCTAACTGTTGTAACCATTGGGTGCTACATTACTAGTGGGAAATGGCAGGAATTTTACACTATTAAATTTTTATCTTGACTGTCTCTAGTACAGCCATCTGTAATAAAACACACTGCTCTGCAGCTGGCAACTAAATTACAGGCACACAAACGATGCGGGGAAGAGAAATGAAAGACTTCTCCACAAGATATGAAGAAAGGACACCTGACCTGTAAACACAGTGCTGAAATTGTTAGTCCATGGTCTTCATTAAATCGCTTATTGTGCTGGCTGAGAGTGGCATGGTGCTTAGCACTGCACCAAATCTCAAGCAAAGAACGTGCAGTTCAGATGATGTTCACGGTTCACAGCTGCTCTCCAGGGCTGTGAACCCAGTTCTTGGGGAGTCAATGGAGAAAAGGAGCCTGGCTTTTACGCTGTATGTGCACAGCCAACGGTGGGAATGTCGTTCTTGCATCTTTGCTAATTGCAGGTGAACAAAACTCTAGTGGCTGTGAATAGCTGGTCTTGCAATCTGCTCCTTGACATTTTAGGCTGAAATTCCACAAGGGTTTGTAATTCCATTTTAAATGGTCTAAAATCAGATCACAGCTCCCCCCACCCCCCCAGCATATTTTTATTTCTACATTGCAGTAGCCCTTGAGGCTGTGGTCAGGGTTGGACCCATATTCATCCTCCTTCTCCCAAACCATGGTCCAGGCAGTAATCTGCCCACCCTGCAGGTGCGCAGAAAGAAACGAGAAGGGAGTTGCCAGGTGTAACAGAAATCTTTGTTCTTTGCTGTGAAAGAGCTGCTCTCTCCACACTCTCTGCACTCTGCCCAGCTGAGTTGGGTTGGTGTTGTGCAGCTGGTGAACAAACAGTTTAAACCTTTCCTCTTGGTCTTCTTAAAATGCATGATTTTTCTTTCTTTAGTTATTTAGGTTCTAGAGGGGTGAACAATGGTGTCCATGGAAGGAAAATCTGATAAGATGGGAAAGCAGCCAAGTTTTAGAAAGAGCAATTTCTATGACACAGTTAAACAGAGATGGGACAAACTTAAAAATAATTGCCTGTTACACCATACTTCCAGTTTCCTTCCTGAAAAATGTGCAGCTGATGGAGACATCACCTTCAAATCCTGAACGCTGAACAGAGTCACCATTCACTCAAACTTGTCACCATGAAGGAACCTGTAGAAAGAAATATTACAACTTACCATCTAACTAAAGGGAACGAACAAAACCAATTTTAAATTCTTGGTTTTCCTTTTGCCTGACAAGTTTATTCAGACTCATTTATTCAATCTGGTTTATTCAATATGCATGCTTTTCAGGTACAATGCTTTTCAGTGGCTCTGATTTCTATGTTCAGTTCGTATGGACCTCGTATCCCCCAGTCCCAGCAGCGCTCAGTGTTTTCTTTAGTATACTTGGTATGTTGGCCCGTTTGCACCCATGCTTGGATTCTATTTTGAATTCCCTTTTCCACTGGAACAATGTCATCGGATTGTATTTTTGCAGGTGATGGGGTCACCAAAAAAACAATAATTTTTTTTGTTAAATTAATGATCTAAGGTTGCTGTGCCACGGGAATCTTTGAGGGCTTTCAGACATATGAATCAACTTAGTAATTTGAAAATTACAGTATTATTTTTACTTCTTACCATAGTGGGGGAGCAGTGGAAGATGTGTTTTCAGAAGTTATGCTTGTACACCTAACTTCTCATTTGTCAGCACTACAGGCAAGTTGGTGGTAACTGTGCTTGAGCATCACCAGTGAAAGAGATCGCCAGTGGTTGCACTCACCACAAGTGACTGCTCTGTCCTAGCCAGTGCCAGTGCAGAGGAATGTATACTTTTGCCCAGATAAAAGTGTATAACTTTAAAGAGGGTCACTTAACTTGGCTTATAAAGAGGTTGTAACTCTTAACCTACTTCATTGGCTTTCTCTGCCCAAGAATGGCAGAGCAAAAATGAGTGTTAGTTTCATTGCTAGGGCAGCGTTGGCTCTCTGGAAAGTTTTGCCCTGTGCAATCACTTTGGTTCCTTTTAAAGCTTTTTGTTTTGTTTTGGAAGGTGTTTAAAAAGCCTTGGCAGTTAAGCTGCATATAAATAAAACACGTTCTTTTTTCAAAAAACTATTTGGAATAGGGGAGATTAGTGGGTGACCGAGTATTCTTAGGAAATTAATTTCTCTTTGAAACTCTTCACTTCTGTGTTACTGCATTTAACTTGCAGCTTTGCCAACTTTGTGGCAGCACCGGAACCGTGCAGGATATGTTATCGCTGCGATGCTGGGGACGTGCCGGATAACACCGCAGGTGCACGCGCTGCCCGTGGCCGCCACTCCCCCAGAGCTGCAGTGCTCCAGCCAGAAACGCTGCTTTGACCGGGATCAATAAATCATGTCAGCCTCCTAGATGCACTTTTTCAAAAGGGTGAAATCATGATTTGTGTTCTGTATATTTATCTCACTCTTCCTGATGGTTTCTCAAAACCTCTCCTTGGAGGGGAGTAGAAGGGGGGCAAATGATTTTTGCCATAATTAGAACTAATTGACTGCTGAAGGGGTTTTGGACTTGTGTGAGGTCTAATCCTGCAATGCTCAGGATAAGTGGGACTGAGCCTGACTTCAGTGACACCAATATAAATCAGAATACCTGGGCTGGTTTTGTGAGCTGAGTCTGGCCCGTGCAGTGGGTGTCCTGCAGGCAGAGCTGGGAACAGAGTGAAGCCATAGGGGGCTGCTGCTGGAAGGAGTTAAACACCTACAGCTCATCGTGGCTGCAACAGAGACTGAGCAACCAGCGCCTTTGAGGGTCAGGCCCTGTGGACAGGCTGGGGATTTCCTATCCTGAACCTCAGGTTAGAGAAGCCAAGCAAAGTGACGGAGATGGGAGGAGAATGCTGACATCCTTAGCCCCTGTGCACAGACTGCCATTCTGGAGGTGACAAGGGCTCCCGATCCCACTCCTCCGGCCGATGGTACCCAGTGCTTCTTGACAAGCGGGACAGCTGCGTCTTTGTGCCACTCTGCGACTGAACAGCCGACGTGAGCTTTGAATGCGCCCACTGCGCTCTGCAAAGTGGCAGCGTGGCCTCTGCCATCCCTCGGGCTGGGCTGGAAGGTCTGAAGTTTGCAGAGAAACATGCTGCGTCAGGCACAGCCGGGCTGGCCCCACATAAAGTCAATACTTGTATGAAAACAAATAAAATCTTAGAGTACGAGGCAGAGGCTAAAGAATGCCTTCACCTCTTTCCTTCAAGCAACTATTTTGTTAACTTGAAAGACTGCATGGGTGATCTTGCTCCATTCTTTCTCTACAGGTCAAATACTTGTCATAGGAGACACCCTAGTTAATATTAAACTAAAAATTAATAGATTAGATAACTATTACATGCTTTTAGTGCAAATTAATTTAATAGTTGGGTTTTGGTTTGGTGGTTTTTGGGTTTTTTTTGGTTTGTTTTTTTTTTTTTAACAAGGTAGATGAATATAGAAGCACAGTTTGCTGTGCCTGTGTAACTCTCAGATAGGTCTTTTGTGTTACAATTACCACCAATTGATTGGGCTGACACATGTAATCCCCTTTGGATCGCCCAGCGATATGATGTCAGAAAGAAGTCCTTCAAACAGGGCTATTAAAAAGCACATTAAACATGTCCTCATTGTAAGCTTTATGCTAGCTTATGCTAGAATAACAGTGATACAGTGGTATTTGTTTGAAAATGAAAGGATTATATGGTCTTTGTAAAACGAGGAATTTAGTATTGGGGAGGGGCAGTGGGAGTGATTTATTTTTTGTTTCTGTTCCTCTGAATCCTTTGATATGTCAACTTCTGTCACTAACCATTAGGCCACTTGTAATTTCTTGTATCAACGAAGATGAAATTCATACTGCCTCAAATAATTTATGTCAAACATTGAAGGGCATAGATGGCAGTGCTTATTGTGAGATTATAAGGAGAATTGAATTGGGGTCTTCAGAAATCCATAGGTAATTTATTGTTAAAGAGAAGGCATGAATCATTCTGGCCTTTAATTTTCATGTGGATGTGCTTTGCTTTCAGCTTGTGCTGGAAAAAAATTGCAAAAAAAGAGTGATGCCTCAGAAGAGAGGTTTCGCCATGACCCTTGGTACTTATGAATATTGCTTCAAGAGTGCCATGCCTTCTCTAGGGTCAGATCCTGGTGTGGAAGTGAAAGGGACGCTTTAAAACTTGTATTGCTTTTCAGGAAGAAGAAAAACACAGAGAGTAGTAGCTTATATATAGATACACCTTACAAGAACGGGATGAGAGTCGATAAGATTTGTGGTATTTACAAAGCTGCACAATAAAGGACACCAGAGGGTTTTACAGCATGACTTCACAGTGTCAGCTCTGAAATGAAATGAAGCCATTCTGGAGATTTGTTTGTAATGCACCAACATCCTCATCATTCCTCTTTGCTCTGCTCTCTTTTATCTTATAATGCCAAGGTAACGCTCCAAAATGGTTAACCAGCTCATTGCATGCATTGCATAGACATGCTTTGCCAGCTTATGATGCTTCTCACTAAGAGAGAAATTTCACTGTCAGCCTGGATCTAGTTGCAGAATATGTTCCTCAGAAAATCCAAGCTACCAGAAAATTGATATATATTATTTGCAGGGTCTGGTTTTCCTTCTGCTTTAATATCATGTAATCAAAGGACGGGTTACTCAAGATTACTCATCTTGAGTACTTCAGTGTAGTCATCACAGCACTCCTCTGTGACTACTTCACCATTTCTTATAATGCAAGGATTAGGGGGTATGCAGTGAAACTGGGAAGCAGCAGGCATAAGACATGAAAAGAAGGGCTTTTTCTGTAGGAAGCATAAATTTTGGTACATCTCAACACTAAAATTTGTGGGAGCCAAAAGTATAAATTATAAGATAATTTCATAAATTCACAAAGAATAGATTCTCTCATGACTATTAAGCATGACAGCCCTGATACAATCACCATTTCAAGGAGACCATAACCCAGAATGACTAGGAGGATGAAATATGCTGCGGAAGAACTCTGTATTTCATCTATCCATACGACCGCTCCCTACTGGCCACATCAGAGACAGGACACTGGGCTAGACTGGTTTGATACTGTATAGATACTCTTATTTCCCATTTGATACCACAGAATACTCATAAAGGTCTGTTATTATGAATAGCAAAGTGTGCCTTTCTATACTTACTAGTACGAATAAAAAGCCACATCATACAATGCTTGGTACGTTACATACCACTAGGTATTACCTAAATGCTATGCTTTAGGTGCACTCTGTTCTTATGCTTCTCTGCTCTGAGAATGCTCTTGCCATAAATGCACAGGGACTGTCTGGAGATGGGCTTTGGAAGTGAAATCTGCTGTGGATTTGAGACAAATACTCTGATTGCTGCAACATACTCCTTGCTGTTGGAGTTTGCAGAGTGGGTTTGTTATACTCCTGAAGTTCTGCTTCTGGGCATATTAGAAGCATCCTGGTCCTAATAATGACATCCAGCAAGACAGCTCATTTATGCATGAGCACAAACCCACCCTCACAGCAAAGCCCTGGAAGACATCCTCTGAACATGCCCACCTTATGGAGATTCATGCGAGGCACCACACCTAAAAGAAGAAGTAACACTGACCTTCCTACTCTAAATCTCAAGGGCTGAGAGGCTCACTTAGGAAGCGAAAAAACAGGAGGTGCAAATTAATTTTAAGGTGTAAGTCCCTGCAGAGTCATAAAGGTGAAGGGTTGTAACAGGAAACAGAAACAGGGGTTGGGAGGAAACTCTGGAGGTCTCTCATCCAACCTCCCGCAAGAAGTGGGACTGTTGCCAGCTGGGGATGAGTTCAACCATGACTTAGAGTCTTAAAAACCTCTAAGGATAGAGTTTCCACAACCTCTTCGGGCACCTGTTTCACTGCTGCGCCCCATTTCAAGTGCTCTTTTTTTTTCCTAATATCTGACCTGAACATGCCAAGCTGCAGTCTGTGGTCATTTCTCCTTGTCACATTGTCTAGCACCATTGAGAGGAGTTTGGCTCTGTCATTTTTGTAACTCTCTGTCAAGTAGATGTCGACAGCTATTATATCACCCCTTATCCTCTTTGCCAGACTAAAGAAACCCAGCTCCTTCAGCCTCTCCCTCTGAGTCATGTGCTCTTGGCCCTTGACCATGTTGTAAGCCCTCTCCTTGGCTTTCTCCAGGCTTCCCACCTCTTTTCTGAACTGTCCTTAAGCTCATGCTTCTACATCAACATGCACACAGTGCTGCCCAGAGCACGGTCATGGAGCATCGCATGCTTTTTTTGACAAGTCTGTGTCATGAAAGAGCAACTCATAATTGTTATTGGGAACCCTGGGTTTACTAGTGAGCAAAAATGAGAGTCTGGAAAAACACCTGTCTAAATCCGAAAGGGAACTGCAGAGGATGCAATACTCAACACTGAGGATGGTGGTGAAAACAAAGCTGACTTTTCCTGCCCTTGGTAAAATGTGTTACTATGGTGCATAACGCTGAGGAGTCACCTTTACTATCACAGGCTTTATGCCTGTAATACTTTATGATTTTACTCTTTAAAACACTTACCTTTTGGCAGTGTACCTAAGCTACACAAGTAGCTGTTATTCCAAGAGCTGACACATTTGCTGACGGAGCCAACAGTTGCACGACACTGATGAACTACAGAAAGGCAAAATAAGCACCTGTGGTCACTGCTCTGTTTCAGTCTGGGCAAATCAATGCATCAGCATCCTTCACCGGCACTCCTAGGTGACATACAAAGCTGTCCTCACGCCATTATATGGAAGCAGCTTATGGAGGGTTTGCTCACTGATGTGTTAGGGTTTGCTTTTGAACATGTGCTATTTGTAGCAGAGCCTGATGTGCTGTACTCTGTGATTAACTAGCAGATCAGAAGAGGCACCCACTGTCCTGTAGCTATCTGCAGTGGAAATAGTCTATGAAAAGCTACTCTGAGTCAGTATCTATCTTTGCCATTGTGCCTGCTTCACACACGTAACTTACCTTATTGTAATGTAACAAAGTCCCTGTTGGAAAACAATTCCCTCTACAAAAATAGGTTGAATGGTGTGGTGAAGATCTTTCCCATACCACCCCTTTACTATCCCGTGTGTCAACAGCTTACCTAAATCGTCTGTAGCAAAAGGTGTTACACGTTCCTGGGAGCAGGAGGGAAATCCCTGTGCCCATGCTGCAATAGCAGCTGATGGCACCGGTGTGTATCCATCACTAAAAGCAAGATTTTCAGGAGAAGGACATGCTGGCTCAAATGCCTACAGAGGGTTAGTCAACATTGCTCTTTCAAAAAGGTGAGGATCTGATAACAAAGCTGAGAAAGGGACATCTTTTACCAACAGAAAGTCAAGCCTGTCACCAGCAGATCCCCAGACCGCACTTAGCACAGACCGAAATTAAGTTTTGTCCCTGGAAGAAGCCCCACGGCATTGAAAACCGTGTTGTCCTGTGCGATTCATGTGGGAATTACTCCTCTGTGTCAGCCCAGGGCCAGGCAGAGGGCTGCAGCGATGCCCCGAGCTGCCTCAGCCAAACCAAAGCCCCTGGCAGCGCAGGGCACTCGGCTCCTTTCGGGATCAGGAGCGCTGCTCCTGCCAGCCTTCTGCATGGAGACAGCCCGCGCCGGCCAGTGCGGGAGAAAGGAGGCAATTAATCTCCAGGATTTAATGAAGGCTGGGGAAAACAACAACAACAACAACAGAAAAAGGATAAACCCTCAATAAAGAGAACCGGAAATTACTTATAGACAGTACGGGAGCGATTCAGGTGCCAAAACATAAGCATGTCGCGTCATTTTTGGTGCCTGAGGCCACCTGAGACATCCGCGCAGGACTGGCAGATATGACACAAGATCTATGAAAGACCTGCTGCCTTCTGGAGCGGCAGCTGGGGGACAGATGCGATACCCTAAGGCATCAAAAATGGCACTAGACACGTATGTTTAGGCAGCTGAATCCCACCCTGTGCTCCCAGACTTGTGATGAATAAACCTCTTTTTAATTGTCACAGACTCAAATCCCGGGTTCTGGAGGTGCTTTCCCTAGGGCTCAGCAGTGTGCGGTAGCAGCAGATTTCATTGGTTTAACTTGGATAGAGTTGTTACAGTCCTTTGTTATGTATTTTTAAAATTGGTTTTAGGCTATAAAATCATGAAGCAGTTTCTGCTTTCATAGGCTGTGCACATAATCCAGGTGAGACCAAAGGTTTTTCCTCACCACAAGATGTTGATGTGATTACTCCAAATCCCGTCTCCTTTGAATACCTATTCTGTCACAGCTCCCCATTAGGGGCCTGTTGTCAAATAGCCAGATTTGCTCTGAATGATATTGGAGAATATATCCTTGCTGCAGTTCTTCTCTCAGATAGCTAAACAGGAGCTAAGAGCTCATAGGAATATTCTCATCTTTTGTCGAGCTGCACAGCTCTTTATAGCCCTGTTCGGTTTGCTGGGATGTTTGGTGAGGAAGAAATTTGGCTGCTGTGCACAGCACATGGGGGGAAAGAAGAGAAGGGAGGAACTGAATTACTTGTGTACGCTAGTCTGACGCTGTGAGGAGGGAAATGGTGTTCCCATTTGGGTTATGTGATACATTTTTACGGACAGGTTAGAAAGGCTCCACAAGAAAATGAAAGTTTTCCAGGAAGGACATGTGTTCACCCCATACCTCCAAAGGTGAGGGTTCTGGCTCTCTTCCAACATGATTTCACACTGCTGACTGAAAAAACAGGGGTTGGGGGTGGGACGGTAACTAAAATATTTATCTGTTTTCCTAGCCTGATCCATTAATATATATGTAGACAGACAGAAAGTGATAGTATTAATTTTTTTTAACTCTTGCTGGGGCACCTTCTTTAATGATAATGTAAAGAAAAGCTGAATGGTCGATAAATCATGACATGGCATTGTCTGGTATACCACACTTGGTCCTTGTCTCAGCATTGAGAAGGAAGGTCAGGAAGATGAGGTGGGACTGGAGAAGTGAGAAAGGAATAGGGATGGAAGAATTAGAGAAAAACATTTAAGGTTCGAAGGACAGGTCTCAGCTGCCTACTAGTGATAGCTGTGGAGAGATGGATACATTTGCCATATGCTGTGCTGCATTGCAGGAAAAGACTAATTAGCACACATGAGTTTTGGAATCTGATTTTCAGTAAGCATGCACAGCAGTCGAAGGGTATGAGGGAGCTGGAATAGGTACAATGCCCTCACTGTCCACCTTTCCCTGCACCTCAATTTGCCTTTCTGATGAGCACAGTCTGGACTGTGGGGTGTGCATGGGGTTAAATCTCAAGGTTGCTGCATGTGAAAGCCCTGTCATAGCTGTTAATACCTGCTGTCCAGGGGCTTTAGAAAGTGCAGCAGACGATGGCTAGTGAGCAAGCATTTAATATGCAGAAATATTTGCAAGCAGCTTTAGGAACGCTTTGGGTTAACATATTAAACGTATGAAAATAGAAAGCACTAAATGTGTTGATACCCTTTCAAAATGTTTATATGTCGCTGTATTCTTTGATACACATTCACACCTGATTTTATTGCAGAGGTTGTTTGCACATCTCTCTGGGTTTCTCCAGGGCCTAAGGAAAATGAAATCCAGATGCCTCCAAGCTTCCTTAAGGAAACCACAGTTCAGGAGACCTTGTAGACAGCTGCAGTTGCAGTTGCTGAGCCCACAACTAATGATCCCTTTGGTTTGAAGTGAAACAGGGAATATGAAGTTTAACATGGTGTTGGCACTCAGACACGGTCTTCACAGCAGACATGTCTAACTGTGCTGTTACTTAGGCACTGAATTAAAGGACTCCTATTTATAACCATTTCGCTGAGTGCTGTGATGGGCTCCGCTCTCAAGGCAAGCCGTGTATGGTGACTGCAAAATAGCTTGTCCTCTTGGAGCAATGACAGTAAACCACCAGAAAGAATTACAGTGCACGTTCCTTTCACACCGTACTCCTCCCTCTAGGGATCTGTAGGTCTAATGAAGAACAAGCTCTGATTTCATGACTGCTTCAAGAAAAACTGTGTATGGGCTGTTGCTGAAAGGTGCACTTTTGTCTTTTCCTCCCTCCAAAGACAAGTTCCAGCTGCCTCGTTTTGCCCATACTCATGCAAACCCTGGTGAGGGTTGAAAATTACCCTGTTACCCCAACAGATTCTAGGGAACTCCCCTGTCTCATCACTTGCCTGCATGGATGCTGGTCCTGGCACTATGCAAGTGCTCAGCAGGAGCAAGGTGAGAGAGGAAAGAGGGAAGTTCTTGTGACAACAGCCTCCAACTATATCTGCTTGAAACAACCTCAACCCTCCAGCCTCAGCTGCTTTGCTCCATGTGCGTGATGCACCCTGGCTAAAATCTGTGCTTCTCCTCTGCTTCTTCTCACTTTCTTTGGACTTTTAAAATTGTTTTTATAACAAAAAAATTGCTGCAATGAAAAGCTAAGGGCTACACATTTGAACACAAATGTGCTCTGACTCTGCGCATGTGCTTTTTGATGTTCCACTTCTCAGTTTGCTTTTACACACAGTGCCAAGGAGCTGCAGGGGAATCCTCTTAGTTGCATGACTTGAGGAAGTTACTCAGTTGCCCTCTGTGGGCTTGGCATCTGGCCCTGCATGACCGACTGACAGCATACGCTTGTGGACTCTGGTACTGCACAGCCAATACTTTGCACTCAAAATAGGGAGGGTGGAAATAATTCGGCCTCTCAATCCTGTGGCATGTTCAACCTCATCTTCATGTCATCCTCTGTGATGCCATTCCAGTCCTGGCTGGAGGCTACAGAACACAAGTGGTCTGGATGAAATCACCTGTTCAAGACCGCCACTGGAAGCTGGGAGGCTAAGCTGAGAAAGCTTTTCCCTTACCCTCTAAGCTCTCACTGTCACCTATTATCTGTAACACTGTTTTGGGGTTGCTGGAAACCTAGTCCACCCAGCAGAGCAGCTACGATACTTTTACGGCTTCTTACTTACTTGAACTTTTCTTTTACCAGACCCATTAGCAGGCTGGAGGAGCTTCAGTGGTTTTAATTGCTTGACCTTTTGGCACATTATCTGCAGAGCTGATCTTTACAGAGGAAGGGGACGCCAGCCTTATGAATATTATGAAATTCCTCTGCTTTATTCTCTCTTCATTAAGATTTTACTTATTAATTCCCGTATAGCCAAAAGAACATGAAGCTCATTATAACTGAAAAGTTTTAGGTGTGGGTTTGCCGAACAAGTTATTTTTGTTGTTGTTTCTTTAGTGATTTTCTGTATTTTCCCCATACAAATGAGCACCTGTACAGTCATAGAGACTGCTAAATTTCATGCTTGAGCTCTCAAATCCGCCAGCAGCAATGCCGTGTGTACACTGTCTAAGGAGATGTTCTGCCTGCAAATTGCCTTATTGACCACAGATCTATTAATAGTCTCACGAGCACAGAGAGAGCTGGTTCAGAGCACGTGTAATTTTGAGATCAACCACTGAGGAGAGCGGTGCAAGCCGCCTTTTCTTCCTAAGATGATGAGTGCCTCAACAGCAGCCAGGAGTGCCATTGTCACACCATCCATCAATTGCCTTCCATCCCTCTTAGCTGAACCCATGAATTAAGCAACTGTGGTTAAAAAGCAATAAAATTAAAAGTTGTAATGGGGAGTCATTGACAAAAGGGTTACAATGCGCTGGCCATATATCTTTTAACTAGCTAAATATAACGATAGGTTTCCATAAGTTCAAAGAGTGGTGGCCTGGAGATGAATACAACTGTTCCAACTGAGTTCTGGGCTAGGAGCCAGAAGATTGTTAAAACACCTTAGAACATGCTTATTCTCTCTTAGAACATTTTTTGGTACTTGCTCTATTAGTATGGATTTTATTTTCCCACCAAACGAGTTCTCTGCCTTTGAACCATAAACAATAATGGCACATCTGTCTCTAGGCTGCTGTACTTTGAAAACCAATGCTGAGGACACAGAGGGGTAGATTTTCAAAGCATTGCGTGGGAGTTTGTACCAGGAGTCTAGCCAAATATTTTTCACTCATACTCATCCCTGAGCCTAACCTTTCCTCACTCGTTAGAATGGCTCTGTTTGCTCTGCCCACATGGGGACATTTCAGAGAGCTTTTACCTCCAGGGACAGAGCTTCAGCTGGTCATAAAACCCTATAAATAGGGTTTTACTGATAACTTTTCAAATCTAGCGATGGATCTTTCCTCTGATCTCTTTTATTTTGCATTTCTGGCTTTGTCTGTATTTGTATGTGCTTCTCAGTTTCTGCTGAATTATTTACCATTAGGCCATGATGCAACTAAAATCCCTGATAACACTTAGACAGGTGGCCTGAAGTGATTGCTGCCTACTATGCTGCTCGAAAAAGCGTTGATGGTTATTGCATCCACCTGTTTTCTGTGCTGGGGAGTTAGATGGCAGCCTCGTGAGAACCAGACCGTTCTCTGCTGTGTTTGTACTGCCACTGAGATAAAGCAGCAATTAAAGTCATGAATTAAAAAGGCCTCCCTGCATACCTCTCTGGTTGCATAAATCAGCATCACTCCATCATGGCTGTCTGGGAGGGAGCGATCGAGCCCCGACGATGGTTCCTTACCTGCTGGCCAAGAAGGTAAAAAGATAACACTTCAGTAGTGTGACTAGCCATTAAATAAGGGACATGGGGGTAGCTCTCAGTTATAAATATTGGTCAAGCTACTGGGAGTGGCTTTTTTTTTAGGTTTTGTCTTTCTTTTTTTAGTAGTTACCTCTGCTAAGAGAAATGTATTTTTTAATAGACTTTTGTCATTACTCCAAGTGGTTTGGCTTACCACTCAGTAAAAACATCTTGATTCTTAGTGTGCTCTAGTTTTTTGGAAGGACTTTACACTGCTGTGGAAATTTCCCCTTTCAAAGACTATCTCACAGTTTCCTTGCAGATGCAGCACATGCATATTTGCTGTATCACAACAAACTCATGTTCCAGTTACTACTGTTCCAAAGCTTATTTGATTTTGAGGCACTTCTTGCCATGGGGGTGTTATCATTTTTCACAGTTGAGAATCTCCTTTGATGAAGTCAGCTCAAAGTTCTACCTTTGGGTGGTTTCCCAGGAAAAACCTTTTGGCTACTAGCAATTTTCCATCTAAAAACGTTTGCCCGTTGAATTCAATTAGTGTCCTTGGAAACTTGTTGTCTTTAAAGATACCATCGTTCTAGGATTTTCACTGCTGTATCTGAGGCATCTTTTTGTGTTATCGAAGGTCAAAGAGAATAGAAACCAAAATCCCGTTCCTTATTTTCACAGACACACCATCGTGCAAGGAAAGGAAAACTTGTGGATCAGCAAACTAGCTGAGGTGGGAATGGTTGAATACTTGCGAAGTGTTTTCATGCCAGTGGAAATCTTTGGGTTTATAAATCGTGTGGCACACCAGAGGTATGACTTGGTAAAGCTGGATCATGCTTATGCAAACCTTCTGCTGAGGACACAAATGCTTTTGTGAATAACCTTTGGCATGAATTTAAAAAACTGGAATCCAAACACTTGCAAAGTTCACTCCTGGTTCCTGGATGGGAAAGATGTGATTGCTTTGATTGCTGTATACACTCTCACAACCTGCATGTCATGTGCTCAAAATTACACACCACCTCAGCCCTGGCCCATTTAAATCTCTCTGCTGCATCCCCATGTGCTCAGAGGTTTTCACATTACAGCAGAAGTGTCCCATATGCATGGCAGATGACGTAAGATGGTTTAAGTGTTGTTCCAGTCATTTATTCTCACAGCATTCCCCAATAGATCCACTACTTTTTTGAGTAATAGACACATCTATCATTAAAATGTAAAAATGTAAGAATGGATAATGAACAGACCTTCAAATGGCATGAAACCTTCCATTTTCTGATGTAAGAACTCATTACATCTGCCTGTTATTAAATAAGTCTCATAATAATATTTTAATATGATTAAAGATGCTGCAGCTCATTTGTTAAGAACTTGGGGAATTAATTGGGGCAGGGCATTAATGTACTGGGGAAGGAAGGCATGTGAATCTTTTTTTTAAATTATTATTATTATTATTAGTTTCTTTCTTTGCTACTGGTTGTATCAGTGCCTTATCAGGTAAGTGCAGGAGCTTAACAATGGGTTCTCTCAGCAAAGCCCTCTCTTTTCGCTGGGTGAGGTTAAAGAACAAACACATTGCCGTGAGCTTTTAAAAGCTTGATTTCAATTACATGGTAGTAGGGCAAAGCTCTCAAACACACAAAACTTTGACTTTGTAAAGATTGTGACCTCCCAGGTACACGTGCTTTAAGGAGAAAAAATGTACTTGACATGTCCCACTGCTGTTTCCACGCACCAGGAGCTGTGTGTATCGGGAAGAGGGGAGGGCGGGAGGGAGGCAGTGGCATTTGCAGCGGGATGGAGGAAAATCATTCCTCTGGGAAAGCAAAGCTCTTCTGTTTGACTAGTAAGAATTTTAAAGATAAATATATCCCTTATCATGGAATGATAAACACCAAGATCCAGGAAAGTCTCTCTGAATAATTGAGTCCGATCTCCTGCATTTTGCAAGACTATTTGCCTTTGCATTCCCATTAACATCTTATAGGACTTTGTCTTTACTAATGTTTGTTTGTGGTAGTACCCACAATGTTATAGGCACTTTCTAGGCTTTCAGGAAGGGATGGTGCTTTCAGTCTCTGGCTGGACGGACAGGCAAACAGACAGAGGTCATGGCAGTAGAGCAACAAAAAGACTTTTCTGTGCAAACTGAGACCCACTGTAGCTGGTATGGATTTCACAAAGGGGGTTTAAGAACGTTGTCTCTTCCCTATCCCACTTTGCCCTTCACTTGCCTGGAAGTAGAGCCTGTGCTTGTGGCCGCAGCTACATGACTCTGCACCTTTCACACTGGGCTGCTCTGGCCCCAGGCAGGCAGGAATCAGCTAAAAAAGGGGCATAAAACTGAGTGTAGGAGACTACAGAATGTGCCTCGCTTCCCAACAGGTTTTCCACCTGCAGGGGTGTATTTTATAAGGCTATTTGAAGAGGTAAGACACCCACTGAAAGCCAACAGGAGCTGGATTCATACCCATCCTTTGAAAATCTACCCTGTGTTTTAACACATAGAAACTGATAAGGCTGCACCACTGATATTGCCCGTGGCACTGCTAAAAAGGAAAAAAAAAACAAAGCGGTGCAAGACGTGGAGATGAACTGGTTTTGTCCATGCTAAACCTCAGTTTTCCTTCTCAAGCCTTCTATAGGACTCTGCCTCTGAGCCTGTTGGAGGGAAATTAAGTAACATTCCTAAACATAAAGGGAGATACCTAATCCCCTAGCCTGTCACAGTTTGCCCTGCTCAATACATCAGCTGCCGTGGCAGTGTATTGGAGAGGTAAGTGCAAGCCATACTGTTTTGGAAGTAAACTGAAAGATGCACACAAAACTGAATCAAACTCCTTGAAAAGGTGTTTTAACTGCTAGGAAACACAGCAGGGGTCAGATGAGCTAGAACAATACAGAAATCCAGAAAATATTTTTAAAAGGTGCAGGTTAACCCCTGTTCAGTTTACAGTTATGGTCTCATGCCTGTGCACCGGTGGTTCAAGGGGGCAGACCCCTGCCCGCACTCCCTGCTGCGCATCTGCCTCCTGGGGGGTGGCATGAGCCCTACAGTGGGCTGCCCAGCACGGTGTGTTTTGTGGACTCGGTGGGTGCTGGTCACCCTGTCAGGTATCTCTCTACAGTTTTTCAGCTGCCTGTAGCAGCCCTGAATTAGGGACTTAGCGTGGTAGGTAACGGGGGAGTGGAAAGAGTTAAAAATCTTTCTCTTTTTAATGCTAGGTCCACTATTTGTGTGAGCAGGAGCTCCCTATCAGGGCTGGGCTTTGTAATGTATTCCATCTATTGATAAGGAGGCAAAATAACATTTCTAAATTGTTCAGGGTGTTTGCAGAATGCCAAGGCACTCCAGTGGCCTTCTATACAGAGCACTGCTGATGATAAATCATAAAAGATATTCTAGAAGCTCCTATTTGCTTGTGGAAATATCTGAAATACTGGAAAGCTCACAGATTTCCCAAGGTAGGCGAAGACGCCATTCAGCAAATTTTCCCTCTACTTGAAATGCAGTTTTCAAATCATTTAAAATGTAAGTACATAATGAAAATACAACATAGTCCCCACGGCTTCCCGCAGAGATACGATCCAGGCTCAGGCTTGGGCAGTATAGCAAATAGCCTTCATATAATATTTTGTGCTAGGTGATTTCAGTCTGCAGCACATTTTGTTTGAACCACACTCCTATAATGCCTTCAAAGGAGGGCAGGAGCCTGCCCACTCAGAATAAATGCAGGAACAGAACCTCCTGTGCAAATATTAGTGTTCAGCATCTACTGCAGCCCCAGCGAATATGTTCATAACACATGTACAATTCAAAGGAAAAGGTTATGTGCAGTACATGGACATGTACTGACATGGCCCATGAGTTTCGTGTGGAAGCACATTCACTGTCCTAAAGTAAGTGTTGTCATCAAAAAAACACCTAATTTTCCTAATATTATTGATGCAAAGGACTGACAGAAAAAATAAATGAGGTTTATCTGGAAAATGGAGGAAGTTTTACCTAATTCTTGTGGAGCTTATTCCGAAATGTTTCCCTAAGTTTCTGTGCTAAGAGGCAGCTATGTCAATACATTACTTGGAAGCAGGAGGCTTGCTGCAAGGAGTCGGCGCTGTGGTTTGTACGTTTCTGTGCAAGAGCAAGGCGGAAAACCTGCAAAAAGGTACCTGTGAAATACCCTCTCGGTAAGGAGAGCCTTCCCTACGCCCAACTGCAGGCTTCCTTGTGCCCTGAAGCTTAAAGGTTTATAACCCTCCCAAAACGCTTAGAGTGAAATCTAGCTTCCAGCGATGTTAACAGCAAATGGGCCATTATTTCCAATAGGCCTAGCATGTCATAGTGACCGCTTTCCTCCTTGCTCTTTATCGTGCTACAACTGTGTTCACTATTCAAATGCTGAGACATGTTAAATTATATTTATTTAGCTGATCGTATTTGATGTATCACTGGCGTAGCAGCCACCACTGCGCACAGTTACTGGGATGCTGAATAAAAGGCAGCAGCGATCTTGTGAGACTGTAGCGCGCCGTATGTTTACATATGAAAGCAGGTTCGATGTGCACTACATTGTGGCGTCCCCATGATGCCTCTCTTCAGCGCTTGTTAGTCCAAGAGCCTTCTTACTTTCTCCGAGCTACTCCTTATGCATATGCATATCTCCTCATAATAATGCCGTAAGGCTGCTAATCTATTCTCCTTCAAACCCCTCCTTAAAACTCACTTTTTCTGTGGTGACTGGAAAACATCCGACAATAGCCCAGCAGCTGGTGTGCTGCTACTTATTCTACTGAAGATGATAAATACACCGTTATCCCGACTCCTTTATTTCCCTCTTCGTTGTATCCACCTGTTGTTTTCACCCCATACTAAAATGGTGAGATCTTTAGAGGAAAAACTGTTGGGATAAAAAAAAAAAAAATACGTGTCACCCACCATGACATGGTTCTCTGGGTAGGGTCTCTCCTTACTACCCCAATATGAATAATTACAGGCATATTGTCTAAGCAATTTTATATTCTTTCACGAATGAAACATCACATATTCCTTCCAAACATCCTGCTAAGTTTGCCTCAGTATCTGCTCTGCCCATTGCAAAGCTACCAAGAAGGCAGAAAACATTAGTCTTTGGAGGGCAAGCAGGATATTTTTATTTTTTTTTTAATATGGTGAGGTTTAGTGATGATTGCTGTAAATCTGAGATCAGTGGCACCTTCTCGATCCCTTCTCCACTCCCCTTTCCTTGTGCCCAGCCCAGCCTCCCAGATCTCCAGGCATTTGTCCCCTGGCTGCGAGGCAGGGGGCTTCCCAGCCCCGAGGTGCTCACAACCCCAAGCCTCCCCCTCCCCAGTGCATGGGCGAGGGGCATAGAAGCAGCTTCTCCGGTACAAAGCCCAGTATCCTTGCCAAAAGGCCCATGGCAAATTCGATTTTGAGTAGCATCAAGGCACGTGTTGTGTACATTGTTTTAGTCATGTTTGGCACTTTGTGCCCTGGAGTAGATGTGGCTTGGTAGTCCCTCACCTGTCAAGATCCAGCCTGCATGCAGACATGATTCCTCTCCAAGGCTTGCCAACCTACTTTAGATAATAATTTCTCCCTTCCTGCAGAGTGTTTTTGTTGTTGTTGTTTTTACAATTGTCACCATTTCAGTGTGGACTTGTTTTTTGAAATTTCCAAGTCATGGCATTATATTATTATGTGAGGCTCTTAGCTTTCAGTTTTTCACAAAAGAAATTTTGAGTCCACCTCTTTGCAGAGGAGAGTTTGAAACTGCCGATTCTGAGGGGAGGCAGCAAATACGAGCAGCAGCATACTATTATTGTTTGTTAAAACTGGGTTATCTTCAGCCTATTTCATATTTCATATGACAATCTAAATGTACTCTTGTGCTTGAATATACTAGAAGAGTGAAATATCAGTTTTGCTTTCTCACTTCAATGCTTTCTTTGTAAAATCTGAAATTTTTATTAGGCTATTAAAACACAAAATGTGGTATATCTCTGACACTTTCTGGGTAACAGCTGTTATGGCAGCTAGTTATAACCAAGCAATTTGGAAAGGAAGTTAATTTTCAGTTTAAAATGGACAATTGTCTTGTAGAAATGTTTGTGAAAAGCCAACTATAAAAGCTGTTTCAAAACTGAAGATGTGGGTGCTTTTGCACTTACCTAATCTGGAATTTGAAAGTACACAGATTGTGTGACTTTTATGACTAGTCACAATGGAACAAAATAACCCAAATTTCAAAAAAATCCAAAAATTTCAAAACCCAATGAAAAGCGAGCCATTGGAACAATCCAAGAATGAACAGATATTTTTTTAATCCAAAGGATAAACAACTATGAGAAAACTGCAAAACATTAGTGCACTGGGCTGAAATAATTAACTGCAGAAGTTATAAATCACTTACTCATCTTGGCATGGCATCTAAAAGATTGATGATACATACTCATCTTCTAGGTTGTTTGTTACAAATTGGGAAAGTCTGTGGAGCGTTCCATTAAGATCTGCCCCAATACATGCTGCAAAGTAAGTCCTTTCATTCAGTCCGGTAGGTATGGGATCAAGGCTGTTAAGAAGCTCACTCAGACTTCCAAAGCGTTGACTGAAGATGGAAAATGAAAGCAAATTTGATGGATAGGACTTAGTGGACCAGCAATGTCCACTGGTGATTCTGCATGTCAGGAGTGAACTACAACCACCTTTCCTGGATGGCATTTCAGTGACAGCTCTGCCAAGGTCCTGGTGCTGGTGTACATGGGGTATCACTTAGGACCTTCAACACAACATCTTTCAGGTGTTTTGTGCCGAAGGCCACAACTCCCTTGGACAACACTAAGAGCAGAAATGAGTCCTTCTTAGCTGTGGAAATTGTTCCCTCAGACTTGCACTCTGTTAAAGGGTTTGAAATGATCATTCAGCTCAGCCATAGCTTCTTCTAAGGCTTTCCCTGTGTGGTGTGATGCCTACCTCTGCATCCAGCCAAGGCAATCACGGGAGAAGGAGCTCTAGATCAGTGTTTTGCAATGCTGCTTGGATGGGCATTACCATCTTCTTTCCCATTTCTATTTTTCCCACTTTTTCTACCTTGGCTTGCTTTCCACCATACCTTAGATCCCTGTCTCCTCCATGAGCCCCATCCTACTGCTCCACCATGACTTGCCCTCACCTCATCTTTGGTTTTGTGTCCTCAAAATAAGACCAGCTCCCAGAAGCAGTGGCCGTGACATAATGTGACAGAGCTCACTGAGGTTTTTCCCCCTCCTTACCTTTCCTGCTGGTGGGAGCTGCTGCTCAGGATGTGCATGGGCGAGAAGGCTGACCGCTCACATTTCAGTAAATGGGATGGGACACAAAGTGACCTAAGAGATGCTCTGTGCTTTCTTGCATAATTTGCACTACACCCATGCTTAATAGCCTGCAAAATGGGCAGTGTAACTGGAAGACTGAAGAGGGGACCTGAGTGATTATTATGCAGTGACTGAAACCATGACATTAAAATGCAATGTGTTAATAACCTTATCAAGAATAATTTGTTACAGATTTGTCAGGTAGCAAGGAAGAGCAAATAGAAGGTTGTGTGTGTGCATGCACGCACCAAGACAACCATTACATTGGCTGGAAGCTCTTTTGTAAGCATAGAGGCGTGAAATAGCTAGTGATCAGTGTAAAAGAAATTACTCTTACCAAAGCAGAAAAGACTATTATCTGTTGTATGATAACGACCTCTGGGTTCTTGGAGCTTTACACAAAGTCAAAAAGGAGGTGGCATTCTGGGTTGAGCTCACAAAGCCCAGGACAGCCAAGCGGCAGAAGCCTGGTGAGAGGTGAAGGTAGTAGAAAGGAATTTCTGCAGTGATCAGCTCACTTCTTGGTGTGCATAGTAGGTTGGTAATGAATAGATAGCTATTTGGGAATGTGTGCCTGTGTTGGGAGGTTGTGCCATGCCAAGGGAATAATGTGCTTTGCAAGGAAGGTCATGGAAGGCTTACCAAAACAGTATTAGTAGGGCTGTTACGCCATGGCAAGGTGATATCAAGGTTCAGGACTGTTAGCTGTAGTATTAACTGTTACTATTCCTTGAAGGAATGATGGGGGATGGTAAGATCTTTGTATTTCAAAGAATTTATAATACAATGTCCTTTTTTGCACTTTGCCAGAAACACTACCAGGACATCCACTTCAAAAGAATAGTTTGTTTAGGCTTAAACTATACTTAAAGCCAATTCCACAGCTATGCAGTGATATTAAGTAGCACAATGTCATATTGTATGCAAACGCTCGTATCTTTAGAAATACAAAGGAAATTCTATGGATTAACATCCAGCAAAACAAAAAGTTATTCAATTAATCAGCAGCACTTCTTTTAGAAAGCCCCACGCTGAAACTAGAGGCATGAAAAGCCTACGTTGTACTTAGATGCTGCTCTAATCATTTACCTTGTCTTTTTTCGAAAGAGAGAAAAAAGCAAAACAAAATAATCTTGTGCCAGTAACAAAAAAAAAATAAAATGCTTTCTGTCAGCTGTGGCGCGTTTAAACACCCTAAATATTTCATCAGACACTGCACTTACTTCAGTATTTTAAATAAGATTTAATAAATAGGTGCATGTTCAGACTTGTACAGCCCTACTTTTGTCTGTAGTTGGCAATGTGCTGCTGTATGTGTTTGACTGCGCAGTTAAGAATTTTAATTACTTACCTGTTCTATACAGACACTCATTCTCTTTTAACTGTTTATTAAAAACTAATACTGTAGCCATTGTGCAAGAAGTCTTCCGCTTACTGTAGAGCTGTAATGTTGTCCATAGAAGGGCCCTATTTTCTGAATGTACCCCCACA
>JAVJGJ010000047.1:59883853-59895142 GCA_035590215.1 Microhierax caerulescens | reverse complement strand
CCAGGCTGGACGGGGCTTGGGGCAACCTGGGCTGGTGGCAGGTGTCCCTGCCCATGGCAGGGGGTGGGAACTAGATGGTTCTTAAGGTCCCTTCCCACCCAAACCACTCTATGATTCTGTGATACCATGTTTGTATGCAGGTGTTAACTTGCAAGTTCGGTGAATGACTGTGAGTGAGGGCTGATCCCTGCCAGAAATCCAGGCCTAGCACGCAGACCTCAACATTATGTCCCATTCTAATATAAACAGCGCAGAAAAGCCCAGTAAATATTGAAAAATCTAACTTCAGGATTGTAAGGATAGACTACACTGAAAAATATTTATAAATACCCCATCTTTCCTTCCATTTCTTTCTATTTCCAAAAATATATTTTGAAAAAAATTTTTTGAGTGCCCCCTTTCAAAGCATTAGCTGCCCACAGCAAGATTATCATAAATATTTGTGGTTCTGGAGCACTTTTAGGACCCTGCCTTGAATTAGGAGAATGGCAGGTGATGCTTTCTGTCCATGCAGGAATTACCTGATGTCTAGGAGTGGGTGTGAACAGGCAATGGACGTATCAATGGACAGATGAAAAAATATTTATGGTCAGGTTTGGTTGTATAGTTCATTTTGGCAGCCTACTGTGGTTACGAACCCTGCTCCAGAGCATGGCCCTTTTTGAAAGAGATGTGAGAAGAAGAGCTTCTTCTTGCATCCATTAAAAAAGTGAAGGTAGAGTTATATTGTAGTCATGAAGAGACATGGCAGGAAACAGAAGAGCCTAGAAAACAAGAGAATGAGGAAAAGATTAATATGAAGGATGGAAATAGAAATATGAATCCTTAAGCAAACCTCTACTGTCCAGGTTCATGTTAAAATTGTATCCTATGAATATCTCCTGAATATTCAGGAAGTTACTCTCCTGAATATTCAGAAAGTTACTCTTATGGAAACAACCAGACACTACGTTTTGTTCCACAGTCCAAATTTTCATCCCATATCCTTGCACAGTTCTTACTGTATATTTAATCTTATATGTACATGTGACAGGTTTGAAAGAAAATAGGTCAACAGTACTTAAGATAAGTAATACTTTAATCAATTTTAACGTAATTTCTGATGGATAGTGACTGAGGATAACATACTGCCTTCACTAATTCCATTTAAAGTAGCAGGGACATAAAAAAATCGTATTGTATAAATTGCTTGGGAGACACAAATTATCTGTTTTATATTCCCACAGAAGCTATAATACCCAGCAGGATACTGTTAAGGACATGCAATAATTTTAGTATCTACTATGATTATTATTGATATACAACATACACATAAATTCAGCCTTCTTCAGTTCTATCTGGAGGAGTCCCTGTGTGATGGATGGATCTGATGACAGAGAAGACCTTAATGATAAGTTGTAACTGGACTTTTACTCATTTTATGCTTAATAAATTTTTACTTTAAAAAGATATCCAGTCATCTACAGCCTTCAAAAGGTGTTCGTATATGGTTGAGGGCAAAGCATACAAAGCATAGTTGTTGGAAACTGTATATTAAAAAAATTTAAACTGGTATCATTACAGTGTTTCTAAAATAGAACATGCACATTACTTTTTAATGCAGATCACACCAAGCAGTAAAAATTCCTTGATTTTTTTGGTAGAAATATCAATACTCCCAGTAAGAATATTAGAACCAAATCTCTAGTACGTACCTCTCAGAGTAGGTCCATCAGTGTCTATAGCACCATCATTTTATACAGGCTTGACATGAAGGAAATGATGGCTTGACTGTATATTTGGGCTTAGGACCTTTCTTGTAAGAGTGACATTCTAGGGGAGAAAAAAAAGGTTGTATTTTCCAAGGTGGTAGAAGAGTATGAGTAGTACCAGGCAGTGAAAAGTTGACAGGCAACAGAAAGTGCTGGATACACAGATGCTGGAAGAACAGTACAAGTGCAGTCCTAGACACAGAAGCATGGGCAGCTCAAGTAAGAGTATTTTTTAGCTTTCTGTATGGTGTAACATAACACACAATCTTGTAATAAAGTAACACAATCTTGCGGTGTTTAAGTGAATCTGTAGAGGCTGACAAATGTATGAGTTCTTACTTGTTGATCTGAAGGTCATGCAGCAGCTAATTCTTAAAAGAGGTGATAAATAATCGTCAAACCTACACAAGCAGTGATCTCAAGCTATGACAGAGAAAAATAAGACCTTTGGGAAAAGGAACTCTACAGAGCTGTTGTGCAATCTGCCAGGTGGAAGGTCTCCTTTCCCCAGCACTGCTCCCAGGAACCAGCTGCTTGAAGTGTCATGCTCTGGGCTCTCCTTGTCCTCTTTTGGTGTCCTCTCGGAGGGATTCACCATCTGAGTATTCCTCAGGCCACTCTGGAAACAGCCCTAGGAGGCAGCTGTTGGATTTTTGTCTATTCAGGAAGTCACCCAAAGATATTCCAAATTGTCCAGTCACTGTGGGGTAGGAGGCACAAGGGAAGGCAAACCAGCCCATGCAACACAAAGAATGTAAATGCTTCTATAAGGCATAGAAGCTTATTTTAACGGGTTCTTCAGTGAAGTCCTTGATATCTTATTATCATAAGGCTATCCGCCATCCATTTCAGTTAGGCTGGAACAAAGCTGCTTCCCTCTGGGATCAGGACACCCTGGGAAACCAGGTAATCCCAGAGATGTCGTTATGTATTCACTCCTGAAGTGTCAGTATCCCACTGGACTGGAGTGCAGCTGCAGAGATTCCAGCAGAGGTATAACAGGCTCGTGAGGAGCAGTGCATGGAGAAACGGGGCTTGGGAGATTATGGCAAAGTAGTGGGACCCCAGTGGAAACTTCCCTTTTTCTTCCTTTTCTTTTATTACTAACCACGGATTTGGCCTAGATCAAACCCTCTAATTTGTCAAACGCTTCCCAAAGTCATGGAAAGAGCTGGGCTTTGCCCTGAGGTGGTCACAGTCCTTAACACTGCCCACACCCGCTCGGCCGGCAGCGGTGTGAGGGGCAACTGTGTGACGCTGGCACGTCATCACGTTTGTCCCTGATCCCACCGGTCAGGGCAACAACTTCAGTGGGAAATCCTTCCCTTGCGGCAACAAAGAGTGGCTGTGCCCTTTGTTCTGAGGAGCCAGGGGGGAAGGCAAAGCAGAGTTTTACCTCCAGCACAGACAGTGCCTTAAGTAGCTCTTGAAGATTCAGGTAACAGATGTTTTAGTGGAATCTTTTTAAAGGAAATGAGTTGCTTTGATGAAATAACCATTTCATTTACAGCTGAGGATAGTTGTTGCAGGCTGGAACTGCTGTGGCATTTTCTGTGATACTTTTCTCAGTCTCTGTTCCAAACAAGATATGTTGTACAGCAAGATAACGTAAATTCATGTAAATTTAAAAAACCTCTTTACCTGGCTTTCTTTTGGCCTACTTTTTACAATCTTTAAAAATCATGTTTGTGTTCTCCCTTTTTCATAAGAAAGATGTCTGACTTTTGAAATTAAAACGTGGAACTTTATGAAGGCAAAACTTTTACGTGATTAATATAAGTCATAACGTCTTAAACCAAAAGAGAGTTATTTTGTAAAGCTCAGCTATTACCTTAAAATTTGTGATCAGGGTCTGTTTCACAGAGGTCTTTAGATCCCAATAAATAAAGCAAAAAAGTGTAGAAGAGCCCTACTGTATGTTTTGCCTTGTGTTCCTGTTAATAGCTCTGCACAGCAACTTTCCCTTAGCAAAATCCTTTCTGCACTTGACTAACTTGGACTCAGTGCAATGACTCATGACTCGTAGTCGTGCGGGTACCTTGGTACTTCACTTAGCCGGTGCCTTGGGTGAAAAGGATGAAGAGAAATGTACTGCCCCAGAGGGACCAGTCTTTTTTCTGTGACAAAGGCAGAAAATTTCACATAGAGTGCTGAGAAAAAAAATAAGAAAAAAAAAAAAGTAAGGATCTCTATAATCTGGATATCTTCAGAAACTTTCTCTTTTGGCCTAGAAATGGCTCTAAAAGGACCATGGATGCCTCTTTGACATGCTGGTGCTGGGGCTGCATGGCTAGTCCATCCAGGTGCATCACATGCACAGGAGATCTCTGGTGGGAATACAGCAGCCTCATGCAATATCCAGGAAAATGTCTATCTCCCACCATCCTTCCTTTCAGTTGGACTTGGAGATTTTAAATTGTTAACCAGTTTTACAAAACGTGGAGCTCTTGTCATTTGGCTTCTCATCACTTTGTCAGGAGGGGACTGGCCTTCTGCTTTACCTACCTTCTAAGCTTCCCTGTAAGAGCATAAGTGAATTTAGATGCACACCGTCAGTGGTTTAGCTGTGGTGTAGTCCAGCAACAGCTCTAGGTAAAGCCTGTACACAGCTGGGAGCAAATGAGGTCCCTGCCCAGCAGCAATGTTTCATTTTGCAGCACCACTCACTGTATCTTCTGCTCTAGAGAGTTCCCAGCAACGTGAAAATTGGAGATTGTTTTCATATGAAGCAGGACTTGTCACCAAATTCACCCAAACAGATCTACAGACACTACTGATTCCTTGTGCATCACTAGTTGGTGCAAGGCCATGTTAGGTGTTCGGTAACTAATCTGTTCAACCATGTCATCTTTACAGTGTCTTCAGTCTAAGGCTAATGATGAGTGTGCATGATGTTCTGCAAGAAATTGTAAACCCTGTGAAACATACAGGTATTAATGATGTACAGGTAAGATGTATGGAGGGATAAATGCTACTTTGTTATAAAGACCTTCCTTTTAAAATGATTTTGCTAGATTTAGGTTAGTCCCATCTAGAAAAGATTTTCCTCCTGCCAGTGAATCTGCTGGTAAAAATAGCACTGCAAAAAGTAATGAATGTTTATAGTATTGACAGGGGGTGACAGCTTTTTAAGAGCTCAAGTAATATAATTAATTAGAAGGTGATGAATTAACCCCCTTTTAATTCAGTGGAGCTATCTCAGAGATAACTTTGACTCCAGTGCCTTTTGTTCATTTGACCCATTACAAATTTTTTTTTAATTGTCAGAGAACCCTGTCTTTACAGCAAGTGTTTTTTTAAAAATCAAATGAGGGAAGACTTTGGTGTGAGGATTTTATACATAACTCTTTCTGTCTTGGACATGAGATAACTCCATTTATAATCCATCTGAATTACCAATTGGCAATTTAGGAAATTATGTTAATGTATTTTACCAATGTACAAAATTAAATTTTTCAGTGTAAAGGATACTTTGAGCACTGTGCAGTGATACTGTATGTGTCCCACTACCCTCCACCCCATCCTCACCCCCATGCTGGTCTGCAGGCTTTGAGGCTGCTGTTTTAGTTTAAGGTAAGCTAAGAACCTTTTTCCATTGATCTTTTTATTCCACATCCACAAAAGAGAATGCTAGGACGTTGCTACTGATTTTTCCCCCCAATATGTGGTCATTATAAGCAAAAAAGAAGCTCACACTTCTACCTTTTAATTGGGCATTTAGCAGGACAATGTTTGAAAGCAATTAATGGGAAAAACATTTTTGTCCTGTTTTATCAATTGGTCTCCAAGAAAAATGCTGTCCAAAGTAACTATTATGTGCAAGCCAGGAAACTGTTGTCCTTTTCAGTTTTTCCCATGTCACAATTTATTCATTTAATTCAGTTCTCCAAAATTACTGCAGTGCCAATTATCTCTCTCTGTGTAGAAAATGAGTTTGGCCTACTTCAGCTTTTCCTTCATTTTATGCCTATTTTCTGCTATTCTTCAATGAGTGAGTAATGTGCGATGTGAAAAAAGGGAGGATCTTCAAAAATATGTGAAGCGTCTAGAGTGGCTTTTTGGTACCTGTGAAGAGGCCCCTTGAAGAAGCTTAAAGGACAATAGAATATTGCGGCTAGCAGTGGTTTATTTTGTCCACATGACTCATTTCACACGCACCCAGGCAACTGATGAATGGAGGATTAACACAAGTTTTCACCTTATTGAAATGAGTGATTCAAAGCAAACAAATAGGGCTAACTACTTTGGAATATGAAATTAAAGTTTCTCTGAGTCCTTTTGTTATGCATCATTTTCAAACTTAATTAGAAATATGATGGCTTTGGAATTACTTTTAACCAACTTTGTTAGATAACAGCAGCTTAATGTTTGTTATTGTCACACAATCCACTTGTCACAACTCTAAAGACTCCCAGGCACTGTTCAAACCCATTAGCAAAAAGTTGTTTTAAAACAAAATGACCCCACCCCACCCCATATATAAATATATTCACTCTTTTTTTGTGCATGTTTATATACACTTCCGCAAAGAAAGATCATTAGATGCTTATTTTATTGTTGGTTGCATTATATACATCTATAAATATTTATAGATGGGTAGGCAGCACTATAGGAAAAGTACTTTAGATGCTATCTTTATGCTAACTTGCACAACTCATTCAACTCCTTAAGCTTTGTAATTATATCCTAAACAGGTTGAGGTTACCCATGAACATCATTCAACCCTTCATGACTTTATACGGTGCTAATTTGCAACACCCTGTGGTCATACAAGTGGTAAACTCCCAGTTTACAATTTTAACAACTTCCCTTGAGGAAGGACAGTTTAGCATCTTTGTGTGGTATAGTCCTCGATGTTCAGGGCACACAAGTGCGTGCAAACCAGGATGTCTTCTTTCTATTCCTTTTAAGACTGCAACAAATTGGTATTAAAACCCTTTCTGTGGAGCCGAAAGCCAAACACACATAGCTGGTTGTATAGTCAATGGGTCATATGCCCTTTTTCCCTGTTTTTTGGGATAACGCTCTCCAGTGCCTCTTTGATGTGCTGGGAGCTCCCTGCAGCTGAGTACTTCACTTGGATTCTTCTGCGGAGCAGCTCCATTAAACCCTGCACGCAGACGTACCCCAAAGCTTGAGGGTACCGTTGAATCGCAGCTTCTGTCATTAAACTTTAAGATTATGAGCGTGACACTCTGTAAGGAACTTTGGCAGAAGCTTACTGAATTAAATGCAAGAATTTTGGTTTAGTGAGCGGCATTACAGGGAAGAAAAAGAGTTCAATTCACCATAACCTGTGGCTGCTCCTTTCTGAAGATCTGTACATGTGCAGGGGAGAGGGGGGCCAGAGGCAGAGGCTGGGTTTTGTTTCTATTTCCCACACAATCAGGAACACGGTGGGATAGCTCTAGTGAGATTCATTTTTGTCATGGTATTGCTATTCCTGACTGCAGAAGAATGATGGGGGGGTGATGCAGCACAGAGGGATACTGTGGTCGTGGGTGACCAGAACAAGCTGGGATACAGGATGACCTGTTAACATTTCCATTGAAAACAGCAAAAATTGGCCATATTCTGACAAGCATTCAAAATTTTGTTGCTGATTTGTGAGTGAGGTTTCAATTTGGGTTGGCATCTGCTCAGTGCTCAGTAAGGCAGGCAGGAGCTTTGGCAAATTCAGCTGCCAAAGTTTACAAGTGTCCCTTGAACACATCCAGACTTTACTTTATCCTTGCCCAGAGTCTTTCACCTTCACTGATTGGAGCATTTTCACAAATGTGCAGGACTCCCGCATAAATCAATCTATTTTGACAGTTTTCTAAACCTCAATTGAGCCATGGAAATGTAAGATCCCAGCAAAATGTCTACAGATAATTTCTTTGTAAAGTGGAAATAACAATTTGTAAATTTTTCTTCTATCAGTCTTAAAATTGATGTTGTTGTTTTTGTTGTTCAAACTTTAGAAAAGTTTTCATACTGAGGCAGGCTTTTGATATGAAAAACTTTTCACATTTCTCACTGTCGTAAGTGATGGAGTTTGGGTTCTGTACAGAAGCATGGAAAACTTCTGGTAAGTATAACTAAAGTTTACAAAAAACCTAAAAATCCTTTCTGGGAAATTTCAATATTTTCCATTTTGTTTTGGCTAAAAGATCTTAAAATTTGTGTTGCTTGTGGAGCCCACATACAAATTTGAAATATTTCAAGAAAAATAATACCCTAAGCTTGCTTCCTTTGGAGGAATGAAATAATTTTTGACCATGTGAAAGAGCACATTTAAAACCTGATAACTCTATACACATTATGCCAACCAATGTATCGATATAATGCCAAACAAAATAAGGATCACAATAATTTCTCTCTTAGCAAGACAAAAAAGTCAAATTTGTCATTGTGAAATGTTTCATATTAGAATTATTGCCCAAATTGTGTGTCTTGCCCAGTAAAAAATATAGCTGCTCCAGAGGAAAGTTGATATTTTGATGAGGGAAGAGCTGAGATTCAAGCAAGTGCTGATGTCTGCCAACCCTGGAAGCAACCTGGAAGCGAACTGAAGAATGGGTGGATGCTGTTGGCCCGTCATCAGTTCCTGCTGCTGTGGTCCTCCTGGAAGCTTGGGCTCGGTGCTGTTGGAGTGATGCTCAGTTTGTCCTGCTGACATGCAGAGCTCTTAGGCCTTGTTGCCCCTTCTCTCCATGCCAATGGAAAGGCTTTGGTTTGTTTCAATGGGCATGAACTGGATCCTGGAAGCTACTGTTACTCACAAGCCCATGACAGCCTCCAAAACATCAGGTCCCCAGTGAAAAATCAGCTATTCCTACACGTTAAGGAGCAACTGTGCCAAGTGATGTGGCTAATTTGTATTGCTAAGGTGTGCCATGAACACCCCAGTTCGGTTGCTACTAATGGTCATCATCTAATCCAGGAATGCCTTTTCCATATTAGTCATTACCAAGGTACAGCACAATGTCTCTGTCCGTTTAGGCTGGATCTGGAACAGATGTACAATTCGCTGATAAAGTCAGAAACTGGCATTTACCATCCTGAGAGATAATTCTATAAAGGAAGCAAAACCTCTACTGCAGATAATAATGAAATAACTGTATAATTTAGCACAGTGCAATCCCTGGACTTTCGGATACATCCATGATGGAACCATATATATCATATGCCTGAATGGTGCCATATCTAATTCATAAATGGATGGCAGTAAATCCCATTGAATCCATAACACCCAGTGAACATTTCAGTCTTCCACAGAAAGTTTTCCAAAAGGGTGGATAGAGAAAATCCCATACTAGAATGCTTTCTGCCTCTAAGGGTGAAGCATTCAAATGGGAAGTGAAGGCAGAAATAATCTAATGTAGAGAAAGACATCGTACCACAGTTTACATTGAAATGAAGATTACCAGTCTCAGAGGGAGGGAAACAACATTGCCAGTCTTTGTTGGCTGAATCTTAAATGCTTCTGGTCTGTAACTGCATCTCATCCAGCCAAGATTTGGATATGCAGTCAGTGATTTCATTTTCTATCAAATCTTGAACTGGAAAAGTTCTGTGAACCATTGGTCTTGCATTTAGCATCATGATGGATGTGATGAAGACAACACTACCTGGACTAGGAAGAAATGCTGTTACTGTTCTTTTCAACAACTGAAACTTACTTCTAACATGACAGATATAAGGAAGGGTTCCCATATTCATTCCTTGCTAGAGCTGTTCCACCTAAAGGTGATCATCACATGAATGCAACATGGTAACTCTATACCAACATCAAGGAAATGCCTGTGTAGGAAACACCAAACATAAACTATCTTGTATTTGAACTCTGACAGCAAGTATTTTTACACTTCTCCCCACATATCACACCAGGTCTTTCTTTCATACTAATTCCACACAATCCTGAAACATAAGAATAACTTTTTTTCTACCTTTTTCTAGGGAGGAAGGCAGCTTCACTGCTACCTGACCAAGGGGAAAGGTGATTTTGCTGAAATATGCAGAATTTTGTACCATGGCCAGAAGCCCTGGGCTCCCTCCCCAGGTGGGAAACCTTTGCGGTTATAGCACAGGCAGCCCAGCTACACGCTGACACAGCAGCTGGCTCCAGAAACAGCTTCTGGACTCTGTGTCAAACCCACATTTGTGTGACAAGGCACAATCAGCTTTTCAGACAAGCACAACTCATACTGTCAGACACTATTGCCCTTCTTCTGTGTTCAGCTAAGAACGACCCAGATGTGTTTTGTAAAAGAATAAAAATACATGAGTGTGGCAGCTTTCAAACTTCATGAAATTATGAATGATTATGACCTGACAGACTATCACATGCTTCCTCCAGAACTGTCTTTGGTGGGACTTTAATACAGCTCTTGTCAGGGTCCATTTCACAAGCCAGGAGTATGGAGTTTCCAGATTGTCTTCCTTCACTTTGCAGACTTGCTTTTCTTTTTTTTTTTTTTTCCCCCTCTGTCCTTTTGTTTTGCATTTTTCAACTTTCACAAGGAAAAAGCAAGGCTTGGGGTCAGAGTGGTGGTGCTAAGCTTAAGGAGCAGCACTACAAGAGAGAAACAGTTTGGGAGCACACAATAAAATCGGTAGCCACTGATACCCAAAAGTGTAAGTGAACCTAAGAAAACCCAATATAACAGTTCCCCTCTTGTTACCTCAAGGTTTTTATATTATTAATGCCAGAGTAGAATGAGCTCTACATTCTACTGGTTAGCAGAGAAAAGGAAGATTAAAAAAAATAATGAAAAACTATATTATTTTCCACTTAACACACTGATATGGCAGTGTTGTTAGCAAACTCATCTTTATTCATTCCTCTCCTTCATTCCATTAACTCACGAATCCCAGGGAAGTCACTACCTGATCACACTCACTGGAAACCTTCCCCAAACATATGCATCAGAACCACTGTCCAACCCAAGGAGTCACCCTGTGCCTGGTTTATTTTCTCCTGCCGTGCCCCTGGATGCTGTACCGCATCCCGCTGCCTGTCTGGACCCGCTGCAGAGCGCTGCTGTGGGCTGGGAACCAGCTGCTGCATTGCAGCCCGGGAATGACAGCTTATCAGGAGGGAGTTAATGCGATTCCTCTCTCTGTAATTCGTGAAGTGCTTTGGGGTTCCACTCAGTCAAGTCTGCTATCTGAATGTGTTATTGCTACATCTTAAAGGTTACTCAGCAGAGCGCTGCCGAGTCCCAGTGCTTCCAGTTTTTCTGGTGCCTTTCTGGGAAGGACATCTGTGAATGCCTGGCTATGTCTAAAGACTGAAAATGGGGGGAAACGGGTCGTTTGGCTGATGTGAGGATGCCACATGCCCCACTGACAGGAGCATAAGGAAGGTCCACACAGGCTATGTATGGGGTTACCTGAGAGAGAAAATTGAGTAGAGCTTTGTTTGCCCAGGGGTAGAATGGAGACAGCTCTGGTTTATCGAAGGCTGGAGCCATGATTCACCTAAATCCTGAATCTTCATGGATGCCATCTCCAGCTCTGCTGAGCAGCCCCGACCCGTACTCATTCCCCGGGG
>JAVJGJ010000047.1:59852132-59883753 GCA_035590215.1 Microhierax caerulescens | reverse complement strand
CCCCCCCCCGCCGCCCCCCCCCCCCCCCCCCAGTCCCCATCACTCCCCTCCCCCCTGGTTCAAGTTGGGAAGGGGCTGAGAATTTGTCTCCTCAAGCCCTCACCAGGGCCACGAGTGTCAGCTGCTCTGTCTGATGACTGGCACACTGATTATGCACCTATCCAGACACATGGAAACTCCACAGGGAAAAGCTTCCCAATACACACACATTTGTAATCTCTTGTGAATAGAGTCCTAAGTGCCCATTAACTATTGCTCAATTACACGGGAACTCTGCAGAAGTAAATATGGCATGCACATGAATATCAATTAAAGCCATTATGATCAGTGTGGTCGTGAGTCAGGAGGGAAATGTGCATAATCTTGACAGAATAACGAAGACACGCTTCTTTTTACTCGTGTGGATTGGAATAGTATGTTAAGCTAATAAAAGCTTTTGCATTTTTAAAAATAATCTAACAAGCTCAGAATAGTTTTGAATCATATCCGCCTGTGATTTCAGTTGTTAAAGTTAGCTTTGAAGTTCTTTTTTAAAAGACAGAGGGAAAAACCTCTAATGCTGAGCCTGTAGTTTCTCAGTTTCCCTTTCTTCCTTCAATTGCTCAGCATTCCTGGCCGCCCAGTCCTACCTGACACCACACAGGTTCAACCAGCAATCAGATATTTGCACAACAAAAGGGTTGATAGCTGAAAGACCAGCACAAAGGCAGAGCACTGGGCTGGCAAACCCTTTCAGCTGAAAGCAAGGGAGGTCTTACATTCTGGCAGCTGAGCATCTGTGCTAGGAGACCTGCTCCTGAATTCTCCTACCCACCTACTGTCCGACTGGGGTAAATCCCAGGCTGACACCATTATCTCTAGCATAAGCACAAGGTGTAAAAGAGTGGCACTGCATGGCCACGAAGGCTTTGTAACAAGGGATGTATTTATTGTCACAGATGTTTGCCTTGGGAGGAGAAGGACAAATGATGTACAAGTTCACCAGGGGCAGACTGATTTCAACAGCACTTACGGGACTACCCCAATGGCACTTTGCTTATCGATGGATGTGGCCTCATTTCCACCCTGATGGGAACTTCAATGCAGTGTTGCAAACTTTCCATATAATTTTCTTTTGCTGAGCCAAGCTATCTTAGCATCCTCTCCCACGAGCTATTGAATTTTGGAAACCTGTTGTCTCATAGAGAACATGACATTATGTAGACTCCTCAAGCCAAACTGTGGTGTCCTGTCTATCACCTCTCTTAGGCTGTTGTCCAAGGAGCCTGAGAAAAACCTTGGCAACACACGTGCTTATTACAGAAGTGCATGCAGTCTGGCTTAAATTTTCATTATTTTGCAATCAGCCATGTTGCCTTGTAGGCTGAAAAGACACATAAACTACACCAGTGGGGGTAAACTGAACAAGCCCAGTGAAGGCCAGGCACTGACCATTCCATAACTGGATGTTAGTGTGGGTTAGGAGCCCTTCCTGATGGATCTGGAGAGCTTTGCTGTGAGGATGAGAGTCGCTCATTGAACTCCAGTTTGTTTTCTTTACTGAGCTGTAGCCATAGCCCATGTCTATACTCGTACAGTTAAGAGGTGCAGGGCAGGGATTCAAGCACTTTCCTGCTGTGGTCCATACTGTTTAATTATTAACAACTTCCCTGGCACATTTTTGCCCCATGCCATCACGCTTCCACACGATGCCCAAAGACAATGCAGTCAAGAGCACCAGCCATGGACTGTTCCCAGCAGGCAGGATGGAAAAAGGAGGATGTAGCCATATGGTTACAAGCCATGCCTTGCCACTTGCCATCAGGGCAAAGAACAGGCCCTGGCCCGTTTTATGTACTAGGATAGATGTAGCCATAGAGACTGGAATGTTTGTACTGCCTTTAATTAGATGGAAATTGTGTTTCATGGCAGTTCTCACAACAGTCTAAATCTGTGGGATCAGGGTGATGTCTGACCACTGGAGTCAGAGACTGGTATGTAGACTGAAAATATACGTTAATATATCTGTGTCAGGAAGGCAGGTAATGACACTGGATGCAGAACAAGTGGGCTGACAGACAACATTGTATTAAATAAAGCAAACAGCCTAGTTTCTGAGTGTAATGAAAACTTGAGCATGCAATAGTTTTAGAAAACAAATCGCGCTTGTCCTGAGAGACTTCTTTACAATTATCGTACTGGAAAAATACTTGAACATTTTAATATGATTATTTTAATTTCGGTCTAGTTGGTGTAACAGTTGGAAGATTTTAGAGTTGCAGGTACATTCAGATTATCTACTGATTTGCAGCAATGCATACAGTTACATCTACAGATATAAAGAAAGTTATATAGTTCAGCAAATACAGCCAAAAAAAGGAAACATGAGTAAGTAAATATTATGAAATCTGAGCAAATGTCAGCTGGCCAAAAGAATGAAAGTATGGCTGTATACGATGGCATACTGAGGAACAATTATTTCAGCCCAAACCTCAGCCTGTGTTTGCAGAAATGTATTTTTATAAAAAATGACTAGAGCAGGACTCATCCATTGATATTCATAGCTAAGCAATATGCTTGCTGTCCTTTGTTAGTGTTGCATGCCACAGACAGTGCTATGCCAAGCACTAAATCTTCAGCACAGACTTTTCAGGATAAATATTAGCCAAATACAGTACTCAGATTTCTTTCCTGAATTGGGGCCTCCTTGTCTGCCAAACAAAACCTCTCAGTTGCAATTTTTAACAGACTTGTATGGTCCTGTTTTTAAGTGCCCAGGGGAGTCATTGGGGTCTATCACTAGTTACCACCTTAGGAAGCGGTAAACCTGACGTACTGAGAACATCTTGCAAGTCAGTTCAGAGCCTTGGCTTTCACTGATTTACCTGACTTTTGGTGTTAAACTGTTCATTTACCCTCATTTACCTGATCAATAAGAGATTCATAAAGTCCTCCTCCCAGGAACGGGTTAAATTTAATTAGTTAATATTGAAAAGCACTCTGGAGATGAGAAGTGCTCTGCTGTGTAAGTGCTGACCATTAGCCATTATTAGGTCCTCTGCTGATTTTCATAAGTTCACCCAACTCAAAAACTTTTTTGTTATAGGCAGGGGTTTGCTGATTTAAAGTACCTTTAACAGGTTGGACTGGTGTATTTTTAATGGTTTGTAGCAGGTTTGTGGCAAAAGGGGCAGAAAGTTAATTTTCATCTCTGCTTCTTTAAATTAATAAAACGTAATTTGCGGTGAGGGACAAAGTTTCCTAAGGAAATCATTGTGTTGGCAAGGCTGGTTAAATAAAGCATCCTACAGGAGCTAGGTAATAAATAAAAACCCTGCCTTCACAGGGCTTTGTCATTGTCTGGAAAGCAGAGAGAGAGAGAGAGAGAGAGAGTAAAATAATTAAAGGTGCTTATTCTAGTATGGTAGCTCAGTAAATGAAGTATGCTTGGATTTTCCCTTTGCAGGAGCTAAATCTGTGACCTTCTGTACCAGAGGAAAAAGTCCTTTGTGTTCTGAGCTCTAATAGCCTTACCATGGTTTCATTTCTACCAGGGTCCACGACATACTTGTTATATTTATTTTCATTGCTTCCATTCTTTCTCTTTTGCAATGAGATGTTAGTTCAGTCTTTAAGGAAAGAGTAGATTGCTTTTGTTTTGTTGTTGTTTTTTTTTTACCTTGATGGGGTGTATGCCTTTATGTCTTTGGTTTATCTCCTGTGTTTCAGAATGTTTCTTTTACCTTGTGGAATACTGTTAGAAGTCTCTGTACAAAAGCAAAAGCTGTGGTTGCTATAGCAATAACCAATCTGATGAAGCTGTGACCTAAATCATGACTGAGAAAAATAGTACCTTTTCTATATCACCGCAGTTACTGCTTCCTGGGATTATGCTACCGTTATGCAGGATTTATTACCTAAAATGAACTCTTTGGCTCCAGGATACAAGGAAAAGTAAAGCAATACTTCTGCAACTACAGAGTTGGGCAGGGACATGAACAACTTAAATCTGCTGAAATTTATAGGTGAAAAGGAGTTCCGCTTTGGTAGCGCATGTGTAGCTAGACCTTGGTGCAGCACAATCTATTTCTTGAAAATCCAGGGAGCTATGAAAGATGGAAGATGCTTAAATCAACGTAATGTACAGCTCAGATTTATCGAGCATTGCAGAACCAGCAACTTGCCCAACTTCCTGAAGTCTTTGTATCTGCCATGACATAGATTCATCAAGTAGGAAAGGAGGGAAATATTCCCTAGAAGCAGTTGCTTCCTCGCTTGCTGAAAACCTGGTGAGGAAATTGGTGCAGCCATTCAAAACCCATTACCTAAAATACAAATTGGTTCTTATTCAGCTGTGACCATCAATGAACCCCTTACCCGTAGGAGATACATGTGAGGTCATTTCTGCACAGGCTTTACTTTCACAACCGACAGGGGAGCATAGCATGGAAACTAACATTATGAATAATAGGGTGCAGCAGGATTTATGCTATTGTGCTTCTGAAAATCAGGATTTGAATCTATGCTTATTATCTAGGCTCTCTTTATAGTCAGTGGAGGGGACAGAGAGATATTTTTCCTCTCCTCAAGTAAGCATCTGGGACAGATGGGGTGAAATTTACAAGAACATCTCTGACTCTCTGTGGACTACAGAGGGAGCCTTGACAGTTTGCTTAGAGTAAATGACAGTTTGCTTAGAGAGATGGTTGGAGTTACATGAGCTGAACTCCAGTACTAAAGGTGTGACGCAACAAGTCTAGTATGGATAACCATGTAACAACATGGTGGGAGCAAACTGGTCAGATGTTCAACTTTAACAGTGGTACCTTGCCCTGAGCTCTGCGAGAATCGAGAATAAGAAATGACTGAGCTGCAGGAAGGTGGGAGTAGCAGCAATATCGAAATGACTTGTATTGGAGAGGATGCGGAGTGGGAAGTTGGCAGAGTTAACTCAATCAGCTTCACTGGAAGAGCAGACGCAGGTTGGCAATTATGGCTGCATTTAGCCTGACAAGTAGCTGGCTAAGAGGTACTTGTGCTATTACCCTCCCTGCTAGTCCCTCACCCATCCTTCTGCTATAAACCCAAGTGGATAAACCCTACGCATCAAGAGACAATTAAAGGCGTTTGATGATGCACATTGGGAAATCAAAGTTGCTGTCTTTGCTGTCAGAGATTTGGACTGGAGATGCACAAGTAGTGAAGAAGCCTGGCTGCTGAACTATTTGGAGAGATCTAAAATTACCCATTTCTTATGGCCACCTGGTCTCTTCAACATCTGCTGCATGCTTGGCTCGGAGACTGCCTGCTTTCTGAAATCACATCACACATGACATAATGTGTCAGAGGTAATGTGACACAACAGTGACATTTAAAGGGACATGAGCTCAAGCTGCTCTTGAGCTTTCCCAGTTTCAGTTGGTTGCAAAATACAGATTAGATCGTTTGTGACCATTTTCAGTTGTCTTGGGGTAGATGTCCACAGAGAATCCTTCACTTCACGAGTGGTCAGGTAGAAACAGGAGTCATTTGTAGCACAAGGACTTAGGAATCCCTTTAATTTTGCAAAAGCTCTTTCACCTCCTCAGCACTCATGTCTGATTAATGGTGGTGTATTTATGAACTGGAAATTATGTGGCTATTGGCCAATGTTAAAATATTACAGTGAGGAGACTTAATATTTCACAGCTAAAGAAGCTGGGAACCAACTCTCGCTGGAAATAGCACCCACATACAGCCCTCACTGAGAACAATAACCCAAGTGACAAAATGGAAAAGGCCAGGGGAGGAGCACCATTAAGGTTGGACTGCAGGAGCAATACTGACACCAAGATATTCAACTGCTCCAATAGCTGGTTTTGGCACTCAGGTCTTCTGGTGCCTTTTGACCACTTCTTCAAGAGCCCTTTTCAAACAGGTGGCCCCCACAAAACTTTGATTTTAGTATTTTATTTTATATGACCCCCACTCTCCCCTCTCTGTCTTGCGACAGACCAAGCATTTTTGTACCTTCAACAACCTCCTGTTTAACCTATGGCAAAGGAAAAAAGCTGCACATATCTGTGCCACAGGAAAAAGGCTGGAGACATCAGAGAGATCAGCGATGTCTTAGGTCCCTGGAAAAACAGGGGATTTGTTAGGAGGATTGCCCATTTGATTCTTGGGGGTATGTTTTTGTTAAAGCTGGATCTGTTTGACAGATCATGTGTCCCTGTGGCAAAGGGTTTTCTGGTTGCAAAATGTGCCCAATAGCCTTTTCAAAAACAGATTCAGCCTCCACCTGGGACCCCTTTTCAGCTTAAATCAGCTAACGCGTAGCTGTTTTGAACCACCAGCTGGCCTTCCCTTTGCTTCCTTCTGGCACTGCCTCTTTCTGCTCCCTTGTGAAGACATTGCTTTAAAAGTATTTTGTAGTATTTAAAAGTATTAAATACTTTAAAAGTGTTTAAAATATTCTTTACCCCTAAGTCCACTCTGATGGCATATGGAAGGAGGTTGAAATTACAAACCCTCGCAGCTTTTCTAATCCACCGGCTTTGTTTGCATTGTATTTGTAACCTCCCTTCCCAGCGCAGAGCAAATAGGTGCAGAGATTCACCTGGTCTTGTGTTCACCATCCACTTCGGGGATCCTTAATAGTCAAATGTTCATACACATGAATAGAGAACAAGATGCCTTCTTCCAAGAACTGTGACTCTTTTTTTTTATCCACTGCCTGTTAGAAACAGAATTTCCTTCATTGCTCAACCTCTTTCTTTATATTGTGGCTGCAATACGCCATTTCAGAAGTGTCATCACCTTTATCTTTTTACATTCTGATGTAGTCTGTAATCAACACTAGCTTCAGCGACTCTCATTACTAGCTCTTGAAGTGATTCTTCAGACTCAGCAAGAACAACATCATCATCAGATTACAGCATCTGCTTCCTCCAATTTCAGTCTTGCCACTGTAGCCAACAACAACGACGTACATTTGCATTTCAGTGAAGAGACAGAGCTGATGCTGTGCCACCGTGCAGCCCCGTTGGACTTTTCCTGCCCATCAACCACTGTGCAATGTCCTTTGTTGGGTCTTTCTTTTCACGTGTGTCTGGTCATATACAGCACAATAAATTATATACATGAATAACAAAGCCCCCCCAAATATTAAGAGAGCTGTGTGCAGCATTCAAGTGCTTCTTTCTATTCTATAGCACTGGTCCTTTTGAACTAGTTTTTGTGGTTTGGTGTGGTGGTGGTTTTTTTTGTTTTTGGTTTTGTTTTTTTTTTTGTGATGGGTGTTTTTTCCCCAGCACTATTCTAAAAGCTGGTTTACATCATCATCATGAGTAAACTAGCCTGTATTTTGTTCTTTCTGTGCTCAATTTTGCCTTCATATTTTTCAGCCCCTTTCTCCAAACACTAAGCCCATTTTTGCTTTGGGTGTTTGAATAGCAAGTGGAATTATTTGGCAATGTGCACATCCTCTCAGACTCCCTTTCTCTGAGAGCAGAATGAGTTTAGTGTCTCTCATTAAGTCCCATAGCCGCTGCCCTGTTTTTCCACAGAAGTTTACAGATCTTACGGGAAATCTTGATACCATTCTAGCATTAGAGTGTTCTCTTCAGATACACAAAGCAGGCAGGCTTGAGAATATTTGAAGCATGTAATGATGACTATTTGAGTTAAGGACTCCTCTGCCTTCCTGAAAGAATTATTCAGATAAAATAAAAGAGTTTCTGATGCCGAAATCATATTCTGATATATTGAGAGACTTAATCTGACCTTTTCATTTATGTGTTTGATAATAGCATATGCCCTAATTTAATTTCCTTTATTTCTGCAGTACTGAATGGAAAAGAACCTTTATAAAACATTGAAGAGGATTTACAAGCCTTGAATGCGGGGTCCAGTGAGGCACCTGAGCTGTCCTGCTGCCAGGCTCAGTGTGTGTGTTCCAGCTTTGCTGTGTCTAGCAGTGGCAGGTACTGCTCCTACAGGTAAACGATCTTGCCTGAGATGCACAGGTGGCCAGATAGGATGCTACCCACATCCCTCCATGGTCACGCCCTCTTGCAGAAACTTGTGGGTATAATGCTGTTAGCCAAAAAGGTCCCCTTGTCTTCAGCAAATGAGCTGAAATTCTCTTTTGTGTGTGTATGCAGAGCCTAGGAAAATAACAGGTTAGCACAGTTGCACTGGTCTGGAAAAAACCCAACCTACAGTCAAAACATTTAAAGACCAAATCTGAGAGCCTCAGTGCTTACTCAGATTTAGATACAACCACTTTGTCACACCTGTGAGGGACATGAAAAGCTACAAAGCAGGTTCAGTAAGTTGAAAAACTCAGGACAACATGGAACTGGTTGCATCAGTTCCTAATTTTGAGATTCATAGCAGTATGGAATTATTATTCTTCTTTGCAAACAGAGCTTTAGAACTGCTCCAAGGCTGCCAAAGGAATCACTACAAGCAGTTTATGAACTAGCTAATCTGTCATTGAAGACCTCTTCTTGTAGAAATTACATGATTAAATCCTTCGACCTTTTAGGTGGGGAGCCCACAAGGAGCACCCATTCTTACTTCTAGTGCAACACAGGCGATGACTTTTGGCAGGGGTTAATTTTCAATTTTCTTTTGTGCTTTTTAAATCACTTCATTTTCTATTGAGACACTGAAAAATTCAAACCTCAGTGAATATTTCTATTAATTTGCCTGCGTTTTTCCATTTTTGGTTTTGGTGTTGGTTTTTTTCCCCCCAGAGGTTGCAATATTTATGGCTTCCATTATAGTGAAATTCTGTTATATCAGTTGAGCTCTTGTAGAACTGAAACACTAAATTAAAGTAAATTTTTTATGATCAGACAATGAATGCTTTTGCTTTTTGCATCCTCACATGCCCAGACAAATTATGAGTGAAGCTGAGGCATCCTACAACTTAACTGCCAGAAAAAAATAGGGAAAATTCAGAAGACAGGTAACAAAGCTCTAGCTTTTTACCTTTTTTACCAAGTTTGTATCCAGCATTATTAAAGACTGACAGTTACTGCTTCCAAGTGCAGCCCTGGTTTGTTCCCAGCAGTAAAGTATGCTAGAGGCACATCAGTACAAGTGTTAATAAAGTATTAATAAATCCTCTCTACGTGGGAGTAATATTGCAGGGTAGGCCTTGATAGAGAGTGTAAGGTCACTTACAAGGGCTGGCTGGGGTCCATGTGCTCACCTGTTGTCTCTGGATGACAGCTAAGAAAAAGGTACCAAACTTTAACACAGGGGGCTTTGATTTATTTTGTAATGTACTTCTCAACATAAACACCAATACTTTATAGACTATTTCAAATATATTCTCATGTAAATATCATCTTATTTTACAGCATTTGTAAGAAGGACATTTATACATGAGAAAACAGAAGTCTAAATAAATAAATACAACAACAACTACTACTACTACTACTACTACTAAATCTTACAGAAAAGCAAAATGGAGAAGTAAAACAGGCAGATGACTAAAGGGAGAAAATCTTATATGCAGCAACATGTAGAACAAAGTTTTCCTACAAGGTGAGGATTTTGGCCTCCAGTCTATCTTCTCCTGATATTCTGTTACTCTAAGACCTGTTCCTGAATGCAATATTCAAAAAACCTCAGGCTACCATTGGCTGTATTTGCCATCAAAAGAAATATTAAAGAGATTTTTGCAAGATTTCTGTCCTGTTTCAGATGCCAGGAGATTTGAATAAGGCTTAGATAAGCAACTTGAAAGAAAACATGGCCATAAATGTCTATTGTTTACCCATCTATTTAAAAATATCTGGCTTATTAGAAAATGACCTTGGGGTTTGTGGCAAACCATTGCTGTTTTCTAGTCTGTCTTATGGGGTCTATTACCTTCACAGGGCTCAAATCACTGATATTGGAGGCTAGATTCCCAAAAAGCAAGTGGCTACCTTGAGAGTAGAAAAACATAAAGTGAGAAAACTCATAAACCCTCCCACATGTCTAGAACAGCTTAACAGAGTGTCGAGAACAAGGTAGCATCGTATCCACATGTGGAGGTAAATGATTGTACAAAGTGACAAAGAAAGGTGGGTTGTTTGTGTTGGGTTAATAGCACAAATCTTCAGTGATCTCTTGATCATGTTCAGAACCTTAGAATTTCTCTCTGAAATATTCCGCACTTGTTTTTCCACGCTCTGGCTCTAGGTTCATCCCACAACAATGAATCGGGTTGTACTGGCCCAGGGTGAGAGGCATGAAACAGAAAACCAACTGGCTTTTATACGCAGTTGCAAGTGAAGAATGGAGTGTCAGGAAGGGAAAGAACATTCATGGTCTTAAAGCCAAATGTAAAGTATAAATCTAATGAATTAGAAATTCTGTTGATTTAGAGCCCAACAAGAAATGTACAGCTGTAAAGTCTTTGTCAGCTCATACCGATATTTCATTCTGCCAGTTGAGGGTAATTTATACACTATGTATTGCTAGAATTAAAAGTAGTGATATAGAGTTGGACAGAAAGCGTAAAAATTTAAATTTGTATACCACTATGCTAGACAGAGTTGTAGTTAAGGGCAAGGTGCATGGAAGGATGTAAAAGCAATCAAACGTGAGGCTGTCAGTAGGCAGAGAATTAGAGAATTCTTTGCATGACAGGGACAAGAAGAGGAGGTCATTAAGGCGCGTGCTATTTATTTTAATATTGTTCATGATCTGTATTGTACTAAAATTAAAAATAGGCTAAGTGTGAGTGACCCAGAACAGTTTGGCTTCTGTCCCAGCTGGATTTAATCGCAGCTCACGTTGTCCTCCTTCCTACTCATTTTCTGCCTTCAGCAGCGGCACTGCCAACATCTGAGATTTCTCTCCTGAGGCTTGCATTGAACCTTTCGCTTCAACATTTAACATTCGGCTCCTGGAGTCATGTGTTTTTCATGACATGTGGGGTTTTGGGGAGGTGTTTAAGCAGCACCTTGTTTTGCCAAAAGATCCTCACAGCTGTATTTCATGCCAATAGGCATATACAAAATTGTACTGATCTAACTATCCTGGAATAGTGACTCCATTACAAGGCAGTGTTTGGGCTGCTCTGTGGAGGTGAGTTAAATTATAACTTTGTCTAAGATACATCAGCTATGTCCCATTGTGAGTGGCCAGCTGGAAGAAAGGGTTATACTGATCTAGCAATATCTTTTTAAATTTGTTAGGTTATGCCAAAAAATTAATCCCATGTAGGCAAGACCTACATTTTTAGTCCTTAGGGCTGTGAGGGAAACATGACTCAAGTGTATTGAAAAGGCTTAGATACCAGAAGGCAAATAAAAATAACCCCAGTTGCAGTATCATTATTTTTTTCAATTTCATTACTTTTGTGCCAATCTCAAGGTTTTGGGGGCCTGAACTCTGGAATCGTGAACCCTCAGAGACGGCAGAAATATTGACTATAATTAGATGGTATAATCTTTGGGATGGGGGCTCTGCCTACTTATGTGTTCATATAGAGCTCGGCACCAGGGGCTGCTAACCAAATACAGGCTCTCTGGTCCTACCACAGTGCAAACAAAGGATTTATATCAATAAAATCACCCGTCCGACTCCTAGGTGCACATCTGCTACATGTCCAGAATCCCTGCCCGTCTCTATTCAGACTAAAGTTATATCCTCCCACAGTTTGTCTCTACTTTGACAGAAGCCCTCACCTTGATGTTTTTTGACTCTGTGTCATGCTTAACTCTTTGGGCCACGGACTGTATGTACCTTTCTGTGACCCTGAGCAATGTACGGATGCTTCAGCAGGTGCATTTATACACACATCTTGCTGCAGGCTTACGTAGGAAACTACAGAAGAAGACGAACCATGCTAATTCTTCCACAATGAAAAGGACAAAAATTCCAAATCTTGCTGCCTGCCTAAATTTATCTTCTGTTAATTGTTATAGGATGACTATTAACCCTCTGCAGATGATGCACAAAACCCCCTGCATATCACTGAAATCACTGCTAACCAATTAATATGAGGATTTAGAGCTGTGTATGTCCCATGTCCCATATTTCTGTAGTAATAAATTATTAGATTGCTTAAAGGTTTTTTAAAAAAAGTTTTAAACAAAGGTTTTTTAAAAGCTGAGCCCTTTTTCTCAGAACTCTATAAATACACCAGAAGATACAGCTCCGGATTTTGATGGAACTGCTGTGGTGCAGCTCACTCTTTCATGACAGATCTTGTGAAAAAGCATTTCTACTTCAATTTCCAGCCATGTTAGACACCCCATATCTGACACTTCCTGTAAGAAATGCATATGGACATTCCTAGGAGCCATGTATCTTGTTTCAGTATCACTTGTTTAGAGAACATAGAGAGCAAAGTACACAGCCACCCTCATGAGCCTGGATAAAAACTTACCAGGTTGCTGAGCTGAGGTAACTTTCATCTCTAAGTGCTTTGCACTTGTATGTAAGAATCTCCTGGAATTAAGTACCAAAGCTACACTCAAAAACTATTCCCTCTCTAAACAGAGATGCTTCACAGCATTTGTCAAATGGAGAAATGATTTTTTGAAGCTATTTCAGCATATGTTTAGTAGACAGATTGAGTGAAATGTTATCCCTTTGCATGAGTTAGTAAAAACAAAAATTAAAGGTGAAATGCTTATTACAGTACCTCTATCAACATATAAACAGGTTGCAATTCAATGTAACAATAATCTTCTAACTTCTTATGATATACTCTTTGCACACATTAAAGGGTGCAAAACTCTCAATGCAGGTGCTTTAGCATTAAAATTTTATAGGACTGATCTCAGTAATTCAACTGTGTTTAGGAAACTTCAAAACCACGTATTTTGTGCCAGACTGAGTGGGCATAGCTAATACAAAGAAGATTACAAACTGCAGTGAAGCTTTGATGAATTCAGCACCTTTATCTCTTTCTGAACTCCCTTGTTCTTCACCTATAGCAAGAACCAGCATGGCATTTTGTTTCAAAGGCCTCACTTTTAAAGTTCCCCTCCATAAAGTTTATGGGAAAGGAGTCTATTGAAGAGCAAATGTAGGAGAGGCCATATGTACAAGTTTTTTACACCATTGCATTATCAGTAATCGTGCATTTTTTCCCTAGCAGCACCTAAAGAAAAATCCTATGTGTTGCACTTTATAATTGCTGTCTTTATAGCTGATGGGGGAGGGCAAGCGTGTTTTGGTGTGAATGATTTCTTCAGCAGTAATAAAAGGTGGCATTAAAATGTCACTGCAGTCAGTTACACAGTTGTTTTCTAGGAAATGAATGATTTTTGGAGTCCACAGTCCTTAGCTGTTAATAATAACTGAGCTTCTTCTGCTGATGAACAAGTTGAAATGGCATTTTGACGATAAATCTCCATTATCATACAACATTTGCCTTCTGTTCACTGTAATTATCACAATCTTTGTATTCTCTTAATCTATTCTGGGGGCTCTGCAAAGGTGATAGCAGAAGGCCAAACTTCTCAAAGACTAGGAAATAGTATTTATTTGCCTCTTCAGGAGGAACAGCTCTTGCAGTTCAGCCACCTCTGGCAGCACGCTTTCCTTAGGAGTCGCATCTCAGGTGCCTGATCCCAAGCACCCGGGGCCAGATCCTGTGCTGGCAGCTGCACAAGCCCAGCAATGGAATAGACTGCATGTCATCTTCAGTCTGAGCCTCATGCAGAGCAGCCTGTGAGCTGCAATGGCCAATAAAGCTGGTGACGCACACGCTGTTTTGGCAGTTGGAGAGAGCGTGTGCGCGTGCTCATGCGTAACGCAAGCTGTGTTGCAGTAACTACAGATCTCTCGCACTAATGCCAGGAAAGTAGGACGTGCTTCCACTTCTGTGAGATGCCAACCAGCTCAAAAGAAGTGGAGCTGAAAGAAAGAGACTGGCCCACAAGCTGGACACTTAGGAATAGACTGAAAGAAGGATCAGAGAGGTGTGGAAGGACGGGAGATCCCAGAAAAGCTGATGAGCTGTGAGAAAAGTCCTAACTCCTCATGGAGAATTCTATGATTCTGTGATTCCATAAAACAGAGAGAAGCACTTGCTGGTGCTTACCCTGGCCCACTGAAGACCTGGAGAGGTCACTCTCCAGCTGCTACATGGCAGCATGGCATACCTGTCTGGGGAGCTTGGGTTTTAGTGACTACTGGCACCTCCAGGAGTGCTTTGATATCTCTGTTTATGAACAGATGATCATCATCACGTTCTTAGTGCCAGCACATGTCCTGGGGCAATGGTCCAAGTGCTGGGGTTTTGTGTGCCAAAATGAGGAAAGTTAATTCAACACCCTTGATAACGACAATAGTATTTTGTGCTTTTGATCTTCAAAGCGCTTTACAAACATTAGCTAATTAATTAATCCTTACAATACTCCTTTGCTATTATCCCCATTTAGCAGATGGGGAAATTGAGTCAGAGAAGTTAAATGACTTGCCAAGGGCTATGTAGGATTTGGCATCAGGTCTGTGATGGGGAATTCCTGGATCCTCATTTCAAATCTCCAAACCAGCTACAGCTGCTGCTGCAGCCCTGAGACTGCTTTAGCTACAGATGCTGGACCGAACAGCTGGGCAGAAGTACTGACTCTGGGGTGCCCATCAGATGTGGACAAGCCGAAGTACCACCTATAGACTTGTACTGTGGTGCCAGCCTTGGAGATTGCTGGGCTTTGGGAACACTTGCTTGATCTCCCCTATATACAGAGCTTCTGCAGAGGAGCTGACTCATGTCTGTCCAGCTTGCTTCTGTCTGTGGAAACACCTGTACTCAGCCCTTGCACCAGGGTCACCCAGGGGTGTTGCCTCCGTGCTACATAGTGAAACTGGTTCTGCTTTATAGTCAGAAAGCAGGGAGATGTGAGCAGAGGTGGGGACAGCTGAATATAAACCTTGAAAACTTTGTTTGACAAAGTCACCGTATGAGGAGTGAACTGAGAGGTGACAAGTCACTGGGGGTGTGGACAGTGTGCTGAGGAAATAACCAAAGCTCTCAATGTTTGCTCATCCAGGTAGTTCTGTATCTGACAGAGTACCAAGGTGGCAATTTTCTCTACTGCTTAGGAATAGGATTGCTCAAGATCTATTACAAAATCAGGATAATAACTTAATATCAAGGGAACCATCTTCCTATTTTGGCTCCAAGTAATCTAGAAAACTAGTCAATGCTACTAGATAACAAGAATGCATTAGTCAAATAAGCTTAAGAAAAGTATTTGTAGTTTAAAAAGTATATTGATATTGCAGTGCACATTTTGCAATGGATGATCACAGCACTGGTTATCATCACACAGCTGCACAAAAATATGCTGTAGAATAAAACCAAGTGAAAAAGTGAATAGGGAGAATCTTTCACTTCTACATGATTGTGTGAAGCATTTTCAAGCAGAGGTATCCTAAGATACTGTGTTAGAAAGGTACTAACTCTCCAAAGCATGGAAAGGATACCTAAATTAAAAGACAGCAAAACCAAAGTATTCTCCCAAAGTTAAGGGACATTAACACATAACCAGAATGGCTGAGGTTGGAAGGCACCTCTGGAGCTCATCTAGTTCAACTCTCCTGCTCAGAACAGGGTGATCTAGTGCAGGCTGCTCAGCTGTGTCCAGTCAGGTTTTGAGTATCTCCGGGGATGGAGACTCCACAACCTCCCTGGGCAGCCCATTCCCGTACTTGACTGCCTTCACAGTAGAAAAAAGCCCCAGTTGTATATTTCAACGAAATTTCCCGTATTCCAGTTTGAGCCCACTGCCTCTTGTCCTGTCCCTGGGCATCACTAAGAAAAGCCTGGCTCCGCTTTCTTTATGCACCATCACCCATTTATACACATCGATAAGATCTCCCTGAGCTGTCTCCACAGGCTAAACAACTCCAGTTCTCGCAGCCTCTGATGGCATGACAGGTACTCCAAAACCTTCATCATCTTCGTGGTCTTGCACTGGACACCCTCCAGTATGGCCATGTCTCTGTTGCACTGGGGAGCCCTGCACTGGACCCAGCACTCCAGATATGCCTCACCAGTGCTGTGTAGAGGGAAGGGATGGCATTCCGCAACTGCTTGGTAACACTTTTCCTAGTGCAAACAGGGATGCTGTTGGACTTCTTTGCAGCAAGGCCACATTGCCAGCTCATCTTCAGCTTGTCCATCAGAACCCTTTTCTGCAAAGCTTCTTTCCAGCTGATCAGCGCCCAGCCTGTGCTCATGTATGAGGTTGTTCTTCCCCAGGGGCTGGACTTGGCATTTGCCTTGGCTCATCTCCATGAGGTTCCCGACAGTCCATTTCTCTAGCCCACCTAGGTCACTCTGGATGGCAACACAACTGCCTGGTGCATCAGCCACTCCTCTCAGTTTTGTTTCATCTGCAAACTTGCCTAGTGTGCACTCTGGCCCATTGTCCAGATCATTAATGAAGATGTGAAACCATATTGACACCAGAATCAAGTCCTAGGGCACCCAACTAGCACTTGGCTTCCAGCTGAATTTCATGCCACTGCTCATACCCCTTTGAGCCCCACAGGTAAGCCAGTCAGTTTTCAATCCACTGCACTAGTCTTCTCAACATGAAGGGCTATCAGGTTGTTCAGGTGTGATTTCCCCTTCACAAATCCATGCTAACTACTCCCCAGTTTAGGGTTTCCAGAATTATGATTTCCAGGAACACTTCTTTTATTGAGCTGGATATTCTATTGCCCACCAGCCGTGAGTTCAAAATGTGCCAACCATGGGAAAAAAAGAAGACAAGTATGTTGCTTAAATGAAAGTAAGCAGATATGTTTCTTGGGACCAACTTTTTGCTGCCATAAATAAATGTAAAACTGCATAGTCTGCACAACCCTTGATCTGTAATTTGACCTGACTGCTGAGAATGTCTGCTGAAAACATCTGCTGAGAACACCTCTCCCATGGGGAGGAGGAAGATTTCCCAAATCATGTAGAATCAGTGCCCCAGCACCTACGCTTGTGCAGCATGCAAGATGTTTTGAGCAGGCTGAATCTTAACTGACATCTTTGTTTTCTGATGGGAACCATTGTCAGTTAGCACAGGATGAAAATGCCCCCAGGCTAACATCACTTGTGTGAAGGACACTGCAAAACCAGACCATTATCCAAGGTGACACAACCATATCCTCACTTGCAGGGTTGATCAGTGATTATCATCCACGCACGAGCCAGACATTTCTATATGGCTATAAGGACATGTTTCCCAGAATTCAAAAAAGGAAAGAGATTTCTCTTGGGGATGCATAGCAAAGCCTCAGGGAGAAATGAACTCATGTTGCAATAGGGGAAATTCTGACTAGATAGTAGGAAAAAAATAGTCAAAGCAAGGGCAGGGTCCAGGGAAGTTGTGGGATCTTCAGCTTTGGAGATACCCAGAACTTGACTGGACAAAGTCCTGAGCAACTTGATCTAACTGGACTTACTTTAAAGAGTAGGTGGGATTGGATAACTTACAAAGATCTCTTCAAACCTCAACTGCTCTGAGTCCATGAATTCCAAGTTTGCATTAGGACTCCACCCAACACTGGGGTAGGAATGCAGTATAGACATAAATGTAACACACCAAGCTAATCTGCTAACATTTCCCAGACTGAAGGGAAGGGAAATTATATACTATCATTGGACAAAAGATGGTCAGGCTAAATCCAGAACAGATGCATAGAAGATGGGGCTATTCCTTATATTGCTGCAACAGTGGCTCAGCTGGTGTGGTAATTAAACTATTCCCACCAAATAGTTACTTCTGGCATCACAAAAATGCAAGATTCACTTGATATTAAGTAATTGCAAGAAATCCAAATATAGTGGAAGGCATATAGTACAAAGGGAGTTAAGAGCTTTGCAAAAGATATGAAGTGTGCCCATTACAAACTGCTCTCTGTATAGAATTTGTAATGTTATATTAATGTTAAAGGAGTTCAGTAGGTTTTTAGTGGAAAAAATAGCTCTTGGTACAGATAAAAATAAATTGGCCTGGGATTTTCCTTTGTTAGAAATTAAAGTGTCTTACAAAATTATTAATAACCGTGTGTCTTCATGGCGCTAGTGAATTTTTCTGTGGCGATGCAATGTGGTACAGGGTTCTGATATTTCTTCTTCAGTGTTCTGACAAGAAAACAATGGCTTCTTTGCTATTTATTGGTTTAGAAAGTAAGAGTAATGCTCAGCTGTTTAACCTCAGTGGTGTCTGATGGCACTTTCTGCAATCAGCACTGACAGTTCAAGGATGAAAGGTATGGTGTATATTCTAGTTACCCAAGGGTTAAAGAAGGTCCCATAAATAAATTATGGATGCATTTTTAGAGCACTTTGCTAAGAACAAGAATGGCAGAAAATATCACAAAGCTGTCAAATCAGATTAAAGCCCATGTGCTCTGAGTAATCTGTGGGGAAAACTAACAAACTGTATGTTTGTCACGTATTAAAGATATTTTCTTAAAGAGATGATTGGCTGAATGAACATAGAAATCCACCCTTGCTTTTTCCCATCTCTCACATTTTATCTCTTATCCTTAGTTTTAAGTATAACTTACAAAATAATTGTAGCTAGCAACATATCACAGGTGAGTGAAGTCTCCATGAAGAATGAAGCCATGGAATTGAGTGTACATGTTAAGGCATATGTGTGGACAAACATTTGTAGTATGTATATACATTTCCTTAGCAAGGTTTGCTAAACCCAGTCATTTAGGTGCCTTGAAAACTTAAACTTACAACTTCTGCTGTTTCATAGCACATAGTCAGGTGGTTTGTTCTTGGTCTTCTCATACCAGAATTGGAGGAATTTACATACATCCCTCAGCAGGACAGAACTAAGGCTACAGCAGTTTGAAAATGGTTAATCTATTGTCCTAAAAATCTGGAATTTGGATTATGTCACCTACAGAAAAGATAACGCTGTGATTATCTTATATCTTATCAATTAATTGTGCCAAGAGGGATACAAGGGTCCTGACAGAAAGGAAAATCATTGGCTCTGAATTTCTAGAACTGTCCCACCTGGCTTTTAGTCTAGATGCATGTTGTGGCTGCCACTAGACTGCCTGTTAGACACACACACCCTGCATCATCTCTGCCTTGTTTTCCATGGGAAGAAAGCCAGTGCATGGACTAAAAGGATCAGTGGTGTGGCTTGGACAGGCTTTTGTTTGGGAAATAGGTGTAGCTTAAGTGTACTGCAGGCTGCCTGAGCCCAGCTGTGACTTGTATCTGTCTTCAACCACTCAACAGAACAATTAATTTTTTCCTCTATCAGTTTTAGGGATAAGAGACCTGCATTGGTCTATTAATCCATCTTTCAGTGTCACATGCTCTTGGCCTCAGCCGGACTTAGAGGCAACTCAAAGTAAACAAAAGCCTTCAGTCTGTTAGAAGAAAAAGCTCAGCAGAAAAAGGACAAAAGGAGTAACTGAAACCTTCTCATTGAATGACACCTTATGATATGGCCCCTTGTAAGATGCATAATGTGTTAAACACCAGAGGCAGAACCTAAGGAGGTAATAAAATGCCCTGTAATTACAGTAAGATGCCTGTGATGCTCTTAGATCAAGAGTAAGAAAAGGATGTTCAAGTCAACCTTGAATTATCTATCAGACTCCAATATTGGAGATCTATGTGAGATTTGACCAGATCCCAAAGCTTTTTCATGCCCTTATCTTCCTAGGCACATCTGCATAGATGCATCTCTCCAGTTGACTGGCAGTCTGGGAAAGTCCAAGCAGAAGTGTATCAGCAAGTATAGTAAAGCCCAGGAAATTTTATAGTTGAGTTGGTATGATACTGTATTTGTATCTGGTGGATGAGATTTGAGTCCCAGTGCTGTCTCATAGGACTGTTTCTTTCTGTGCTGGATTTTTTTTGTTTGTTTATTTGTTGTAGGTATTTTTAATATAAACTGACCAACCAATAATGTCTTCCACTGTTCACTGCAAAGTGGCACAGCTCCCAAAACCAGTATCTCCTAGAGTGAGTGTAGTTTGTAAATCAGAAGATAAATTGTTTCTAAAAGTTAAGGCATTGTCTACAGAATAAATTTTATGCTGTGACTTAGTACAGTAAAACTATTTATTTTATAGAACACTGTCAAGGTGAGTCTATGTCTCTCTGGTAGATTAGCCTTGGGTTTTCGAAAACCCCCAAAAGGATTAATGAATATTTCTCTCTGAATTGCCATTCGTTTCAGTGGCATAAGAACTTCTCCCACTAGCACTTATGCACAAAAACATTTTTAAGATTGGGCCATGCTTACGACCTAAAAAACTCTAGTTGGACTTGGAGTCAGCCATTGTGGAAAATACCTCAATACCCACAAGATCCCTGGTTCACTGCCATTCAATTAAAAGCTCAGTAAACCCTGTGGAACAAAATTATTTTATAAAATCATAACTAGAAATGTTTCTACCAAACACGTAACCAGATGCTTAAAATGCCAAAAATAAGAGTACTAATGCAGATGAGAGAAAGAATTTAAAGACTTAAATAAATAAGAACAGTCATTAACAAATGATAACCTGAAAATACTCAACACTACAAAAGACAAACAATTAACTTTTTAAATAGAAGGATAAAACCACTGTAAGTAAATTAATTGATTGCTTTGGTTGACAGTTTCTAGGTTATTTAAGAAAAAATTATATCACAGAAGCGGACTCAAAGTAATTTCAAGGACAAGCTTTTTTAAAATCAGTAACCGTTGTTAATGTTATAACAACTGCTTGACTCCCAGAAAAAAAAGGAAAAATACACTGACATATTCAGCCATATATTACTTTTAATTAGAGTAGATGGGACAAATTCATTATGTCTGGTATGTTAAATGCTTTGTTGAGGGGAATACTGTGAACATTATAAAGGCAAAATTTGCAAGTACAAAAGAGCTGCCCTTTTACCAAAAAAAGTGTATGTTTTCAGAAAAGGAAACTGCCTAGCAGGGGAATGCAGGTGCTCTTACTGATGAAAAGAACATGAATCCCAAGGACACCCAGTTTGAAGCCACCAGGTTCAGTTCTGCCTCGCCGTTCCTGTTTAAGATGGAAAGCTGACAAAACCAGGCTTCCCTGTGAGATAAATGCAACACCGCTTCAACTGCCATCCCGAACAGGGTTGCACGGGAAAGATGTTTTGCTTAATGTGTTTCCAGGAGGGCAGGTTGTACATACAAAGGAGTACCTGCCTGTTTCAGGAGAAATGGCGCCGCAGGAGCTGTCTGCATTCGCAGCTTGGTTGCGTAACTCTGCCGGTATCACTGTGCCACCCTAACTAGGCCACTGAAACTCCTAGGGTGTGTTTGCGCACTGTATTATGCAATTTCATGCAGCGATACCCAAACTCCGACTAAATGGTTCTCTCTATCCAAGGCACTCAAGCCACGCTAGCCCATCTTTCTGCCTTATGTGTTTTAATCTTTTACAGGCTTATTGAAAGCCAGCTGGGCATCTCTACGTGGTACTAGGCTGAGTAATACTGTAATTAACCTGGCATTATCCTGGTATATGCTGCTACCTAGAACAGTTAGTAGAAATTATTATGATAAACAATACAGAAAAATGCTCAACTCTTGCTTTTGATAGTGGCAATTGTTAATAGTAGCAATATCAAAAAAAGCATCACTCCTGGGAGAAATGTACCAGTTTGCTGCATGAAATGAATTGCTGAATTTGTTTTCCCAAAGTCTGGACTTATTCAGAACTTGAATTTTGGCACAACAGAGTGAGGAGTTACAGTTTTCTACTTAAATGTCAATTTTCATTGTGTTAAATGTTTTAATCAATTACAGCTATTCAAACTTTCTCCAGTTGAAAATATTCTTCATGTCAAATGCTGTTTCCTCCCTAAAAACATTCTCAAGGAAGAATGCATTAACGGAAACCCTGCCAGTACTGACAAGAAAAGTTTTCCCCCGGAAAGAAAAAAAAGGAAAAACATATTAACAAAATTACTACAAGAAATTGTGTGCATTTTCAATGAGTCAAAGTTAGGCTCTTTGCTATTAAAAAATCATAGAGGGTTTTATATATAAGTACAGAACTTCTTAGAGTGAGCAAAGATGTAGCAGCTGCCCTCAAGAGTTTGTATTTTAATTTCTGCTGGTAATGACAGAGAATTAGGGTGCCTGGGGAACAGAAAAAGAGGAATATACAGACCAGGGATTACACAGACAAGCAACCAGCACACTAAATCCCAGCCATGATGTGGTTTGTCTGTCAGCTTTGCATGCCTAGATACAATCAGCTCTTAAACAGCTAAAGCTTATTTAAAGATCAGCCATGCTACAAAGATTGATGCTGTTAAGATGGATCAGAAATAAAAAGCTAGCTCAGGGTTTAAATCAACCTGGTGAACTGGATGACCACAGCCTATGCTGGGGGTGACACCATGAAAACCTCTGACATTCCTTGCCACCTCTACCTGGGGAACAGAGAAATTCCCTCCCCATGCCAAATCTGGCAATTGGTTTAGTACAAGCAGAGGAGCAAGAGGCACTGAAGTGGTCCTGAGATGCAATTCAGTCTACTTTCCTTTCTCCTGTGAGGAAGGCAATGTATTGGGTAGTTTAAATCTATATCATAAAGTTTTATTTTTAATTCAGGGATGATCACAGTGTCTCACAGAAGCTCCTCTGTGACCATGAGCAAATTCCTCCTTCAAACAATGTAGAAGATGGCAGATGAGTGGTGGTGTAATACTGCAAAGCCAGCACAGACATTAAGAAATATAGTTTTATAGACAGCAAATACTCAGTGTTGACAAAGTTAAGGGAGGTTACTTTCATATTAATGAATGAAGTGTGCCTGAGATGAACTCCCAGCACAGAGCTCAGCTGCCATGGAAGAGCCCATATTCATACTTTTAACTCCCCTTAGCCTCCAGAGCGGGGTGGCTGCATGCAAGTCCCTCACTGGAAGCAATTTCTGGTCCACAAACCATACCCAGGAACTGTATGGAAAAATGCTCATGAGCTTAGGACAAAACCACACCTGTGAACTGAGTGGAGCTTGGGCAAGGTGACCACAGGGATTCCTCCCAGCCGTAATTTTTCTGTGCTATGATGACTATTTTACAGTGTGGATTATCAAATTTCAGTGCTTGAACTGTTCCTTGGCACTGTTTGATGCAGTCGTGTAGGTGTGTCCACAGAGTCCCTCCCAGGGAAAGTCAGGGCCTGGTGGCTCTCCAGGCTGTGCTGCCTCAGACAGCACCAGGCGCACCCCAGCCAGGAGTCACAGCACCATGCAGACAAGCACAGCAATTGATTTTTGTTCATTTTCTGTTTCAATGGTCTGGAAAAATGAAAGGCCAGTATGGTGGGAGAATTCCTGACAATGCAAAATCCAAGAGCAAGAAAACACAAAATGACTTGGAGTGACTAAAAGAGCAAGGCCAGACAGGTGCGGTAGTGGAGCTTTGAGAGACAAAGGTTGGGCGATGAAGTTACGGAGGTGAAACCAAGGATGGGGTGTGCAGAAGGAAAACTCAGTTAAGGTCTTTTCATACTGTAGATGTAAACTGGTGAGCACTGGTCGAAATCACAAATCCAAACACTTCTTGTGCTGCTTGGGAGTTCAGGAAACATAGATTTGCCTTAAACAGTTTTTCAGTTGTTTTCTAGTACAGAAGATTCTCTTTTCTCAAATTTTCAATGCAAGGTTAAAAACATGATGCAAAAATAATACACACAATAATTCTTTTTAAACAATTAAAACCGGGTTTCCTAAATTCTATCCATAAATAATATATATCCTATTTAACAAAGCCTTTCAATTGCTATTTTCAAAGGTTAGGTCTTTTAAAAGCATACATGTCTATAGTCTGCCCCACAGCACCCTTCTCTCTCTTTCTTTGTCAGTGTAAGCGAATGCCTCAATGGGGCAGGGGGGTAACCACAAGGTGTCACAGACACTCAGTTTCCATCTTCTAAATGCTGTAGCATTTTTAAAGAAGATGGTAGTGAAGCAAACATGTTTTATACTGAATTGATGCCCAGTGGCTCCAGAGTGAAATTTCAACAAAATGTCCTAACCGTAAGATTTTAATTGACGTTTTGGGGTTTTTTTCTCTTATATCTTCCCCATCCAAATATCCCTGTCAGTTATTTTGCATTCAGAGTTTTCTCAGAAGAAGGCACAAAGCTGGTCAAACTATATCCTGGTGACTCCTTTAATCATACCCCAGCTATATGACTCCCTTCGGTCTTCTAGATGTGAAAGAGTTGTACATGCCATTTTATAGTGTCCCTTTCTTCTGGAATCTGCTTGGCTTTCATCACTTGCTGACATGTGGATCCATTTTAAGGTTGGGGTTTTTTTTAAGATATTTTTATATTCAGCCATTCCCACTGAATTAACTTTGCCAAAAGATAGGAGTGAAAACCGGACAGCCTCAGATCCCTTTTTCCTATTGAGTCACTGACAGATCTTTAACCACTATCGAAACTACTAAAATATGAGATGGTGTAAAGATCTTCAGAGAAGGCCATTTCTTTTAATTGTTTCGATACCATTTTTTTCCCCCAAGGAAGAACTTAAACAAACATGAATAAAGCCAAACACCCTTTAGCTGCAGTTACAAGAAATAAAAAGAAATATTAAACTGTGGCTTGGTCTGAACACTATCAGGCTGTGTATTCAAGCTGGGGCAATGCAGATAGATTTCAAACTATTACCCATGTCTGTATACAACATCCAGAGACATATTTTTTATGAATGCTTCTGCTTTAGAGACAGGATTTCACCCCCACCCCACCCCCACCCCGTGCTTCTACCAAGAGAAAAACAAACAGAAAACCCAAAAATGCTCTAGATGGTATCAAAGATTTTGGAAGCTACATCAGAAATCAAAGGACTTCACTGATTCACTGACACTCAAGTCATTCCTTTCCACTTGTCCTCTCTGAGATTCACCCCATTAAGTATGAGTACAAATGGTTTATTATCCTGTAATCTAAATTATGACGTTGGGCAGAGAGTTGTCTGGCATTTGACGTAAACAGGAGGAAGTAACAACCAGAACATGGAATCAGGTCACTCATGAATGGAAAAGCTGCAGTTGACCCCAGGCCTTAGGCTGGCAGCTTTTTATGTTACCCTGAATATCACACACTAAACTTGTCCAAGATCTCTGTGAAAATGGAAGAGATTCTTAAATTTTTGTCTTGATTATTTACATCTCCAGATTTTATGGTTTCTGAGGTATCTTCACTGTTCTAGAATGTTCTCATAAAAAGTACAAAAGGAAGTTAAAGAAAATAATTTCTTTCACTCCAATTACAATATAGGTTCACCCAACATTTATGTGCTTATGCAGAACAGATTTGGAAGGGAATGGTAACTGGAGCTTGGTTTTGGAAAAAAAAAAAGAGGAAATAAAAATACAGACCTACACATATTTATGTAGATTTATTCAGTCATGCATTATCATGCAGCAGTTTCCAAAGGCATTAGAGCTGTCAGGTATTAAAGATGTAATCTCAAGGTACATTTTAAAACTTTGTGAATCACTGCAGGATTTATATAGTTGCTGGTGTTCCAAGTGAATACAATTGTCTGTCTTTCTCTAGCTGTACAAATAGTAGTTGCAATGTTAGCTGCAGTGCAAGATGTGCTCCACATAGGATCAAGAGAGTTCAGGAGGGATCAGATGGGGTGAAAAGATAGTTCTTGCCACATTTACAGAGGTTAAAAGCATGTGCTCCAGTCAATCATACATCTAAAAAAGTCTATTGTGGACATATACTCACTATGAAATTGATTAAATCAACTCATTCCACCTAGACTTCACCACCACCAGAAAGCTACTATTTTGAGTTGATCACAGAGCTATCACTTGGAGGTGACAGGCTCTATAACCAAGCTAGTCTTCTATAAAGCTGGAGGGAAAATGATTGAAAAATCCTGTTCATTACACATTTGCTGAGTTTATTTTGCTTATGTTTTGGTGAATTACCAGCATAAATTAAATATCAGACGTGGAAAACTGTGATTGAGCTTTGGCCCATGCTTAATGGTTGCCTGCAAGTGCTTTAAGAGTGTAAAGGAAGTGTAATAAAACCCCAAGCATGTCATACTGCCAACAAATAATCTGAATAAATGACCCGGATTATAGCAAAAATTGCTGACTGAATTCCAGGGTTATGATCCAATAACAATGACTTACAGGGAAGAGTGAAAGAGTTATGATGTACATGTACTAGTACAGGAACATCTACCTGTTGCATTCATTCAGAGATCATCCAATTAGGGAAAGTAGTAAATCTACAGAATGCTTTTACTAGTTGTAGTGGAGGAATTAAAAAAGATCATGAGACAATTCACCTTGGTGAAGAAAAAACCCTCTGCAGACATCTTAAAACATTAGGTTCTACCTAGGGCATCTCTTGGTGTAATTTTTTAGCTCTCCTCCCCTCTCATAAAATTGGAGCTGATGGCAATCATGGAATTTATTCTCCATCATGCCACAGCAGTTCTTGTGTTCTTTGGAGACTGCAGACTGTCAAAGACGCGGTTGCAACCCTGTGGTTCTTAGACACCCAACCGTATGTTGATGTAAAGCACTGGAGTGGCTTTAATTGGTGCCACTGCTTTGGGTGTCTCAATGACATAATGTCAGGAGGAGCCAGGAACAGTGGGACCTTCATCTTCTGTGGCCCCATCTGTCCTCTCTTGCTTTTATTGACCAGTTTTTCCTTATGCATAATATACTGTTTGTTTCCTAAGAGAGGAAAGCCTCCCAAGGGCAACATTAAGGTCATTACACAGCCATGAAAGGGAGAGATCGGCTTCCAAGAGAAAATTCACCTATCCTGGAAACATTCCTGGGAGAGGAACAAGCTATCTATCTTTGTTGACTAGAGGACATGACTATTTTAGATCTGCCCATCTACCTGGTGGTGTGATAAACATGAGATTACTCACAGGTTTTGTATGTGTCCTTAGAATATTCTGAGACCAATGTTGTGGCCTTCAAAAACTGTGTCTTCTCCCTGCACCTTCTTCAGGGATAAATGGACTCTCCTGCCCCACATCTTCTCTCCTTAAAAAAGGTTGCGTGGCTTCTTTTCCTACGATGGACCAAAAGCAATACAGCAGTTTCAGTTAGAGGAACTGATGGAGGAGTTTTCTTTAACCTCAGCACACACAGATATCTCTGCATTGTACCATCTTTAATTACCAAATATGTCCTCATTGGGGTTGATTCCACAGACTGCAAATTCATTTGTGCAGGGGTTGTAGTCATACTGAGCTTCACACAATGCAGATCATAAAGTCAGCACTTAATAAGTTAATAATAATAATAGAATGACATATTGCGAGTATCAAGGTTTATACTTTCAGGTTTTATTTTCTTTTTCAGGAACTTTGAAAAACACCTTCCACACTATATTTTTGTTTTAAGTCTTAATCCATAATTATGGAGAACTGAGGTACCAATGCCAGAGTAACAAGATTAATACCTTTTTGACAGAATTTAATAATATGGTTTTATAATATTTAATTTTGTTCATAAAATATCTCTCAGTAGGAAACTTTTTTTTACTTACCTAAACATTATTGCTTTAAAACAATTTAATTCATATTTCCTGGCACAAAGAGTTTATTATGAAGGCCTGTTGGGAACAGGTTTTTATAGGCTCGTGAAGGGATTAGCTTCAACTTAATTTGGATATTCAACCAATTTTGACAAGTATAGTCCACTGAATGTGGGCTAATAATACAGTCCTTAGTACATTTATCCTCTTTTAAATGTTTGAAGCCCTTAAAATCATGCTATATATGTCGTCTGGATAGCAAAACTCATGTTGGTCTTGGATTTAATCTCTAAAGAAAGTATCTAACCATCAGTGCAGTTGATAATGTTTTTGCCTAAGTGAAATGAGAATGAGGGCAGAACGTGGACTACTATGTCATGTATTAGCAGAGAACATCCCTCTCACCAGCAAAAATTTAATCTGCAATACCGAGGATTCTATGCAGTGCATGGAGTAAGAGCAAGTCCTGCTTCTCTGCTGTGTACCAAGGGTAAATGCCTTCTGTTGAAAACCCAATTTCCAAACAGCGAATCTTTATTTGTTCTATCCATACATTTGATGAGCTTGAAAAGCTGTTCCTGAAAAAAACCCAGAGATGTAGATAGTTTGCTATCACCATGCAAAGACAAGCTTGTCACTCACCTGCAGCCTGAATCCTACTCAGGTCCCAAGTTATGAAAGCACCAGCGCAGCCTGTGGTGCTTGTGGCAGATGAGTGGGGTAGTCACGAGGGACCATTTTTGCAACCTGCAAGAGAGGAAGAAGCTGGGGGAAAAGCCCAAAGTACCTGGCTGGTGGGAAGATGTGTGGACAGCAACCAGCAACAGAGAGCCACTATTCCATCTAAAGGTTTGGGGAAGAGCATCTGGAAAGCTGCCTGCTAGAAAAGGACCCGGGGGTGTTGGTGAACCACCGGCTGAACATGAGCCAGCAGTGTGCCCAGGTGGCCAAGAAGGCCAAGGGCGTCCTGGCTTGTATTTGAAATAGCATGGGCAACAGGACAAGGGCAGTGATCGCTCTGCTGGCACTGATGAGGCCACACCTTGAATCCTGTGTTCAGTTTTGGGCCCCTCACTTCAAGGGTGACATAGAGGTGCTGGAGTGTGTCCAGAGACGGGCAAGGACGCTGCTTGAAGGGTCTGGAGCACAAGGCTTATGAGAAGCAGCTGAGGGAACTGGGGGGTTGTTTAGCCTGGAGCAAAAGGAGGTTCAGGGGGACCTTATTGCTCCCTACAACTACCTGAAAGGAGGGTGTGGACAGGTGGGGGTCTGTCTCTTCTCCCAGATAACTGGCAATGGGGCAAGAGGAAATGGCCTCAAGTTGCACCAGAGGAGGTTTAGATTGGATATTAAGAAAAAAATTCTTCACTGCAAGGGTGGTCAAGCACTGGAACAAGCTGTCCAGGGAGTTGGTGGAACCACCATACCTGGAAGTATTTAAAAAACATGTAGAGGCGGTGCTTAGGGACATGGTTTAGTGGTGAACTTGGCAGTCCTGGGTTAACACCTGAACTTGATGATCTTAAAGGTCTTTTCCAACCTAAATGATTCTGTGATTCTATGATTCTAAATATTCTGTGTGTACCTGTCAAGTGACAGCCTGAACAGTCTCCTGAGGGCTGCGGGTTTGGAGGACCAATGCACAAATAGGTTTTGAGCTCCACTGTTCATTACTTATATACAACAAAGACAGATGCAAATAATCAAGTGCAAACCAAAACCACGATGAAACTAAGGACCCCTCCAAATATCTCAGGTCATCACAGTTTCCTTTATCTCCAAAGAGACTTTAAATTGTTTCTTGGAGAAGGAAGAAATAATGAAGGAATGCAATAGTCTGAAAGAAACACCAGCATTTCTCCTGGACTGGAAAGAACAAAAACATTGAACTTGCAAACTTCACTGCTGCTGATCTGGAAAAATGCCATAGTTTTTTCAGAGCTTTAACTTTATCCTTCTTGCAGCTCAGTGCCCCTTATCCTCCATGGTGCTGTGATATGTCATCACAACGTGGTGGTGAGCTTCCACCCGTACAGGGGTTTGCATGGGGAAAAGGATGGCTCCAGCCATGAGGAAACTGCAGCAGGCAATTTCTGAGAAGGCTTCCACAGACTCAGTAAAGTTTCTGCTGTACATCCAATAGGTGCTCCTAAGACTGATTGTGTCATTGTTCCAGCACAAAAACATGGATTCAGTCCTATTCACATCAATCCAAAATCCTGCGAGATCACCTGCAGAATCCAAGATATCTCCACTATGAGATTCAGTTGCAAAACTGAGACCTAAGGACATAAAATGAACATATCATAGTCAAAAGTGTGATGAAAGAGGAAAAAATCCTGCCTTTTTTTTTTCAGTTTATGGGGGTATGTAGCTATGGGAATATATACATACAGTCATAAAAAGGAAGGTGGATTATGTATAAAAACGAGTCAGGACTTTTTCCTTCAGTATTACAAGTGATGTGGAAAATATCCCTTGCAGCTACTGTGGAATAAATTGCAGCATGATCAGAGATATGGATCAGATGAGCACAGAAAACTGCTGAGAGTATAGGTAAACTCTGGCCACTTTCTCCTCTGACTTTAACTCCGTAAGTTTCTTACCTTCTTCTAAGTTACAGTGGTGTAATGGAAGAAAAAATATATTCTTGCCAGAATGCGTATAAACTTATTTCTCCAGAAAACTCATGCCAGTAAGCTTGAGTAGGAGCTTTTCTGTCCACGTTAAGAAGAAAACAAAAAAAAAATAATAAAGGTTTCATAGAATCATAGCATCATTTAGGTTGGAAAAAAACCCTTAAGATCATTGAGTCCAACCCTAAAGTTTACACACTTTCTAAATCCTGCATGGGGAAAGTAAATCAGAATGATTATTCTTCTTTACTGGTAAAACAGAAATTAATGGACACACACAACAATCAGTAATCAGAAGATTCAAAACAAATAAAGGCTATTTTTCACTTACCAAATTGTTACACTGTGGAACACACTGCTGCAGAATTTTTTGAATGCAAAAATGTACAAAGCAGCTAAAACCCCAGTCAATTAACCAAGTCCGTCAAACATGAAGAAACAGATAAATCCTCTGGCTCAGGAAGCTTCTAAACTGCAGATGAGCAGAGCTGGGAGGGTGCAGCCCAGGAGAAGGCACTGCTCTTCTTACTTTCTGCAGGCACCTACAGCCAGCTACTGATACCAAGCACAGCTCTGAGCAAATCAGACACTTTCTTTAACCCAGTAGAACATTTTTTTTTTATTATTATTATTATTCAGTACAATTTGATTTTCACTCTCTTTACAGTGCAGTAATTTTTCTCCTGGCAGAAAAATACTGGCTGCCATTTGGCATTAGCAGAGTCCTTTCAGCTGTCGGGGCAGGGAGGAATTCTGTGCCCACCAGTGAGCAACAGCTTTGCTATACATGCATTGATCCTTTACACATTTTTAGTATGTTGTGGGTGCTTTTAGTGACGCAAGGAGTTTTTTATGAGCACCTGCTGCTCCATATTAATATACCATAACAAACAGGACTATGGAGTTAAACTATTTATAAAATGAAATAAGAAAGATCATGCAGCTGGATACATAATGCAGGAGAAGAAGAGCAGGAGTATGTCATTTTAGCTGTCTAGAGAACTAGACCATGTCTGTATGTCTGCGATTTCTTTCTGAGGGATTTAAATCTTAGTACCAGCCGCACAGTAATGTTTTTATTAAAACCATACCCAGACGTTTCCCAAATCCAGTGTATATTTTTAATTACAGTCACTTCTATTTAAGCCCTCCATTGTATTTTAACATCTTTACTTCTTGGCTTACTACTGAGTAGCATGAAGGTCAGTGCTTAATGCAGGCTTGCAGTAAATTACCCTTCTTCAACTGCACTCTCAATACACCTTTGTCAAAAACCTAGAACTGCCGTTCCCTCAGTGACAAATTTCATATGCTGGTTGGTCTCTGTTTCACTAACTCCCATTCACCACCAGCATTCAGAAAATGGCTCAATTAGTAGAGACTTTGAGAGATGTTGCTGCAGGAGATCTGTGAGGAGAGAAGAATGGGTCTCCTTCTTCACCTCCGCAGCTGACGTGCGGTAGGACTGATGAGGTGCGTTGCCTTGCTTATCTCTTC
>JAVJGJ010000047.1:59833758-59852033 GCA_035590215.1 Microhierax caerulescens | reverse complement strand
AAATGGATTGGCAAGTACACAGGTAGATTATCTATGATTCATGAGGTGGTATTATTTTTAAAATGCCATTAACCAGGCAATGACTATATGGAGATGCTAGTAAATCCCCAAAGTTCCCTGAATTTTATACTTTCACTGTAAGTCCCTGAATTCATACAGCTTTGTAGAGGTCTGAATGCTGGGCTCACTTTGCTCTGAGCAGGGGGTTGGTGCAGAGACCTCCTGAGCTCCTGCTCAGCCTGAATGACTCTACCATAAATGTCTCCTCTTTAAAAAACATACATTCTGTCTCCTGGGAGTGGAAAAATACATAGTAGAAAAAAGACTTTGGAGATGGCTCACACAATAAACACTGAATGTGGACACTAGAACTGAAGATTTTCCAAGGACATCAGACTTTTGAAAATATTGACCAAGAATGCACTTAACTGAGGGGATAAAAGTAATCAACTCACCATCATCTAGGCATGTGGGGGAGAAATTTGGTGAAAAATGAACTTCAGACCTACTTTTAATCAAGTCAACATGGGGCCAACAACAGCAACCAAGCAATACCTGACCAGGCTGGTGTCGAGTATTTTGAAAAGCTAACATGTTCCAGGTGAACAAGGCAAACCCTGTTTTAGAGATGGACTGTGAAAGCCTGCGACTCATTTCTTAACAGTTCAGGGTGTGAACTGCCTTAGAGCGACTTTCCCTTGCCCCAGCAGAGAGTGTCCTGCAGGAATTCCTCAAGTGAGGGATGCATTTGCAGTCAGAAGCTATGTCATGGCTAGGAAGAAATTAAAAGATTCAGATGAAGGTGACATGGCTTACAGAACAAAAATGCCACAGTGTGCAGCCCTGATTGTGAGATTTCCTGAATGGCGAGATTTGTTTGCTACTTCACCTTTTCTCTTGCTCATTCTGGAAGAGTGAGCACTGGAAAATGAATGTGGTTGACCTTCTAACAGCATCTGGTTCAGTGATGATACAAGACACTCTGGATTTTTGTCCAGTTTTAGATTTCTTTGGTATAAAGGGTGCTGCACCTTCTTAGATCCCTTATGAGGTCCAAGTCTTGCCAGTATTTTTTCATAAATAATCAGAATTCTCCTCTGTCTTCCAATTCCTGGATTTATGCTGATTCCTTAGTAAGGTTGTTTCCTTGCAGACTTTTCAGTGAAGGCTTCTAAATTCCACACAACTTAGTGTCACAAAAAAAAACCCCAAAACCAACAAACCAAACCATCTTAAAAATCTGTAGCACGAATTTTTGTAGGAAGAAGAATGAGAAAATATTGATGGCTTCTATATATTCAGGAACTGCCAGAAAATTCTGATGAAAATCAAGGGATATTCTTCCATTGACTTCAAGAGGGAAAATAGATTTCACCTTGAGATGATAAAAAATCACTTGGCGGGGGGCAGGGAAATCTGCGAGTAGGAAAATCAAGGAGTGACTGAAGTTAATTTTTTTTTCAGAGGAGTGGAATCAACAAATTTCTTAAGTTAACAAAAAAGTGTTTTGTTGGTTTCCAGCTGTCTAAGCAATTCAGTTTAACATAACTATATGAGAACTGGAGGACTTCTGGCTGGAAATTATGTTTTGTTTTAAAATGAAAAGATAGGCACATAATGTGGTTAATATGATGTAAGCTAGAGTCTGAATTTGCAGTAATTTAGCTCATCTGTGGTAACTGCCTGTGGGGAGACTTTTACATGGTTATAAATGTGTGGTAATTTGAGGTTGCCTATCCCTCTTCTGAATTCCCCCTCTTGGAAGTAAATGATCTTACATTTACTGATGGGTAAAAAGGTGCACAGTTATTACTAAGTAGCCTAACACTTGTGGCAACTTGTTTGCACGTCCTTAAGATCAGCTAAATACGGGGTTGGGGGGGGGGGTTGGGGGGTGGCAGGAAGAAGAAGTGATTAGAACCATAACAAAGTACTCTGAAATTATAAAAAAAAAATGGTTTTATTTATTGAAATTTAGTGGTTTATAGGTTTTCTATTCATGTAGATATCTAAGTATTTTTGCCATTCTTTCTGGTTCACTAGGCATTATTCACATGCATTATTCAGAATTTCAATATTTTTAATCTAGAAAAGTACCACTCCAGAGTAAATACTGCCTTTTGCTTCTGTTCTGTCTCTGACTTACAGCTGACCAAAGTGAGAGAGTTGTGGTGTTGGTTTTTTTTTATTTAGACTGTAAAAACTTCCAGATAATTAATTGTGAACCAAAAGATTGACTTTATCTTCTATTTGCCTTCTTCATTGAGACCATTTACCCCTCTGCAGAACAGGTGAATGTCTACTAGATCATAATGAAGAGCATCATGCTCCATTTGCCAGGTATAAATGCCATCCCTGGTGAAGAATTAGATTTAGCTGTCTGTTGACCAGCTTTCATCAAAAGAAATGTTTGGGATTTCAGGGAGGAAAATGCACCATCACCAAAGTGCAACAAGCTTCCTGGAAGCTGGTAGGAGCTGTTTTTAAAATAAGAAAAATAAAATAAAAAAAAAAAAAAGGGTTCTCTGTGCAGCAGGTAGTGAACCTTGGGATCTCCTTACCATAGATATTACAGCACCAAAATTTTATGTGCTTTCAAGGGAAGACCTGAAAATTACAGTGCTGTCTTGCAAGCCTGGGGCTGTAATGTCTCTAACCCCCTTCATTTCCCTTCCAGCATATCTAAACCTAATAACCAGGACAGTAATGAGAAAATAAAGTTTGAGAACTCCTATCAAATATAATTTCTGGATTTAGTTCTTATAATAGAACACCATATGATATTTCACACATTTTCACAGTAGTTAACAAATGTTAAACCATTTATTTTCATAACAGTTGTGCAAAAATTCTTGAACATTGCTCTGTACTTTCCCTCCAGTAACAAAAATTGTTGACTAACTTTACCGGAAATTTCCTTAATTAAAAGTGGCCACAGAGTTAGCCTTTCATACAAACATTAAATTAGAAGTGTCCACAGGGTTGCATACAAATCGGAATCCACGGTTGCCAGCCAAACCACATACCGTAGATGTGGCTTTGTAGGGAGAACCCAAGAATTTTTGTTCCAAAACCACAGGTACCTACTATCTTGTTTAGCTCTAGCAGTAGTAAAGCTGACAGCTTGCATGGAAACCAGCAACTCTATGTCCACGCCATGGGAAACTTCTAATATCCCACTCACCAGTTGGCCTTAGTGAATAGCCAAACGTGCCACAAGACAAATTGTCCCCTAAGGAATTTAATATTGCCAATAACTTACATAATTCATGGGGCTGTTCTGTTGTCTTCTCTAGAAAAAATTAACATACATGTTCCATGGTTTTCTGTTCCACCTACGCAGAATTATAAAGAAAGGGAGAGAAAGTTCAAGATGAGGTATTTCCTTCTGACTATGTGTGCTTCTTAGCTTTCTTTTTATAAAAATTGAAAGGGAATAAGTGAGGTTGGAAAACTGGCAAACCTACAACTTGGCCCAATGTAGTGAAATGAACCTGGTGTGATCGGTTCATTTCACCTAAGCAAAGTATTTTCACAAATGTTAGAGAATCATCTCCAAAGCTGGGGAAGAAGTGCTCTACACCTTGCACACCCACCAGGCTTGTAGCATCAGTCATGCTGTGGGAGCCTGTCTTGACGTTCTCGGCCTCGCAAGGATCCTGAACACACACTGGTATCAGATTCTTTCCCAGTGTTTCCAAAACACCAGGAGAGACCTGACTCCTTACTGCCTTCCAAGTTGCTCCTAAAGCGGTCTAAAGCTCAGTCTGAATGCCTCGCTCCCACTAACCAAAGCACGTAAAGAAAATACCCCCCTGCTCTACATACACAGTCTTGAGGATGAGCTGTGACGTCTCCCAAACATCAGATCTCACAGACAGCAGAAACAAAAACAGCACGTCTTGTGGGGAAATAAACATTTCATAATTGCTAATGTTTCCTTTTGGATAAGTAAAAAGCCTGAACACATTAAATAAAAAAAAAATAAAAAAAAAAAAAAAAGATTTAATTTCTAGTTTAAATACAGCTGCAGTAATTCTTATGCACCACACAGCTGTTCAGAAGCCTGGCAGCTGTCCATATCTTATGTGTCCTATCATGCGTTTTCCAGTATTGTCTTCCTGACACATAAAGACCGTCTTTAACTGTTGGGAAAAGATTGTAGTCCTTGTCAGGTTGATATTGCTGCATAGTTAAACACATCTATGTTTCATCACTGCTGCCTTTTGCACCTGTCAAGCCTCTTTACTTATCTCCCCATGACTGTGCTGTTGTTACAAAAGGGAATCATTCGTTTTTGCCATTTCTTTCTTTGACATAAGCCTCCATACTGATGGCAGACCCCAAGTTGTACACTTGTTCGTTACACACAAACCAAAATCATAACTAACACACATATGTACTGTGCAAATAACCGGAATGAAAATGTTTTGACCAAAACACCAACAGATGTGTCAGTTCTACTGCCAGTGCAGAGTGTGAAGGGAGGCTGGTAAGTTTTCCTGCCAGCACGTGATGTCATTCTGAATTCATTTCTTAGAGAATAGCATTTCTGCTTTTATAGAGAAAATAGAATGAAAATAATCTTACCCGGTATCATGAGCATTTTTGTAAATACGCTTCTTAATTTCTCCTGCCAACTTTTATTCCAAGCAAAAATAGACGTGGTTGAAGTGCTATTACTCAGACTGCACAGAGAACATGTATTATAATGTTTAACTAAAGATATTGGGCAGCTCTGGGAAAGGTTTTCTCCACTCTGGCTTCTGCCAGCTTCCAAAATACCAGTTACAAAAGCCTTACAAGATGCTTGTGCAATGGGGGCAACATTTTCTTTTTACCACAAGGGAAATTGAGAGCTGGAGACACAAAACTCTCCCTAACATGTGGCGTGCTCATGTCTAATGCCATTCCCTCAATACCTTTGAAGGGTCACTTCAGAGGAAGACAAAAGCGGAGGTCAGGTGCAATATGGCTCTGGGTAATCTGTCTGGTTGGGATTAGACTGTCCCGATACAGTCAGTGCCTTGCTGCCCACACATTTACATGACTCCCAGGTTGGTGCCAACTCATGTCCAAGTCAGCTCTGAATACAAGCAGAGGAGCGTGGTGCTTGCACCTGTATTTGTAGGTGCTGCTTATCTCCTCTGGTATCATGAAATATTAAAAAGGCCTTAAAAGAACAATAAGCAATAGACAAGGAAAGCTTTGCCTCTTTCATGCATGGCACTGAATCTATTTTACCATTGTGCTGTTGGGTTTTTTTTCTTTTTTTCTTTTAAACTGTTGATTAACTTCTGTATCTCTTGTTAGCCCCACCTTGCCTCCTCCCATATTTCTATATTTGAATTAATTTCATTGTCCTCATGTTCTAGCATATCAGAGCAAGATGTTTTTACTTGATAAGTTCTCGTCTTTCTATGCAACTTGGGTAAATAGCTTTCCCAGAAATGTTTCACTCACTACTGTGTTACATACAGCACCTGTAGTTTGAAGTTGAAGTAGAGTTTTACTAGGTAGCTATTGTACAAAGGCCATGCCCTGGCTCTATTTGCCCTTAATCTGGGAAACGGTAAGAACAGCCATAAATTACTATTCCTGTGTACCTAAAGATACAGAAAATATATTAGTTCAGAGACAATATGTTATTGTATTTTATAATGCATATACCGGTTTTGGCTATTCACTCCTGGGCACAGGTAAGTTCATTTTTAACCTTAATTCTGAGCCCAGCACCTTTTGGCATGTGAAAGTACGCAACACTGAAGTCTGTTTACAGAGTTATTCATTTCCTGGATAATTTTGTTTTAATAAAGGAAAAGAGGAGGCCCTCTGGAGCTCAGCAGGTGAGCAGCTCATTGCACATACCAGCTCTTCATCCTTTCTCAGATGCACATATTATATATTGAACAACAAAAATACATTTTGGACAGACTCTGTACATTGATTTTCAAATGCTAACAAAATGGTAAATGGGAAGAATTTCTTTCCAGAAGAAAGCTGCACACCTCTCTTAGCCAAAAGTTATTTTCAGACACTTTAAGCTTGAGACTTCTCAGCACTGTTTTTCCTCAGGTCTCCCCAAGAAACGGTTTTTATAGAAAGGGAATTATGAAAGCTGCAAGAGCAATGGAGGTGGAATTAACCTGTGACATTTTCAACCACTACTTTTTCACAGTAGCAAATTTGCAGTTTCTTTTGAATACTTTTCCTTTTTCTTTTCTTTTTTCCTTTCTTCACAACTGGGAAGCCCTTTTGGTCAAGTTTTCAAATAAGTCCACAGCAAAGATAAGATATATTCTCTGAGAGTGTCACTGTCTGCGAATATACTGCAGCAGTGGTTTTGCAGTCTCACCTAGAGGTCACTCCCTCAGAGTTTCCCTCTTGGATTTTTCCTGATAAACACCAGCATATCCCTTGCTCCAGATTTCCCTCCACGTTCCTTCATATGCCCCTGCAACCACCTCTTCTCTTCCCTGGTGCTTACACCCTCCACTTATAGGCACTCAGCATGTCTCCCTTTAGCTATACATATTCCGTTCTTTTAATCTTTCATCATAAATCAATCACTCCAGTGCTTAATCATATGTGTTCTTTCCCCTGAAATGCTCTCGTGCTCCTCTCTCCCTCCTGTCAGGGTTACGTGCCCAGAACAGAACTAATTTTTCTAATTGCGTGACCAGACAAAGAGACAGCCAAAGCAGGACAGTCATCTTATAAGTATATATAATGGGAGTCAACTAAACTAATAAGAATTTAAAAATACAATGTGACTTGGCTGGTGCATTATCACTCTCTTTAGTAGTTGTCAATCAGCTGATTATTTTGGTGTCACTTAAAAAAAAAAGAGGGATTCAAGAAAGTAGCCTGCGTGCAGACGAGGGTGGCAAATACTAGTGTTTTGTTTCAGATATGGACTGACCCCTGGGACCCAAAACCTCACAGACAGTGTGGGAATTCTGTTGCAAACGTGGCTTATACCATTCACTTTTATTTGAGGGATCCAGCCTTATAGTTGAAATCTGGCTGTTCTCAGCTTCCTACCTCAAGCAACTTCCCAGATCCACTATAAACCGTCTGACCCATCAGGACAGAAGCCATCCGTAGGCATGTAAGCCACAAAGTTTTCCCTTTTATTCACAAATTAATCACTCACTAAGGAAACATAGTAAAAGAAAAGTAAGGAGAGAGCAGAAGAGTCTAAGGGTAAATAAAGCACTGAAAAATCTGCAATTATAAATACTGATTTATGGGGACAGGGAAGGATGTGAAGGACCCAGTTCTGCTGCTAGACTTCTTCCTGACCCTGGAGAGGCTGCTTTTGCTGTTGTTAGCTCGAAAGACTAAAAAAGCAGCTCACCAGCCTCATGGAGCCGTACAAACTTGGCCCCTGAAGATGCACAGAAATGACTGCAAAGTCCAACAGCTCTGCTGGAGAGGTCAGGTAGCCTCTGGGGACAGCACGGTGTTCCTGACCGCACTGCTGTTGCTAGGGGAGATGCTCTCACAAGTAAGGGCACAATGTAAAAGGAGACCTTACAAACACAGGTGAGTGTGAAAAGGCCACGTAGGCACAGGTGAATATGAGTATAGACAAAGTCTGACAGGGGAGCTACTCCTAGTGGCTTATGTAAGCAAAACAATTTTATCCCCTTCAAAGGCAAAACAGGAGCCAGGATACTCTGTTTATAATTTGGGGGATTTCTGAAATCATAACTCTTTCATTATAAAATGCCTTAAGCCCTCAGCCACAGCAAACAAGCCCTGCTATATCCGGTGTCGTGTAAAGAAGTACCTTCTGTATTGAAACAAACACCATTAAGGGGCTTGAGTCTACATCATGCTAGTCATAAGAACGTACTAGTAATATCTCTGATGAGTACATTTCCTTATCAGAAATTGTATGATACTTGCTTTCATAATGATCTTCAATGGTCAAGCTGAAAAAAGTATCCCTAAATAAGAAAGTACTCAAGTGTGTGCTTATACTTTCAGCCCGTGTTCCATCCTTGGAACCAGGTGGGTCTTACCAACGTGCTGCAGTGGTGCTGGTTCTGAGATGCCCCCCTGAACTATCGGTGACAGTCTACAAATGTGTGGCAGAATCAACTTCTTGGCAGCTTCTTTTTGCAAATATATGCTAAACATTTCAAGAAGTAAACTGTGGTCAACATTTTTTATGACTAAGTGCCATAGGCAGAAGAACCCCGCAACACATAAAGCCTTAGACTTACTATATAAGCAGGGTGTTACCTCCAGTTAATTGCGCCCTCATTTGCTTGCACACGCAGTGATGAGATCCAGCCTGTCACTGTCTGATGGGGACTGGCGGTCAGGGACAATGTCTTAGCTCATCCTGGCCATATGAATCTGTACAAATATGACTCATGGCAGGTACACAAAAGAGCCTGAGTGTTTCAGGCAACTTGCTTAAATTGGGCTTTTCAGGCAGAAGAAACTTTGCACTAGGGTGAAAGTGCTGTACTGGCACAAGGCGCTCTGTCACGGTAAATGCTGAGCCATAAATCACAGACTGAAGCCACTATATACTTCTGCGTATAGTAATGTTTTAATGCAGTGCTGGGACCCCACTCGCAAGGGCTGAAAATCCTGCGATCTTCTCTTGCTCGTTTCGATCTTTGAAAGACCTTCAACCTGCACACTTTGTCTACAGTCAGATCTGACAGGGCTTGACACAGCACCATAGTGCTGTGGTCTATTAAATTGCTGCTTCTTCATATATTGTATTTCAGAGGTGCTGCACTCCATCAGATCCGTCATCCCCAACCTGGCAAGATGTGGCCACCACTAGTGACTGAGACTGAGGTAAAAAGGTGGAAAGCTCTACCAGTATAAAACAAAACATAAGTCCACAGCAGCTTGTTTGTCTCCTATAAATACCTAGGAAAAACTTGAAACTAGCTTCTTGAGAGAAGAAAAGCTGAATAAAGAAACAATCGCTGCCAATGCCTATCACTTGACAGGTGGCATACTAAGGAATGTAACACCTACCTGTAACTTACACGGAGCTATCTCGGGTCTGTGAGACATCCTTGGATGGATATTTTTCTGCCTGTTGCACTGAGATTTAAAAGGTATATTTGGGTTTTCGAGTCACTAGTACGCACTGAGGATAACCTCCACAAAGATTACATATTTTGGAAAAAGATCTGGCAAAATTTCAGGCACTTTTCAAGATCTCTTGTATATGCAGAGGGAACTTTGATTTCATGATTAGGATAGATTTATAGCAGCAGTAGCACCTATTTAAATATTATGATAATGTGTGAAAAAAATTATTTTATAGTGCATTGAACTGAAATGACATCTGTTGAGTGCTGTTAAGTTCAGAGGTGATTTCTCTCAGTATTTGTCGGTATTCAAAGGGGGGTTTAGGCATAACATACATTTCAGGAATGAGAAGCAAATAGATCTGATCCTTTTGAGAGTCCTGTAAGTATCACACCATTTCTAGAGCCATTTCATTCATAGAAAGAAACTATATTACTTCTCTTTCAAAACCTGTCTGAACTTTTTCTCTACATATCTGCCCATTGTGTTCTTCCCCAGGTGAGGACTGAAGCCCTGACTGAAGACAGGATTTTGGCAACGCAATGTTCAACAATCCAATACATAGCCACGCTACTGTCATCAACCTGGCAAAACAAATGAGGTCAAGAAGTCATTGCCAAATGAAGCTCTTTTTAAAATGAAATACTCAATCAGCCACAGATTAGATGCCTGATTCATTGGTGTTACAGTTGATTTCTACTCACAGTAATTACTGATTTTGGATATAAAACTGTAAAGTTTAAGAGAAAATACTGACCCATATTCACTGAGGGGAATAAAAATAACTTTCTTCCATAGATACTGGTATATTTATGGGAGAGTTGTAAAAAGACAAAAGGAATTTTGTTTTGTTCTGGCATCATCTGTAAGTTTAAAGTTTTTAAACTGTGACCCCAAAATACATCGTGCATTGTGTGTATGGACATTTGTTGTTGTTTTCTGTAAGCAATTATATTTAAGTAAACAAATAAAACACATATCCCTGTAAAGTTCAATTCAGATGTGACACAGATCTTGTATCTGTCTTCTTTCAGCCACTCAGATATCACTTTCTAAGCCCTTTGGTTTATTGACAGACTATGTGAAAGAACTGGGAAAACCCCATGTATTTGAAAGATACTGGGCAATTAATATGTTAATCAAAAATTTGTGGTGGAGTTAATTCCCAGCAAAGCTGATGAAAACCAGGCTCAGTCTGATGCCCAGATGGAGGAAAACTTCTCAGTCAATTGTAAGGGTAAATACTTTATGCAGAATACGTTCAATATCATGTTTGGGTGTTCAAAGATGCATTCTCCTGATGCAAGGAAAATTTTTTTTGAGGCTTATTAAAATTTTTTATCAAAGATGCTTTGGAGACTTTCAACTAAATTTTTCATGCTGAGTATTTTTTTTTTTAAAGCATCAAGAGTGGAAGTCTTCTACCCCAACATAGATGTTTACGCTGTAGGCACATATCTCTGAGCTAATCAGCTATACTGTTAGAAACATGTTCTTGCAGAGTGTCATCCATCTGATATTTGTAAATAGAGCTGATGACTATGAAAATCTCTTTCATTCCATGACCATACAGACAGCTGTGAGGGCAATGTGGTGCATGGTTACGTGGTGTGCACCTCCACCAGTGGGGGGATCTGTATGACCCTTATTTAATGTCAAAGAACTTTCCAACAAAGTGGAAAGTTTCAAAAGTTTTGATTTTTCTGTTAGAAAAAACTCCACAAAGACTGAGTTTTATGTCAAAAGCATGGTAAAACTGAAGGGGAATAGACTAATGACTTTGAATAATTAGATTTTCAGCACAAACAAAAGTGTTTTTATCTTTAGGGAATATCTGGTTAAAATAAAACAGAAATAAATATTCATAACTTTCCCCCCATGTAGATATACTCAAGTATCACAGCTTTCACTACTCCACTATTAGATGTAAAACAAAAAAAAACCCAACCTTCTTCTTTTTCATTCCTGCTTTTATTTGAAACGTATTCAGCCTGCTAACACTGCCAGGAAAGCAAAGTTAATAAGCCAATTTGTTTCCTTTTCAAGCAGACATCCTTGTGTTTTATCTCAAGTTGCTTTTCAAGCTACGGAGGAAGCACCTGTAAACATGTGTTGCAGAACCACCTCATTATCCTCATTCAAAGCCTTTGCAAGCACCATTAGGCAGGCACTGTTTTCAAGCTGAGTCTATAGCATAACCTGCTTCTGGTGATGGCTCCTCGTTCTTGTGTGCCTCGTTTGTAGCCTGCTGCTGCACAAGGAGGCATCTGCTGTCCGTTGCATGAAGACTGCAAATCAGGTAGTTAGATGACCCATGATAGAACCACAAAAGACAAAACGAGAAGGAACATTTGGTCTTCCAGCAGATGCATTTCTGAGCTTGATACACGTTTTCCCAGTACATGACCCATTCATCCAGAGTGACTATTGCTTTGTAGCTCCTGCCCAGCCTGGAGCTACTTTGCGTGGAAACTGAACAATGGGTTTGAAGTCTTAATGAAGTGGAGGACTGACAGACACACAGACTGATCACAAAATATTTATTTCCAAAGTGCTTGATTTCTTCACATTTCATGAGTGAATGCATTGAGTTCCATTTTTGGGGGTTTAGAGGAACTGGTGCCCAGATCACAGGAACTATCAGGTGGCTGGCAGGTTTTTTGTTCCTCTAGATTTTCTTTCATTTCAGTGGGAAGAGTGGTCTTCAATTCTTGTGAACCTTGTTTTCCTCCATGAATCTATTTGCTATTTACATTTGTTTCCCCAGGTGACTGAAAAATTCCTGTGGATTTAGACTGTGTGGGTCACTCAGATACGCTCATTTTAAGGCAGTATGTGGAACCAAAGAGCTTCCAGGTGCCCCAAGGAGAACCCAAAGGCATCCTGGCTTCAAGGCCTGCAATGTAGCTGAACCTTTACCACTCCGACACTTTAAAACTTCCTTTTTCACTGCATGCTGATTAAGGCTTAGAGCAAATCTATATCTTTACTTAGGCTTTTACTATTCTGCTTGTCATCATGCTCAGCCAACTCTGTTCTGCTTTAGCCATGACAGAAGCAAATGACAGTCAAATATGTCTCAGAAAAAAAGCAGGAATTAAAAATTCTGGCTGACCATGTCTCTCCTTGAGCACATTATTATTCCAGGACACAAGGTGATTTTAGGCAGAAAGTAAGTTTTGTTACAATATCAGTTGAAGGTCTATAGATTTGCATTGAGAGGGAGTCTGGGAAAGGAAATGATGGGGAAGTCCTGACAGGGAGTGGAAAATGAAGAACAGGGTATATTAAATATATCGAAATCCCAGTAACCTCAATGGGCATGCCACGTGGTGCAGAAGACACAAGGGAGACAAAAATGCTCAAAGTTCACAGCTATTCACAGAGCAAATAGATTGATAGTTCATTGGGGTCCCTGAGCTCTCCCTATGGATATCCAGTGACGCTATGGATAACACCTGACTGATGAAGTAGTGACAATGAGAAAAGAGTGAAGGCACTGTGGGTTTTACGGAGCAAGGATGGTGTAGCGACGCTGGACAACAGGTTTTTTGTCCTGTTGGCTGGTGGCTCTCTCCCCACCTTAAAGAAGCAGAGTTATTCTGCATCAGTCAGATCTACTGCTATAGACTTTCAAGCAGTCAAAAAATCTTCTCTTTTACAAGATGACAATTTATCAGGCCACTCTCCTGCTTCCTTTCTATTTACTGGAACAACACAGGCTATAAATATGGGACCTGGTAAGCTCACAGCCAAGGTATGGGTCCCTCTTGGCTCTCTGTATATAAATACAGGTGAGTCACTGGATGTGTCTGTACACACCTTGAAAGAAAAATACCTGAAGTGATCACTGACTGCCAGGAACCTGTGCCAGATAGTTTGCAATGTCCTTTGCTCCTCCTTGGCTCATCTTCATTCATGACTGCTGAGCCAAGTTAAGTTAGAGTCTGCCCTTTGGCTCATTTAATTGGCTGGCTCATTGCTACAATATACGTATTTTTTAATGAAAGATTGTTTACACCCATGTACATACACACACACACACACAAATTTCCAACAGATTTTAGTGTGGCTTGTCACAAGTTTAATGGCTTTTCTTTCAAAAGGTTGTAGCAAATACTATTTACGCTCATAACAGCACGCACAGAAATTTCTATGCTTCTGAGGATTTCACTTCAGTGTTTGCTTACCTGCTGCATGGAAGCCTTCCTGGTATTATTTTAGTTTGCTGAGATGAAAGAAGAGTCAAGCAAAGAATTTCTGTAGGTCAGCTAAATAAATACTCCCTTTTCGAGTGAAATTTTCACTTGTGCCTAAATGTGATCAAATGGTCCAATTGGGATTTTATTTGATAATGAGAAGCATTAGTAACTCCTATGAATTTATTAGGCTTGTTGTAGATCAATATTGGCATAGCTGAGAACAGAATTTGTTTTGTAACCCAAAAGAAGCCTAAACTGCTCCTTTTCATGCATGGTGCAAAATATTTTTTTGCTGTAGAGTGGGTTGAAAGACATTTTTCAAAAATACTCTTGCAATAATAAAGTGAGTGCGCTGTACAGCCAGGGTTTGACTGGGAAACGTTCCACTTTTCAAAAAAGTTTTCTTCTCTGTGCAAGAGCTTTGCCAAAGGGTATACATGTTACTGTTGCAGCCAAAATTACTGTTATAGCCAAGGGATGTACACGTTTCTGTGAAAGTGCGTTGCCAAAGGGTGTGCAAGCTACAGTTCAAAGTTACAGTTGAAGGGGCATTCCTAGCTTTAACGTATGTGATCTGCTTATCCAGTCAATTAAACGCGGTTTATTGTCAGATGGCTGAGGGGATTGCTCATGTGATGCAGAGCCTATTGCTATGGGAGCCCTTAAAAACAAGTTTCCTTTTAACTTTTTACTGTTATGCAAGGTATTGCTGGTACTCGTGGTATTCCCCATTCCTTCTACAATACATGCTTCTACAAAGAATAGCTTACCTCCAATTAAAGATGGTAAAAGTGCTTTTTTTTTTTTTTTTTAAGGATGCCAAATATATCGCAAATCTGCCCCAGGCCATGCATGGCTGTTTAGCAGGCTACTATGTGTAGCTGTAGTCACTTCTTGCGTTATTTTGACTTAATGGCAATTGCTTAAGAAACAGATCTGGTTGGCATAACGAATTCTTCAGCATAAAATATCAGTAGACAGTGGGGTCAAAAATCCAGCAAACAAAATGCAAGAAAGGACAGAGAACGTAACACCAGAAAGAAAACAGAACTGGTTGAAAGTGTATGATGTCCTTTGTATTTTCTGGCAAGCTCTGTTGGAGATCTGGTGGCTCTGGTCTGCCTGGTAAATGCTCCCTTTCATGTAATAATTTCTTAGGGTAAACCATTACTGTTGTACCAGAGCTCCCAGAACCAGTGTCCGTGGGTTCATCGGTTGTTGTGGGTGAACCCAAACAGATGTCTCCATGTTAGAAGTCTGGGCTTGGTTCATCTGCTCTATTTTGCTTTAGAAGGAGGAGTTGCTTCAAAACTTCCACTGACACTGGTTGCTAGATCTTGGTTGACCATGTAGAGCAGGGGTCCTCAAACTACGGCCTGCAGGCCGGATACGGCCCCCCAGGGTCCTCAATCCGACCCCCTGGTATTTACAGACCCCCCCGCTGGGGGTTAGGGGGGAACCAAGCAGCCGCAGATGACTGCCTGCCACTTCATCCATGCGCCGGCCCCCTGGTTAAAGAGCTTGAGGACCCCTGATGTAGAGAGGCCAGGGTAGTTTCTTCATCAGGAAGAAGCCTTATGTCCACCTTTGCCTTCAAACTTTTAAAGAACTAACATTTGCCTTTATACATCTACAGCAGTGCTAGGTGTTCAATGTATCTGATCCAAAGAAAGCTGTCTAATCTTTCTGAAACAGGTGTGAAAAAGTTGCCCTCTTGAGGTGCTTGTTTGTCTCCATAGACTAGAGAATTTGCCACGATTAAATTATACTAGATTAGCTCTAACTTCTACATATTTAAAGCTAGATGAGATAAATCTCTTTGTCTCACAACTGATTCACAGCAGGAACAAGGCAGTTCAAAGAAAGACAAGATGAGTAGGAGCAAGGAACATTTCTGTTTGACATGCCTAAGATGAGAAATTAATTTAGAGGGGAAGAATAAGGTGATATGGCTGTTCCCTAGTAGACTGGAAATGAATGCAGCTACCTATTCCATTCCCGTCAGGAGCAAAGGAGCATCGAATAGAATGGAACAAGCCTGAATATGGAAAGGGGGACTCCTTTCCTCCATACTGCAGAGCCATCCCATAGACATGACATAGCAAAGACCCCAGCAGTTTTGAAGGACTTGGAAAAAGATGTTAGGTATGTTAAGACAAGGAGGATATTGGCAGTTGCTTTAGTTAGCAACAAGGTCTCACAACAAGGGTAAAGGGATACACTGTTCTATTATGATACGCACAGATTAGTGCAAATTCAACTGCTGACCTTGTCATTAGTCATTATATGAGAAAGAAAAGGAAAAAAAAAGTACATTTGCCCCAAGCCTATGTTTGATTTCTGGATGTGTAGCCATATTTACCTAATGCTTGTAAACAAGCCAAAACTTGCATGAATAAAATTGATATTTTTCTTTACAAATTTGTTTAGAATTTGCTCCTTATGTTGCAAGTAAAAAGTAACATCACTTTTATTTGTTGAAATGAAATAACTTCTAACTTTCTCTTTTATGTTTTCCACTTTTACAAGATGTTTCTTCTGGCAATATCAGTCAACTTTCTTTACCTCATTCTTTGTTCCCACATTGCCAATATTTCTGTGCTGCTGACTTCTGCACATATCCCCAGGAGTTTTTCTGATGATACTGTGAACAGGAGACCCTGGATGTTTACCAGCTGCTTACTTATTTATTATACCTGGCTCACTTCCTAGGACACAGTGAAAACAGTGTCTGTTCTTGTTGATTGCTAAACAAACCTTGTAAGGAAACAGTCCTCCAGTATGTCTAGGAACATCGCTTCTTCCTTTGGGACCCCATCACTGTCGTCAAGGGCAACACCCGGAAAACAGTAGCTCTCTGAGCTTTTGTACAATCCTTGCTACCTGCATATTTATCCAAATTTTTCAACAATATGCAAACGGTTATCTAGTCTGTTTTCTTGCTGTTGTCTTTGGTATTTATTGGGTTATACCTCAAAATCAGTGATTTGCATTGCTAAATGATACATACAATTTATTTAAATGTTCTCTCCTGCATTTAATCTAAATCTTAAATTTAAACATACAGCTTTGACAAACTCAACGGAGTGTGGAAAGTTCCAAGGCTAGAAAAAAGGTTTGTGTTCCTCAAAGAATCTCTGATTCTGCTACAGGCGAATACACTTGCTGCTTTTCCTCTTGCAGTATGTCCATCATTATATATGGCTGAAATTTTCAGCACTACCTTAGGGACCTGGGTACTCATAGCCCATTAAAATACCATCCTAGACATTTCCAGAAGACTGCCAGGAGCGTTTATACAGATCTGAGTCTCTTGCCTCGTCTCTGACCAGCTTGCCACATCTGACTAGCCTGCCATTTAAGTGCTTATCAAACATTAAGACTTGCATTATGCCAAAAGGATTGTGTTGGACCTACATGATGGTGTTGCCTTTCATATTTGTCATAGTGTATCTCCAGCAACAAGTATTTGCATCTTATTTTACATCTGCCAGGAAATATGTGGTTTTGCCTTCTTTTTTCTTCTGGTCTGCCTCAATTTTAAGGCAGTAATGTTTCTACCAGAACTCCTACTGTGTAGACACTATTTTAAAACTAAATATTGTCTGGCAAAGGATGGTCAACACTTCAGTTCTGAAGGGCTTTTTAAGCAACTGAAAACCCTGGCTGTCAAACCACTACACAGCATTTTATATATGCCTCCTTCACACCACAGGTCTCTGGGGTTTGTCAGCATAAACGTGAAACTGTCCAAACACTGGCAGTCTTTTTGTGGAAAACGCTGCTGGCAAAGCAAAAGAAAGCAAAAAGAGGCAGCCGAGAGGAAAGATATATATAAAAAAAATGAAATAAACCTCTGAGCTGCTGAATGGTATTTTTTTCGAATTTGCTAAGAGCTGTTTCTCCCTAAAGGGTCTTGACTTCTCTCATTGCTCGAGAGCACAGTGTGATTAAAGGGATGACCACAGTCTCATTTCCAGGCTCTGACTTCTTGGTGTGCATCCCAAAGGGTGTCCTGCCATAGCCCCTATTTCTGCAACCCCCAGCAAAAAATGTGGTGAGCCCTCCTGAGTGTATTCCCGAGTAGGAGGGGTGTTTCACCCCTCTCCTGTACCCAGCTCACACCACCACCATGAGGTGCTGCATTTCTCCTTGTCACTCAGCAGTGCGGGGCAAAGGCAGACAGAGGACCTGCCAAGCCTGCTTCAGAGATTTCACAGAAACCCGTTTGTTCCTCCACACCACGTGCCGCTAGAAGCCCAGCCTCTTTCTCAATTTCTTATCACCTGACAAATTTCCAAGACCGTTCAGATCACTCAGTCTAACAGGAAAAGGATATCGTTTACACTCAAATTCCCATTACACAGCCTGTGACACATGTCCCACCGTTTGATTCCCGACGTGACTGGGGAATCATGTATAGCACTGCAGCAAGTTTGTTCTTGCACCGACCTGCAACTGCAGGAGAGCTGACTTTGTAGCACAAGAGGTTACAGACAGCTTTAATAATTATACCCCTGTTATTTTATCTGCCGTATTGAATGCATATAATGGTGAATGAGGAGAGTAGATAAGCATCCATGTGCGGCGTAGAGGGTAAAATCAGCCCAAGTGTGAAACAGATAATCCTGCTTACCTCAGCTGTGCCAGCCTGCAGAGCGTGAATGTGTTGTGACTGTCTTCTGCTTTCCCTGCCAAGGAGCAGGAGGGCTCCTCCTGGTCAGACACTTCCAACCTGCTTTGCAAGTAGACGTGTCATAGCCCAACTCAAAATGCCTTTAAATAGTGTGGTAAGTAAGTAGGGGCTGGCATTTGCAGGGACACGGCCAATCCAAGGTGAGCCATCCACGGAACAGACTGGGAGTCAGCAAACATCAGGGTCCTCAACAGAGCTTATGTCCATTTACTAATTAACGTTGACTACGCGATGCACTGTGTGTTTGTATTGCACTTAGAGCATCTGCTGCTGGACACAAGTACATCATCCTCAACTGCCTTTAA
>JAVJGJ010000047.1:59812011-59823508 GCA_035590215.1 Microhierax caerulescens | reverse complement strand
CTTCCCACAGGGCCATAGCCTCCTTTGGGCATCTCTCTGCTCCATTGTGGAGTCCTCCAGGGGCTGCAGCTGGGGATCTGCCCCATTGTGGACCTCCATGGGCTGAGGGCACAGTGGCCTCACCATGAGCTTTACCACGGGCTGCCGGGGAATCTCTGCTCTGGTGCTGGGGAATCTCCGCCCTGGCACCCGGAGCACCTCCAGCCGCCTCCTGCACTGACCCAGGGGGCTGCAGGGCTGCTGCTCTCACAGTCTTAGTCCTCTGTCATGCTGGTGCAGAGCTTTTTTTCTCTTCTTAATGTGCTATCACAGTGATGCTGCCATTGTCACTGATGGGCTTGGCCCCGTGACCAGCAATGGGTCCACCTTGGAGCTGGCTGGCATTTGGCTCCGTGGGACAGGAGGGAAGTTTCTGGCAGCAAATCAAAGCAGCCACCCCTGTAGCTCCCCCGCTACCAAAACCCTGCCATGCAAACCCACTGCGTCTGCTTTATCTCTCTACTCTGCACATGAAGACCTCAACCTTTGCAGTTTGTCTGTCTCCTTTAAAAATGTAGCACTGGATCATTCCTGACCTACCATTCCTGCTGTATTTTAAATTCAATGTTTGGGAAGTATATCTCTTTGGAGAAAAGTTCTGAAATTTGTAAAATTAATATAAAAATTACAAAGAACTGAGGCCTACATGTCTGTCATTCATTTTTGCCTGTTTTGATAGCGCACTATCTAAAAGTATTCAGTATTTTCCCTCTTCTACGTTCCTTCCTTTGCTTTCTCTTGCTCTTATATCATGAATTGCACCCAAAATGACTGATTCAATATAAGACAACAGAAATTAACAGCAGTATTCAGATGCTGTTTTCAGTGGAGTAGTTGGGCGGCCATGGCCTCATTTGGGAAGCGCTCCCACCCGAAGGGTGTCTGGTGCGGTGGTCCTCAGTCTCTCCTTTACTGTCCCATTTTCAGTAAAGCACCATCTTGCCATTGAGACAAAGACCCTAAGAACATCTCTCTTGCTTTTTTGGGGGGAGTGTCCCAAATCTGCAGCCAGAGGACACCTTGAGCCTGAGAAGCAGAAAGGAAGAGGTGCTTCAGCTGTTCCCTCTCACCCAAAACTTCCCTGTAGCCTGGCAGTAAGGCAGAAAACTTTTGGGGACGCAGTCATCAAAAACTGCTCTGGGTATAAGGGGAGTCCTGACTACTGACCTTGCACAACACGGTTGTACTTTACAGTGCAAGTAGAAGTAAGACTATATTTACTTTCTTTTCTCTTTCAGAATCCAAAGGTACTTATTTTCAGTTTTCAAATACCCTCAAGAGAGCAAAAAATATGTACTTGGGCAAATATCTTTTGCCAAACCCCTTAACTCCCCATAGTAAAAACCCCAACATCTCACCTAGGTCTGCTCAGCACCATCCAAATTCAAGCATTTAAGTCTCTCAGATCTACAGTTTAAAATGGCTGGCTGAAAGTGTACAGCCTTATAGATAATTTCATTTTGTAAATGTAGGCTCTGTGAGCAGTGCCAGAAAAATATAGGGCTCTAATTGCTTAAAGAAAAAGCAAGAAAGAAGTGATGAAGGTTGCTCTTCCAGAACCCATCTCTCCAGTTTAGAACTTCACATGTTTTCCCATCACCACAGCAGCTGGGTGCCTGCTCTGAGAAAGACTGTAACAACGTAAGAAGGCTGCAAAGACAAGGCAACACACCTGCAAAATGTCCCCTAGCCCAGCCATCATCTGACCACTCTGCCATGGGGTTGTATAGTCTAAATTAAATAGTTCAGCAAGATGTTTTTGAACATCCAACTAGAAGAACACTGGTAGTGTTACCCTACTTAAGACCAGTGAGTGAGAAATACTGAGCCTGGGGGTCCTATTAGCTCACTATTGCCTTAAAGTAGTGTCTCAGGTAAGTTTTTGTAACTTTTCAGGATCTCAATTTCTTATCCCCAAAACAAGAGGAATTCAGTAGTTTTTCTAGTGCCTAATACAACACGCAGGAAGAGCTCTGCTGGCCAGGTACCAAAACCAAGATCTCTCTCTGCTTAGTTCCTGAGCACTGCATTAGAGTTGCCACGTCTAGCTTTTTTCTCATCTCTCTCCCTCCACCATGCACACACTTCAATTTTGGACTCCTTTCACTGGCAAAAGGTCACAAAGGAGAGACAGAGAGTGCCCCAGTAAGACCTTCAGGTGGGTGTGAAGCCAGCATGCTCTTTGGGATCGGATGGATTAGATCCCCTCAGATTCTGGGAGACCAGACCTGGCTGAGCTCCCCACTGCCCAAACCCAACTAGCGCTACACCTTGGGGAGACCTTGCTTCACTTTTTTATGAAGACACAGTCTCCCAATATCTGGTAAACCTTTAGGCACTAAGATGATATCGTGAGTACCTGCAGCACAAATCTGATTCTAGGTGCCTGAAGTCTTCTTTCACTGTGGCCCATGAAATCAGCCCGTGAGTGCTGAAGTGCTTGTTTGGCTGTTGTTGCTTTTGCAGGGTGACATTCTCACCTCGTGCAAATCAATGTGTTTTACCACTGACTTCAATACAACTAGTATTTTTCCTTAATGTCTTGGAGCTAATAGCATGTTACTCACTACCAGCTATGACTGGGCAATTTTTGATTTAGCTGCAGAGATGAAACATTCCTGATGTACCAGCTAAAATTTTTAATCATTCCAATGCAAAAACCCTCTCCTTCTTACTAGAATATTCTGTTTCTCCCTTCTCCCTGGGAAATCCCATTATATTCTGTCATGTGTCAAAATATATCTACTGAGTATTGATATCAGGCAATTATGTGAGACAAAATCATTCATGTATGGTATGAGAGCAGAGAGAAATGACTGCATTCTGAACCACATCTCTTTGTAGCAATGTGGCAAAGGCTTCATACCTCATATGGAAATAAGCAATGCATGTAAATTACTTTGTCTAAATGGATTTTCATTAGAAGTGGAATCTAAGCAGTTCAAAAATTGCTAATGTTCACTGGCAGGAGCCAAATGGCTGAGTCAACATCACTTTTAGTCTTTAGTGCCTCTTTTCTATAATGCTGAACCACTGAAATAGCCTGATCAAACTTGGCATTGCAGAAAGTGCTCTGTGCCAGATTAGTTAAGTCACAGACTGACTCACCCTTGGGGTATGACAAATGCTAAATGAGCTACTGATCCTTTGGGTGGCTGGGTACAGCTCCCTGTGAGATTGGGACACAGACAGTAGGAGATATTAATAGTGGGTGGCTCTGTCTGTCATGTGGTTTAATTATTCTTATTTATTCTCCCTAGTTTTCTCCTCTTCACCCTAGATGCTGATTATTTTAAATGTGGTGGAAAGGAGAGAAGCACATAACTAAAAACCCTAAAGAGTCGTCAAGATTCTTCAAGTCATTTTGAGCAGAAATCAAAGTTTAGATCTTAAATCTTTCATCTATGCATGCTACAACTTCCAGGATACGAAGAGGTATACCATAAGCTGTAAGCAGGTTTATGCATTGAAGAGATAAGGACTATGCTCTAGTGTAGATCCAAGAGCATCTCTGCGCTCAGAGCATGCCTAACAGAGCTGTCCCGGTCAGACAGTCCAGCTGGAGACAGCTGCTCCTGTGAGGGCAGATTCCTCACATAGGCATCCTGAGATTCCAAATACAGATGCTGACTGAAAGCCAAAACTTTCAGTGCTAATTGCTGGCTTTTTGAATGTATGCATCTGAAGTCTTCTCACTTGTTGTTATAGAAAGGTATCCTGATGTGCATCTCTATCAGGTAAAGGACAAAGAGACAAGAAACTTGGTTACAAGACTCCTAGCAGTCTTGCTGCTGCTTTAAGGATGCTCAAGTTTTCTCTTGAAGTCTTAGCCTATGTCTCTGGGAAAGGACTTGTGGCTTTATCATCTTATGCTCTGCATTTGCTTTGCTCTGGAGAACTGCTTTGGATGCAGTCAGCAAGATGTGCTTAATGAAAAGCTGTTCTCCTAGTTATATTTCAAGGCAGTTTAGTTTGTATTATTGGGCACTGGCGATGCTATTTGCGTGCAGAGCAGTCATAACTGACACAGCCAGGCGTGTCCCTTCCTTATTACCCTTGAGCTCCATGGCATCCAACACTTCTGAATTTTTACAGAACACAGAAATGTACAAGTACACCTTTACCATATTAATAGGATGACAGTGCATTTAGGTAAAAAACCACCCAAGATCTGAGAGCTAGCTTGATTTAGATTTTTGTTCATTGCCAGAGAGTGACACCATTCTGCCTGAATCTACCTCAGCGAAGCTCATCTGGTACTCTCCTACATGAAATGTGTTGGGGAGATATTTGCCATTTTTAAAATAAAACAGACAATATGTTTAACAGAAAAAGATGATCAGGAATACCTGCTCAGTTCTGAAATGGAGGTCCCACTCTGCAGCCCAAAGACAAAACAAATGCTCACAAGCCAAGCAAGTGGTTTCTTGAGCACACCAGCTTGAGCTAGGGTTGTCCACATGGTCCTGGCACTAGATTCAGATGGAAGCAAATAACTGCAACTGAAAAGCAGTACCTGCAACATTTTCTCAGCTGATGATAGTCTTGGCCAGGTAGTACAAAGCACTGGCAGCAACCTCCCATCTACCATTACTGGCTCTCTCCCAGCTCAGGTACAAGTGCTCCTCCTGCTTTCTGAACTGTTATGTGGGACAGTTTAAGCTGTCCCCAAGCTTGATTTTGCAACAGAATCAAACATTTGAGAAATCTGGGCCTTCCTACTGGGATGTCTGCATGACCGTGCCCCCCAGGTCTTGGGCTGTGAGTCCAGATCTGCTGTTCCTGCCCGTGTCACACCAGACCCTGTGCCCATTGCTGGGGCCACTCTCCTGCTGAGCTGCACTCACCCGTAGTTTGACTGCATGCCCGTGAGGCAGCCGTGGTGTGTATTGTCCTGTAGTCTCTGAGGTTTCATTAAGGCAATTCAAAACAAACATTGAAATTTGCCAAATTAGCTGTTACTTGTGCAAATTCCATTTGGTACAGCAAAAGTACAGCAAAAGCTCATGGTATGCTTCTTCTTTATATCCTGGAGGTTGTAGCAAATTGGGGTCAGTCCGTGACTAGAGTTCCCAGAGTAACAACACAAGGGCTGAAGTGCACTTACAGACAGTAGATAGAGGTTTGAATAGCACCTCTTGGTCAGCAATAGCAAACTTTCACTACCTCAACCTTTGCCAAATTAACTCCATAAATGTTTTAGTATGAAAATATTTGTAAGCTGGAAGAATTAGATCTGGAGAACAAAGTATTGTCTTAGTTCAAGAAGGCATGCAAGCCTTTAAAGAAGGCAGATATGATGTCAAACTAATAATCACAAGTTTAGAAACTGCTAAATGCTATGAAAAAACTGCTCGCTTACCTGATATGTAGAGAGTGTAAGACTCTAGACGGTGTAAGAGGTCCACAAAGTAAGAAATAGCTGTTGCTACTGATAGCTTGTGAGGCAACGAAATATACTTGATGTTCACTTTCCAGGTCTGTTAGTCACACAGATATCACATCTTGCTTCAGCTAGCAACGAGACACACTTTATCCAATAAATTGGCCAGGCGAGGCTATTCATTTGACCTTAATTACCCAAGTGTTCACCCAATACTATGCAGACAGACAACATCAGTTGACACATTGGTCCTGCTAATAGTGATACTTAGCACTCCCTACCATATTTCATCTTCAAAGCACTTTCCAAATTTTACTTAATTAATATCTTTGAAGATGCCAAACTGTTTGCTGATATTTCACTGATAGTTTCTGCTCTTTCCAGAGCAGAGGAAAAGATGCTATTTCCTAATTAGATTTTAGTAAAGACGCTACTGACTTCCCCTTCTTCTCATCTGGTTTTCAGTATCCTTCTGTTTCCAGCAATCTGACCTCTTGCCAGGCAGCACCTGGCAAATTATTGCCTTACTTGCCTTTTAAATTGCAGATAACAAATTGTCGTCAAAGTAAAATCTCTTCATGTTTTTTTTCAGACAAATTTAAATGTTACACTCTTAACTTCCAGAACTTCAATCCCTTTACTAGGTAACAAAGTAGGAGTCAATTAGTTCCAAAAATTAAGCTCAATATTATAGTTTTTTTCTATATTTTTAAAGTTTTCTAGGTAGAGTTCCCTGACTTTGTGCTTGTTAAAGTCTTACATTTATCAGGTGCTTGAATTATAGTCCACTGTTTCAGCGGAAGCTTTGGCAGGTTGTTGAAATATGGATGTGATTCTGGAGCTTTCATGTTTTCATGGAGTGTCTAAAACCACATACAGTATATTGCATGTCATCAGCACTGCTGCATCTGTCACTGTCAGAGGTGAATGGGCTATTGGCAGAGTGCACTGTAAAGTCTCAAACAGGCATTTCTACCGAGGTCATGTAGCTCATAACTTTTATATACAACAGGGTATTTGGAGGTGGAAAGAACAAAAGGTACGAAAAGTGTATGTTATCTGCAAAGGATGGCTTTCCCCTATAAAATGAAATAGAAAACTGCAGAGTTTCAGTAGATGGGAAGACAGTGCCTTGCTCAGATGGTTTTACAAAGTAGACAGAGAGCAGGTTGTTAGGAGACTGCTCCAGTGCCCCTTGGGCCACTTGAAAACTGCCGTACACTACATTACAAAACTCTCACTTGTTGAATTTTAAATGACCTAGACATTAAGGAAGATTAATTTCCTTCCAGTCCTTTTCATTTCGTTCCAACCTCTCAACTATTTCTTCTAATTCTGCTTTAGCTGTAATCATCCTTCAAATATATATGTCAGGCATAATACTGTCCATCAGTTGTCACAGCTTATAATGCGGACAGAGACACGCACATGCTCACACTGCACACACGTGTGTTTCTGGCTGTAGTTCTTTCATCTGCAGTTCAGCAAAGAATACAGCCTGCTTGCATTCTGTTCAACAAAGCACTTAAACATAAAAGTAAGGATAAGGCTGAAGCTAAGCACATTGCAATTAGCAATGGGTGTTTAATGAAAGGTTGAGATGGACGGTACTTACTGAGAGCTTATGAACTATAGGAAGAAACCTCCTTCCACTAACTTTCTGAGATGCAAAAAAATCTATTTCAGTCAGACAGTGGGTACTTTTGCCAGCAGAAAAATCCATCTGGCCGAACTCTAATAGGATGCTAAAAACAGTAACAGTGAGAGAAACACCCAGATCAGAACTTGCTAAAGACATGATCAGCAGCCAGCGTGCCCCTCAGAGACTTGTTGTTTACTCCTCTGGAAGTTTAGAGGGAGCTTTTCTAAAAAAATAAAATATTGATTACAACACACCCACCCATCCCACCCACCTACCCCCCAAAAAAGGGAAGGAAAAAACAATTTGGAAACAGAAGAAAAGAGATAAATCTCCGGGAGGAACTTTAAAACTGTCTACTGCTTTCCTGACCAGAAGACATTTGCAGGACAAAAGGCCTCTGAGAAGCTGTGGACTGAAAAAGCTGGTAGAGGAGGTACATTTGTTTAATTTGTTTAATTTTATTTACATTTGTAATTTGTTTAAAAGAAAAATCTGCAAAGCAAAGGTCACTTCAAAGACTCCAAAGAAATGGGGAATGTTGGCCTGCTCCTCCCTTTTACACCGCCGTGTTGCCACATTAGTGTGCTCTATCCTACTTGTGAAATTATTTCTAAACACAGATTATCTTGGTATCATCATCCCTAATCTCTACAGTTTCTCAAAGTTTCAGGACTGAAACTCAATATATTTTAGTTGTAACACATTCTCCCGCAAAATGAAATTATCTGGGTTGGTTTGTTTGGTTTTGCACAGCTGTATTTATAATTCTTCACAGAATCTCAGCTGGCTTTTTCAAAGTTTTTCTTTAATTGTGCTTATTCTTCTGGAAGTGACTGGGTACATCTTGCACTGATTGAAACTGGATGACAAAAGAAAGAGTGAAAGAACGAAGGAAGCAGATATGCTGTCAAGAAAAAGAGCTTTGTTAAACAATTAAGAAACCAAAGTCATACTGTCCTTCCTGTTCCCGAGGTGTTTTGTTTCATCATCACTTTGGACGCCTCTTCAAAGCTGTTCTTCTATTTCTGGGCCATTCGTAGTGTTTCAGTTCTCATTTGGCGTAGCACAACATGTCTCAAGGTGGGTCTCCACTTGGTCCTGCAACCGAGATAGCTGTAAACATTTTCTGTGAAAACCAGGCCGTTTCCCAAGGATGCCTTTAACGGTTTCTTTTCCTGTCCATTATTTTTCCAGAATGTGAGTTGATAAATGCATTGCAACCATCAAGATCATATCAGTTTAAGAAAAAAATTGTGCTGCAAGGAGATTGAAGCCTAGTGGCATGTACAAAGCCATTCTGCTTGTGTAAATCCTGCAGCTGCTAAAGCAAAGGGGTCTGAAGAAGGCACTGCAGACTTTTACTTCTCTGGAACTACAGCAAGGCTGGCCCTCGTCAGCCATGTGCTAGAGCATAGGCCATAGGTAGCATTATAAAATAGAAAGGAAAAGAAAAAGAATTATTTGCCTTTCTGCTGCTTACCAATTCCGCAGACTTCTTTTTCTCCAAGTATATGTATCGTAACACTTTCAAAACGAAATCAGCATCTAATCCATCCATGAGTAATTTAACTTGTAGGAAATAGAGAACAAAAAGAGTGCTTTTAGATAAATCCTAATTAATTGTACATGCAAATGTCTTGGATGGATGTGGTCATGCAATTCAATTAGATGACTAATTATTTCGGAATTATAATACCATATTTAAATAGATAAACACACATAAAAGTGCCTGCCCAGGAGCTCGCATGCTGGAGACTGGGGATAGAATCATTTATTGGCTCTTTAGTGCCACCTGTTGAAAACTGAGAACGCGTGCAAATGGACCCGCGCGCCAGTTAGGCGTCCATTTAGAAGGGCTTGGCAGGTGTGAAACAGGCATGATCTTCTTAAATTTAACAGCTGGGATGGAAGTATTTGAAACATGGTTGCCACCCTACAAAGGAAAGGGTAACATGCCATTGGGGGTGCTGGGAAGCAGGAGCCAAGCTCTTGGGACATGTAGCACATGCGGCACCATGCATAATACCCCATCAGTTAAAAAAAATGGTTTCGCTTCTTGCCAGTAAGCTGTCACAGGGCATACATCAAAATAGCATCCTGATTACAGAAGCCTCCTCGTCCATGAGCAATTCCATCGTAGTGCTTCTCTCCTAATTAAGAGCAAGATTACTACTGCCTTACTCATGCAGAGTTTTGCTGGAACCAGACCAACCCCTCGTAGGGTACCATGCTTTGCAGCACAGGAGGGGAAAGTACCTGCTGTGTGTGTGGGAAACAAGCAGGAGTGAATTAAGGGTAACTAGCTCTGCCTGGACGTTGTGCTCACCTGTGACAACTTGGTGGCCAAGTTGCTGACCTCATCTCTGAGGTCAAAGGAGAATATCAGTGTAAACAGGATCCTAGAAGCTCAGTTTTCAGAAACAGTATTTCTTGCCTGCTTTACCGTTTTGCTCTGCAAAGAGCATCCCTTTTAGACTTCATTTCCCCTTTTGTTTTAATTTATGATCAAGTTCAATCAAAAATGCAAAATACAGTCAGATCTTAGGCCTGGGCTGTGTTCTTATTCACAGACCAAATGTCACATGATTTGCCAAAGGCAAGATAATGTAAAATTTCTTATTATTAAAGAAATCATAGAATCATTTAGGTTGAAAAAGACCTTTAAGATCATCAGCCTTTAAGCCGGGACTGCCAAGTCCATCCATGTCGGTAAGCACCACATCTACATGGTTTTTAAACACCTCCAGGAATGGTGATTCCACCACCTCCCCAGGCCGCCCGTTCCAACAATTCACTGCCCTTTCTGTGATTATTTTTTTTCCTAATATCCGATATAAACCTCCCCTGACATAACTTAAGGCTGTTTCCTTTTGTCCTGTTGCTTGTTATCTGGAAGAAGAGACTGACTCACACCGGTCCACAGCCTACTTTCAGGTTGTTGTAGAGAGCAATAAGGTCCCCCCTGAGTGTCCTTTTCTCCAGACTAAACCACCCCAGGTCCCTCAGCTGCTCCTCATCAGACTTGTTCTCCAGACCCTTCACTAGTTTTGCTGCCCATCTCTGGACACACTCCAGCACCCCTACACCCCTCTTGAAGTTAGGGGCCCAAAATCAAACACCGTATTCAAGCTCAAATCTATTTCTTGTGCAAAAGCACTCATTTCATCCCTTTACCTACAATGTGAAAAGACACTGCTAATTAAAAAAGAACAGGAGGCTTGACAACAGAACACAAGGTAGAGGTAAATCGTGTGGGTGCTAACAGACAGCCCTATGCAAAATGTGGCATCATGGCTTAGTCAAGTGGCACTTCAGGTGAAAAAGGAACATCCTAGTATAGCAGGAGAGATCATGATAGGGTTTTTAGAGAGTATTGAGGCCTACAGGACAGTGCAGGGAAGTTAGGACAATTTAGGCATGTTCTGAACTATTCAGATTCTCCCCAGCTCTGGAGGAACCTCAGTCAAGGAAAGACAGTGAGGGTTTATGACCACCAAGTTAAGTTTTCCCTTCATTGTGAACTTCAAGCAGTTTCATGTTGATGAAGCAAACCCACCATTTCAGTCTCTACTTCTAGCTCTGCTGTTCCTTAAAACATAATGGTTCATGCGCATCATTATCTAGACGTTGAAGGAACAGAACCTGCTACCAGAGCTGTGCACAGAAAAGTGATCCCATGTTTTTCAGAGAATATGTTAGCGTTTTCAAAAGTTGTTCCCATTCTCTACAGAAACAAGCCTTCCTAAATATTAACCACCATCAAGAAGAAGGTGGCAGGCCCCAGCCCCACAGCTGTGCACCTACCTGCCTGTGGTAGGACCTGCATTCTTCCCCTTGGGACACCCTTGGGCTGAGATGACGTGGCTGGGAAGCTGAAAGACAGAACTGGAATTCTGCCAGTGCCAGGCTAAACCAGGACCTTCTCCGTGGGTCATCTTCATTTCCCTGCCTTATCAATTTCCCACCCACTTTGACTGCACTTCTTTGAACCAGCCTTTCCCACAGCTTCAAGTAAAACATATTATTGAATCAAATTATTACAATTATCTACAGCATTTTTGACCTTTCTGGTTGACTTTCACCACCACTGACAGATTAGGCTGCCCAGAAGTTTGTCCAGGTGTCACTTTCACAAAATTGCCAAAATAAGGGGTGTGTCCACCTATTTGGCTGGGCTTTCTAACATTTCTATGTAGGTATTTGAAAGGATAATAAGATACAGAAATCATTCCATGCAAATAAAAGTAAACCTTTGTCTGAAGCATCAACTTTGAGATCATGAGCAACCTGAAGCACAATATTCTTGGCACAAAATACTTCCTGCTTCAATCTTAATCCTATTTAAACATTATTCTTTTCCAGTTAAGCACCTGTTTTAGCCTTACAGAAGCTGATTCTTTAGAATTATATTCAATACCTATTATTCTTCCAAC
>JAVJGJ010000047.1:59789536-59805635 GCA_035590215.1 Microhierax caerulescens | reverse complement strand
GGGAAGAAAAAAAAAAAAAGACAAAGTTTAACAGAAATTTAAGCAATTCTAGTAGCAGGCAATGTAAATTTCATAGCAGACTAAATTTTCTGGCAGAAACCCTGAGACATCCAAGCTCCAAAATCAGTCAGCCTGACTTCTAACAATGCTGAAATAGATAAATGCAGCCATTTGGGTGCCTCAGCCATGCAGACAGCCACGGGGCTAGGATCGTGTGATGCAAGGAGGAGGCAGAGCCTAAGGGAACAAGCATCTCCTGATGGCAGACTGGTTCCCTAAAGCCTGTCTTCAGTGGGAGGGAGTGGAGAACAGCTGCAAGGCAAAGGCTGCCAACTTTAATTCTCTCCATTAGTGGATCATTATCAAATGAGGGGGTTAACAAGAGCAGGGATTGCATTTACTGGAAAGGGCTGCCCCGTACGTACCCAGATCCCCTTCCCTGGTGAGCTGGGAAGCCTTCACCAGCAGCAATCCTCAGGAGCTACTGCAAAACCCAGTGGTGTGCCCAGTGGCTAGGCATGTGGGGAAGTCCCTCCAGGTCAGACCCTCTGAGAGCTGGCAGAGACTCATCCCTGAGCAGCTTCTGTGAGGGCAGAGAGAAGGGTCTGAGCTTTGGCATCTCTTACCAGCAAAGCTAGGTGCCCCGCGTCCCCACGGTGCTGTTGAGCACAGCCACATGCAGCTCTGCAGTGGGGCTGCTCCCACGCACCCTCAACCAGCACGCCTTTCAAATGCACTTCACTTATAGCTTGTCATGGCCTTTCCAAACAGCTGCACTTTGTTTATGTTAAATGAAATGTTCCTGAAGCACATTCTATTGTTTTCCCTGAAAAGGCCATGGTTTGGGTGATCACAATACCAGAAAGTACCAAACGAGGTAGATTTTATGGCTGTCTCTCACTTAAGATTAGAAATCTTTTGCCTCTCTCAGTGATTTCTTCTGTACTTTGAGCAAAAGCTTTAGATTTGAAATACCTTGTTTTAAAGATGCTCAGTGAACAAATTTCTCAACGGCATTTTTACATTAATGTGAACAAGTACAGAGCTGGGTGAATAACTGTTTCAGTTCTGTGACCAAGCTAGAAACACAAAAACAAAGACCATGACATTAACCTAGAAGAGAGAAAGGCCTTTTGTTATACTTTTCTTGAGCAATTATTTTAAATTCTTCCTTCAGAGCATAAGCAATACCCATAATGAATTTTTATTCAATGCAGAATGAACCATGAATTTGAAATAATTATTTTTTTCAACCAGAATTATTTTCTTTGTTTAATCCAAACCCATCAACAGTTTCAGATGACCCCAAGCTGTATTTTGTGGATACACAATATTCAGACAAAAATCACTTAACTCTAGCTAGAACATCAGCTCCTTAAAAACATACATGTCATGGATTATATTGTCTTTTCATAGGTTTAATTTACTTTAACTTGAGCACTGGATCTTTAATTTCCTCATGATGATTATTTGTTTCCTGTACTTTCAAACTTGTTCTGTTTCTTGAGGCTTTGGATGTACCTTCCCAGAGAACTCTGCTGGTTTAAGTTTCAAATTTTTAGAAAGGTCTGTTTGTATAAAATTACTACCTGTAGCCTATAGCAAAGAGGTTTTGATGTCATAGCTGTTTTCTCTTGCATTTTTGGAGATTTGTAGGACACAGGTAAAATTTAGCAACACAAAATTTCTCAGTGCTTTGAGATTCTGCTGCCACAAATCTTTCTGCTAAAATACACGCTAGGTTTGTCTTAAGAGAAATCATATACAAGAACATGACTTGATCAGCATCCCAGTGAGATACAGGATATTTTTCAGCTAGGGAGTTAATGGATGATGATACTATATTTGGCCAGAAAAAATAATGACACACTTTCCCCTGGTCTACAAGAACTACTCCCACATTGATTTTAACTTAATATCTCCCTCATTAGGAACCTGCACAGAAGTTTGGCAGAAATACCCAAGACACTTATTGGATCATTCACTAGTAATAATAGATATTGCTTTTTTTTTTTCCTGAGAATGTACAGGCTAATCATAAAAAGAATTGCCTTGAAACAAAAGCTTTTTACAAAATACAGATTTTTATCAACTCCATCACTGTTGAGGTTAAATATTTTATGCAGCTAAATAAAACTCGGACTTCTCCACTTTCATGTTGTGGGATGCAGTAAAAGCTTAAGAGCCTGATTCGCCCTGCTGCTGAACGACATCCATTACGCATCAAATGCCCTTCACTTCACAGTGGACTCTGGCTCTGATATGATCAGACTCCCAAAGCCCAGGTAACTTGATACACAATTTCAAAATGGAAAAGTCCACGCCGACAGCCAGGAGTGGCTTTTCAGGGGACCTGCTGTGGTTGAAGAACTGGATCCACATGCTCACTGGCCAAAATGCCATAAAGCACTCCTGTTTTTCCTTAAATTGAGCCAAGCACTTAAATATATTTCTACTTAACAAGGCACCTACTTTAATTCCATTGAACTCTACAGGACATAAGTACTGGCTTAAGTGCTAAACTTGAGCCTTGGACATGTCAGGCCAAATAAATGCTGGCACCTGAGTGCTGTGAGCCCTTCTGATAGGATAATGAAGGTATCATCGGGCTTGTTCTGCAGCTGGGAGACCAGGAGGACACTCAGCCGATTGCTCTTGTAGCTAAGAAAGTGACCAAACTATTTAATGCTGACACAATTGAGACTAATAACTTGACTAATAACTCATTGCGTGATTGTTTTTTTTAAGTGCACTCATGAAAATTAAAGCTCTGGGTCTGGGGCATGAAACCATTATCTATACAACAGCTCACAGAGAGGGTTATCTAATAACATGAGAAATCTATTAGACTCGGTGGAAGCAAGAACTAAAGGAAATAAATCATGCAATAATGGCAAATCAGATCTCTAATTATGGCCCCACACAGGAGGCCAGAGGAGAAATACGTCCCTAGGACCACTATGTGGTATTTCTCGTCCTCCCTCTGGTGTTAGAAGCATTCAGTCATAGCCTCCTGCCTAAATTCCATCAATCCCACAGTAATTTCTGAACAAAACTGGCATGCTTGGGAAGGAGACGACTAACAATCACCAGTATAAGTTTTTTTCTTCTAAACTGCTCACAGACAAGGATCCTCACACCCGCTGCCATTGGTGCTGGAAAGCCTGTGGAGTCAGAGGAGCTTCAAGCCCTGTGCAACTCGTACATAACCAGCCAACTCTGCCTGTGATGGAGACAAGCCCACTGCTAGTGTCTGTTCCTACACACTCCCTGGTTATGTCTGCAGGCCCCTTCTCTGCTGCCCCAGGGAGCGTGAGCAGTGGTCCGGGCTGAGACCCCAAAGACAGCAGTGAGCAGGAGCACATCCGTGAGGAGCTGAAGCACGTATCGCCTCCTCTCAGTTCAAAGGCAACGGAGGAAAGCAGCACACGGCAGTGGGACCCCAGAGCACAGTGGTTTGTTCCTCCTCTGCTCTGAGGCAAACCTCTGGCAAAGCCACTCCTTTCTCTGTTTCAGCCCTTGAGGGTTTTGCCAGGTTTAGCTCGCAAGCACAGAGTCATCTGAGAGGGAAGGCCGTCAGTGTTGTTTAGGACTCCTCATTTGCACGTGGGGTGCAGCACTGTCCCCTGAGCAACCAGCCCCCCATCTCTCCTCCCTACCCCACGGCAGAAGCTGCCTCGCCGGTCCACAGGTAGATGGGGAGGTGTGTGACCTCTGTGGGTGCCCTGCTGTGGTGGTGCCCTGTCTCTCCTGGGGGCAGTGGGTGTATCTGCCCGGCGTACCGAGCTGTGCTAAAGTGAACACACCGTCAGGAGGAAGCCAGTGCAGAGCACCAACAGCGCAGCTTACACCTATCTGCAGCGATCGGGGTCAACACGTCTTGGTACCCTGTGCAGGCGAGGTATGAAGGGTCAGATTCACCTCACCTAACTTCTGTGTCTAGAAGGTAGGCAGCACAACTTTCTCTGGAGTCCCACTTCCAGGTGGAAATAAATTAGTCTGGTTTGGACCTTTAACGTAGGATGCTTTCGTTCTCCCTGTGAAGGTGCTTGTACTTTGTAAACTGAGGCGGTGTGCCTGGCTGTCCCACACCTACTGCACAGCTTGAGGGCACATCCCTCTCCAAGGTTTCTGACCTCGGCAGCATATAGTGACTGATCGCAGAGACACGCATTTATGAGGACTACAAACCAACTGGATACTATCTAGCTATCATGAGCAGCACTAACCAGCAGTGCAAGCTTTCTCCAGGAGCTACACAGTCCAACAGTAACTTTTTATTATCTTGTTGGCACTGAGGACACTGTGAACTTGGGAATTGTCCTGGTTGGAAAGACTTCACACCAACTGGATGTGCTCAAAAATGGACATGACTCAGTAGAAATGCAGCATAAAAATCATTGAAAGCATCTAAATAAAAGTAAATAAACCACAGTGTGGCATAAATAATAGTGCTGAAAACATCATCAGACTTAATTTTAGCTCAAAAAACCTGTTGAGAACCCAGTTTATCAGGAAGCCACGATTCTCTTTGCTTTATCTTACCCATTTTTGCATGCACAACTCTTTTCTTAGACACTCACTTTGGTCCAAGTCCTGTTCTAATTTCTTTCCACTGTAATCAGCATTTCTCACTGACAAGAGGTCCCTCTGTAGCACTGTGGTTTTCCATTTAGAGGTCAGTTCAGAGGTCTGGGCATTTGTAGAGCTGTTCTCAGATGGCTTCCTCCACCTGGGTGAAAGGAGAAGCAAGCACTCAGTGGGTGCACTGCAGAAAGGAAGGGCCATTCCTCATCCTTGCCCTCATGTGGAAAGCAGAGTTTGTGAAACTTGTCTTAAGCTGTATCTGTATTGCTAAAGAAATGCTGCAATTCATGCTACATAAAACAGGCTTGAGGCCAAATGGCATGACCTGATCAAATCCATATTGCACAGCACTTGGTCCTGGGTTTCTTCTGGCCCATACTGTGCTGCCAGTGGGGGCCTTAAGGAGTAATGATCATCCTTTGCATGTGCTTCTGTACTTCCATGTTTTTCAAATGACGTGAGGGCTGTGTTTCTGCCCATAAGGGTGTTTTTTTCATAGCATGAAACCTTTAGTAAGAATTGTTTGCATCAGGTATTGACATGTGAGTATGCATTTAAAGACACAAATCCTTCTGGGATAGTGTTGGAGTACTGTGTAAGGTGGAGGGAGTCAACAAGTTTGCAATCTCACTCGTGATGCTTCTTGAGAACAGCCACAGGCACGTGTTGTCCCCTGATGGGGACTAGGACCTGTCTAGCGGGGTGCCAATGTGCAATGGGACAGCATGGGTGATGGGGAACCACTAGTCAGTCTGAGCCTGAACCCCAGCCCTGCTTTGTTTGCAAACACAGACATACCCGGAGAGGTACAGCTGTCAAGTCCAAGCTGATGACAGTTTTCACCCACAGAAAAGATGGCCAGTCCCCCAACACCCCCAATGAGTTGTTCAGATGGATACTGACTGCTCAGAAAGGGCTTGCACCCCTATTTCCAGTGAAACAGTTGTGTCTGCAGAGAAATAATACAGAAAAGGTGGCTTTTGAAAGATAAGTTTATCTGATGTACATTTTTAATTAGAAAATTATATACAAAGAACTTCACACTGTTTCCTTGCAGCAAAGCAAATTTAGCTAAACCTTTGCACAGTATATCTGAAAACTGAAAAAAAAAATACTAACCCTTTAATTGAAACCTTTTCCATTTACACAGGAATGAAACAGAATAAACTCCACATTTCCACACTCACATATTACTGTAGACATAAAAATATTCCTGTGGGATCACATAGTCAGAAATCACCTACTCAAGGGGCTATGAATGATGACTTCAATAGAAGATGGACATAAATTTTAATTAGTTGGTTATTTGATCTTGTGTTGTTAGTGATGGAGGATCTCAGAAGGGAATTAAGTATGCTTAAGACTGAAATTGCTTAGAACCAAAACACACTGGAAGGTAAGTTACATGCCACTAAATTAAAAGAAACTTTGCACCAATTAGAGATACAATAAAATAAAAATGGCAATTACAATTAACCAATCAAAAAATGCAATTGAGATCAAACCAGCTATGGGGATAACTAAATTTATCCTTGCCTTAATCAGAGCTGCTAAGTATTTTCAAGCAGATTTAAGAAAAAGTATTGAGTATTCCTGGGAACATTTTCTCCTGGAAGATAAAATTTTGTAATAGATAAACTAGGTCCTTTTTTTTTTTTTTTTTTTTGCTTTACTGTGTTTTCATTGCATTTCTCTCTCTATTTATATGTCCTAAGCAAAGCATCTCTTGCATCATTTATATACTTTGCTTTCTCTCTCCAGTATCCCAGTCTTTGCACCTACTATCTATTGCCCTATGTCAGGAATACCTCTAAAGTTGTCACAGCTTCAAAAAAAAGAGAGCAAATCATTTATTCTTTTATAGTTTTCCAATCAATAGAATCGTGCATGTTCAGCTTAACACGAATCTGGGCACGTAGGACTGCAGCCTGCTTTGGGAAGCGAAGCAGAACCAGGAGAGACGCCTGCGCTCTGGCCAGCAATCACCCATGCTGGGAAACTGCTGGCTCGGCGCGTGGCACAGTTCTGACCCGTGCCAAGTGTCTTGTTTTCCCCTGACAAGGTCTGGGCACAGTTCAGGGGTTGGTGTAGACCGGGGACCACTGCCAATAAGCAGCAGGGGATACAACTACTCTTCTGGGGGATGGAGAAAATGAAGCCACATGGGTTTGAGCCATGCCAGGCCACGCCAGCTGGCCTCCGGGCCAAAGAAAACTCCCATTTATTTACTACTGTATAACCAGCTTCTACACACGAGTGTTTAGACTGTCTTAGCAGCGTGTAATGAAATCAATCAGTCTTGCCTTTCGCTGGCACTCATTTTCCTGTTAGTTTTGATTTTCAGCATTAGAAAATTGCTGCATTCAACATTACAAAGGAGAGGTCAGCTATGAAATTTCTGGGGCATTGCACAGACAGGCCTCGGACTTCTTTTTAACAGTTGAGTCCATATCAACTAAATGGTTGTTTAACAATGGAAAACTGTGAAAAGAAGTTTAGACCTTTTTTTTCATATAATGACAAAAAATTATTGAAGTTTTAGGTGAAATTTTGTGAAAGATTGAGTTATCAGATAAAGCTCAGGAACGTTCTACAATGTCAAACAAATGAACTAATGAACCAGAATCAGCATGGACAAACTATGCTCACCTTAATTGTTAGAGAAGACTCATGATCACTTTCATCCTCACGTAGTTTCCTTTTCCCTTTCTGAATGAAAAAGGCAGTAATTTGTCCAATCGACTTGCTAGTGACCTTGCATTTTTCATCTTTTTTGCTCCATCTTCCAAAGCTCCGGCCACTCAACATGCGACACCATCACAGTTTGTTGACTCCTTCTACCATGATCCCATATGACCTTCTTCTTTGGCAGGATGTCTGTCTGAAACTGTCTGCACATTCTAAATCACATTCCTATTTCATTTCTCCCTTTGAATTCTCCTTTAAATAAAATTTCTATTACAGGAACAAAAAGGGGCAGTCCTTTTTTTAGAAAAAAAAAAAATATCAACAGATCCAGATGCAAACCCACGAACATCATAAAAAGGATTCCTGTTAAATCTGAGTAGCTAACACCTTTTCCTTTCATCAAATCTTCAACAGTATAGTATCAATTTACATCCTGATCCTACATGTCTACAAGCTTAAATACATGACAGTTCATACTTTCCCCCCCATTTTCATTATTAGAATTCACTAATAATCTGACTGATCCATTGCCTGAGGAAGGGAGGAAGACCTGACCTCTCTTCACTAGGGGAGAAAGGAAACATTTTTTCATTGTATATTATTACATATGTTGTTATTCTCTTTTTGTTCAAAGTAAAGCAAGCTGCTAATGTTTGCAGACTTGGAGTTCTCTGGGCACTTGCTTTAAAAGAAAGTACAGAAGTTAGGATGTTGTTGCCCCTGCATAGATTCCTGCACATACAAGAGCATCTACACACTAGTAATAACACATACATTAGTAATAATAATATAGAGGAAATGCAGTAAAGGAGTAGGAAAACAAAATGTCTTACCAAACTTTATATCTAAAATGAACCATAACCTTACAATTATTTTTTTATCAAAATGGGAGGCCCTGGCAAAACAACAAAACAACTTTTAACACAAAAAAATAGGAACACATAGAATAAAATAAAAAACAGCGATGAATCAATCAAGAAAAACCCCTGAATTTCTCTAAGGCTCTTTAAAAGAGCAAATTATGCCAGTCAAACTAGAGAGAATTTTTTTTTGTCAAACTATTCCATTCATGGAAAAGATCCTAAAGTTCTTTACAAATTAAAAACTTGCAGAAGAACCTCCAATATGTACTTATATGCAGATTGAAAGCAAATGGCCAAATAGTTTCTTTGCATGTAATACAGATGTGGGAGTGAAGGGAGTTTTGGCCAAAGAACTGTTAACAACTTTAATCAAAATTACTGTGACAGCCCTAAGTTTGATTTTAAAAATAAGTACAGGGAAATGCATGCAGACAGCTGTATTTAAGCCTGACTTTGAGGAATACAGCTCTGAGGATTCGTGCAGGGTAGTTAGGACATAGGCTGTTAAGGTCTTATCTAAAAGATAATCTCCCTAAAAAATGATGGAAGCCTATTGCTCCAGTCACCCAGAACTGGATGAGGCATTGAAGAACATGCTTCAGGAGTAATCCTCTACTGGCAGGGGAAGAGATTAAATGGCCCAATAGCTTTTTCCATCTTTAGTTGTTATGATTGCACTGTAATCCGACTAGTGCCACTTGCCTGAAGAGGGGAAGAAGACCTCAACCTTGGGGGTAGGGAAGGACACAATATTTCATTGTGTACAATATTTCAGATGTTATTCTTCCCAGAGAGCTCCTCTCAGATTAGTGTTGTTGGGAAAGGTTTATCATTTGCATTCCCATTTCTGCAGTCAACCCAAGTAATATGATTGTGGCATTAAACTTATCCTACAAAAGGTATTTGTTTAAGACATTTCTTTTCCATTATTACCCACACAATGAATGTATGCACTAGGTTTCTAGAAGTCTGCACCAAAAACAACTTTTAAGCCCAGAATCACATTTCCTTCTCCATCGGCCTTAATTCCTCTATTGAAACTTTTTGCTGACTAGTTGAAAGGGGCCGTTCACTCACTTTGCAAAACCCAATATGCGATTTATTCCCACATTTCAAAGGAAGAATGGGAAGCTTTTAAATCTCTACAAAGGAACCGAGAAATACTGATCAAGCCCAACTGACAAGGGGACAGATGTAGGGTGATGAGTGAATTCTATAAGACGCTTTAAAATTTGGATCAGTGAAGACAAGTGTCTTCCAGGAGTAGCAATTTGATTCTCCCCAGCACAGCTCATTTGGCTGAGTAGAAATGCACCAATTCCTCTTTCAGTCTACGAGAAGCACAAACTCCATCCCAACAAGGTGGACATGTTGTGGACTTAAAGCATACCACAAAAGGAGGTCCCCTCTGTTGTAACTTATTAAAGCCTCTAAGTCCAAAAAACCTGAACAGCAAATGGATTTGAAACCCTTTCTCACCCAGGAATACTCCTCTTGCTGTTCCCAGCTCTCAAACGCTTTATCGGCTTCATCTACGTGTTACTCTTGTGCCCCAAGTTTTCTTGAGTACTCCCCAGCAGAACTTCTTTTAAAATAATTTCTCAAAAATACCCATCTCAGCTTTTCACTGCACCATGCGGCACTTCTAGCCACACAGCAGCAGCATCTATCATGCTTTTAGCTCCCTGCAGAGCCATATTTTGGTTCTTCTGTTATAACTGAAGGATCTGACTTGGCACTGTTTTGACAATGAATTTTACGCAAAATTTCCTGTGAGATTCATCCCATTAAAAGTGGGCAGGTTGCCATGACCTGCTGGGTCCCTGATCTACTATCAAAGCTGGTGCATCCCTGAGCATTTCTTGTCCTTTTCTGAATTCATTAAGGCTCTGATTGGGGTAGGAATATGCCCACACAAGAGAGAATAAAGATTTTGAATCCCACAGGAAAAATGTGAGACCCAGCTTTGCTAACATCTTAAATCCAGTTCATCATTACAGTTGCACCATAAATAGCCATCCTTACAGGTGCAAAATGGGTGTAAAGAAGCAATTTGGGAGTTAGTAGTACTCTACCAATATGAGAACTGTCACAGTTTTTTAAACAGTTGCAAACCACTGGGGAACATAAGTTCACAAGCAGCAAGATACAAATCAGTTTGGCAGTTATTTGTACCCAGCAGAGATGGTCCCTGAATAAGAAACTAGCTGAGGAATTTGTTTTTCGCCTTCTGGCTGAGAACAGTTACCATGTTTTCAGCAAACACAGAATTTGCAGTGGTTTTCCTTGAGTGATAAAAATGTTTATTCTGATGATTCTGCTACAAAAACAATTGGAGGGACATGTTGCCTTGACTTTTGGGGAGATACAGGTAATTATGGCAACAAGATTCCAGAAGGGGGTTTCTGTGTATACTTTAGAACTGAGCACTTTTGTAGTCATTTTAGGACATAATACCTTTTTACTGTATTAGCCTTTTTAAAGAATGAGTCAATGATTTCAAAATGTCATAGCTCTCCACTGGAAGCTGTGCAAATAACATAGCCTCACCAGCTTCCCTTTGCACAAAAATAAAGAACCTCATAATAAACAATTGCTCCTTGCTATCTTAACAAATAATGGCTCTCCTTCACTCCACATCCTTATTAGTAATCCAGTTATTGTACTGCAACAACTGTGGTGAGGACTTGTAGTTTTTGGAGACTAAGGTAAACTGTACTTTCTCCAGTGAACTCTGATTTTTGTCCCCAAGAAAGGAATGTAGCAAGTGATGGGGACCTGATCCGGCAATAAGGGAAGCATCCTGCCATGTCAGACCTGCCTTGCACAAAGCTGCCTCACCCTCCAAGGAGTCCAGTGTGTTTTAATGTACAGCTGTAATGCAAAATGTGTAGAATCCTGAGGGCTCTTTCCATTTTTTCCTATTCAACTGAAGCAACTTGAAATAAAATAGGGATCCCAACCCTTGAAACGGGAAATTTCCATCAAGGGAAATTACTTCTGGAAAAACAACTATAAACATGAAAGGAAAAGGTAGTTCTTTTAGTTTGTTTTGTTTGCTTACCTTCCTCCAAGCATGCTGATGGGGGGAAAAAAAGTTAGGCAGACAGAAAGATGCAGACCAAGATACAGAGTGTACCCATTAAGTATCTGCGAGGAATGCTTTATCAGCTTGCTCGTCGGCTGCCGAGTTGTGCATTTGAGGGCATTAGATTCCCAAGAGCAGGGATCTATAGAGGATTCCTACCTTTGGAAAAGAACAAAAACGCAGAATAAAAGCCTTAATCTTATAACCCCCAATCTAGCCAACTAAATCCCCAATTAGCAATTCAAACAGATTAATATAGTCCTTCCCTCCATTAAGGATACCCAACATCATGTGGTTGTGTATTTTAAAGTTACATTTTTCTTGTGTGCAGCTGTCTTTCTCACCAAAGTTGACAATTCCTTTCAGGCCATCCTACTTTCCCATCAACTGGGAACGGACTCTTTTTCTTTTCGACTTTTTTTTTTTCCTCTTAAGTGCAGTCAGTCTTGTTGATGCAGTCTGGCAGAATCTCTTCAATTAAAGCTCTCCTTTATTGTACATGTCTCCAAATGTCTGTCCACCTTGCTGTTTCTCTCCTGCGGGCTGTTTGCAGGGTTCTCACCGAGAGCAATGCGAAGGGTAGACTGGCACGATTCTCCTGCTTGCTGCAGAATTCATTCTCATCCCCCTAAAACTCATGAGTGCTCTGACTTTACTAATTGTTTCTCCTTTTGCCTGAGTAGAAACCAAAGCAAGGGGCTGCCCCAGCTCAGAAGAAACACAGCTAAAGCCTCCCTGAGCAAGGCAGGTTGGATCTTTCCCAGATATCAGAGTAAAACAGTCAGTGCCAAATGCCTTCAGACATACCAAGAGCATGTTTCTAGAAAGTATGAATTACCTGCAGCTTCCAGCGACCACTAGAGGTGGCCAGCAGTCTGTTGACTGACCCTATAACTAGTTCTCCCATTTTTGTAACCCCATGGGGCAAGGTGTAACAGAGGACCATGTATGTCCCTCATCCTCTCCCATCCCTCACCCTACTACATGTAAAATGATGGGGGAAACATTTTGACACTTCTCTACCCTCCTCTTATCACCAATCTCATCGCTTTCATGCAGTTTTCCTTTTTAAGTAAAGGTAAGTAAAAGCAGGCCATTTTTTCTCATTTCTTAAGAACACAATTTTAAAATCTCCTTTTCCATCAGCTGCAGTAGATTACCAACAGGGGAGCTTTGGGAGGAAAGTGAGTCTTGCAGCAGAGCATGTCTGTGGCATCCCATAAACACCAGTTCTGTTGGGCAACCAGGTTTGGGAGCGCTGAGGTTCTTGCCCATGTTACTGGCTTTCCTTGCCCACAGGTGCAGTAATCCTCAGCAAGGGTGAAGATGCACAGGCTTTTCATCCTCTTCGCCATGTCTCTGCTCTGCTTCAGACCGGTGATGTAGAGGAAGACTACTTGGTAAAAATTGAAAAGTTTAAAACTTACAAAATATACAGTTGGTGCCAATGTTTCCTTCACATCTGGTCCTGCACTCCAGCAGAAAAAGCAAACACAACATGGCTTCATAGATAAATGTAGGCAGACAGCTCATATTTTCTCAGTTCTTATCTTTGTGTCTTTGGAAATCAACAGTGAAACTTGAAAGACATTTTAATAAAAGGAACACAGGCACGAGTATATGGAATTTATTATAATGATCAGCATTTGCATATATCCAATCCATTCTGCATATGCCTAATCACCGGCAACGTTTCACACTTAGCTACACTATCTAGCATTTTACACGTACAGGTGTGCTTATACCGTATATAGACAACAACAGGGCCCAGTCTGACTTGTAAATCATAACAGGAATAACAAATACATGGCTGCTTATTTGGCTACCAGGTGGAACAAAGCTTCCCTAAACATTTTTGATCAAAGGCACTTTCCATCAAACAAACTTTTTGTCTGTATTTTAAAGGTTTAACTTAACTTTTCTACATATTAAGTTAGCTTTAGGGGTTTTTTTACTTTTTACTTAGGGTTTAAAAATTTAATAGTCAAAAGAAAGTGGTTCTGCTTTAGAAAAATAGTAAATATTTTTAATATTTCTGAGAAAAAATATCAGATTTATCCGTTCTTGTCTTAAGCTTTAAAAGATCCATTACATAAAGAACTCATGTCTGGTTGAACCTGCTTTGAAGTTTTGTTACCACATACAGAATCCCCCATATCTGGGGGGAGAATTGTGTCTCTTAGTCACTGGTGACTTTCTAAAAGCTTACCCTATTGGAATCAGGAGTTTGTTCCAAAATATCCATTTTCTCTTTCTGTAAAACTCTTTAGCCCTTAAGACTTAAGGATTAAGATGGGAAACAATCAGAATGTTTCTCAAACACTTTGAAACTATGCAGCAAATCAAATTACCTGAGTGGATTCTTGTATTTAAATCTTACCTTTTATTGGTAGCTTCACAGATTCTCAACATTTATGTTGGCCATACTGAAGTATCAAAAGCAAGCTTTTTATCGAAAGTGGATTGCATGGCTGTAACAATAACAGATGGATATGAATAAAGGCATGGAATTCAGGGAGGGCCTCTGACCTTACTGTCCAGACCAGTCAGTGAACAAAACAGATGGAAGAGGACAATAGTGAATAAGCAGCTGTAAGGACATCACGTCTGATGAAATCCATGTCACCGCAGCTCCCGGCTGGTCTGGTTCATCCATGCTCCCTTCTGAAGGATGGATCAGCTCTCCACAAACATGCACACACAGAGCAAACACACATGCATCTGCAGTCTCATCTGCATGGGGAGTGTGGAACATGCAGAGAGCAACGTTGAGTGGAAAGTATCACCCAGAGAAGGTGGGTGCACACCGGCCCTGGGTGCATGGGCTGGGGGAGAGGGGAACTGAGTGGGGATTTCCAGTGCTGAGCTGGAGAAAACAGGCAAGAAGGAGGAAATGCTGGCTGAGCCAAGCCCTGTGGCATGACTCCCAGAAAAAGAGTCAATATCACAGGGATCTGGAGGCATCAGCGGTTGTTTCGACAGCTGGCTTTAACAGCTGGATTTACCTAGTTACCGACTGTGAGACTGCACAGTAGCAGGAATGGGAGCAAATTATCTCCTAGCTATCCCAAACCCATGCAACTGGCCTGGGGGAACTGCAGACAGCCAGAGTAACTGGGCAGACAGGCTGATTTTTAAATGGAAGCGAAACACTTGTGCAGAAGTCAAGCTCACAGGCTAAGCTGGCTGTGGGCAGAGAACCACATGCTGTACTGATACAGCCCGTGAGTCATGGGCAACACTTTTCACCAATAGCAGAACATGACTTTTTTAATGACTTTATGACATTAATAGGCTCCCTGCAAGATCAGGCACACACTTCTTCTTGCTCAGCCTATTTGCTCTTTGCAGGAGTATTCTTCTTACGCCCAGTGAGCTCTTAATTTGCAGTCAAGTTAAAACCTGACCTGATTCCTTCCACTGTCAAAAAATAGCAATGTCCTCCGAATTCCTTGTTACACAGAAGAGCCAAACCTCACCCATCTGCTGGCAGGTTGCTCATTTTTGACAGCTAGTGGCTTGTAGCAAGCATGCTTTTTTCTACCATGAGGAGCCAGGTTAGGCCCAATCCTGCTAACACTTCATAGTAGACAAAGTCCTCACAGAAGTCAACGGGTATAATTCATTGCAGGAAATACTACACCTTATAGTGTTTTGCAAACCCTTATTGCTCAGATACTGATAGAAAGTCTCAGGTATCCTTTTTTAAGAACGTATTTCGGGCTGTTTCACCTTTAAGTAGAACACTTTTTGCAGATTCGTTTATCAAGGTTTAAGTTCTTTCTTCCTGAGGTGTTTGTATGTGTCTAGTGTCACTTTTACACTCTTCTACACTACAACCTACTATAACCTTTTTCATGAACACATTTAAATAATAGAGTCAATAAAGACTTAAAGACTTCAGTAGCTGTCATGGTTTAATTCCAACTGGCAACTAAAGACTAAAAATAACAAATTATAAAAGTCAGCAACATATGCTTTGTCATTTAATGAAAAAGTATTTTAATGAATTATTGTATTAAGGAGAAAAGAGTGCTCTTAAGTCTATCATAATATCTATGTCTTCTAAACCAGCATATTTAATTTTCAAGAGTCTGAGATGCACAAAAGGAGGGAAAGCTACAACACCTATCAAAAGACAAAACACAAAGAAGCTAATAAAAGTCCAAAAGAGCAATGTAATGATAGAATTTTAAATTCTCGAAGTAAGGAGCTGGCTCAGAGAATCACTACTGTGGACTGCTGTTGGGCCAGCTTTGGCCTGTTTAGGAGACTGGTTGACAGAGTTGCTTGGGAGACAGTCTTGAAGGACAAAGGGGTCCAGGAAGGCTGGACATTCTTCAAGAAAGAAATTTTAAAGGCACAGGAGCAGGCTGTGCCCATGTGCCAAAGGGGAAGACCAGCCTGGCTGAACAGAGAGTTTTGGCTGAAACTCAAAAAACAAGAGTTTATGGCCTTTGGAAGAAGAAGCAGGCAACTCAGGAGGACTACAAGGACCTTGTGAGGTTATGCAGGGAGAAAATTAGAAGGGCCAAAGCCCAGGTAGAACTTCATCTGGCTACTGCTGTAAAAGACAATAAAAAATGTTTCTACAAATGCATTAGAAACAACAGGAGGGTGGAGGAGAATCTCCATCCTTCATTGGAGGCAGGGAGAAACAGCGACAGGATGAGGAAAAAGCTGAGGTATGTAATGCCTTCTTTGCTTCAGTCTTTAATAGTAAGACCAGTTATTCTCTGTGTACCCAGCCCCTTGAACTGGATGATAGGGATGAGGAGCAGAATGAGGTCCCCATAATCCAAGGGGAAATGTCAGCGACCTGCTACACCACTTGGACACACACAGGCCTATGGGGCTGGATGGAATTCACCCA
>JAVJGJ010000047.1:59756714-59789436 GCA_035590215.1 Microhierax caerulescens | reverse complement strand
CACCACTTGGACACACACAGGCCTATGGGGCTGGATGGAATTCACCCAAAGGTACGGAGGGAGCTGGTGGAAGTGCTTACCAAGCTGCTCTCCATCATCCAGCAGCAGTCCTGGCAAACTGGGGACGTCCCAGTTCACTGGACATTAGCAAATGTGACGCCCATCTACATGAAGGGCAGGAAGGAGGATCCGAGGAACTACAGGCCTGTCAGCCAGACCTCGATGCTGGGGAAGGTTATGGAGCAGATCATCCTGAGTGCCATCATGCAGTACATACAGGGCAACCAGGTGTTCAGAACCAGCCAGCGGGGGTTCATGAAAGGTGGCTCCTGCTTGGCAAACCTGTTCTCCTTCTGTGACAAGGTGATCCACTTAGTGCATAAGGGAAAGGCTGTGGATGCTGTCTACCTGGACCTTAGTAAAGCCTTTGACACTGTTTCTTATAGAAATGTCCTGGAGAAACTGGCTGCTCATGGCTTGGACAAGTGTACTTGTTCCCTGGGTAAAAAAAGCAGCTGGATAGCCGAGCCCAAAGAGTGCTGGGGAATGGAGCTACATCCAGCTGGCACCAGTCACAAGTGGTGTTCCCCAGGGCTCAGTAACAGTTGGACTCGATGATCTTAAACATCTTTTCCAACCTAAACGATTCTATGAAAACATTAAAAATGACAGCACCTTAGTGCACTAAAATCTGTGTAAATTACCAGAGGCTGCACTATATTATGGCAATAGTTTTATGAAAATACATGTAAACGTTTTGTACAAGTTAATATCATCTGCAGTTTTTCCTCTTCTCATTTTCCTCCACCCTGCCTTATTATGATAGATTTCTGTCTTAGCTATTTCCAGTTTTTTTCTAAAGCAGGGCTCATCACCCAAGGACACACATATATGTAGATACAGAACCTTAAAAGTCTGTTTCCAGAGGGTGTTCACAGAGGTAGTTTTGTGGATGTGAGGCGGACACAGGGGGTTTGCTAGGAGGCACCAATTCAATGCAGACTGCGTGTCTGATAAATACAGAATATGGATAGGCATAAATAGTAAAGAGATACAAAGTTTAATGGGACTAATTTGTACCTTTAAGCCATCACTTCTCCTTGTCTCTTACCTCTTTCAGTAAGAAGCTCTTCAGGATACAGACCATCTGTTATGGGTTTGTACGTTACCATGTCCATTTGCATTGTCTTGGGGAATCTTTATCACCGTTTGTTGTGCTCTGGGATCCTCATCTCCCCCAGCGTGACTATAGGTATATGCACCTCAGCTTTACACTGGCTAATAGTTTCTTTGTCAGAAAACCCCCAGTACAGGTGGGTTATTCATGTCAGGGTCTGCTTCTGTTGTATGGCATAGATACAAGCCTGCCTACCCATTCAGCCTTGGGAATGCGAGACACTGTCTGACATGGGTTATGAGGATGAGTATGACATGGAACACCTACCCTAACAGAGTAATGCCAGCGTGGCCGAGTTAAAACTTCAGTCCAGGACTCCCAGCCCTGAATAAACTAGAGAAGCTTTTCCTAGACTGATATTTGCATGCTTCCACTAAGAGTAACCACAAACACTTTGTCCAGCTCTAGTGATGAGGTTCTGTAGGCTGGTAGGTGTCTCAGTTCCTCGGTGTCCAGGTTCCCTCAGGCAGAGGTTTCTGGGCAGTGCAAGGGCTTTTTGAGATCCATGTTTTTCAGAAAGAGTTGGTCTTTTGGGTTGGAGGAATCTATATCTGAGGGCTATAGAGCTTTCTGTGGAAAATCCCACCCTTTCAACAGTTTCTGTCTTTCATTCTTAGGATGCGCCCACACTGCTGTGGCTGATATTTCTGGAGGGCTGGTGATGTCTGACTCTTCCTTGGGCATCACCTCTGGCTTCTCCTTCAGTCCTGGTGGCACCTGCTGTGGATGTCCCCAGGGGTGCTGAGCAGAGCTGCATGCATCCTCTCTGGCCATCAGCATCCCGGGGTGAGGCTGGCTCTCCTGAGGCTCCTGGCACACACCACCGTGCTGCCTCCAGGGGCAAGGTCGCAGCAAGCAGCACCCGCCGCTTTCCACCACAGCAGGCGGGGAATGCACAGGCACCCAGCCTCACATGCTTTCCAGTTGTAAAAGTCATAAGCCAATTGATTAGGCTTCTTCTTCCCATTTTCTCACCCTGTAGTTATAGCAGCCATGGATAAGACAGGACATTTAAGCATCAAAGTTACCACCCTGCCCACCTCCACCGAGAAACCTCCCACCCCTGCCTAGACACGTTTTCTGACATCTCAGAGCCCAGTATCCTCTTGATCCTTTGGCTAAACAAGACCTTCACTATCACTCAGGAAGCTGAGCCTTTGAACTCAAATCATGTATGTTTAAGGTGGGGAAAACCATATCTCTGTGTACGGAAAAAGAATGAGGGTGTTTTATTTTTTTCTTTGTGTTTGTTTTTTTTTTTTTTTCCCCTCAGTGGCAGTTTTAAGGTCTGATGAAAACAGGAGGAAACAAAATCCTGGAAAATTTCAGGTTGGATTACTTCTCTGCAGTAAGAGGAAGAATCCTAAAATAGAAAGGACACCCGAGTATCATCAAATATTCCGTCGTTTTGGCTCAGAACACTAGCAATCACAGAGCTAATAACTTGGCTCTCTACACTGTTACTTTTTAACTCCTGCAGATGCAGATACTGAAGACAAAATCACATGTATGCACACACAAAAAATAACAGTGACCTGATACTGCCACTTGAGTGAAATTATGTACTTCATGTAAGGATTTTTCACCTGATTTTATTGTTTTACTTGCTTTTTTTTTTTTTTTTCCTAGCAGCAGACAATTGCTACTTTAAGAAGGATCCTTTTAAATATACTGAAGCACATTCAAAAGGCTGACAAGATGTATTTGTGGTTTTCAAAAGAAATTATTTTTGAGTAGAGCTACCTTTTTTGGCATAAAGTAATTGGAAAGTACCATAGATATCTCAATAAAACACATCAAAAGTAACTTTCTATAGCTTGTTTTGACATGTCCACTTGTGGGTTGTATCAGCTTTAACTAAACACCAGTTTTTTCCTCCATCGGTCCAAACCATTAAAAATATTCAACAGAAAAAGCAAATAGAAATAACTCAGTACTGTGTTTGCCTATTTTCAAATAAAAGGAGATACAGAAAGGAGTGGTCACTGCAGTTGAAAGTGCATTTTTCTGATTCATGTATTTGCTGTAACTATTTGCATAGGATTTAAATGTCTAAGAAAAATGCTCAACCATTTTAAAGAGAATGCTGCATTTGAAAAACCTGGAAATGCTAATCTGGTTTCATATTTACAAAGGTTTTTTACTGTATGTGTGATCAATTCACCAAATGACAGAAAACTTTGGTAAATACAGTTTTGATGCCGAGACTCTTTGACCTGTTTATGGAGGAATAGAAAGCTTATCTGCTCTAGAACCAATCCTAAAGGAGCACATTGTGCTGATTTCATTTGAGATCTTATCCTTTCTCTCTCTTTCCTTCTCTCTCTTTCTCTCCCACCCTCCCTTCTTACGAACACTACATGTTAAGTTATTTCCTTGTCAAGGTTGCTTATCAGGACTAGATTTACACTTGATATCGTTTTGTAAACATGTAGCAAATGGTTTATACATTAAGAGAAAAAGGGAGCAGACAGTGTTTTCATCTGAAGAGGAAATGAACCTCAAGAAAATATACGGCTGTTAATTAATATTCCAATAAATAATAAATAAAAAATCATTCAATCGCAGAGCAGTCCTCTGAAACAGGCAACCAAATTCAGACTAAAAATAGGTCCGCACGCTCTTTGTTTATCCTGCACCCTCAGAGGCACTTTCTGTTCAGTGATGCCAGGCAGGTAAGTTAAATGCATGATGGAGGATCCTTTCCTCAGGAAAAAAAAATAGTCTCAAACATTTCAGTGCATCAGCATCGTGCCACGCTGCAGCAATGTTTGAAATGGCAATGCTTGTCTTACAAAAAGAAAAACCTGTCTAAAGCTTCTTTATACATAAGCCAAGGTAACTGCACCATTTGCAAAGCCAGTAAGCAATCAGGTTAGGAGTTAGTCAACGAGAAAGACAGAGAGATAATCTGTACTGACTGGGCTTGCTAGCTGCCTATGACCCTTGTCAAGCAATGCATGAACAGACACACAGATTGTTCCAGTGACCTCAGTGCTTAAAGTTTCAGTGCTTAAGGATTCCTATATCTTAAGTGGTTTTGCCGGAGAGAGACCCATGAGAGCCCAAAGCTTATTTCAGGGAAGCAGAAGTCTAACCTTGGGCCAGCACCTGCAATAAAGGCAGCAATAGCATCTGCTCTGGTGCCTGAAAATGAGAACCACAGATGTTTTCTGCAGACTTAGATGACCCCCAAAAGAAGAATTCCAAACAGTGTGTTACAAAGAGATGAATCAGTAACACATTACTACTGAGTAGCACCTATGTAACCCACATAATCTGTAAAAACTTACTACTGAATAAAAACACCCATAGTGTTTTTCCATTACTAAATCATAAAATACATCACAAACACTTTTGTACTGCCATGATAAAGGTGAAGGAATGCATTATATTGGATTAGGCTGAGTGGCAAATGGGTAGCACATTAGGTTCTCTGCATCAAATGCCCATATTCTTGCTTTTCATCAATGGTTCATGTACATTAATACCAGGCAGCCAACTCCTCAGCAGGCATGAAACCATTTGTATGTGCCCATCTTTGGGGACAGCACACTTGGAAGCAATACTCTCCTGTCTTCTCCGTTTAACCCTGGTAATTAGTTCATGGGCTCAGTTTGTCTGAAGCCACTCAGGGCACCAGGTCCCCTCCCATCTTCCTTCACGGACTTAGGGAAAACAAGCAAAAGTGCAATGATCTCACCTTGCCTTTCAGATGTGATTGTCAGTGGATGAGAGGCATCTAGGGCCAGACTTAAGCCAATTCCTGCAGCTTTGGAGAAGACATCTTCTTTGCTGTACAATCCTAATTCTTCCTAGGTTATACTACAAATTGACAGAAAGGGAAAAGTAGATCTACACTTCTCTCCCCTTTTCTGATCTGTTTTGCTCTTCTCTCAACCTGCTCCTCATTTTCTGTCCTGCAACCTGCATTATTTCCTGATCTTTACCATTACATCTCTGTTCTCTATGGATGTATTTCTCCCTTCATCCATTTTCTTCTGTTTTTTTCTCCTTCAGCCCTCTGTTTCCAGAGCTGTTCCTTCAGCCAAGCTTCAACCTCTGCTTCCTGTTATGGAGTGACCATTGGGAACCTGAGGATAAAATTCCCTCACAGGGAAGGTACAGAAACACAGGGATCTCACAATCTGTTAAAAAGAAGTTGCAGTGATGCAAGATTTCCAGTGTCTTCTCCATTAAATCTCCCAAGGCAATTCTACGAGTGAAGCGGAAGGAAGGTAGCTATGACAACTGAAGGCTTAATAGTATCTGGTGCCTTCTGCTGATGAGCCTCTTATGGACCCTGGACTGGAAACTAATGATGCCATCTCCAGGGTGATGCATATCCTCTGCTATGACCTAATGGACTAGAACCGAAAAGAGGCAAATCTGGCATAGAGAGCATTTTTTTGAATGCAAGCCAGAAAGTTGAGATACACCATTAATCATAAACTGAAAAGAAGATGTCATGCCCTATTTGAGTCCCAGAAAGAAGGAGAGGTTGCAACCAGACCACCCAGGCTAAATACATAACTCAGAATTTGTGTCTGTCTCTCTGAGTTAACTGGAAAAGGATCCAGGGTCTGGCAGGTTGGCAAGGTGGTCTGCCTTATCAATCTCTTGAACATAGATGACACTGAAGGCACTGATTCCAATGCAAAGTGCCATTGCATCTGATCTGAATATATCCTCCATGGCCCTTCTTAAAGAGTGAATGAGACGTTGCAGAATATGATCTGTGGTATGGTCACCTTAGAAGAAAAGCCATATGAAAACGGAAGGGCTAAAAGTGAGTCAAACAACTGAGCCCATGGTGGGACACCACTTGCTTCATAAAGACTACCAAAAGAACATATGACTTCTTTGTGACTTTGTCATGGCAAATTCCTAACCATTCCTCTCTTCCTTGCCAAACTCTGTGTTTATGGGTCTGTAGTAACGTTGTAGTGTGAACAGTCCCAGATATGACCCCAGGAATTCAGGTGATGGCTCTAGCCTGTTGCTGCAATCCAGCCTGGCTGACCAGACCCCCAGGTAGCACACCCTGGTTTCAACCCTGGTGGGCTGTGGTTCCACAAGGCAAACCAAGGCAAGAAGCCAGCTGCTCCTTAATATGATTGACTTCTACTAGTGGGACCTCAGTCACTGAGGATAGAAAATGGACTAAGCAAGAGAAGAAACTTTATTTTTTAATACCTCAATTAAGTTTTGCATGATTTAAGATGCTTCTGACAAGAAATGCACTTAGGAGCTCTACTATTACATCACACCAAGCAGCAATGGGACAAAGGTTAAAGTAGTTAGCTTCCAAAATAGTATAAAGCCAAGATCAATCAAGTGGGAACAAGTCCTGTCTAACATGTCTGCCCATATTCTTAATAGTATAGTGGTACATAATGCAAAATCAGATTCCCCAAGTTAGTTCCAAGGGTGGCACAGGTGCTGTGCCATATACTGCCCCTGGCAATTTCTGAACCTTATACCAGGGAGCTGCATGAATCCACGGTTAATCAGCTGTGATTTTAATTATGATTTCCAACTGATTCAAGTAAGTACTTAGAAGATGTGTTCAGGACTCATCTGTTTTCCTAAGCTTCGTGAAAAACCTGATGCAAGGTCTAAATGGCCCAGTGTTGCTGCTGCCTTCATGAGAGACTCACATTTCATTTGATTCTTATCTTCTGAAATCTGGTCATTTCTCAGGAGTTCTGAGGTCACCTGTCTATAGATTAAAGTCCCTCGACTCACTTTTTAGTAGCGTCTTCTACTTCCCATTGAAATTCATGTTTATGAAAGAAGCCTTCAGAAGGTCACATTCAGAGGTTTCCTTCACACAGTTTTACAGGATCTTCAGTTCTGGTCAGTCATGTAAGGACAGCCATACTGTCTACGTGTACACCAGCAGATAAAGCTGGATAGGGACCATTTTTGGACCCTGAGGCCAACAAACACTGCCCAGCTCCCTTTCCGTGAAGGCAGACTCTTACCTCCAAAGCATGTGGACATATTGAAACTGCCCATTATGAATAACTGCTGCTCTGTACAATCCGAACTATCCCTGTGCATTTCTTGGTAAGAAAATTTTCTCCCAGTTGGCACAGGTCAAACCTATGCCAGGGACTAAACTGATAAATTAACTGTGACAGCCCTCCTGCCTGTGTCCTGGCCTGTCTAGTTTACTAGCGTAGGTGTAGGCACAGGTCAGGAAGGTATTCCGCTGCCTCCAGCAGCAGTCAGGAGTGGATATTCAGGAAAGTTCTTAAGAGACAAAGTGCAACATAAAGCTACCATGTCATCTGATCTCCAGTTCTAGCAATCAGTAGATAAAGGTTTCCATTAACCAGATTTGCACATGGATCATCACTTTTAATAGCCACTACTCTCCATTTTGTCTTATTTGGAATTTTTCTAGCCTTTACGAATCCACTGCATTTCCATGATCTACCATACCCTGTAGCAGCAGGTTAGTACTGTTCTATTGTGAAAAAAAAAAAAATCTTCCTTTTTTAATTTTGAATTTGCTGCCATTATGAAAATAGTGAATCATCATTTCCTCTTTCTGTTCTTCATAGCATTCATGGACGTTTAGATCTCTTATCATATCCTTTCTTTATCTTCTCTTGTCCAAATTAAAGCTACGTTGTCTATTCAGTCTCTGCTTGTGTGCAAGCTGTTTCTTTCCTCCATTAATTCTTATTCCTCTTCTTATTGCCTTAGACAGGGAGTTACCAGAAGGCCATGCAGTACCTAGGACATGCAAATGCTATGGATTTATAGAGTGGCAGAAAGACGTTCTTCATTTTTTGGAATTTGTTCCATTCTCTACACTGTTGGCTTGTCAACTCTAATAGACAACGTTAAAACCATTAAAGTGAGTTTTCAGAAATGTTGGGGTGAATTGTGAACACAGGCTTTACTAGCAGTCAGTGAGAGCTATGATCCTAAGATGCTCTTTAAAATTTAATTATTATGCACAATCACACATCTTTTTAAACATTTCAGCCCTTGCTTTATTCTCTCAGCCAGTCAGATACTATTAGGTGCTACAAGAGAGGCCTTCTCCTAAAGAAGAAATGGGAAAACTCTTACAGACTTCATTAACAGACAAACAAACCTACCTGACCTATTTTTACAGTCTTCAGATAGAAACACAGTGAGCTCTTTGCCCATATCTCTGCTCCCATCTCCATGCTTTCTATTATCTTGGGATGACTCTGAAACCATGGGAGCATGGAGTGAATCTTGTCCAGCTGGCCCCCTATTTTGGCTCAGAAAGACCCAGAAAGATAACAATGTCTTTAGCAAGTGTAAAAAGACTTCACCCATACAAAGAATTTAGTACATTTTCACACTCTGTTAATTAATTCAAGGAGAAAGTATTAGGCAGACTTGTGTAATTGCGCTGGTCCACTAATCTAGGGAATAGTATTTGTTTTGACTTGCGAGTAATATATGATACATTTTTTCATAATTATGAACTTCATCATAAGGATAGGCAGAGATTTTAATCTCAAGTTGATAAATTTTGCAGGGCTGGGTAACAGGTGGAGCCATTTATCTCTGCACTAACTTGATCGTGTTTATGAACCAATTGACGAATCCCTCAGAGGAGTTCCAGGCCCGCCTTGTTACTTATTTATTAACCACAAGGATCCATGGGAATCCAAACTGGATTTACAGTGCAACTTGATTATCCAAAGCCATAGCTGTCCACAATTCCCTTTTCCTCAAAGTAGAGATTTATTCCTGCATGTCTATTAGTTACAATGAACATTGTCTCAATGGTCAGAAGTCTCAATTATCCAAACAAATCCCTTATGACATTGGAATAATTGAGCTCAGCTACTCTTGTGGATTGTTGAAATACCAACATTCCCATGTAATTTCTCATTAGGATTTAAGTGAGCTTAGATTATATCTTAGAAGACTGTCTTTGATCATAGAGCTCTAATGCAAACATACAGATGACATTATTCCCACACAATTAGTCATTCTTCTTAAAGTGTGTTTTAAATATTAAGGAAGATATGTCTTCTTGTAAACTCTCCCCAGCTTACCCAGAGAGCTTAACTACTAAATCAGTACACAAGAAGACTGGGATGGTGACAATTTATTTTTTATCAGAAAAATGAGATATCATAATACAGTGTAATTTACAGCTAGATGTAGCTACTATCAATGGAAACAGGAGCTTCCAAACAAATCACACAATTATATTCCTGAAATTAAATGAGAAAATTAGTTTAGGGTAATAATACATCAAGTCTGATGTGGCTAGAAGATAAGGTTTTGCCTCAGTGAACACAAATAGATAGTATGACCCCACTGGGAAAGGGCCACCAAGTTGAAAAACATCTCACAAGGACCTGGGCTGCAAGTGGTGGGACAGTGCAACAGGCACTGGGGCAGATATTCAGAAGTGGGAGTTGCCTTTTGTCAAACACAGAAAAAATGTCCAATTACGCCCAAATCTCCTCTCTGGGTGGGTGGTACATCTTGGCTCTTGGTGCAGTGAACAGCACAAACAGGGGCCCAGGACAGGACAACAGTGGGGGTTTGTTCATGGAGTCCCAAATGAGAAAGGTATAGAGTGGATGATGAGGTACAGGGCATGGGCACTGCTAGAAGGTGTCTTCTCACAGCTTTAGGCTGTTTGATAGCACCACTAGAGATGGTTTGGTCATATGAAACAGAGCAGAGTTCTGCACTCAGGGCAGGGATCTCAGCTGGAAGCAATGATGGATGGTGGGAGAAAAGGACAGAATGGGTGGGGAGGCTAGAGACAGGACCAAGGTCAGGTCAATAACATCAAAAGACATTACTTGAAGCAGCAGAGAAGCAAGTCCAGCAGAACCTCTCAGTTCATGACCCTTCCTTCCTTACTTTCCCCACAAGCTTTCTGCCTGACTATCTCTCTAGACTTTTGCAACACTTTTGTAGCTAGACTGGAACTACCTTGTAAAAAACATTTTTAAAAAACATGCTTTAACCCACAGCATAGGAACACCTCTAAAAATGCTTTGATTACTGATTATTTTCAGCCTGTGGCTGGTCACCTGGCATCAGCTGGCTGCTGAACTCCCTACACACACACACCCCATACTTTAAAATCTTCTTCATGAACCTGAAGATTTGAACCAGAAATCCACAGAGGCAGCTGAATTCCCAAGGCACTTGGGGAAGTGTTGGTGTGCATTTCAGCTTGCAGAAGCTCCCCATGGCAATGCCATTGCATCCATCTCCCACCAGCAGACCAATCGGGGGGTGTGCACGTTGACTCGCTGCCGTGACTGCTTCCAGTTCATAGACATGTATAAAAGGTTCCTGGGATCTGTCCGTTTTGCAAACACCTGAATGGGCTACAAGATTGCTAGTGGTCTAAAGGGATAGAGACAGACTTCTTCAGCTCAGTTCCCACCAACCCTGATGGAGCAGGGTGTGCCCCAACTGTGCTGTTTCCTGAGGCTACGGAGCAGACTCGTTTTGCTCCTACCGCTGCTCGACTTGCTCTGCCGTCTCCTCTAGCTGTTAGTGAAGCAATGGGTAGGCATAAGCCTCTTCCCACAACAAGGAATATAAAATACCACTGGAGACAGTGTGTCTTGGTGAGAGTAGGCAGCCATGATAACAGCGCAGAGGCTGGCAAGAGGGCCCTGGATAAGGGTTGGAGCTCTCACCATCCTGGTTTTGAAGGGCCTAAGGGGGTGATTACAAAAGGGATTGATCCTACTATCAGCTATCTTTGCTTAAATGATTGCTCTACACAGGATTTTCTTCATCCTCATCAGTGGAAGCTGCTATTTCAGGGGCTCATGACTGACAATACAGTATCGGTTAGAGACCTGGGCCACCTGGCAAACGTTCTCCTAGAAGAAAGAGAGAATAGCCACTGGTGGTTTTTCTTCTGGTACAGATGTTTCCATATGAAAAATCGATAACACTTTTCCTCTGGAGCTGGTCAAATTACCCTTTAGGACATTTCCAGGATGATGGCTGCTAGAAGAACCTGCTTTTTTGGAGGTAAATGGTAGAGGGCAACAGAGGTTGCAAAGGAGGAGGTAAACAAGCCATTTTACAAACATCCCAAGACTGGATTTGGGAAAAAACAGGCAGGAGGAGTCCAGGCTCACGTGGATGAAGGCCTCCTGCTTTCAGTGGCTGATTACAGCTTGTCCTTTAGGGAAGGCTATTGTATGGACTTGATGTGGTTTTGGAGGCCTTCAGCAGCACCAGCTTCTTCCCACTGGTTCTCTGGGCACAGGCACCTGCAGAAAGCTGTTTCAACCACCTTCTAGGGCAGTGTTTCTCTCACTGATTTCACAAGGTGACCAGCTTAGACTAGACACTTTTCAGGCAGGTGCAGTTAGATATGCTGAGTGTCATCCCAGGAGCTGGAAGGCCAGGTACAGTTCTAGGTGGGGTGGCTGCACCCAGGACAATATAACTCTGACTTTACATCATTTCACAGAGCAAAGTCCCGATGAAGAGGCGGGTGAGTCAAATAAAGCAGCGAGGGGTCCTGCATGTCCTCTCAGCTGTTTCTGTTCACTGAGCTCCTGGAGAGCCTCGGCGGAAAATGAAAGCTGCCTTTGCTCCTCTGCAGTGTCCTCCGGGGAGCAGGCAAACTCCTACCCTTCTTCAGAGCAAATTGCCCCTTGGACATGAGGCCTGGCTGCCACCAAGGGACATGATCCACCTGCCTTCTTGGTACTTGAGATGCCTCTATGTTTTTGAATCATCCAATTCTATCAAAGTTGTGGGGAGAAATAAGAGAGGCTTAAAATAGCTAAAGCAGAAAATTCCCCAACTGTCAGTTTTATAATTCTTAAATCCATTCCAGAAGAGCTAGCTTTAGCCCTGTTTCCTGATCACTCAGAAAAACTGAGACGATCAATTAAAATTTTCCCATGCACCCTTTTGGACAGATGGTTGAACCATTTTAATTAAGTGTATGTATTGGACTGACAGAGTTGATGTATCTGACGTGACAGACATTTTCTGTGTTCATTTAGGTTTTTAATCTTTCACTCTCTTTAGTATGCCCAGAATTGCACTATTTGCACTGTGCTTTCAGAAGACTTATTCAATACACAGTCGATTGCTTGGATTATTAGATTTTTATTGCTTGTTATTGTTGATTTTGGCCACAGTGAAAAGCTCCTCAGTAGCAATTAGCTACCACTCTGGCTCTAATAATGAAAGAATCTAATTTTGGAAGTCTCTGTTGGAAGAGGAGGGAAGGGGGCAGATTTTTAAAGATATTTAGATGTCAAAGAAGGCAAATGGAGGCATGTTGAGATTTTCAAAAGCATCTAGGTACCAAATACCTCAAATTTCAATGGAACTAAAATGGTGTTGAGCTGGTTTTCTGCAGCTCTGGATGCCTCACCACCCTGCAAGTCTGCCTTGCCGCAGTGCCACGTGGTGGATGCTCTCTTGGGTTCCCAGTTAAAATAAAATTAAATTAGCCAGATGTTCTTCCTCCAAGGACTTTCAAAATTAGATGCATGCTTCTCTTTTCCTTATCCCTTTGCATTCGATGGCCTTGCCTGAGGTGGAAATTCTGGCATATGGCACTAGTGGCCCTAAAATTGAGGACAGGATCCCATGGAGTGTAGGGTTCCCCCTTACAAGACTTGAATGGTGGGATCTGGGTAAGAGCATGTTCCTAACACACAGAAATAGTTTCACAGCTAGAGCTCTCTTCCTTATGTGTATAGGTCCATAAGTTCGTTATAATATAAGCGGTCCATAATAATGTTATATTGCACACGTGGAAGCAGAGAATTGTCAGCATTTTTTCTTCTCATTCAGTAGGTATTTGTATAAATATTAAACATTGCTACAATATGTCCAAGCCCTCTGACTTTCCTGGGCTTCTTCACATGGTTCTTTCAGTCCTGTTTTAATATTAATAGATATTAATAGGTAGACTTGGTATTAATAGAATCCACTCTCTCTAGGTTTCAGTGAATATCAATCAATAGCTGCAAAAGTACTGTACGCTGGAATATTGTAGTGGCTACAAATACTTTTCTTATTTCCAGAGCCTTTTCTGGCTGACATGAATGATTATTTTCACCTCAGATAAACTCCTATGCTCTTACATGTCTCATGGCAGAAAAAGTAGTGTCTCCTATTAGTGGGCAAGCCATACTGGAAAAGTACTTCTACAGAGACCCGGCTGGTGTGTTTATTATAGAAGTGTCTTTATCCTCAAGACTTTCTGACATCTCATGGCCAGGATCCCTCAGCTCCAGGAAGTTAGATTGCCTGAATTGTCTTTGAGTAGAAGTAAAAGTAAGGGGAAATAGTAAAAAGCATGAATGTGGTCATATGCCTGCCAGTTCTGGAAAATATATTTGTGACATACAGACAACTAGATAGAAAAGACTAAGGCAGAAATCCGGTTGTTCTGTTCAGCAAATGTGAGAAGACCTGAGGTTTGAAAATAAATATATCCTCTCCTGGATTGGCAGAGTAAGTGAGAGAGAGCCCTAGGTATATTCAGCTTTTAATAACATGTATGTATAGTCCAACCAGTGCATGTACAAACCCTACCCTCCTTCACACACTTCAAATACCTGCAGGCATAGATAAATACTTGGATAAGCACATACCTCTTTGCTTGCTTACATGGGAGATTTTGTTCATGTAATAAAGGCTGAGCACTTTTTTTGCAAAACCTGGCACTACATCTGCATATGTGAATATTCTGGGAAATTCAAAATAGCCGCACGTCAAAAGTCCCAATAACATGCATGATCTGAGGGCTTTTGGAGAGTGAGCTAATGAACTTTTATCAAATCACTAACATTTGTTTTTGAGTGGTGGGGTAGAGAGTCAGTGAGTGATGGGGGAAGGGAAGGAGAGAAGGAAGAAATATCACACTGCTTTGCAAAAAATGGTGAAAAATGTGATCTTGGAAAATACTGATTGAAAAACACAGCACTGAGCAATCTGCAGCTCTTTTCTAGCACAAATCAGAAAAGTTAATAGTAATAATATTAATATGCAGTATTACAGTGGGTGTGATACATTGTACTGTCAGATCCACACACATGGCTACAGTAAACAAATTACTCTTTCTGACCAGAATCAGCAATAACACATTTGGTTTTCTAAAAGGGGCATCTGATCCTATCTAAGAATATCAAAAGGAGCCAGTAGCTCAGACTGACATTATTACACAAGCAGTCATTTTGATATTTAAGCTTGTACATTCCTTAAGCCTCAGTTGAATTTCTTGGCATTGTAAAAAAAAAAAAAGAAAAAAAAAAAAAAGAAAAAAGAAAAAAAGAAAGAAAAAACAAGCCATGGTCCTGATGAAAGCAGCTGTCATTCAGCACTAGGACTTGCCCTTCGAACAGCTGTACTTGATCTCAAAACTCTCACCTGCACAGCATGGTAGGCTGAATCAACTACACTCTTTGTCTCACTACCTCAGATAAGCCTGTCATCAAAGTGAAGAGATAAAAAAGAGACAATCATAACTCTAATGTCATATTTGACAGAGGAAGCTGTTAGTCAAGTAGCTTTAAACTGTTTCTCTCTACCTGTATCGAGTGACGTCCTGGCACAGCGACAAGAACTTATCATGGTACTTTTTTATATGAGAAAGAAGAAAAAAAAAAATACCAGAACAGATGTGTCATCATAGACACAACTTTTAGTGGACCTTCAAAGTGAAAACCTGGAGAGGCTCTTTCATGAGACAAGTGTCACAACAGCTCCATCTTCATAGAGGTGCCCACACAGGCCACTGCAGACAGCACATAACAGATACTAGAGGTAACTATGCTAATAAGGAATTGGCTCAAAGTGCCAAGAAAACAGGTTTCCTAGGGCCAGATCCTGAATTTGTTACTCAGACAAAATGCTAAGTAGTATAGGAACTGGTCCAAAGGCAGCTTCCTAATAAGAAACTGAAAATAGCTTGCTCATCATAGCTGGCATTCCAGGAAAGGTGAGGAGGAGAGCTAGCCCCAGATGTACAGACCGGGGTGTAGCAAATTTAGGCTGTTGACTACTTGCAAGACAATTGTTAACTGAACCATCATATCAAATAATTATCAGACCTATATTTGGGTACTGTCGAAGTTCCACTTTTAGCACTGCAGCAGCTTAAATAGTACCATTTGCATTTATGCACTGCAGTTAACCCAGGGATCTCACAAAGCTTTAGAAATTATATTCATAACATGTTGGTCAGATGGAGCTTTTGCAGACGGAAAAACGCTTATGCTGGAGAAGTGTATGCACAGCCCTGGGCCTATGAAGCCTTATGCTGATATAAAAAGGAGATGAATTGAACTTAATTCAAGAGATCCACCATAATATTACACACCTAAGCTACCTCGTGACTTGTTTAGCTTGCATGAAGCTCCCATAGTGATCTTAAGCAAAACCTTCAGTGTCAGAGTTTGCCTGGACTGGAGGTTTTTAGGTTTAGTACTGTGTATCTCTTCTGCAGGTTTCAGCCAGATCAAGGTCAAGGAGGAGACTAAAAGTCAGTGAATTTGGCTCCTAACTCTTTAAGTTTTGACTTTATAAGTGCTTAAAACAGAAATGCAGGCAGTGCTAACTACAGTGCCTTTAACAGTATTGTATGGATAACTCCAGTACCATACCTCACCCTTGTGTTGGATTAATCTCCCATAAATTAGGTCACTAGAAGTTAAGTATCTCATCTAAGCCATGGATTTCAGCTGCTCCTGGGGTCAGTGGAAAGAGTCAAAAACCTCCACAAAACAAACAAGCGTGTCCTGAGCTGGATGCCTTTCGTGGGGAGGCTGTCTTCTCCTCTGACAGGGCTGGGGTCCCCTTTGGGACACAAGTGAGATGGTTCACTTAGGTTTGACACATGTCTTTTTGGTGGCTAGCATTAGCTGTGATGAATCCCATCCTTGAGCCAGATCTTCAAATGCCTCTACGTCCTTCCAGTGTAAACAGGCAGAGGGACTTTCAGAGGTTTCTAGATGCACAACTACACAGCTCATCAGGAACAAGGTACCTCAGGAGTTTTTGAAGTCCTGCAGACACTTGTATGCATGGTTAAGCATTAAATATCTTCAGATGCCCGACCTTAAATCTCCATGGAAAAACAAAAATTACAATCAATTGAAAACTATAGCTACATCACAGAGGCACTGGGACAATAACTACTCATGCTGGTTGAGGGTGACAGTCCAGTTTGAAATGAATTTGGGGGGGTTTAAAGATAATGTCCTTTCTCAGTAAGAAAAATGTGATCAGATCACTTGAAATGTTGTAATGAAATTACAATATTTATATTTAATCTCTCCTCTGATTTTCAGGTGCTAACAACCAAAAAAATCCCAAATTCTAAGTTATCTTATCATTTTAAAAGAAGAGATACTGGCAAAACCCCTCAACTCTGCAGCAGTTTTCTTTTGAATCTTAAATAATTTCGTTTTCCCCGTGTGTTTCAGTGTTTGCAGAATTACAGCTACCATTGCTTAGGTTATTTGTGAGTTATATTGAGGACAAACACAATGTGATCTCTAGGTTAAAGCTGTTGCATAGATAGAAAGTTTATGTGCAACTATGTGATTCATGACACACAGTTGTAAGGACAAGTCCTGAACCTGAAAGCCAGTGAACCTCTCTCTGCAGTTTTACACTGATACCAGAATAGGGAATGTCCAGCTTCTAAGCCGTGTTCTCACGGCTGCTGCTGGATTTCAAGAAAGTACCTGGGGCAATGTACAGAATTGTCTAAATGCCCTGCTGCTATTTCTCAACTTATTTTAAAGAATTATTTTTTTAATTTCACAAACTTTACATGTTATAATTATGTATAAGCTACCATGTTATTATGTCCCTATAAAAAATGGGAATAAGGAAAGATTGGAAAAGAAGTATTATTCCACCATCAGAATAATTCCAATTTGGAAACGATGTAGCACACCATAGCAGAAGTATTATATGAGCACACTACCTGTAAAAAATACTGTGTGAAGCACCATTACTTGTCATTGTGATGGAGTCAGTCTTGGATATGTGACTCAAACTCATGATCAGCCCAGAATGTCAGTTCAATGGCTTTGTTTCCTATGAGGCCCTAATGGAAGCACCACATGAAACCAGAAAAAATTGGTGCTGAGGTTAATGCTGATATTTCACAGTTGCCTGTTAATAGAAGGCCCTGAGCTTTTCTGGGTACTGCCACCCATGACAATTACTGCCCTTGCTGGCACTAACTAATGGGAGGAGCAAGAGCTGCTGTTAGGAACTGAACCATTTTCTAGCCTGTGGCACTCTGTATCACAGGTGCAGCAGGAGGTTTGGCCAGCTCGCTCCCTGCGCTGCCCTGTGCTTGTGGAGTCAAGGGGGAACCACTTAGGCTGAGCCAAGGGGAAGGGAAGAGATTCCCTGTCCGAAGGTATTGGATCCGGCTTTCCTCTTGGCCAGTGATCAGAGACACAGGGACATGGACAGCTCTATGAATGAGGCTGAGTGCCAGGTACACCCTGCACCAGCCACTCTTTCTAATGAACCCTCAACATGCTGAGGGGCAAGAGAATCGAGTCTTGGATAATTTTTACATCTGACCTGCGAAACACAGGTCACTCAGCAAGGATGAAACATAATACTTCCTAAGACCCAGACAGAAGAAAGGTTATTCCTACTGTGTCATAGCAGCTAAGCCACAGGAAGCTGTTGAAACACTCTGCCAGCTTTCCTGAAATAAAACACTTTTAGTTTCATGCATGTAGTGAATTTCTACCTTACACTTCTGAATTTGAGCCACAATTATCTTATCTGCAGGGTGACTAAACAGCCTATTCTTTCCCTCTTTTTCTACTCCTTAGCCAGAGGTCTGTTAGCCCACGAGGGTTCTCGATGCCCAGGAGCATCCTGCCTTTTCTTGCTGCTGGTAGCTTTGTATACACATGATGGACCGGAGCATGTTTGGGAGAGTTTGCTGTTTGGGCAGGGACCCTGTCCAGGTGTTGAGTTTTCATTGATAACATCATCACCCAAACTCATTGGTTTGCACTCTGGGTTACGTTCTTCTGTGGATTTACTTCCTCCACATTTAAACCAACTTTACTTCATGGTGCTATTTTTGAAATCACACTAGATCAAATTCCCCACTCAGTTCCTCTTGTGTAATCACCGTGGGGCAGTGTGCATATAAATGAGGGCACGGTTTAGCCCACTGTGTATAAATTAATGTGAACTTAGATATTAAGCACAGGTGACTTGCAGTTTCCCTCTCACATAAGCAGGCTCTGCTCTGAAATGCCAGTGATATAATTACCTTTAGGGTAGTGCAGAACTCAGCAGTTTTCCCACCTGCTAGTGCAGGCAGTTAAGTCCTTTTTATGTCATCTTTACTGTTGCCATCAATGGTCAACACAGCAGAAGACAGTGATGATGTAGACACAGGGTTTAGCCATCTCCTAAAGGAAAGACCATTCCCATGGATATAAGCAAATTGCTGCAATAAGTGCATTTTAGAAAGATTTTTTTAGCCATGCCTTTCTGACACACCTTTCTGGTGGGTTGTTGGGCTGAAAATAGTAACTCAGGAAAACTACACGAAAGCCAACTAACCCCGAGTGTATACACACGCATCCCTGGTGTGATTAATATCCGTGTGTAACCAGTTTGGTCTCGGGTAGGCAGGGGCAGCTGGGAAGTACGACTTTTTCTTCATCTTGCACAGAGCCAGTCGATCTTTCCTGCAGCCTTGCACTGCACTGAAGGAGCCGTCAGTCTGCCGTTGGGTTTGTGTCTTCCTTTCCCTCAAGTTATCCTCCTGCCAGGCCGTTGCTTCATCTGTTATGATGCAGCAAAGAGCTCCTTTCTAGATCCGCTTGTCTTCCTTAAGCCTTGAAGTCATCAAAATATGTATTATGTAGGGAGTGTTTTATCTTGTATTTCCAAAACATGACAGGCACATGGCTACCTTCTCATCCACGCTGTTTAAAAGCTGTGGGTGACGCTGCCAGCTCACAGATTGCCGTAGTCTGCTTTGTAACATCAGAAAGAACATGAGAGCGTGGCATCCCCTTACTGCTCCCTGAAATACAAAACTCATCTGATGTTTGAACTTCAAGCCTGTTAGCCCAGAAATAACACACATAATGTAAAACGCAACTTGCAGCTCGAGGTCTGGGCATATTAACATTGAGAAGACAGCCAGCCTTGTGGCTGCTGCTTCTTACAACCAGGTCAACAGCTGGGAAATGACCTGTAGTTCCTTGGGCCCCATCAGAAGCTTCATTAACAGCACTACATATCTCTGAAAAAGCCAATGTTATTATACATCATTACATATTTCTAACATAAACTATGCAGGAGCGACACGTCTTTGCTGTCTGGTATACCTGCCTTGACCAGATTCTCCTACAGGACCAAGACCATATGAAGATTTTTCAGGGTATACACCTGATCACTAAAAATTACCCCAAGACTACATGGGCTCAAGCCTACCTCTGGTATCAAGCAAATTGCTCTACAGCTACGTCAGCTAGACACTGAGGGGGGCAGTGGTGCCCCTTCTGTTTTGAGTCATTTAAGCCCTTGTAACATGGCATAAAATGCTGCCTCCCTGGTCCGAGAGCGATCCAAACCCACTTGCACTACGCAAGATGTGATCCAGTGATGAATCAGATCAACATTCCTCCACTCAGATGCATGAGATACACAAGAAAAGTTCTGCCCATGAAAACTTTAAGTACTAGCTATTTGGCTGGTAGAGCTAAAGAAGGCAGAACATCAAGAAATCAGAACCACAAATTCAAGCTCTCTGGCGTTTGGAACTACTTCACACAAAGCTACATTCTCACCGCCCACTCTCCAAACACACTCAGGTGCTGGCATTTTCACCCAGACTAATTAACAAATAGTGTGGCAATTAAATCACATGGCCTCACCATTGAGTTCAGAAAACTCCCTTACATTGCCGCAGAGTATAGCAACATAACTCATAAAATTATTTTATAACAACAATTTAAGTGAAGCAAATATCATGAAAATACAACACAAATGTGATAATTATTCTAATTTATGTGATAACAATGTTACGTGCAAACTAAATTGTCTTCCCAAGTCCATCCAACTTTGAACAGCTTCCCTGCTCCACAAATGTGCCTTGAGTTTCCAGCAGCGTGTGTGGAGTGGCACAGGGTGACTTTTCTAAATCTGACTTTGCAAAGCCTCCCGCGGCAGTCTACGGGGAAACAGCCTTTTTGGAAGATCTTCCAACAAGGAGAGATTTAGCCGTCAAAAAGGCTGTCCCATCTCCCCAAAGAGCTAGGGCACATAGAAGTAAGCTGGTCCTTGAAAAATACTATTTTGCCCTTCCTGGCTGGTCCAGACGCCCCAGTGATTTCGGCACTGCCAGACTTCATGGTCTGCTTCTGCGTGTTGTGTTGATTGGTAAGAGCCAGGAGGGACAGATCAAGGCCAGGATGCTGTCAAGAGCAGCCCTCATGCAGTTCACAACCCCAGAGCCCTGCTTGTAAGGGAGGGCATCTGCTATATTTGGTCAATGAGTTGTCTGCCTTCCTGTTCCTCAGATCTTGACTCTTGGACAGCTGCAATGAAGATAAGAAAAGCCTCAGGAAACTAGAAGACACTCATTTGGAGAAGGTATCTAGAGGGGGAGGTTAACACACAAACAGAGAGAAGGAAAGCAGTAGAGTAAATAAGAAAAGCTTGGGGTCATTTTTTTTTTTCTTATTTTTAAAGTAGGGTTAGTTAGTGGTGGAAAGATATCATTTCTATGAAGGGAAAAATTAAAAAGTCCATTAATTACATACTATACGAACATGAGTAAGCCCATCATTTTCTGAGTCACAACAAGCAGTTATAGAGTGACAGGGAAATCTTTTTAAGTGATGATTCAAAAATAAAAAAGGCATTTGGAGTCATTGAGCGTGCAGAGTTAGCCCAGGTAACCACATGATCTTATCATTACTACCCTTCATCTGTCTGCCGCCCTCTTCCCACCTAGCGTTTGATACACTCACTTGTTGCATCTTGTCTTGCAAGTGGCATGACTTCAATTGCACTAATTGTGTGCATAAAGTTAACCATGCATGTAAATGTTTGCAAGATTGGAACCTCAGATTATAAACACTGGGAGAGGGCTCATCTCCTCCAGTGTAATCACAGGGTGCTAGATGCAAGGGGGACTCAGAGACAAGAAGGATTTTTGTGTATTACAGGAGAGAAACTAAATCATCATGATGCTTTAGCATTTATTTTTTGATCCCTTTTGTCTTTGTTTATTTATCTCACATCCCTGCTTCCCTTCTGTGCCACTTCTTTTCTTTAAAAAACACAGTCACAGAAAAGGAGCTGTAGGCATTTAGACAATTCCATTTGATTTCAGATGGGAGGATTATTACTGTGTATTCTCTTATCTGAATACTGCTCTCCCAAGGTAGCTGCTGTACTAATATTATACAAAATTACGTAGGTGTTGCATGAGGCTGTAATTTGCACTAGATGTTTAAAGGTTGTTATTATTTATTACCTGCATTACAACAGTATCTCAGAGTCTGGTGGGGAACCAGTGTGCTGCATTCTGCACAAAAACAGAGCAGAAGGAAAGTCCCTCACCTAATACCAACCGTGAGCTCCACAAGCAGATCAGAGAGCATCCAGGTGGGGCTCTGGGCAGTGAGCCAGGGTGGATTGGGCCACCCTTTTGTGGGAGACTGGGGATGTGGGGGTCCGAGTCTGCTCAGGCAGAGGAGAAGTAGCCACCTGCCAAAACAGGCTCAGGTACCAAGCTTCCCAGGAAAGTGGGGCAGCAACAGCAAGGAGTGAAACATGCTGAAAGCAATTTTTAACAGCAGATTCTCAATGCCCAAAGCAAATCTGCCCCTAGAACGCCCACTGCCTGACCCACAGAGCTTGCACCAGGGGGCTAGAGGCAGCACATGAATGCAGGCAGTGAAATGGGTGCAGAAGGCACCAGAGCAAGACTGGCCAGCTGCATAGGCATGGTGAAGGCCATGCTATAAGACACTGTAAAAAAGACCCCTCTGCCTTAAATTTACAAAATGACTCACTAACCTATAATAACATTACCTAAAACTCATAGTGAGCTCTTCATCTTCAAAGCACTTTACAAAGATTAACTAATTAATTTCACTGTCAAATCTTTTGCAGATCTAGTAATGGTATTTGGCTCTACCTCAGAGAGCAATTTTTTCCAGGTACTGGCAGGGTAAACATTCATAATGATATAACCAGTGGGAAGAACGTTTTTAGCACTTGAATGATATTTTAATGAGACACAAAGGTTAGGGATTGACCCTAGACCAAAGGGCTTCACTGGGCCACTCACTTTGAAATCCGGACTCCCTCTTGCTCCTAGACTGATGCCAACATGACAGCCTATTTGGCTTGTCCGTACTGTATTTTTGGAAAACCCAACCAAAACGCCTGTTATTTACAGATGCGTACGTGGGTATGGCTGTTCTCAGGTTTTCTGCCTTGTGTCCTCATACATTTTCCCTCTTGAGGACTCACTGCCTCTGCCTGTCACTGCTCTTCCCACCATGGGTCCAGGCTGTCCCCTCTGCCACCCTTGGGCTGTGTCACTGGGAATGAGCACACAGTGAGAGTCCAGCTCCCACGGATGAGTTTCACTTTCAGTCTCCTGGCTGCCTCGCAAAGAGGCAGAGCAACTCCCAAAGGCATCTCCTGCCTCCCCATCCAGATGCTCAGCTAACGTGGGCTCGGCACGCTGTGATTTATGGAGGCTGGGCCTGGCTGACAGTGTTCTTCCAGAACAGCTATATTGGCTTCAGTGTGAAAAATTCACAGCAGCAGCAGACAAAATTAGGCTGAAAAAAAAAATTCTTCTATGTGGACACTAACAGGAAAGAGATTTTATCAGTGTGGATTATGTTGCCCAAAGAGGCTGTGTATCTACAACAGTAGAAAATCTCCTTCTGCTACATGCCGCATCGGTACTGTGAGGACCTGCTGGCACTGCTGTGGGGACAGACACCTTCCTATAGAAACCAGGACAGACACAGGTATAAAAACTGGTGTCTTTTGATGTGTTAAACCAGACTGTCAGTATTTACCACAGACCGAGAGCTGCCTTTCTAAACAAATACAGGATTTTTCTTGTCTTCCTTTGTTTAAAAATAACACTTGTCAGAAACTCTCAAAATTTAAGAAAAGTCAATGCTAGATCATGCATTTCTAGCCATTACTTAACAAACTGTTAAGTACGTATGTACAAGAACCCTGTGATTGTTTCTCCTAGAGTATCTTATTTGTCTTAGAGTAACGATTAACAGAGCAAATAAAAAAGTTACTTGTGCAAAAAACTATATAGTGATAGGAAAGGAATTGAAAAATTATCTATCCCATTTCTCTGTAGGGAAGCAATAATGGAATATAGCTAAGGGTTATTTGGAAATGAGGTCTTTGATTTCTAGTAATGGAAATGGGTAAAGAGTTATGGTCATTCCATCTGAGATGAATGCTTTGTGTTTGTATGCTGGGACTGAAGAGGAACTTTACAGGCTGCTTGTAAAAGTTTGACACAGGAAAAAAATACCTTAAAATGGGTGACAACTCCTCAGACCAAGTGTATGTCAACTATTTGCACTTCACATCTCAGACATAATGTGATGAAAATGTTACAGGAGGTAAAATATCTTGTCAAAACACCTTGATCTCTCCTTTTGCACCTAAATCTCAGTATTGTCTATATTATTCATGGCCAAGTACAGACCTCAGTTGCAACTGTGAATCTGTGTTTGATGGGCAAATATAAACAAAATCCAGGGCAGAATTTCACACAGCTTAAGGTGTATATTGCTAAAACTCCTCACCTTCATTTTCCCAGTTGCTCCAGAGGGTAGGGTGTTTCTGGAACAATTTAGTGCAAATGTCATTACACACTGTACTTGAAGCTTCCTGCCAGCTTTTCCTTAATCTAGTAATGGCACAAACATGCCATTACCAATCGCAAAACCAAAGGTGCCCAGTGTGAATTCAAGACCCCAAGTGAGCTGAGTGAAAGGTTTCAGTGCCAAGAAGGGACAGGTTTGGGTGCAGAATATTTGACGACAGCTGCCCATGTCTCCCTGGGTTGCCTGGGAACAAAGAGTAAATGACAGCCTTTTTGGGCCATAGAAGGTAAAACTCTCTAGGGCATTTCCAAACTCTGAAAACCTCTTTGCTGCAATGAATGAGGTTGTGCTGCTGGCCGAGAAGCTGTTGACCCTTGTATGTCCTCTGTTACCCGTGCTATCTTGGAATGCAGGGAGACTCCAAAATAAGAGTGTAGTGTTTCTTGGTGGCCAAGAGAACAAAACTTTCAGCTTCAGGAATGTGAAGTGCGGTTGCAGAAAGCCATCAAGTAGCGATAGTAACAAAAACACTAATGGCATCTGTTATGGATTGTAGCAAAGAAGATCCGGCTAAAACACACAGGATCATTCTTTCAGTCAAGACAACCAAGACACAACTGCACATGCCTCTGAAAGCTAAATGAAAAAGCAGTGCTGGTATTATACAGGGAGTTACAGCAGGGCATCTGCAAACATACCCTTGTTCTAGTCTACATAATGTCTGTGCAGCGATTCATACCTAAAGCATAGCCTCTACACCCCTAAACTTGCCTGCCAGATCCTCCAAGGGGCAAAACCTAAAGTGGAGGCATCAGCTACTAGTTTTCTTAAGAGTTAGTAGCCAGTGCGTGCTAATGCTTTTGAGCATTCAGCCCCCCAAGCCCCCCCTCCTTCTCTTGTCTTTCCGTATGCATTCTGCACTTTCCTGCTTCAAAAGGACTTCAGTTTTGTGCTGTTTGATGCCTAGACTGTCAGCCTTGGTGCCACTGCTGAGAATTGTCAGACAGATGAAGAGAGCCACAAACCCTGGGAGAAAAGTCATCACTGTCTCTGTGTTCTCGCAGCCCTAGTTCAGCAAGCCACATAAATACAGGCATTAGCCATACGGGCATCTTTTTCTGCTTGGCTGGGGTGGTTTGTGCACTGGAAGTTGTGAAAGTGTTTATGCTCCTTGCTGAATTAGGTCCCAATTCACCTGAATTATATGTCAGCCCAAGATCATGGATCAAGAGTAAAAAAACCTGAAGTCTCCCTATTGACTTCAGTGTCCCCGGGACTTCATGCAGTATTCTGCTGCCTTAACCCCTCCCATAAGTTTAGCATGGCAGAATGCTGTTTTCTTGGAGAGGATAGCTATGGGTGCAGCCTTTGAATCACTCACTGCAATAGGGGGCTATGGCATGTGAGAGGCTAAAGACCATGTCACACGCCAGCCTCCTCCTCCCTTCTTTTTCCCAGCCCTGATCTCACTGAGTTGCTTAGTCCAGCAGAAATCAGGCTCAGGCATTGCCTTATGTCTTAATTCAAGACACTGTTTCACTCACTGTCCCCCTTCCCAGAGAAAGCAGAGCAAAGTGCTTTATAAGGTAGATTAAAGAGAGGAAGGAAGATAAATAAAGAAAACCTACATATTTTAGTAAGATTTTTTTCAGTATGTTTCTTCAAAAATGTGCTGATTAAGTAATTTACCTCCAGTCTCAGAGCTGTGAGGTTTAATGAAGCTAACATTTCTTCCCCTCCAATGTTATGTCAGACTAAAAACCTTTTCAACTTATAATAGATACGTATGGTAATAGATATCTGAATGAAAGATCAAACAGACATTAAGTACTGCAGAAATAGCCTGCTAAAAAGATGAAGTCACCCTCTAATGACATTATTATGACATACAGATTAAAAGAAGAACCAGTAAAAAAGAAGGATGATAATGCTATTGTGTTACTCCACTAAGGTATTTCACCAGTAAAATGAAGTTACTTGTTTTCTGCATCTATCCACTCAACTGACTGATGTTTTCAGAAAAAAAAAAAAAAAATGTCCAGGAGAAAAGAACTGTTCTTGAAGAAGAAAAAAAAAAGCCCACCAAGCAAACCCTACCTGTATTTGGGGTTGGTACATAGTATCAGATGAACACTGCATCTCAAGCGTTTGATCCTGTGCCTCCAAAAACTACAAACACCATAAACCAAAATTAAAAACTTTGCCAGCAGTCTAGTACACATAGTAGGTTCAAACTGAACCCCCTTGAGGAAAGGATAATTACTACCTTGTTGTAAAGCAGATGCATTTTTGGAAGCAGATGCGTGCAAGGTGACCCTACTTTGGGAAACCACATTTGAAGCAAATATTTATTTGTATAACAAATGGAATACTTTCTACCAGCCCATTATGCAGCTAAGATTAGCGCAGACCTTTTATAGTGACACTACATAGATAATAAACTGAAAGCGAATTTCAGCCAGTGCAGTTTCGCTAGTTCTTCAGCTGTCCAACCATGTGTGGGTCGCATGGGTGGAGAGCCATGTTGCAGTCTGCCAGCAGTAAAGCCTCTGAGACGCAGGGTCAGAGGGACAATTTCACAGCATGGGATCAGCAGGATAACTCCTCATTGCAAGCGAACATCTTGGAAGCTTTGCCTGAGCAGACTCAGGCTTCCCTACTTTGCTGCACGTAGATAAGACCATTCCCTAAGGAGACAAGTAGTTGTGGACAGAGCCCACCTCTACTGCAACCTATTCCTATCTGCCATGCAGACAGAGGACAATGTGATTCAGATGTTAATCAGTTCCTGACAACATTACATAGCCTCCTTGAGTAAAAAGCAATATAGTTCTGCAGATGAGGCAGAAGCACATGGAACTTCATTGAACCCTCCTACTGCAAGTGCCTAACTTGGGCATAGTGATTGCTTCTATCTACTGTCTGCACAGGGAGCCAAAATCTAGCAGACCTGGCTTGTAGGCGTCTGGTGTGCTCACTGCTTTATTGAACTAAATTGCCATAACAGTGATGACAACTAAGTGAGGCACCTATTGTAGGTGGTCTGAACACAACCCACATTGCTGGAGTGCTGTTCTCTGCCTTCATCTACTCCTCCCCAAGCCATGAAACCAAAACACCATCAATTTGCTACAGGCTGCTGAGAAATTAGAAGCTTTTCCCCCCCTGCTTGCCTCAACACGGGCTTTAAATGCAGCTCCTCTCTTAGAAGTAACTGCACAAATGGCACTGCAGGGTCACGCACGGGCCCTATCGCAAAGACAGCAGGTTGCATGTGCTCACTTGGTGTGTGAGTGGTTATTCTTTTCTAAATGTCCATGCTATCCAGCTGGGCTGAGGACTACGTATGAAGGTGGATTCCCCTAATATCTTTCACCATTGCAGAGGGGCTTCTTCAGACTAAACAACCTCCTAAACTCCAGGTCTTGAGGAATTCAAGGATCCTGTGCAATCCAGCTTCCCTGAAGTAACCGATGCCTTGGGAGGAGCAGAAACAAACAATATACCCAGTCCCGAGGCACCTAGGGCTTGAAAGGCAAATGCTAAATTACGTCCTTTTACAGCTACGTTTGCGTGTACCCAGGAGTGCAAGGAGGTGTCATTTTTTTGCAATGATTTTTCAGAACAAAGCACCACTGCAGATGTACAGATAGGCAGCAGTAAGATACATACTGCTAGGTTCATTTCTTCCTGTGCTGTAGGAGCAGCACATTAATGAAACAGTCAATATTTGGCTGCTTTTTCCCGTGCTCTTATCTGTTACCGAAATCTGAACTGGCTGAGTGAGCTGGGTCTCTGTAGCCCCTTTGGAAGCCGGTGTCTTCAAGTTCACTTTGAAGAGGTTTGTAATTGACTGCAAAGTAGTAGGTACATCCACACGACTGTGTATTGGTTCTCCTGATGTAGTCCCATTATGCCTACTTGATGCTCCTCGGCTTTACTTATGTCTCTGTATTTGCCTAAATAAAATGCAATCATAGAATATGACCATATAGTTGACATGATAGAAATACTGCTTTATAAAACCAAAATGAGACTCTGGTTACACATATACTATTTTATGAAAAGGGGACAGGGGTCACTGAATATAAAGCAAAGTGACCTTGAGACCAAACAGCAAGGCTTAGTCCACCCATGCAATTGTCTCTGCATCTCCTTTGGGCTTCTTTTGCTGCCTCCATGGCCCTGGGACACCATGCTCTTCAGCTGCAAGTGCCTGAAATTATATGAAGGCTGTGCTGCAGCCTGTCAGGCTGATGTTTTCATGGTGTGAAATGGAGATGGTAGGTACACCACATGGCAACGACAGAGAGCTGTGCCATGATGAACCACACCTGGCACAGCCCTACCCCAGGACTGCCTTATGGGTCATCTTTCCCCAGAAACATGCCCAAGCAATGTCTAGGGGAGTGCTGTTTGGCACATACACAAATCCTTTCAGGGAACAGTCCAACAATTTAAACACGTGGATGACCAGCAGTCCAGTACCCAAGCTCACTCTTTGGGGATGCCTGACCTATCTTAGATGCCCAGTGTGACGTGATTCTTTGTTGGTGACCACTTTTCTCCATTGACTACAAAGAGCTTAAGAAGTGACTTGCTCAGATTTAGACTCTAAATTTCAGGTAACAAAAGAGAGCAAACGAAGAATCCCCTTTACTACTTCACTGATACCCAGTAGCTGATGTCAAGTAAGCAACCATAATGTATGTGGAATCTGGCATTAAAAATTACCTGTGTCACAGTATGTGTGTCACAAAGGTGTATGATCCTTACCCTGAAGAACTCAGGATCTAAGTGCATATATGCATATTCCTTGACGCATTTCATAACTATAAATTGGTATACAATTTTCTGAATGGACTTTCTCAAGAAAGTAATTAAACTAATATATGGAAATCAGCATATTTCATTTCCCTATAAGAAAGGAATAAAAATGTAAGCAACGCATTGATCAGGAAATGCTGATTGTCGCAATTGTCACAAGGCTTTCAGTGGGCCAAATTTGTCAACATAGCAATAAAATTTACATTAGCATCAGCAAAGAAGAGCAGGAATCTGATGCAACCACTTTCTGATGCAGCAATCTATGGGGCCCAACTCCCTCTGGAGCCTTGGCCATTGCATCCTCATTTATATGAGTATGTATTGATTGTACAATGGCACAAAATGGAAAAGTGGTGATTCATACCAGACTTTCATCCATTTGACAAACTGGAGGGCACTAGCATACTGTGGTCCATAGATCTTTGGCAGAATTTAAATACTTCTGCAGTGTCCAGGAAAGGTTGCTAAGAAAAATGGAACAGTCCTGCAGGCTTACCTTGCATTTTGAAAGAAAATGGAGAGAGTCTACACTTTCATTAGGAGACATAATGAAGTTGACAAGTCAGAAAAGTCCAAACACCACTGCAGCAGAAGTTGGTGGCACTTAAGTCTACATTGCCAGAGGCCTGATGCTTTTGCTTGTGACAGCAGTGTAGAAAAGAAGCTGCTACACAGCAGCAGACAGGTTATGCCAATTCATCAGTGCTCAGTTGCCCCAAGCCCTAACCCTTAGTCAGTACCCTTGTATTTACCAAGTGTTTTCTATCCACTGGAGGGTTCACAATTTTCATATTTTCAACTCAAAAGTAATATTGGGAGTGGGTGGGAGGAGGACGATGAAAACTTTCATCCCTTTTTGAGGATAAAGGCAGAATATTGTCTTAAAGCATGCTCACAGCTGGACTGACCTGCATAGAGGACTCCCTGACAGGCAGTCCTGGTTACTGTTTGATCCATCTCTTTACCATTTAATTGTGCTGAATGCCCCAATCATTGTGCATGTGATCAGCAATTAAAGACCAACAGACCTTCAACCACAATAGGAACCACGTTGTTTAAGTTGTCCAGATAAATTCAGGGAATTCTGTGTCACTGAGGTAACGACATACAGGGTGTGTACAAATGTACACGGACAGAAGAGGAAGAAGGTGATAAAACATATTAATAACGCAACACCAGCAGAATTTGACCTTATCGCTAGATCATGCAGAGGTGGATCAGACTGAGTGGGATTTACAGATATTATTTTGGCCACCAGAGGGTTCCCATATTTTTCCATTTGTGCAATTGAAGCAGTGAGAGACTAAAGACTGGGTAAAAGACACTTTAAAAAAATGTGTGAAAACAATAAAGATCAAACACAATGCATCCCCAAAGTAATGCAAATAATCTACCTTCAGGTTCAATTTCATTACTGTAAAATTCAGTGATTGCATTTTTCAGAAGTAAAATAGATGTTTTCTGCACTGATTGCAGCACCCTCATTCTTGTTTTCACCATTGCACATGAGATCAGGATTCAAGCAGCTGATGATAAATTCCGTGTATGTAGGACACCTATTAAAGGTTTCATGTGATGTTAGAGTGAGTAGGTTAGTACAAAAGAAACCCCACAAAGTAAATAAGATTTCAAACGTTGTGGTATTGTCAGGGCAAAACCCCAGATTCCAAGTCAAGTTCAATCCTGCAAAGCTAGTAATGGCAGTGCTATTTTCCTAACTTGGCTTCAGTCACTACCGTGACTCTCGATTCTCAAATAATAGGTGATTCATCTTAATGTTATTTAGGGAAGGAGTCACAATGGCTTTGATAAGTCAAATGATGGTCAGATATTTTTCTTACAGCTCATTAATTTTCCCAGGAAACAATGGGCCAAATCCTGCTGTCAGTTATGCTGCCGAAGCCAGCGTACTGGCGATGCCTTTTAATCCATGCGAGATCTAGATCCCCCTCTGAGATGTATAGGATGGGCTCTTGGGTTTGCCTTTTCTGACATGTTTCACCAGACCTCTTGAGGGTCTGCTGAAAATGTCAACCAGAAATACGTTCATTGCAGCAACCTGATAAAAAATATCTCTGGAGATCCCCCCTGATCAGGGGTAGCCCCTCATCTGAGAAGGCTTCTTGGAAAGTTTATTCAAGGTTTCATGGTTCCACCACAAGACTCAGAACCCTGGAGGAGGGAAGAGCTCCTTGTTGCTTGAAGCGGTGGTGTAAGAGCTCATAGGGTCGTAGCTCCTTTCACTTGGGGGCACAGACATAAGGGTGCTCACTCTTGCCCTTAACGGCAAGTACGGTGATCAGAGGAGCCCGTGAAGATGTGCTTATAGCTTTCCTCGGGTCAGCCTCCAGCAGAAGGAGGTTGAATGGGCTGTGCAGCCCAAAGAGCCGCTCTCAAAGGGGACTGGCCATTCTGCTCCTTCCTGAGGTAGCTCAGATGTCTCCGCTGCTGCGCAGATCTCTCCTTTGTCAGCATACCAGGAACCCCATCAGCTTGTGCAATATGGTCCAAAGGTTCAGCAAAATCAAAATCTCTTTCCTTATTTGAGGTCAGAGCCTGGTGCCTTCAATCACAGCAAAGGGAGACTTACTACACAGTCCACTGACTTCAAGGAAGCTTCTCATGAAGAAATCTATTTATTCAGCTTGAATAATGGGCACAATAGGCTGGCTTTTGATAACACAGGCAACGGCAGCTTCACAGGTGCTACAGTGTTTAGTATTATTCCAGAGTTTCCATTTTTATTTCTAATAAGATGCTGACCTTCTAGAATTCATATAATTAGAAGACTTATTGAGAAGCCTAATATAATATTATACCCGCTGGGGAGTCAAAAGTGCAAATAGTAAAAATATCAAATCTCAATATTTAATTAATTGAAACAAATTAAATTTCAACCTATTTCTCATTTCTGTCAGCTACTTAAAGTTGCATATGAACTTTAGAATTTATGCAGATTTCCCTACAGAGGTTCCAAGTGGGAATTTCAAACTAAGATCTGTGTTTATAGCCACACTTTTCAGCTTTTTTAAAGACCTTCTTAACCAAGGACTTCCAGGGATTTGTGTGGGAGCAATTCATTGAATATGACTGCTCTAGTCTAGTGCCTAAATGGGAATCACACACTTGAGAAAACCTGGCCTTTCTTCTTGGTGAAGAAGGCTTCTGGAACCCTATCCTTTAAAGCCCTCCAAGCAGGCTACTCTCAGAGAGCATCTTTGTCCCAAAACATTGACAGAAGACAGAAAAAGGTATAAAACCTAAATTGTTTCAATGAGGCAGTGGAATGCCAAAGGCAAATAGAACCAGCTTTCACATGAGATGGGGTGACTTCCATTTTTCAATCATTTCTGACCTTTATCCAGCATACAGAAGGTCTTCTCTTCTAGACAAATGGAATTGTGCAAAAATAACTGAAGAGGTATTGCAGGTGTATTATCAAATCAGAACAGCAGTCTATTTGTCCTCATTCCTTGTAATGGTATCGCTACTGGGAATGCATTCATTTGGCTCACTGCTGGGTAGTGATTTGTTGTTAAAAATATATAAGTAAATGAAAACAGGCACTTGGTAAATGAATCACCAGTGATGGACCTGAAGTTCCTCTGAGGAATTTGTTATTGCTAGACAGTCAGCATGGCTACCGTTCGTCTATGGAGCTGCCGTTCTGCAGCTGCATTTCTCCACAGTAAAGAAAATGTACAGTACTCAATCATATGCCATGGGTCCTTTGATTAAATGTGGATTTACAGTGCATGATAGCCCACAGCAGCTTAAGTACCCTACAGTGTATTACATAAATGCACGTTCAGGATTATTACACATACCAAAATAGACATGTACTTGATAGAGGCTG
>JAVJGJ010000047.1:59705804-59746685 GCA_035590215.1 Microhierax caerulescens | reverse complement strand
TACTGCTGTGGAAATGAGGCACAGTGCCAACTAGAGGTTTGCATTGCCTTGTAGGGACACAGTGATCTTCTAGGCACATCTATTCCCACTTTTGTCCCCAATTCCTCTGTTTCTTTCTGAGTTGGTTTTAGCAAATTATTTATTTGTTTTGTGTGTGTGTTGGCAGGTGGAGTAAAATTGGGGGGGGGATTAATGTTTTCTTTTATGGAGATGTATCTATTACATTTGGAAAACACTGTAAAATCTGTGCTCTTTCTTGAATATCACTGTGACAGGATTTGGACCCAAAAGGCAGGCTATTCCCTTTTTATTCCCTCATACACTTAAAAAAAAAACAACCAACTTTATAACAGGCTGCCCCCACACCTCTGTTGTTTGAAAGAGGTGGTCAAGTATGGTGGTCAAGGTAACCTGGCTGGAGAGGACAAGTCACACACAGAGAAGAGAACAAACCTGACCATACAGTTTCATGGCAAAAAGTGTTGTCTGTTTTCATGGGCAAAAGGAAATGGCTTGCGGCTTGGGCTTTACGGTGACAGAGCTAATGGTCTGAACTGGCAAGGCACTTCTTTCAAATACCAGTTGAATTTACAAACCTTTTTCTCTGGTCTTTAAACCTAGTTCTTACCTGGCAGTAATCCCTTTCCTGTTTTCAACCAAAGGAAAGACTTACACCATGAACAAAGGGGAAGGAGATGCCCCATATTAGTAGCCAAGATAAGGTACTAGTATTTAAACAACACCAAATGCTCAGTTCAGACAAAGGGGGGTATCTCTGATGAGTCTGGTGCAAACACACACCCTCACATCTACTGTGGTCATCTGCAGAACCCATTTTGGTTGGATATTTTTTTCCCTCTTTGACCCCTCATCACCTCTTCATTGAGCCTTCCCCAAGCAGACCATAATGTCTGAGTCAAGCTCAGTAAGTAAATCGGTTTCAAAGTAATCAAACAAGCTTTTACTTCCCTTGCCTGTGTAGGTGTGTTCACATATTTTTATTTATTAAAAGCATGATCTGATACAATTAAAGATGCATTTCAGAGAGTGGTCTGTGCTGGGAAATGCTTGCACCTGGTATTGTAATTCATGATGTTTAAGAAACAAGTTGGCATTAAAAAGAATCAAATGACAATGTAGACAATAGGATCCAAAAGTCCCTCCCAAATTACCAAACAGTAAAGATTTGGATAAGATCACTCTGGCTATGTTTCTAATATTTTAGAGTAGTGGTTGCCTGCTATGCTCAAGCCTTTGATCTCATAACTTTGCCAGCTGACAATGAGATAATGAGTGTTAAGGACAATACAGGAAGAATAAAACTCAATGCATTTTCTAGGGAGGTGCTGAGATGTGACATGATCAGAGAAGCCAAGTGTATATGAAGGGCAAATTTTGCTTTCAATTGTCTAACGTACATGCAGAGTTCTGAAAATGGCCCATTGCAGGAGGATCAGTTCAAAATGTTAATTCAGCAAATAAAGGAAAAAGCAATTATTCAACCTTATTTTGTAATTCCCTGTGCTGATGGGACATGTTATGCACACCTCTTGCTGCATCTGTTTGTTAATCACAGAGCATAGCTAACACTCCAAAGGAGGACAGCAACTGTGTAACAGAACAACCCAAAAACTATCCTCAACCTGAAGAAAAAGGTGGAAAACCAGACTCCCATTTTATATCTGTTTTCTGGATTGAGTGAAACCAAAGCTGATCAGGTCCATGAGATACCGTTTCAGAGTTTGAGAAGGACCATGAAGCAGAGCTCTGTGAGCCACTGAGCCTGGAGAAGGCTTGGGAGTCCTAAGCCCTCCAGACCCTGGTGAGGCGGTCACAGTTGTGCCCAAGTTGACCATGGAGGTTGAAGGTGGATGTGTAGCCATCTCAGCATCCTTTTCAGAAATCCTAAGCAGCCACAGATGAAGCAAACATGGCATGGTCTGCCAGAGAACACAGAGAGCAACTGGGTAGCTTGCATCCAGGGAGCCCTTTGTAGCAACCAGTGGAAGCGGGACAGTCCCAGGCGTGGGGAGGGAGAGCTCCTGTGTGGTTGCACAGACAGCACATGCAGTCCCTGCCTGCATCTGCCCTCCGTGCCTGTGAGTAATTCAGGGGAGAATTTGGATCGCAACCTGCACACAGGTCCAAGCGGTGCAGAAATGCCAGTGGTCAGGGTCCACCACCGCCTCTGCCTGGCTGTGCCCCTGCCTCAAAGGCTGTGATGCAGATGTGACTGTGGCTCAGCCAAGAGGGGCAGCTGCTTTTTTCCCTTCAGCTCTAGGTCAAGACAGTGATTATCTTACAGAGGAGCCACCTAGTTCATCTGCTGCTCCCTTCCTGGGGCTGTAAGCCTGCTCCAGTACTCCCAGACCCGCCAGATTTTTGGAGTGAAAAGTTAGATGGGAATCAGCAACAGAACAGCTGGTAAAACCAACTCTGCTCTCCTGCTTTACTGGCTGGTACACTAACTGCCACCAACCGGCTAAAATAAATGGGTATTACTGGCCCCTTGGCTTGGTCAGTAGAGGAATACGTTCTCCTTCTGACTGACCTGCTTAAACACAGTCTTCTGTAGGTAGCACTGTACGTATAAGATGAATAAGAATAGGTTGAAAGGAATACACACATACCTTTTTAGCAGTATTATAGAAAAACAAAATGTCTTTTTTCTCCTACTAAATAAACACCAATGACACTCAACGCCAATATTCAGCAAAGGCAGAACGAGTTCCAAATACCAAAGTCCTAGGACCCCGGTTTGTCACCACTATGGGATTTTCCAACGGCATGTGACCAAAGTTCAAAGTAGAACTTGGCTCTGGACCAAACCCAAGGCCAACAGAGCCTGAGTTTGTAGGTTTTTAAGAGATCCAATCCTGCCATATGTTTACCAGCGATATCATAATTGTCTGTGCAGTACTCAGTCTGCTATGGATTTTGCGGCAGCTGTCAATAGCACTCATTCATCACGGGCCCAAGATAATTGAAGCGCTCCATCTGCTGCAGGGCCACTATTATCAACAGTGATACTTGTGTCACTAACTTACTGAAGAAGGGCCTGAACTTGCTCCGAGTGAAAAATCAATGGGAGGATTCCCGTTGGCAGAAATGGAGGCAGCCCTACCCCTTTCAGTACTGAAACCCTTCATGGCTGCTCAGCATCCCACTGCGCAGCACCCATCCCCGTTCTGCCCCCGCATCACTGCGAGAAGCCGGCACAGGCAGAGCTCTGCTGTGATCACACAGCCTTTGCCAACTAGCCCGGCAAAGCGCTTCAGAGCATAAATCCCCACTGAGGGATAGAGCAGGCAAAGTAGAAAACTCAGAAATGGGCTAAAGAATCAGATGATGTCAGCTGACGTGGACAGGAGAGGCAGAATTCAAGTTATGCATTCAGTTTAAAGCCCCTGACTGTATAAACAGTCAGGCATGTTTATGGGAAAGTGCTAAAGGAATTAATCTGTTACTCAGCAACACTAATCAAGACTCCTACCCCATGCAGTTCATGAAGTCCTACATCCATGCATACCTTTATATTCATGTTCACAGGCAGCCCCATTCCATCTTCTGTCGCTGTACAAAGGAAAAAAACGAGTTCTGTGAAATAAAACTAGATATTCCAATAAAGCATTTTCTTTTTCAAATAAAAAATTATTTTCTACCATTTGCAGTTCTCATTTCCACTATTTTTACTGACTTGTAAAAAGAACCAAACCCAAAGCTTTTCTTTTTGCATTTTCTTCGAAGAAAATAACAATTTTTTTAAAACCGAGGCAAGTTTTGACCTCTTTACCAAAGAGGGAAAACCAGAAGTTGTTGTCCTGCTGTTCAAACTGATCAAACTAGAACTTTAAACCAGAACACCATTGAAGTTTCAAGGTCAGGTTCACATCTAAACTTTACTGCTAAGGCGAGTCAAAGCCTGTGCTCAGATGGCTGTGGATAGCTCCCACTGAGCTCAGGCACCATTTGTTGATTGTAACTTTTAATACTTCTGTTGCATTTCTTTACTCCAGTGCAGATTCTCAAGGATCCAACTTCATTCTTTCATGTTAGTACTCTGTATATAAGAGAGGGCACTTTCTTGAGCACGTTTAGGTGCTCTTTATGCACAGAACAATTTAATATTAGGAAAAAGAGAACTTCACTGAAGACAGCTGTCCTTGCAGTGTCACTTCAATGGTGAAACACAGAGTGCCAAAGGTTCAAAGAAGATAATACTGCAAGATCTCAAAATAGAAAGCAAAACCATGATTTCACTTTTCATCAGAGGAACACAGAAAGTAAGGCACTCTTCTGCTGGGCAATGATCTAGATGGTTTTTGAAATGTTTTGTTGTTTGGCACATTCCAGACCTGCAAGGTTTTAAGGAACGGGTAACATTTTTTGTTGGAGTGATGGGAATGGCTGGAAAGGGCAGTGTGTCTGAGTTTTCTGCCAGTGCAGGGATTGAGTCCTCCAGATTGTCTTACAGCATCACAGGGTGGAGGAAGGTCATATAAGATGCCTGTATTGAGATGACTAGGAAAGCTGTAAAGGAAGTTTCCTATGTTATTGTCTTTTGTCTTCTGTGGATGTCTCCTTGCTTCCTCTAACACAAAAGGAGTCAAGGTAGCTTTCTTTTTAAGCAAGATGGGCAGGGGGAGAGGAGAGATAAAAAAGCAACAGTGAGGAATAGCTTGATGGCTGTCTGATATCAAAATAGAGATGACCCCAAGGAACACAGACATATTCCTTTGCTACAGAGCATCATTTCATACCACAAGGAAGAGATGAGATTTTTTTTAATAAACTTTGATTTTTAGAAGAGACGTAAATATACTGACTAAAAAAGATATCTTTCTTTTCAATATTTAATGAGCCTTTATTTTGTCCATCTACTTTCAGTACATGAAAACAAGCCTCTAATGCAGGAACACACTCTCCAGCTGCAGTGTAACAGATGTGCAAACCATTAGTATCTGCTACCCATTCCAAGTCATTAAATCCAAAACCCTGCAGGAGGAGTCAAAGGTACCATCAAGGGACCTGTGGCAGTTATGGTGTTTCTACTTAGCTGTTCTCACTGGAACAGCCAGTGCTTTACCTTCAGGCATAGAGAAGAGCAAGGAACTCCGAGCTGGATTAACTGTGGACAAAATTACTATGGAAATGTACAGATTGAGTCATAAGATTGGTTTCCTGAGTCCTTCAGTACAGTGAAGGGGAAATGGATGCTGTCTCACTGACAAGGGGAGGTGTACCTAAGATCCAATGAACTTAAAAACAGAGTGGAAGCAGAGAAGACCCTAGGATAAAATGCTCCAGTGTTTGAGGAAAAAAGCAGTGCCAGGATTTTGATTCATTAGAGATTAGCTCCAGTAGTGCAGCGAATAGTTCGGGTTGGACACCAACAGGGCAGCAAGGGAAACTAGTACAGAAAGTGGTTATTGTGCAGGCAGGGTCTTCGTCCACAGGGCGATGGATGTAGAGATCCAGGATTTGGGAACTACCCTGTCATTTGCATTCAGTGCTCCTGAAACAAGCGCCTCATCGCAAGCTAACCAGCACTGCAAAGGGACACCCCAAGGAGTGAATGGAAAGATGCACCTGCCTGTGAAGCCAGCAAAAGTGCAGGCTGGGGAGATAAGGTGCCTTCTTCAGAAATCCTGCTGTCCCTGTCCACTGGGAACACAGACAGCCCTGGTGGGTGCTGAACCTGGACCTTGGCAGAACCTGCCTAGTCAAACAAGAGCAGAAACCTCACGCATCTTCCAGAAACCCAGGCATCTCAGTGTGGCTTAGGCATCTGAGCTCCCTTCCCTGTTCAGAAGACGCTGCTCCTTCTGGGACAGAATTCCTTGGCCTTAGAACGCCCCAAATTCACAGCATTTTTGTAGCCTGCCTGGCATTCTGGCAGCCGGCTGACTTTCTGATGTTGCACGTGGGTGAGCTTTTGCTCACTCTTTTGCCATCTCTCAGCAAGCAGCGGGAGCCGGAGTGGGGCAAGTGTCACAGGCAATATTCAGAAGCAATTCCAGAAACTTTATTGCTCAGAAGTGGCACTCGGCCAGCAGAGGAGAAAGAGAAGAGCTTATAGTTGTGTGCTTGCACACACTGACAAAACTGCTACTGATGAATCAGAGAGAGAAATCTGGAGAGGTGACCTTGGGAGGTCACAGAAGACTCGTTTTTGCCAACAAATATGAACATTTGCAATCAGACTGTGGCCTGGTGCCAGTCACTGTTTTATGTGCTATCTCATCAAAACATATGAATTTTCAATAGCTGGTTTAGAGGCCTACTTGCTGCAGTATTATATCTCTCCAACTCCTACAGGTTTTGAATTGTACAGATACAAAAGCAGGGTATTGAGGAAAGCTGGCACTTGGATTTGCATTTTTCTCGATGAACATTTTCGTGCATTCTGAAAATCGCCAACTGGTCAAGTGCCGGAAGGTCACTAAGCAACATGGCAAATCTGATGACAGAAGGGAGGCAAAAAAATCTCTGGAAAATGAAACTCCTCCATTGTCCGGCCTGGAAGGTCAAAAATTGCCATTTTAAGATTGCTTGTGCTAACGGAGGCTCACCCACCCTAGGTGTCAGCCCTTCAGAGACAACTACTGTAAATATCGCCATCTGTGATGTTCCTGGTGAAGGACTCTGCTGATGTAAAGGTTATTACTCATTTATAAACATATGGCTGCTGTAATCATTTGGTCCTCTATTCATAGTGGGATATGTGTTTTGATGGAGCTCAGTTTCAAAACAAAGATGTTTTTTCGCTGCTCAGGATTAAGGAGACATTATCAATTTAATTTATATTAATAAAAACAACAGCAGCCCACTGTGGCAAATTCTTAAATCAATAGATGTTATTTGACATTGAAAAAAAAAATTCCCATTGAAAGCAGTTGGTCTGAATGAGCACCACCCAGTGCAGCCTGAAATCAAATCTACGGTGACTGTGAAAAGGATTGTGAACAAAAAGACAGAGGATTCTGCTGTTCGTCATTGTCTCAACTAAACAGATTAATAAAAGCTAACAGAAAATGTATGCCTTTTTTGGCCTTATTTCCATTTTGAAAATCTAGTGAGAAAAAATACTGTTTACAGTACTTGCGCTGACGGTATCTTTTTAGCAATACCATGGTAGCGAAAGCTCTGAAACTACATTTTCAAACTATGGATTTTATTGCCTCTGTCTGTGATGTGTGAATATTTGAGCATGTGCATTTGTGCATATACATGCCTTTCAAATGAGCGCTTTAGATCTAAGATCCCATTTCCTCCATATAGTCAACAAAGACCATAAAGCAATTTCTGAAGGAGCAAGAGTTCACATAGAAGACCTGAAAGCTAAAAATTCCCACCAAACCAGTTCAGACACAATGCATAGCTTACCTGTTGTCTGTCTGCTTCCAGAAGCAAAGGGACCGGTTCATCGGACTTATTGTAAATGTCTAGCTCGGGCTGAGATGAATTGCTTCCTAACCTCCATTGACTTTGTAGAGAGTTTTTATTAGGCCCTTGATTACGAGTTTTGATGACAGTAGAGCCTGTGTTTGTATGGCTGTCCCTAATATTATGCAAACTCTGGAAAAAAGAGTATTTTATTCGTCGCTGTATTGAGATATCTTGCAGTAAACCGCACCCCCATCCACAAATAGGCACGGCTGGATTCCACGTACTAAGTCATCTCTCTCCATACTGCTCACAAACAGATCAAATAAAGTAAGAATTACCAATACACGATCCTGTCTCCTCAGAAACATTTTTCCTGATGGGAGACTCATCTGCCATATTTTAGATAATGTCTAAAAAACTTTGTCACTGATATTGCCTTGGATTACTCCAACACAATACTTCCATACTCAGCCCACATTTTGTCATTAATAATATTTATGTAATGCAGCTGCAAGTCTAAGCAGCACGTTACAGCATCTCAGCTGAATGAAGAGCAAGTTGCACTTTCTAGAGCACAGCACTGGGATGTTTGCATTACAAATGTTGAAATTCAATAACAAAAAAAATAAAAATAACAGAAACAGCTATGCTGGCTTTGGGATTTTTAAAATTAAGCTTGAGGAATGAAGATGAAGATGTACTTCAGCATCGGGGAGGTTAACTTTTTTGATTTTAAATCAGCTTAAAAATAATCTTGGTTTTGGGAACACTGAACAAGTTATTTGTATATACAGCCTTAGGGTAAAACTAATATGTGAGTCCCTGAAATACAGTGAAAATCCATTGGAATCCATTGGAGACTCTCCATATCCTCAAGAAAGCTTCTAGTACAGAGATCTGGATTTTTTTTATGTGAAAGTGTGTGAATATCCCTGATTTATGACATCTGAACACCAAACCTTTATCGTCTTTCCTGGAGAGCTGTGGGACATTTGCACTACAACAGAACTCCCTGCACTATCTTGTAGCAAAATTAAGTATATCAAAGCAGTTAGAAACTTCAGTTTCTAACCAAGTGTGTAAAACTTCCACAATTTGGAATTTTTTGAATGGAAACAGCTAGTACGTTGAAAAAATTCACCTGTACGTGTTTATGGTTTTCCTCTAATACATGTCATTTGGTCTTTGAACAAATACGTTTTCACCCTTGCTACATGCCTGGCAGAGATATATTAATTATGGCTACTTGAACAGTAAAGAACAGAAGCACCAAGAGGATAAATCATTTTGCAGAGCCAGAAATAGAATCAAGATTTCCTAAAACCCATTCCAGTGCCTCAGCCACAGACCCATTCCTTGGGAAAAGACCAGGAAATTTACCATACCTTTTTTTCCCCCAGTTTATTCCGTTAAACCATCGCAAAAGGTCTGTGGACACTCTTGCTACAGTTTAAACAGTAGCTTAATTCAGTTTATCTTGAACCTGTTCCCAATAGGCTTGAGATAAATCAAAACATCTGTGCAATGCAGGTGTAAGTTGTATTTTTAAGCCCATTCTTTAGCTGCTGATTTCTCATAGCCCTGAGACATGGGTCAGAAGAATTCAGGTCTGCTTCTCACACTTTGCAAAATTCAGAGATATTTGGGTTTAGGGACTTTTGTTCGATTAATAATTACAAGTAGACCATTCGTTGCAGATCTGCTTCTCCGTGAATTTTAACATTAAGGTCTTAGCTATAACTACTCTCCCCAAAGCCCAGAAAATCATTTATTGTTTAAAAAAAAAAAAAAATGCTTAAACTCCTTGTTCGAGAGTTTTTATAAAACAGCTCCAGAGGCAGTTTCATCATTCCAAGGCACTGTGACGGGGAAAAATACCTGCAGTCCTTCTTTTACTTTTCTCCCCCAAAATTCCATAATAAACACTAGAAGTGAGTTTGCCAAGTCTGTACTTAGAGGCGTAATCTCCTATTGACACATGTGTAAATTACAAGGGGAGAAGCACTACCCAGTCACAGTGTAACGCTCTATCAGTGAGATTTCTGGGATTTTTGAGCAGTGTACTCTGTATATGGCAACTGCTGGCTAGTGTTTGCCTATTCTTCACTTGCTTAAAGCCTCTGGTTTTGTCTTGAGGGTCCACGTAAGGTCAACTTCCCACCCCCCAACAGTGGTATAGAAAACTGCTCTGAAGGTGGAAGAAAATGCCTCTCCTTACCGAGCAGGCAGTGTTGATAAAACAGCTCTCTGTTAGAACAGCTCTAAGGGCAAACAGTGAGGAGGTTTACCCATTCAAACAAAGTTAAGAGTGAGCAAATTCTCTTAAAGATGTACCTATGTCTGAGATCTTCGTTTCGTTTTCAGTTACTTGATAGAAAATAAAGATAAAGCCAAGAGCAGGCTGCATGGAAAAAAATCCTCTGCACTCCTGAAAATATTTCCTTTGTTTTCAGGACAGTAATACAAGAGAAGGCCACTTTAGCCAAACTGGCATTAATATTCTTTAAAAAATAAGTAACAAACTCTTACAGCTTTTTTTTTTTAATCCCTTTTTAACCTTTGCTTTCTCATTTTTTCTGGAAAAGAAAAAGCAAAGGGAATGCTCCTGTTTTGCCATGTCTAATTTACTTGCTTTTATGTGCTCAGAGTTTAAGAGGAAGCAATCAAAGGTGAGGTTGTGCAGTTTGTAAACATGAGACTGTGGTTATATCATGAAATTTGCATATAATTCTGTCACCCGCTTCCGTTTGCTTGTCCTCTCCTAGAGCTTCAGATGGCATCTCCACCCAGACTTCCCTAAAAAAGTATCCACTAATAAAGTAGGGCTATGAGGTTTTCTTGGGGGTTGTCTGGCTCAGGGATGGGATTTGACTGGTTGGTTCAGTTTCAAATTTAGACAAGGACCAAACTGGAACTTCAAGATGCTTTTAGGAGAGGACCACAAACGAGGAAGGAGTTGAGCCTGAAACGTGGGGGCAGCCCAGAACTGCCTTTGCCATACTCATCAGAATCAAATAATGACTCAGAGCTCCCTGAAAGAGACATGTCAGGAGCCTGCCCCACACAAAACACACCTCCTCCCGCTTCCACGGGTGCATCCTTTGAAGTAGATGTCCTGAAATTCATGCATGCATGCACCAAGGATGATACATCGCCAGGATGTGGACAATGGCTTCACATACAGCTCCTGTTTAAAAGGGGAAGAAAAGAAAACCCTTGCATCTCCTCCAGCCTCAGCCTGCAAATAGTTTTACATTTTCCACTCCTGGGAGGCGGAGGGCTCATCTCTGCTGCCCGTGAACAGACTGACCTTATGGCCAATCTCACACCAAGGCTTTGCTTTTCTCCCAGGATGGAGCCTACTCCAAGTTATCTCAACTCAAGCATGTTGTGCTCAGCAGAACCCTGTTGCAGACTGCTTGTCCTGTTATCTGTGGGCCAGATCTTCAAATGCATGAAAAGGCTTTAGTAAACAGGCTTGTATGAAGGGTTTTGAGGTGACCTCGGGGCTGGCAGGGCAGCATCTTCCTCTGTGCTATTCCGCAGTGGCTGCCCAGCCACAGGGAGGGAATGATCTCTGCTGCCTTTGCCTAAACACCAGCGAACCTGTGGTGATAGCCACAGTCTGAGATGTGCTGTGTTGTGTGCCTGGTCTCACTCTGACCCTGCAGCCCCCCAACACATTTCCATGGACAGGTCCTGCATCATGTGCTGCTCCCCTTGCATCAAGCTCTCTTCAATGGAGCCCTTCCACAACTACTTCTGCCCTGCTGGCCCAGCTCTCCCATGGCAGAAAAGCACACTATTGCCCTCCCACTGCATATTCTCGATTTAACAGGTTGTTATGGGACATGCCTGTCTTTTTGACTCCTTCCTAAGTGGTATTTCCCATGGCAAGGAGCTCAGACCTGTTCAATGAGAGCAGGACCACATCAGAAAAGGCAGTGCAGACAGAGAACTTCACCTTCTTGAGAGCTATGAGCTCATTTGCAGAGATAGAGCACTTAAAATGAATTAGTGTATTCCAACACAGCAAAAGCTATAAATAGAGTGCTTATAAATAAACCAGTTTTGTCCCTCTCCCAGGCACCAATTCAGCAGTCTCTCCCTCCGTGTCTAACACAGCCGTGTACTTACATCCCACTGATTGCAATGGGATAAGGCACTTGCTTTCAATTAGGCACATTTTGCTTAATGTAAGCCATAATGCTAAATCTATCCAGGTACCAACCCTTCTTTCCTGTCAAATCAATAGTGCTTAGGAGCCTATTCCCCCGTTAATCCAGATCTTGCGTTTTAGGGCAGCTTCAATGTTTTATGAATGAGAGGTAGATATTTCCCCTTTCCAATGCTTCTGTTCACCGTTCCTAAGTGACTACCCTCCCTTGCATAAAGGAGTTACTATTTGCATAGGACATCTTTCTTATTCCAACACATAAGCAGCCTCCTTATGTTGTGAAAGAAAAAACATCACAACTGTTACAAATCTTCCAAAACAAGGCTTAATTTGAAAGCAAACGCGTGCAGTTATCGCATGTAAGCAACTCTAAACAGACAGAGCTATCGTATCAAACAGATTTGGGTAGACCAAGCCAAAAAGCCCTGAACCTTTCAGAGATGTGCATTTCTGGATCAGCAAGAAGAGCTAGGACACATGGTTCAAACACATCTGCTTAGTCAAGCACCCTGAGGACAGGGGTGGCATACTCAAGGAAGTGGTCAAACACTGATATTATCACATGCAAACTTGGATACAGGTCCATGCCGCCACCTCACACCAAGTATGCACAGACTGAAAATAGCCACCAGCCGTGATTATGCAGAGATGTTTAAGATGCCCAAATTGATCTCTCTGAGCCTATAAGCAGGTTTTTATATAGCTCACAAGAAGACCTCAGTGACTCAAGCAGGGAGCCTAGTGTAAGCGGACAGGATTTGCACCACAATTTCTGCCCCGACATACCGGCTCTGCTAGCAGTATATGATTTTGCAGTTTAAGCCTAGCCTGAAAGCTTATACTGACTCACAGAAATACCTTGGGTAATAAACTAGCTTAAATACAGCTTATTATTTATTTACCTGAAAATTGCAAACATGTTTTTGTCCTTGCAATGTTTGCCAGCTCAAGAAATATCAGGTGTATATCTGAGACGCCTCTGAGCTCCTGCTATCAGGTCACCAGCCTCTTCAATGAGTCTCGCTGCCTTTTTAACCATTTTCTCCTTGGCTGATCTTTACAACAGAGTGCAAAGCTTTTTCGGTGGTGTGTGCAGACATTACTACCCTGTGTGCATTTTAGGTTCTTTTAATTTAGCTGCAAGTTCATTTTCTTTGCTTATTTTCCCATGCTTTCTGTACATGCACCAGAAATACAGTCATTAGTGCTTTATTTTGTTTTTGAATATAGCAGCTAGTTTCAGGATAAGCTGGCAAAAGCAAGTCAATGATCCACCACAGTGACATGAGCTGAGCAGCAGGCCCAGAGGCTGAAGGCAAAGCAATGCCTGATACCAAGATAAGATACTGGCTTTTGACATGGTCTTTTTACCCAGCCTTAAAAGCTACCTCTTCTAATTGAACCATAGAACTGGGAAGAATTTTGTTGCTTTAAAGAATTCTGGCATAATTAAGGCCATATATTAAGCTTAATGGTGGAGCTGACTTTATATACTATGAAGTCATGCATTTAAAAAAGTTCACTTCCCTTACTGAAATGCCAGAATATGTTGAACTTCAGGTGGCAGAGCAAGACCTTCATCAGGGCAAGTGAAGCAAATTCTATATTATTAATTATTTCAGTCTCTTTAAATGACAAAGTTCTGTGTATTTGTCGGTAGAAAGGGTAGGAATGATTGCAGTATCACATGGACTGCCAAATGACCACTGCTGGACTCTTCCACTCTCTCTCTCTAAACCTTTCTGAGGTTGCCACCAAACTTCTAAGCACAAAAGCTTCTGTGGAGCCCTCTTGTCTTCTTTAGGATCTGAAGCAGCTATTAAGTTCAGCTGTGCACCCCACTATGCAGCATCAAGCCCCTTTCTTGCAGGCAATGCTGAAGGTGGTTTCTGTCTCCTGGTAAAAAGTGAAGCAGAAAGCACTGGGGCATCATTCACATCTGTGAGTCATTTCAGAGAAATCCAGTCTGCAACAATGGCAGAAAGTATTTCACACACTTAGGGTCCATGCTGATGGTGTCCCAGGATCTTCTGCACTCATGTTCTCTTGAAGAGCACACAGTCTTCTCATTTCCCTCAAAAGTGGAATAATTTCTTTGTGTAACTTCAATTTTTTATTTTCTTTAAGGAAAATGATAAGAACGTTGAAAATAGTAAAACATTTAATTTTGTCTTGGTCAATGCTAAAAATTCTTACGCTTTAAAATATATTTATAGTATCTTCCAGCCATGGCGTCTAGAGATGCTAAAAGTCTGCCAATGTCACCTGGACCTTAAGAACAAACACATTCATCTTGAAAGAAGACAGATTAAAATAAAGGGCCGAACTCTACTCCCACAGAAATTTACCCAGCAGAAACATTTCTAAGGCACTGAACAAACCCTGCAGTGGCTGAGTCCTCAAATATTCTGTATTAAGTACTGTCTCTAGAGAGGTGCTTAAAAATTCATAATACGGTGTATCTATTGATGTATTTAACGGAACTCTGGAGTAGAAAAGTAGAACTCTCCACCACTGTCAAGATAACACTGCCAAATTTTCCTTTGGATCTGTACACCCTCAGATGAAAACCTGAGTTCCCCTGGGACCCAGATATTATAGTCAGAGCTGACAGCTTGGATCTTTATTGTGAGAAATTATTCATGGTATTAGCAGTTCTTTCCTCTTAAGGTAAGCATGTGAAATATTACATCTTCACTCAGATTTCCTGCAATAACCTGATACATAACTCAATATTAGGAGACGTTCATCAGCAAGAACAAGCGTGTAAGCGTTAGCACGGCAGTATAATATAACAAAACTCAATACCAGGATGTAGCTGCTGAAATGAACTTTCAAAAAATAGCAACTCTATAGACATTACATCAAGCCAGGAGCCTTTTAGGGAAGGCAGCTAGATACAGGCACTGTGAGGCTTTCTCACTATATATCAAGCCTTTCCTCTGCACGAGAAGAGCTCAGCTTCACAATAGAGCTGCACTCTCTGTTGCGCTGTGAAAATATTTGCCCTTTTTTTATCTGCTACCCTAGTCTAACACTGTCAATAACCTGTTTGTTGAATATATGGGAGTAAGCTGTGTGTTGCTATTGAAATGCGCCATCTGAAAACTCTGATATCAGACATGCAAGAAACAAGAGGGAGGTTAAGCCCTGCTTTGGAACAGGGCGAAGCTTTCCTTTGAGCGCAGCTCCTTGGTTCATGGTTTTCTGCTCATGGGACTCCCAGTTCAGAATTATACCCTTCAGGAGTAGTGAGGCACAGAGGGAGGAGACATGCAAGGGATGTGCACTGCACATACCTAAATGAAAGCAAATTTAAGCCATAAGGGAGTCTCAGCTTGAATAAAGCACAAATTAAATCAATCGGCATTATTCTCTACATTTGACCAAAAACTGACCGTCCCTAAAACCCTCGAATACTGCATTTTTTTTCGTCAGCTACTCATTCTTAAATGTTAAATCCTGCTTTCCCCTGAGCAAATATACAGGGATGCAGTTGATGATTTGATTTCAAAACTTTTGTTTCAGGTTTCACTGTGTAATCAACTTGCAAAGAGCAGGCGCTCTGCTCGCTCAGGCCCCAGTCATGCAGACTTTGAAACACAAAGCGCAGTAAAGACTGAGTGCAACCCCTTCTAACTTCCCCATTAGAGTGACCCTGTTCTCCTGAAAAGGAGAGAGAGGTTTAAAGCAAATATTATCCCGTGGTCAATATAATTTTAAGTAATCATAGGCACATATAACAAGCAGCTGTAAAATCCTAACAAATGAAGTATCTTTTCCCATCCAAAGCCAAACAGTTCTACAGTGCTATTTAATTTATGCTTTTGTTTGAATATGTGCTTGAAAATGAGAGGCATAGTCCATAGCTCATCTCTGCACTGCATAGCCTCATACAGCATCTGCTTTTCCAGAATGCAGCAATCCCTGAAGTACCCAGGCAAGTCTATGGTCGCAGGAGGTCACACACGCAAAAGAGTTTGCCCTGAATTAGCCCAAGGCTCCTCAGCACCACCACCTGTAAAATCAAATATTGCTGGACCAAGGATGAGGGGCAGGAGCACGGAGGCAGAAATGCCTTTGCATGGGAAATTGTGGCAGAGAAGCAGTGGATGTACCAGGGATGGGAGGAGACCTGGGCTTGTTGATCTGCGATGGTGGAAGGAGCTGGGGGAGTTGTGCCTGTTGCTTCCTGAGAGGGATCTCCCCCTTTCCCAGCAGAAAAGTTGCTCTGGGCCAGGCCCCCGTCCCACCACCAGAAGCAGCCAGGCCAGCTCTCCGGGACCCTGGCATAAGAAAGTGGGCAGTGGGGCCCTGGCAGCCCTTGGCAGCCCTTCCATAGACAAATAGATGCTTTGCTGGCCCCAGATGAATTCACAATACTGCTCTCAAGGGAGTAACATTTTTTTCTTTCTTTTTCACAAAATTACAAATGGAAAGATTAAAGAAATTCCTTATGACTTATCTTGTGGCAAGTGGAAAGAACAAAATGTGCACTTCCTGCCTGAAAGCCATGCCTTTGCCCATAGGGCCACCCTTGCGTCCCACTGACATAGCTGAAGAATTACATTGAATGAGTCACCAGTAACTATTTATATTTGAGGGCTCAGAGCACATGCTGCTAACTAGAACACAGAAGTTACGCTGGGCTGCTGCAAAGAACAACTTGTGGATGCCCAGGGAAGGTCTCACTTGCATTTCCAATCCACCCTCCCACGCTATCTTTGTCATAGGGCAACAAGTAGCACAGTGGCATTTTTATGTGTTGCTTTTTTCCCCACCCACTCTGGTTTCTGCCTCCAATTTGACCTTTTGTCTGCCACAGATGCCCATTGGAAAGCCAACTGGGTTGCCACATCACATAAGACCAACCACTACCCATTTTGATGGGCAAAAGTTTAGTGGTCTCCCAGACACTTTTCTATGTCTTTTCCGCTAGAGCTCAAAGATGCGAAGAGGAGAGCTGAAAGGTTTGCATGGTCCATTGTATATTAAAAGGTCCCATGGATTCGTGCAACATTATGGTCCACAAAAAATAATCTGGTAAAAGATGTTTCTGTTCTTCATGCAGCATACAGTGTAACACAACTTCATTAAGAGGTTTAAACAAGAACATGAGAAACATGTAGATACAGACATATTTGAATGGACTAGACCTTTGGGTGGTGTAAACCTGTATAATATTCTGTAATTCCCACCCACTGGCAGTGCCGCCCTCTCCCAGTGTGGTATTTACTATGGCCTATACATATTAAAAAGTTCAGATCCAAACGGAAAAATAAATAATTGACCATTAAATTAAAAGCTATAATAAGGCTATGATCGATTATTAAGGTACGTTTAATAAATGGTGATTCAGTTGTTAAAGAGTCCAACAGGTTTCATGTAACCAGAGCTCACAAACATCTATTACATTTCCTTTTGATGTGCTTATAACCATTTATAATAATTATGTATGTAACACACTCATAAATCCACTGACTCTATATTAAACCTCTCTGAACCTTTCCTAAATGGAATCTTAATACAAAGCGTGAAAAAGGTACTCCATTATGGAAATAGATCCAGAAAGCAAGAAACATGTAACATTAACAATTTCAAGTGCGTGTGAGGGAGCTACACTATTTAGCCAGTTGTGTGCAACTATGTAAACAAAACATATTCTAATCAAGACTGTAAAAATAATCAAGAAATATATTTTGAAAACAGTGAGTCATGGAGTAGTAGATATCTAACTGCTGCCCTATTAATATCTACCTCACCGTATATACGTAATAATATGTATCTCATATTTGTTCTTTCAAAGGAATGATCTTTTTCAGATATTTTTTTTAGCTTCAAAAGCAATAAAGAAAAGATAAACATAAATGTGTATTTCTAAACATAAGTCAAGGATTAGGCCAAATCCTGCTCTTCACTGCAGCCGTTATCCTGAAAGGGAAATGTAAGCACAGAAAAAGCACAGTAATATCTTGGAGAGAAGTTTGCATGGCAGTAGCCATACTGCTTTAAAAAAATGCAATTTTTATCTTTACCGCAGCAAATTCATTGCCATAGACTTCAGTGACCAGAAGGTCTAACACAATTTGAGTATTTGAAAAAGAAACAGATGGAAACAAAGCGAAGCGCTCTGACACTTTTGCATAGGTTTGTATGTTGGATTGTCTGCAGAAGCATTTCACTTTTCTTAATCCCCAGCTAAGGAAAAGAAGAATGCATTTTAATTCTTCAGAGATGCGTTTATACTGTGTAATCCTGTCCAAAGATCACCTAAGCTTGATTGTTTAATCATTTCTGTAAAACAATGCAAATGGAAGGCAAAGTTATTTTGATCCACCACCACAGGCTGAAAGGCCTTGGCTGAGATTTCATACCAGACAATAGAAGAAAGACTGCAAAGAGATAACAAGGAAAACATGATTAAATCACAGAAGTGACATAAAATCAATACAAGCAGGCAAGGATCAATAATTCTTTGCTCTGAGTAACAGTCAGTAGTGCTTGTACTCATTTTCAGATTTTTCCAAGATTATTTCCTATTTGATTTGTGTAGACAGAGACTTTCTTTCCAATGTTGCTTTTTCAGCATTCTTATTAAGATTATTCTTTTGTAGGTATTTATTGCCTAATTCATTAGCTACATTGGCTTCATTTGTGCTGGCTTATACAGGAGCCTATGACTAATCACAAAATAGCAACGTATAGCAACTATTTAGGAAAAGTTGATGTGAATTTATAGCCATAGTAGAGAGGAATTTTCAGATTTTCGTACCTGTATAGCAGGTTATAGTTCTTCCTTTAGTGTGTCAGTTCACAGTATTTGTTACTAAAAATCCAGAAGACAGTGAAAATTCATCAAATCAAGATGTTCTAATTCAGAGCAGCTGAAGCAGAGAGATTCATTACCATGGAGTCAGAAGGATCTATTGCATTTGTGCTGGGGTGAAAGAGGAAGAGCATCAGACAAATTGCATTTTGCAAATTGCCTGAATCGTACAAACACATCACAAATAACCATTGAAGTCTATTTCTCAAGCTTTCCTAAAAATGTGTTACAAAGTAGCCCAAGCCCATACAGTACTCCAGCAGAAACAGCCAGACCTGTAACACCACTGATTCATCCCATGGTGGATCAAGACGAGAATATACGTGGTCCTAGTCCTGGGTTAGCAATTAACACAATGCTAAACCTCAGCCCGAGAACTGTTCATGTACCTGATTGCCACTGGGTCTAAGGGTGTAACTGCTCCACATGTTATGCCCTGCACTTTGCAGGCACTGCAAAGTCTTAAGGTGGTTGCCCAACAATCACAGACCCCAAGGTGGGGTAGCCCAGCCACTGATGTCAGTTTTCATAACTAGCCTCTGTTGGAGCTATGCTACTGTATCAACAGGTACAGGTGCTTAAAAGTCACCAGTCAGGCTACAGCAAACCGAAGTCTGGCTTGCAAACCTCAGGAGGTTACAAAAAAGTGATTTTTCTTTGCAGTCTGATGCTTGTCCTGGTAGGCTTCATTCCAGTCTAGTTCCCCTTTGCATCATCCAAGTTTATTTCTCCCTCATGGAAAAAAGAAAAGAAGCTCCTACCTAGACAACTCTCATAGCTGATATTTAAAACACCGTCATACCCCACTGCAGCTGACCCATGTTTCAATATTTTGATCCCAGTGGGACCAGGAATTTGTCCCAAAGACTTGGTAAAAACCATGACAGTTGGTAATATCAAGCTGCTTCACATCCTAGGAGAATTCTAGCTCTGACGTTTAAAACCTGTGAAGAGCCCCTTAGTTCATTTTAGTGGCTCTGTCCCATCACAGCAGAGTAATCAGAAGGGCTTTGTTTCAGTTACAGCACTATGAAGTGGATTAACACTATGTCAAAAAAGGCCACTAAAAAGGAGTGAGGGGTACAGAGGTATTGCCACCAATTATATCCTACCTGTAATCATCTACTAACTCTTGGTGTTCTTTCCCTCAGGTGCTTTGATTTTAACTGTTTTCAAACACACCTGATAGTTTAACAATAATCTTACTTAAACTGGCAAGTAAATGAGCTCTTCACAAGCTGGCCTTGATCTTCTGGCCAGGTGAAACAGAAGGTCCCTCAAAAGAGCCCACTGAATTTGCTGGAGGTGGTGGCAGAAATCTAGAAAGAAAGATATGTGAAGGGCAAGGAGAACACAACTCTGCAGCTGGATATGAGGCTCAAACAGCTGTTCATCTTTAAATGTAAGGACTAGGGAGCCTTAACAACTCAGTCCACATATATACTAAGTAGCTTCTACCTAAAGAGAGTACAGCAGCTATAGATCCTTCCTGGCTCAGTGGTCATCACAAGGGAGGGGAAAAAGATAAAACCATCTGAACCAATTGATCACAATTCCCTATCAAGGTGAAGAAAAAAACTGGAAGACAGCTGAGGTGGTAGGACTGTCAGCTGTGTGCTAGTGTTGCCTATTTTAGGTAATAATTATATCCTCAAGCAAATTCACATTTCTGCATGTGCACAAGGCTCTGAAAGTCCTTGAACACTCACTCATCAGTAAATGGTCAATATCCAAGTACACACTAGCTGGTCTGGTGCCTTAGGCACATGATGTAGGTACCAGAGTTACAGAAAGCAGTATTCTCAAAACCAAAATCCTCATTTCAAAATATTTAGACTCAGTAGGATGTTATCCATTATAGACAAGCAATTATTATCAGCCCAAGCTAGTGAAAAACATCTTGTTAGATCTTGTAATCATCTCCTCTCAAGCCCATGTCCAGTGTTAGATATGGACCAGACTAAATGTGTAGGAGACACCACCAACTGCCAAAGTTTGTTCTTTGGAAGCTCCCCAAAAAAGAGCACAAGTCACCAAGGTACAGAGGGGCTAAGCAGATATTAACTTCATTTATCCTTCCCATTCAAGTCTGCTCTTCTAGAGGTTAAAAGGCTTTTGAGAATGGGTAATATAAATGTGCTACAGGGAAGGCATGATACAATGCCTATATCAGAGTCAGGGATGAACTCTTAAAACCACAATTTCTTGCCTTTCATTTGCTTACACAGTAAATAAAGTGGAAGAGGTGTGTCTGTACTTTGGGGATATATAAATCTTCTAGTGGTCTTCTAAAAACAGAAAGAAAGAGACACAGTTCCAGCATACCCACTGTTTAGGCAGGACATTGGTATTTGGCAGGGAGATACCAAATTACACCAACCTGTGTGAAATCCCTGTTGCAAGTGAACCTGTAGAATGATGAGATTTAAGCAGAAGACAACAAATGGAAAAGCTCAGCCTCCTTATTCCTTTTTTTGGTCTGTTTCCAGATCAGAAACGTCCGTGTGCCCTAGCAAGAGCATTTCACAAACCACTGGAATGGCCAGGGCTAAAATTTTAGCCCTGTAGATTTCAAGGCTAGAATAATGCTGGCCAAACAGTACGGGACTGGACGGTTACAGTGCTCCTGTATCAACACTCACTGGGTACACCAGCAAAAGGTTAAGGCAAATGCAAATTCAGCCTGCCTAACTACCCCTCTCATCTCTACCCCTCCCCATCCATGACAAAAGTCTTCGGTGGCCAACCCAGCTGGACCCATGAGACAGAAGAGTAGGAAAAGTGATGAGTTAGATCATGCGTTTCCTGAAGAGTCAGAAAATCCTAAAGCATTTCACTTGTGAAGTATGTAACAACATACAATTATACGACAACCTGTAGAGCAGCTTCTTCTCACTGACAGTGGAAAAATTCTTAAACAGTGTAGAGTCATTGTCCCTCATATACCACACAGTGGTATGATGGTGTAACACGTACATATACCTATCCACACACACACACAAAGGTTTAAATGGCACTCCTAGACTGTCCTGCACCAGCTTGCACTGCTTACACCTTGCAAACTCAGCCCAAAATTGTTTCTACTTTGGCCAATGTGATCACATAACAACATATTCAGGAGCATTTTGGAGGTACTATTTTTCAGGTGTAGACAGTAACATGTTGGGCTAACGCCGTACTGGGGAATACTACTAACTGACAGAAATGGAAATACAACGTTTGAGGGAACTAGCTTGGAGAACCTCAAAATGGAAGGATGCTCTTTCATTGTGATAGCAAATAAAGTTATTTTCCTCTTCATGAGGCCCTGCAGGATTTACGTTGTCTCTTCAGCAAGGAGCACTCAGGAGCGCTCCAGGTTGTTCTGTTGGTCCATGGTTCCTCTGACAAAACGTGAGAAGAAGGTCTTTTTCTCTCAGCTGAGCACACACTGGGCATATAAATAATCAGAAAAGAAATCTGTAGCTATTCAAAAGTGGTAGGGTAGCATATTTCTAAAATTGTCTTCCTGGAAAAACTGGGGAAAATACAGATTTCTAGAAGTTTCCTTTGTTTTGTAGTACAAAAAGAGAAAAATAAAGCCAACTAGTTATTGATATTTTTCTTTTTCAAAATACCATGGGTTAGTCCTTTATATCTTTCTGTGCTAAACAGACCCTGCCTTCAAACTGGAAGTTTTCATTTAACTAGTTTTTAATTGCAATCAGAAGTTTATAGTTCAACTATATATAACCCGGTAAATCATCATTAAGATGCCTCCAGTCATGAAACAATGATGAGAGTAATAATCACAGAAGTGAGAAAAGTGAGAGATTTACACTCCAACCGAGACAATAACACAACAAAGCAAATGTTTGCAGTCTTCAAGAATATCAATGTCATTTATAAAGTATGAGTAATAAAATCAATACTGTTGATATTAATCAGTATCTGGGTGGACCTTGTTCTTGGACTTGAGACAAGCTTTCTGATAAGATAGCTATTTGTATTCCTTTTTAGTAAATAAAAATATATTTCCTTGAAGATATATCTTTCCAGCTATAATAACATACCAGTATGCTGATGATTTATAAACACATTATAAAACACAGCAACGCAACAGCTGTGGAAATAAAATAATCAACCTTCCACCTCTCTGTTACAGTAGGTCAAACCTCTTATTTGCCTGTAATGACAATAAGGAATAAATAAATACCCCGGTACCTGATGAGGGGGGTGAGGCTGGCTAGTCTCAAGTATGTGCTTTGCATCGCAATCAGTGATGTGTACTGAGGGAGCTGACTGACACATTTAACCACTCACTATTTATAGGACATGTAGAGGATGTCTGTTCCAGAGACTCTTACCTAGGCTGAACTAGAAAGGCACTTATAAAATTGAATCTGCTGCTCAGAGCTTGCACTCTGCTGTAAATTACAATCTATAGTTCTGCCTGACTGCTGAGCCACGATGAGCTCACTGAGCTGCTCGAATCCTCGCTGAGGCCGTGGTTTCGGTTTGCATTTTATGCAACTATCCTTCTTTGTCAGACACACACAAGAAATAATAATCAGGAGGCAGAGAAACGCGTCACAGGAAGAAAATATTTTGCAAGAGCATCTTCTAAAAGGATGCATTACTTTGTCTTTACAACACAGTCCTGGCTCAGCAGTCTTGCTGCAGTCTCATAATTGGTCAAATTAATCCAAACTTGTCCCAGCGTTATGAAGAAAAGAGAGGAATAGATCCTTTGCAGGTCACAATCTTCCTCTCTGTTTTCCCTCTAGTTTGTACCTCTTTTATGGGGCTCCATCACACCGTGGCATTTGCAGGTCACAGTAGCATTCATTGGGTGTAACACTTATTTAAGCTTATCTGCAGAAAAGAACCTGGCAATGATCTACCTGGAGCTCTTTTACTGCTGGAGATGATCCAGATTTTCCTTTCCTTCCTTATCCCCCCCCTCTTCTCATCGCACGAAGTAAATACTAAACCTACCTTGCTGAGCCCTTCTTTTGCAGGAAGGGGACTGAAGGTCCAAGGTCAACAGAACATAACTTCCTTCAAAACAGTTGAATTATTTGGGCTTTTACATTGAATTACAGAGAGCGGGTTTTGATCCCCCAACCAGCACTGGAAATAAATCAGAATCATTCAGCTGTAGAGTGAGACACACAGCACACCAGGTAATGCAGCTGGCTAACAAGCTGCAGCACATTACACAACTTTGCGTCCAAAATTAAATTTGCATTACTGCTGTTAAAATCAATTAGAGAATGGTTTATTCAATTCAATTCAGTTAAAAGTCTCACAGTAGTGCTTGCATGCTTCCTACCTTCTGATTAAAGTTGCTAAGAATTATCCTCGTTGTGTGGAGACTAGGCAAAGTAAAAGTAAAATATTAAAAACAGTTTGGTCTGCCAAGCACAAATAAGTGTTAAGCTGGCAGAGCCTGGAGCTTGCCAGAACGTCATGATTTCAGTACTTGTCTTTGCCCAATAAAAATAATTCTGAACATTTTAGATCTCAACACAGCAACTCACAGCATAAAAATAGAATGCTTTGGGATATCAGTTTTGCAGGCAGACATACACTTTCATGGAAACCAGCTAGATCCAGCAGAGCTGGGACTGCTCCTGTGAAAAGTTCATGCTCATCTGAGTTCAGCAATCCAGAACACAGGCTGCTGAAGCGGTGATCTCAGTAGCAAGGGTTTTGTCTTCTCTCACCCCACCAAAATGGAAAATACTGTAGAGCTGGAGAACCACTGATTCCAAGTGTGAATTGGCCTGGATGATTTAGAACGAAATGAAACAGGTCCACCTTTTTTATTGATGTGCCCTCAGAAATATAAATCTTGATAAAGGGCGTGTGGATCTCTATATACATATGTACACACACATGTAATACATCTTATAACCCTAGAGGTACTTCAGTGGTCACGTGCCCAAAGCCTTTCCGAGTCAGAAATGTAGTCTTAGAGCCAGATAGATTTATTGTTGTCATCCTTGTTGTTGTTTCTCTGAAAACAAATACTTGCTTATCTTGTGCCACATTTTCCTCTGTACAGAAATTTTATCCAGGAAAGGTGATCAAAAATAGCGCTTAAGATCAAGAGGACAAGAAGTTACAATCCAGCTGGAAAATTAGGCACAACAAATCCAGCACTATGTCCGTGAGCTGGCAGGGAAGAGACCTTGGAGGACTCTCCACCACAATTACCTTCTCTTGAATGATTCTGCGACAGGAACACCATTACCTCGGTAAGAAGAACAGCAGGTTTCTTCCTGGCTCCCCCTAGTGAACCCAGCAACTGGCTCCGGCTTCATCCCACCGAGATACCCTCAGCCTAGGCCAGGATTTACAACAAATTGATTTTTTCTTTTAGTGTAGGCACTTCTTACATGTAGACATGGACATTATTTTTTTTACCCTGAGTCACTGATGGAAGAAAATGAGGCCTTTGGGAGTTAAGGGTGGGAGCCAGTTATCCCACCTCTAACTATAGTGCATGCGAAGTTGGACATTTACCTTAAACCAGTTGTCTGGGTTGCACCCCTAGTCAGCACAGAGAGACATAAACACCTCCATAATGCCATTCACTGCAGTCTATCTCTTTTCACTGACAATAGGGAGACCTTAGACAGCCCATTTAGATTAGATAACTAAGTGTCAAGGGTATACATTTAAGCGAGATGAATCCCTTGTGATCTGACTTCTCAGTCTTGACAGGATCTTCACAACCTCACCATACCTGCCCCTTTGAAAAAGTACGTATTTGATTTGGCATGTCAAAACCTGGCCCTTCTGTTACTCTTCTTGTTAAAGCATGTTCTTCTCTAACAGAGTTTGTTCCTTTGAACAAAGCAGAACAACCTTCTGAGAATGATGAGCCCAGCGCCATCACAAAGCAGGCAGTAGGGTACCCACATCTCTCTTTGACAGAAAATAACTCTTGGATGAAAATACAGAACATTTGAGTCCACTGCAAGTTCAGACAACCTTTGAACCATTGACACAGAAGCGTAAATCTCCAAGAACTAAGCAAATAGTTGCTGGGATGAGCTCATCCTTTCTTCTTCTGTGAAGTATCCGCAGGAAAACATTTTCCTAAATATCTTCTCACTTTCACAGATTAGGTTTCTACATGTACCTATTAGACTATTCATAAAAATTTCACTCTGAGAATTGAAACAAACTGATTATTAAAGGCTGCAATGCAGCAGCACCCAAAGGCACTGACCGAAACCGAGGTGCCATTGAGCGAGGGGGTGTGTAAGTACCTTGGGGCCAGACTCACGTACTTTTGCTCCCATTGGATAGTCCCAAATAGTCTCACAGAAGCCAGCGGGATTGCTCAAGGAGTATGTTACTCAACGGGAACAGATGAACCAAGATTTGGTTTACCCTGAGGATCTTGCAAGACTAAAGAATATGGGTGAAATATTTGGTGCCACTAAAGACAGTGGCAAAGAAAACAAAACAAAATAATTAATTTCCAAGAGCAATATTTCACCCAAAGAACAGGCAAAGAGAGGAGGACACATCATCCACACGATACAGTCAGAATGGCAGCAGCAAGCACTACTTGTCTACCTGGTTTTCATTCCCAAGGAAAAAACACAGAAACATACAAAATTTGTGCTGAAATAAGCCATCGAAATGTCTAAAAATGTCATTATTAGTAAATCATATATATGCACACATATCTCCATTGTACATTTCTCCTTTAGTTTGCTTTCTAATTTGAAAATATGAATTACACTGGGTGTTCATATCGCACATCATGGCATTATTCTTCTTTCCTGATGGCATAAACATATCCATAGTCATAAATGGTTTTGAGCAAAATGTTTTCCATTGGAAACCTCCAGTTAGGTGAAAAAAGTGTTTGTGAAAAAAACCACACTCATTTAGTAATGGCAAAATCCCAGAGCAGAGGTTCTGATCAAAACAAAACGTGGATGCATGTGTATATGAGAAAGTAAAAGTCTTAATAACCTAATGGCTAGGACGTAATGAGGGATTATTTAAATAAAATAGAAAAAAAAAAAAAAGTGGAATACTGTCCCTATGGTGATGAATTATTTATACAAATGATCAAGTGCTCACAGGAAAGGCTGTGAAAGTTCCCTTCCCAAACAGCTCAGTGGTTAGGACACACACTGGAAATATAGGAAGCCCAGTCCTCAGTCTCTGCTCCCCAGCAGCAAAGCGAGACCTTCCTGCCGTCTTCTGCATCCCAGGTGCAAACAGAGACCGCTGTCAAGTGTGCTTTTCTGCCTTTTTTTTTTTTTTTTTTTTGTGAAAAGTCTCCTGGTTCTTGCTTTTATCCTGAGGTGGAAAGGGGTTGAAGTTTTCATTATGCTTTATGGTGGGAAAAATTCAATCCAAGCTCTGCCACTGAGGTCTCATATCATTCAGACTTTTGGGCTGACATCTGTTAAGGAAGCCAGCAGAAAAGCAAAGGTACTGAATTTTGGGAGGAAATCGTGCCACTTCAGTATCATTCCTTTTAGAAAAACCAGCTCTAAACTCAGCTACGTAATGGCAATTTCCTCATTTAAACCTTCAGCAGGGCAGGTAGGAGCAGGGCCCAGGCGTGAGCAATACCCACTCTGGGTCATGGGGTGGGGAAAGGACAGAAGTGCACTACTCCAGGAAATACCTGGAAAACCTGGGACTCCTTTGAATATGAGCATTGTCTGATTGCACCATCGCACCTGCCAAAAAACAGCCTGACTCTCAAACAGAATGATGCAACTTTCTGTGCGAGTGCTACAAAGGTACCCTCTAATCCTCGTCTGGGTTAAGTGCCTTCATGTCAGGATTCTTAAAAGCAGTTTGCTGAATATTATGATTCTAACAAGCCTTCTGTCCCGTATGAAACATACCACTCACAGCAGAAGTACCCAGGTGTGGGAAAAAAACAACTTCCCACGAGGATTGCTATTTGAAATCCCCTTCACTGAAAATCAACTAAATATTTGTGGGTATATATAAAGGGGGCAGACAGCATAGGCTATACGTAGCTGTTCTGGTTTGAATCTTCTTGGATTTTGCAGCATTCACCCAGCATTTCATAGGTCATTGAGAAGATAAAGGCTCGCCAAGCAGCTGTGGATAAGCTGGGAGAAAGCTGCAGATTGTAACTCTGTGTGTAGGTACGTGTGTGTGTACACGCACATGCGCACACATTACACAGCAAAATCTTCTAGAGTTTGCAGAGTTCAGCTTTGTTACGGAAGAAGAATTTCAGTCAATGTTAGCGTAAGAATGATAACAGATTGCAGATTTTGATTCATAAACTGGGAAGTTACTGGGAACCTTAATCAGGAACACAGTAGGGGAACACCTAGAAAGCTATTGTTTAATTAAAGATAGTTGACATAATTACAGAGAAATCATGTGTAATCGAATCAGAATTCTTGGCTTTTGGATATAGTGCCATCCAAATGCATGACATCATACACAAGTATGAGCTGAAGGGCAAGCCACTCTCTTGATAAAGAACTGGCCTATAGATTAAGTCCATGTGAAATCAGGTCATGATAGGAGGGCAAAACTCAAGAGGGTTACTATTTGGATGAGAGTTGTTTGTATAGTGATGCCGGTGACTTAAAGAGTCAATGAACCAGGTGATTAAATTAACCAGACTGTACCTGCTTGGAAAGATGGTCATTAAAGAGTGGTCCAAACCTGGGATTAACTTCTTGAATTAGGAACATGAGATGAGTGAGACCGAATGCTATAGAGGATACGTGCTATAGAATAGAAGCTAATACTAAGGACAAGAAAGAAGTATTAAATAGAAGTGGAATTTCTTTGTGTTGACCTAACTCTTTCTTTCCAGTCAGGGTGAATTTTAGTATTGCCTCAGTGGCAGCAGCTGTCGGTGCAATGTCATGTTAGATAATGAAGGACCAGGTTGCTGTAGTAGTTGGTGGCCACAGAGTCAGGTTTCAGGACTGAATTCTGCAGGAAACTGGACAGTACTAAAATGAAAACTAAAAATAAAAATTAAAAAAAAAATCCACATAGCTCCAAGACTTCAAATCAAAGCAGACAGGTTTCAGACAGAAGAAATTATCTACAGTAGAGGTTATAGAGATATATGCAGGCCACAGAGCTCTGCCAACCTGAGACACAGACACAGCGGTGACCACTAAAGTGGACAGTAAATTCCCAAATCAAAGGGAACATTGTCACCTCCACCACTGTGCAAATGCCTTCTGCACTTGAGTTACAGTAGCACCCTTCCCATGCTGTGTTTGTTTAAATAACAAGGTAGAGAGCTGTTTGTGTTCTCACACTTAAAATGTAGCTCCAAAAAATTGGACCGTGATTTCATTGATGCTTTGTGGTTGTCATTATAATAGAAATAATAATCATAAACGTTCATTTGGTTTTAAAAGGATGCAGCAGAGAGAGAAGCAATCCAGGGCACTGGGAGCAATGCAGGAAATTCATCTGCATCAACTTGTTCAGGGCGGGTTGTCCACACTCGTTACAAAGGAAAGTAAACATATGGCACATGAGGGGCCTGGTACGGTGTCTTTCAAAATGGCAGAGTTCTTCTGATATATTTATTGTAAGGTTTGGGTGGTGAGAGCGCGCGTTAAAAAGGTCTAAACACACTAGGGATGACGGATGTCTCTGTTACTGCTAGACCTTTCCTGAAGACAAAAAACTTGAGAAAACAAGGCTGAAGGTGACGGCTGAAGGCATCCTCACCTCAACTTCTTCTTTCAGAGCAGTTGTAAACAGGAGCTATAACTCACACCCCAGACAGGACGGATCCAGATGGGCCCTTTGGCGTCCTTCCATAATGAAATCTTTAATTTTCCTAAAGAAAATAGCAACTTCATGCACATGCTGATTACTTCAGAGCAAAACCTCGTTTACAAACTCAAGTAGTTTAAGGATTAAAAAGTTTAGTCTATCTCTGCAAATGAACTTTATCAAAGTGCAGGTAAAATCGAGCCTTCAGGTAAACAGGAGCATTTGCCAAGTGGAAATCCCAGCTCTTTGTATATTTAGTAATGAGTGAAGATAAGATTTCTTTTTTTGACAGCATGATGGATACAATCATAAAAGGAATCATGCTGCTGTAACAGAGTATACTTGAAGACTGAATTTGATGGCTACAGCTTTATTCCCAAACATGTCTTACTTTTCTTTTATTTAAAGTACATGAAAGCTAGTTTTTCTGGCATGTGAAAATGTTACAGCTTTGTTGGATTTTTTTTCTTTACTTCCCCCACCCCAATATGGATGCATTACGTTTGTCAAACTCAGATCTGCTTCCCAGTTCAATAATCACTGACTCATTCAAGCATATTTATTTAATTGTTTTATAGATAGAAAGGTACAGTAAACAAAGAAACACAAGCTCTTGGGTGAACACGAGCTCATAAATTGTTACATGCGATTCTGCTACTGTGGGTTAAAGGAGGGGGCAGCACCAAGAATGTGGTGAAACGAGCTGGTTTGAGCCCTGCTGTTTCAGTATAAAAGCCACATTCAAATCTGCCATAGATTAAAAATGAGATGAGTTTATTGGTCTCAGCTTGTTACTTTTTGGATGTTTATCCACATCACAAAACCAGTAACACTTGATGTGACCAACAGCCTCTGCTCAGAGAAAAACCTTGTAGCTGCTAGCCACTCATGACTGAAATCTAATGACCCAGCTCTACTGGAAAGCTCATGCAAAGATAAATTCTACTGTACTTCACTCAAGAGGTACAGCACCAAGATAACTATCTTTAATTAGTCTTAGCATTCACCCGAAACTCGAAGGTGCTTGAAGTACTCACAGAGAGGACGTAGCTAAGCATAGGTTCCAAAAGGGTGGTGGGCATTCATCATAAGGGATTCTTTAGTGATTTTTGTGAGATTCTCTTTTCCCTCAGCAATCTGCTGAAGAAAGCCCAGGGCACTACACTTCATAACACTAAGCCCACAAATTGCACAAGTAACAGAGGTATCTTCCAGCACAGCGCCTTGGATCCTGGGTGCATCGAGTCATCCCAGCAGAAACAAAATAAAAGCATGAAAACAGGACACCCCACAACACATTCTTAGTTATAGTCCCTGGTTCATGATTGGCCTCAAAATGAGGTTGTGAAGATGAAATTAAATTTTAGCTGATGTCAGCAGGCTGAGAGTCCAGTTTACCTACCTGGGAAAAGGTCACTGTTACCTGTGCCTTGTTCTCTGCCCATGGAGGGAAAAGAACAGCCTCATCTAAGCCAAGCCACATCCTTCCACCGCACTTAGATCATGCAACAGACATTTACAAGGCTAAATTTATCTGTGTTTAATTTCTGATCAGAAGTAGATACAGGGCCCCAGTCCAAAATGAGATCCACACCTCGATACTGCATTGCAGTCCCAACTGAGATCCTTCACAGTCTGGCAGTTGATGGTTTACAAATGAAGGAAAGGTTCTTATGGCAGCAAATGATCCTTTTCAGTCTCCAGCTGAGAGAGAGTAAGTAAAATTTGCCATTCTGAAAGGAAAACCCAGACATGCTATTTTTTATTATATTCCTTTTCTAAATGTCTTGAAGTTAAAATCCTCTGCATTTCTCAGGAATGAAGAACAGAGGTCTCAGAAAAAAATTAAGTTGGAAATGTAGATTTCCATTCATGAATACATGAGAAATCACCCACATTTGTCAGGTACTCATTGCAAAGTTTGTTACCTTCAGACCTCTGTTGCTCCAGGAATGATGGTGAAGGAGGGCAACCCAGTGATGATTGGAGCTGAGATCACTGGTAGCAGCATCCCAAGCACTGGCAAGAAAATGGCCTCTGGTTGGCACCTAAGAGGTGTAAATTGTCTTGTCTAAAAAGCATTGGATTGGGAGATTTCAGTCATTCCAATAACAACTTGAGAGAGGAAGGATTTGAGACAAACATATTTATGTAATTTATTTTAAAAAATATTCCCTCATTAATTTAATTTCCTTTTAAAAAATGATCAGAGAAAAATCATTGGGTTTCTATGTCAAGAAAAAGAATTGCAAATTTTGATGAAAAATGTCTATGGCTTTGCTGCTTAGAAACAGGTCTTTTGAGTTGAGGTCTGCATTTTGGCAGAATTATGTATTTGTTTTGGGAACTTTTTATCAAACGCAAAAAATAAATCAAGTTCCTTGCAGAGGAAAAAAATTACTATTTCTCATAAACTATATCAGGCTCCAGTACCTCTCATGGGAGCATCCCATGGGCTGTGCAGGTATAGAAAATCTGGTCTAACAGAGTCCTAATCAGACAGGTTTGCAACGAGAGGTGTCCATAAGTTCAGTAGATATCGTTCCCACAAAGTGCTCTCTCAGTGTGGTGACCGGCTTGAAGCAAACACTGTTTTTTCTTTCCAATCTGGAAAGAAACCTGTTCCCTGGTAGTTTCGCTTTCATCTCCCTTGATCTCAACCCCTATCTTTTTTGTTTTGTAGGTGTTCTATAGAAAATCAAGAGTAGGAATAACAACATACCTTAAATACTGTAGCATGGATCTTAGAAACTATGCATTAAGAGTGCTCCTCCAAAGTCAATGTGATATTTTATGGAAATCTACAGTACAAATGCTTTGTCAAGATGATCTCTGCCTTCCTAGAGCCTGTCAAAGCATTACACTAACATAATCAGAGGTAAATCTTTGAAATTATATAGCACGTGAATATGCCAGGTTAGGATATTACTCTTATAATTATTGACAGTATATGAACTAAACGTGACTTCTATGGAGTCATTCCAGTGAATTCTGCCAATGCAGATCAGGAGTAGTGTTCACAATTACTTTTTTTTGGAAGATATGAGTATATAATCTGCAATAGGAAGTTACATATTTTCCTTAGGGGGAAAAAGATTGCATAACCGGTCAAAGGCTGAGGAGGATATAGAAGAACCCTTCAGCCCTGCTCTAAGAAGAGTGCCTAGTCAGCCGTTACCTGTGCAGTACCTGCTGCTGGGGAATCTACAAAAAGTCTAAGAGATGTTGCAGTTCTTTCTCAATGAAGCACAACAAAGGATGCACAATGGTATAGCCAGTGCCTCTAACATGCACTTGTTCCAAAATCTGCATGTTTACCAGTGAAGCCATCTACACGTGCAAAAAGGTGCTCCTGGCCTAGCACAAGAAGCAAAGCTGCATGAACTTCTTGGGATCATTTCTGATTCTATCCCATAATTGTGCTAACCAGGTTTTTTTAATTATTATTTAATAGCAAATTTGAGGGTTCTACTATTTTTTAACTTGGGGGGGGGACGGGGGGGGGACGACACAGCACACACCAACAAAAAAGCTGTCCTTAAGTTCAGCATGTGAGATTAATTTAATATATTAAAAGGACTACAGTTAGAACTAACAACTGAGGGCTTTCCAGCATCCCAGCCAGCTGGACATGGCTTTGCAGGTTTCGGATTGCATGGATCCCAACAGAAGTATGTAGGTATAAACAAAAGCAGAATTTAATTACAAGTGCACATTTCATTGCACAACAGTCTCTCAAAAATGCCTACATGAAGAAGAAAGTTGACGCTTAGTTTGATCGTTTGTTCGAGGTTCTTTGTTAAACAGCATGACTGCAGTGTAATACATGTAATACGCTGACATCTTCTTACGGGTGTGAAATTTACTAAGGTAATAAAGTAATTGTTAATGTATAATAAGTGTATGCAACAGGAACTAAAAAGTGTACTGTGCAAGAACAAAAAAAAAGCAAACCCTTATTTTTCTAAATGCCTGTCATGTACAGTAGACTAAGATCTTAGCAGAGATTTTTTGGAGGCTGATAATATCTTATAAGCCTAATTTGAAATAATCCTTATTTCTAGTGAAAATGTAATTTAAGCTAAAGAACTTCAAGACATCAGATTAGAAAATGGCAATACAAATGAAAGATATCCATTCTCCATGTGATGTTTGTGACTTGAAGAAAGGTGTGGGGTTCCTTTGCTTCTTTCCTCTGTGGAAGACTTGCCATCCGCGGTTCAAATCTTGGTTCACTGAACAACTTGGACATCTTCATACTTAAGTGGCATTTTCAAAAGCCACCTATGGATCTGCAGGACTGAAAGAAGTACTGCAGTGACAAGGCTGAGCCAGTTACCACACTGCAGCTCACCTACCATAACTTGGTATGTGTGGTCTCATAGCTTACTGCGCCTACCAAGCAACATGAGCTTGCCTAGACTGTCCATAAACCTCTTCTTGTATGTTCTCCACGAGCGAGGATGCCTTCTGGGACAGTCACCCTAAGCGACTTGTGAAGTGGTTGCAATTTGACCCTGTGCCAGAGCTTGCAGATGCACAAATCACTCCTGAAGAAGGGCCTCTGTGCCACCAGCTCACCAGGTGTCTTTAAAACCTTCCCCCCTTGGCCTCAGCCAGGCCCAGTGACTACTGTTGGCTGACCCTCAGAATGGGCATTCACGTAACGTTGTGCTTGAAGAGCGAGTTTCCTCCTGGCTCCTCGTAATTAATGGAACATTCTGTCAAAAATTACTAAAGCTCACACATCATCTAAAACTGTCTGCTCAGCAGAGATACTCCAATTACGTAAGTATCCAGTCCTTTTAGGAACACTCCGAATATCATTGCCTCAGCAATATCTAGAGATGAGGTTGGCCAGAAAACTGAAATGTAGGGATGAGACCTTCAGCCAAGGCGAGTGAGGTGTTTTCTCACACTATGTCCTATTAACAGCAGCTGAGGACTTCTATGAAGTTTCATTTTGCCATGTCAGACTGGAAATTTTAATACTCCTTGTTCTGTAAATTGTTCCACCCACTTCAATGGGTCTTCACGCAGATAAGGTGAAGTACAAACAGTACAAATAAAAGGGTAGGTTCTGTGAAGAAGAGACCTTCTTGGATTTGTTTGGGTACAGCCTGGTAAAATGGTGCTTGAGTCTCTCTTGGCATCTAAGCTCTGCCGCAATAAACAGAAATGAATAAAAATAGCAACACCAAGCTGCACCAGTGTCTGCAGCCTGCTCGACTTGCCCTGGGATTCAACTGGATACTAATAGCAAAAAAACACTGATTAAGGCTGAGTAATTTTGCCCCAAATTGAATTCATTTTAACAGCATAGAGGAAGGGGAAATATTATCCTGCTCTTTGCTCAGCATATTTAGATATAATGACATAATATGAATGCATTCCAAAAATTGCCTGTCTTCAGGTAGTGCATTTTGGAGTGATTTCAAAATTCCCTTAGGTTATATCAGCGAAATGTTTTCCCCTGCCTCAAAAATCACTTAAGCTCTCAGTGACCAATTGTCTGTGTCACTTACCTTGTTTACATGGTGGGTTATTTTCTAGCCTATGGTCTGTGCCTTATTTTTTCAGGCTGCCCTTATGCTACTTTGTGATGATTTTGATTTTCAAGCCTCCATGCATAAATTATGATTTATTTTCCTTACCAAAAGGAAGGCTGAGTGAAGTAATAGAGTGTAGTGTTTTTTGTTTGTTTTTTATTATGAATATTTCAAGGGTGTGTTTTTTTCTTATGAAGAAAATTCTGCATTTCCAGCGAATTTAATTTTTTGTTCTATATATAAAAATATACACAAAGAAGAGCTGAGCTGATGATGATAATAATAACAACAATAACAACCGGTACCTTTTGTTCGAACCTTAAGAGATGCTAAGTTCTCATAACTCCAGCATTGGAGTGAGGGGTACATCATGCTCCTCAAAAGTAGCTGCCTTTTGTCATTAATGTTATTTTACATATAGCTGGGTACGCTGCATTGCTACAGTATTGTCAATGTGTTGTTACTCCATGTCCAGAGAAAAGCCAGGTGCAGAAAACGGGGTTATATGAATAAAATAAGCATCAACATCAACACTGTCTGATTTTGAGCATTAGTGAGGTATATTACTCTTCAAAACTTACTTAGCTGTTTTTACAATAGCAAGAGCCAAAAGATGAGGGCATAATTGAACTATTGCCCAAAGGCAATTACTGATTGAAATTGATTCATTCTACAAACAAATTTGACCAATAGATTATTTGTCACGTTACGGCAGATTTGGGCAATACTGCTGCAGTTGTGAAGGAGACATAACCATCTAGCATGCCTAGTTAATACAGTTTGTTGCCTTGTAGAGTTGCTCGTTGAGTTACCCAAAGAAATCTCACCGGGGAACTGAGCAGGGCACACTACTTTGATGCTATAAAACCATTGTGTTACCTCTCCACTTTTATGTATGAATCTGAGGAATTGTTAACAGCACCAAAAGCAGTTTGCTCTGAGCAACACAAATGTAATGGACTTAACATCAAAGTGATGCAAAATCCACTGAAAACAACAAAAAGGCCCTAGCTGAATCCAGAGGACTTTAAATCAAGGCCTACCAGGGTCAAGCCTGCTGTCCTAATGGGTTTTCTAAGGGGATCCTGTGGGAAATTGGAAGAAGGATTCCAATTTCTTGAATCCAGGGATTACTGAGGCTTCAAGCTACTGCTTTTGCAAAACCATTGGTTCGGCTTCAGCTTCTTTCCCCTTCCAGCCCATGACACAACAGCACAGGAGCTCTGAGCTTCATGGTGGCACAAAGGACCCTTTGCACCCAAGAACCCTCCCTCCCTCTCCTCACCCCCACCCCCCCCACCCCCACCCCCCAATGCTCCAGAAAGCCATTTGAGGTAAAAATGGTTGATACTGCTACTGCATGTCCAGGAAGAAGCTCCACTAAAGAGTTCCTTACACCATCACCTGCCAGAGGATGGTGGGGTTTAGATGCAAATCTTTCTGCAGTTATCCAGTCCTTCCTTGCTTGGAGGTTAAGCTGCTGAATTGGGCATTTTGTGACATTATTTCTGAAACCAATCTGGAAACTGAAGACGATGTGGAGTGCAGCAGCCTGCTCCTCGTTCTGGCTTCACACAGATTTCACAGCCATAATCAGTGACTCAGCTTCAATGGGTTTCTACACAAAATTCAAGGCTTCAGTTTTGGCGTAGAAAGTCCCACATGGTTTGAGATAGTGACCTCCTGAGCTGTCACACAATCCAGTTGGAGATGTGATCAATGAAAGATGTCCTTCTGAGGTTTTCTGATTTTTATATAAGTAACTTCATTACTTGACTGTGCGCAGGACTGGGCCCTTCTCCATTCACGAGGACGTATTAGCTGACGGAGCATCCCACACGCGATTTCCTGAGCTTTCATATCTGTGTCTTTCCTTGGAAAGGACAGGGTTTTCTTAAGCTTTCAGGAACACTTCAGAGCCCTTTTTTCTGCTATCAAGGTGTTTTAGAGAGAAAGGACATAAATGAGCAATGTGATAGATATGGGGAGCTCTTATTTTGGTTGGGCAACAGATGAGGCATATGGGTAATTTATTGCACTATAATTGCGTTATGTGATATCGATGCTGCAGTATTAATGACTGCAAAGTGCCCAGATTGATTCAGATGGCCATTTACTGTCATTATTACAAATCTAAATAAATAAATAAGAGCAACTGAGTTGATGTATCTAAGAAGTGTTTCAAAGTCACCCGGTGACATATATGTAGGCGCTTGTGAACAGAGAGTGACTCAAACAGTATCAGCAACATTTTTTATTGGGGTCAGAGAGAAATAGAACAATTAAGTCATTTTCAGTCATATACAATATATTAGGAACTGTTTTAACAAGCACATTGCTAAACTGACTGGCATGAACAAAGCATTTTAAAAGCCGGGGTGTAAATATGCCAGGAAAAAAGAAAGAAAACATGTAAACTATGCTCAAAATAGTCTGCAAATGTAAGGAAACAAGAAAAACTAAGACAATCATGCACATACCTCTCCTGCTACCATGGCCCAGTGAATACAGTGGTTACCATGGCTGGATCTGGCTATGAGGTGGACTTTAGAGGGCAAGCTTTGTTTCTGATCTCTGCCCAAACAGAGAGCCTTGATCCAGTCTGTTGGTTTGTGTACTTTGGGCAAGCCAACCTCACATTGCAAGAGCCAGCAAGTTAAGTTTGAATTTATCCCATGCCTTCAGGTTTCTCTTAGCATCCCCTGTCTGGCCGTCATATCATACAGACCGAGAGAAGTATTATCATTCAATATTCCAAAATATGACTCTTCACTTTTTCCCTAAAATGCAACAAAAGTGCAAGTCAGACAGCTAGCATTACTTGCGCTTCACAATGCTATTTATGTATCTCCCTCTTTTTTTTTTTTTTCCTTGAACAGAAAATAGTACCTTAAAACATAGTTGTTGCTAAAAGGCAGTTCTTCCATTAACCATTTGCGGAGTATATTAATATGTATCAAACATAGGCTCTTTTTTATGTTAAACATTTTTATTAGCTTCAGTAATCATTGGTACTGAAAGCAATGAGAGCAAGTCTGTTAAAATAGACAGCTTCTTCATACTCAGAGGTACATTTGAGAATAAGTGGGACCCCAAGACAGCCAAGTAAGAATCTGCTAGTATTGATCTGCGTGGGAAAAAAAATCTATTTTGGCTCTTCATACACCCACAACCTCTAATGATCATTGACTCAGTTGCCCAGATTAATTCTTTAGATAAACAACCAAAACCCAAATTAACATACTAACCATTAATAATCCAGTTAACAATTTTTATAACAACAACGACAAAAAGAAAAACGTATGATTTCTTTTGATGGTTTATTCTTAGTGATGTTTATGTGATGCAAACATTGAGTCTGAGTCGCCTGCCAATGACCAGGAAAGCAAGTCAACATTACAACCAGGACTAAACACTAAACACTGGATATTCTTACACTCATGGCTGGTGCTTAAGCAGTTGCATTTCAAGATCTTTTTATTTTATGGGTCATCAGAAACCTAAGAAATATGTGTCATGGTTACTTCTCACCTCCAGGCACTCAGATAAGCTCACAGACACACACAGCACAATTCAGTGTACAGAGGGACAAGAAAATAACTTTCAGATACTTGGTTATACAATTGCCTGTTATTAACAAAAATCACAAAGTTTCCAAACTTGCCCATTTGGTATGTTGCTTATGGGTTTTTTTAAGCTTAACACCCACTTTCAAACTTCCATATTAACAAAAATCACAAAGTTTCCAAACTTGACCATTTGGTATGCTGTTTATGGGTTTTTTTAAGCTTAACACCCACTTTCAAGCTTCCACTCCTGGGGACTGCAGAGAGCTGTGTAAGCTGTGAGGAGGATGCTCCGAGGTTACTCCCGACGTGGAGCTCCCCTAGCGGCTGCTGACTCCCGCTCCCCGCGGGGACAGACACCTCGGCGGGCACTTGCTCCACTCGTGGCCAGAAGGAGGTGGCTGAAAAGGGATGCAGATCACAACCCGGGAAGGGGGGAAAAAAAGTGATAATCTTTCCTACCTTGGGCTTCTGGTATGGGAAAATGCTGCGTTATTCAAGGAGAAGTGAAAAGTCTTCAAAGAGAAATCCAAGGGTTTCTCTATAGATTTATTATCAGATACTATATATTGCCCTGCTGAGCACATAAGGAAACCTGTGGGAAACACTGCTTTAAAGTTTGAGTTAAGAGCAAATAGATACACAAAACACAGATAACAATGTCTTATGAATTATGCTGCCTACGTATATTTTTGTATATACGATGGAAGGCTCTATTGACCATATTCAAGCCAATGATTAGCATTAATCCACAAGCAGATGGATATGAAAACTGCAAAATCAATGCATGTAGGCACAGTTATTCTGGAAAGCAACCATTTTCTGCCTCTTCATACGCACAGATTTTTTTTTTCCCGTAGCAGAAATGCTTGTAAGACTACTGCCAGACTAGGGGCATATCGAAGCAGGTACCAGGCTTCAGCTGCCTGACTCCCTGAATTTTGCTGTCAAACTAAAATGGGTGGAAAAGCTTAATTTTTCTTGTTGGTGCCAGGGTTTGGGGTTTTTTTTTGGAAGGACATTCCAAGGAACAAGACCTGTTCTGCTTGTCACTGTAAAGGGGTAGTTGCCGGCTAGCCAGTAATTCTGAACTGAAATTTCTAAGTTCATTTTTAAGATAGGTATTGCAATACCACCAAGATAGGCAACAAGGGCTGTGTGAGGATTCCTTTAAATAAAATAGTTTAACATTATCATGAAGGAGGGTGGGGTATATAAAAGAAACAAACAAAGCTGCAGACAAAAAGCCTGCCTGAGTCTCCTTCCATTTACACCAGTTTTACTCTAGCTTAACCTCTGTTTTCACTGAAGTTATTCATGATCTGCTTCTCTGTCAATGATCGCTGGGGTCCCAAATTTCTTGGGAAATACCACAGGTGTAAAAAGGCTACGAGAATGAAGCTTTAACACTCTAAGAATGGATAATTTATTACAAAATTATATATTAAGCATGAGTACAAATGGTGGCTATTAAGGGGGACAAGTAATTAGGACCCAGTTAAAAGCTACACAAACATTTGCCTCTCCAGTTTTCTGAGAGAAACATCCTGTATTTTGGGATTCATCAACCAAAATACATCAGCACAAGAAAACTCAGGCAACTTAACATGGCCAACGAGCAACCTCGCCTGTTCAATCTGAACCCTTCCCTGGCTTTATGCAGAACAAACAGACGGCAGCAAGTCCAGATTTTAAAGAAAAAAAGAAGACAAATAATAATTGAGATTCTCAAACAGCTTGCCCTGGGCCTGGGTGCACCCAGTGCTGTTCCTCCTCAGCCTGGCCCCGTGGGGATGGCCCAGGCCAGTGTGGCCCCATGGCCCCATGCCTGGCCCTGCAAGGTGGAGGAAGCCTTGGAGCTGCCCCCAGGTTTGGCAGAGCTGCTGAAAGAGCCCCTACACCAGCAAAGAAAGCTGGGCCATGGGCTGTGGTGGGTGCTTGCACAAGAACAAGAAAAATAGGACTCCGTGGGTTCAGTAGTAGATGCTTCTGAGATTGTGGTGCTTGTTGCAACCAGGAGGACCAGGGGTCCAGATGACCCAAGAAGGTCTCCACCATCCCACCAGAGCTTTGGGGACCAACAGGGAGCCTGATGGCAGCTCCAAGAGGGACCTGGCTGTGCAGACAGGGGTGGTGGAGCAAGTGAGCCTGCACTCAAGGGCCTTCCCCAGCACCCTCACCCTGGGCAGCCCTGATGGGATCCTGGGGGTCACTCCCCATGGGGGGCAGCAGGAGCTTTGGTTTGTGGTGGCATGGGCAGAGGGGTGCAGAGCATCTTCTTCCCCCCACAGAAGACTGGAACAGCCCCATCTTCCCTCCCCAGGGAGCAAAAGAGTGGCCTGCAAGTTTGGGGGACAACAGGACACAACATTGATGTTTATAATCCTCAGCCAAGGGATTTGTCCCTCTAAAGAAGACATCGGTGCCCGGCCAGGAGCTGTTGGCGTTGCTTGGTTTGGGGGGTTTGCTGTTGTTAGAAGGGGAGAGCAGGGAGGCCTGGCGGTGGGTCGGGCACTGATGCTGCAAGCAGCACCGGGCTCGGGCTGCGAGTGCGAGCCGCCAGTGGGGACAGGGGCAGGGGCAGGGACAGGGACAGGGGCAGGGACAGGGGCA
>JAVJGJ010000047.1:59686525-59697252 GCA_035590215.1 Microhierax caerulescens | reverse complement strand
GGGTGGGGGGGGGTGCAGCCCATTTGCAGGGGAGGGAGGGCAGGATGCGGCCCTGTGTGTGTGATTGTAGGTGGTGAAGGGTGTGTGTGTGTGTGCCCCTGGCTTCAGCACCCCCCGCAATGCGCCCTTCCCCGTGTGCCCGTGTCCCCGCAGCGCTGCAAGGACAAGCTGAACGCCCTGGCGATCTCGGTGATGAACCAGTGGCCCGGGGTGAAACTGCGCGTGACCGAGGGCTGGGACGAGGATGGCCACCACTCCGAGGAGTCCCTGCACTACGAGGGCCGCGCCGTGGACATCACCACCTCGGACCGGGACCGCAGCAAGTACGGCATGCTGGCCCGCCTGGCCGTCGAGGCTGGCTTCGACTGGGTCTACTACGAGTCCAAGGCGCACATCCACTGCTCCGTCAAAGCAGGTAAGGCGGGCAGCCTGCCCAGGGACACGCCAGGGGGGACACCCCCGAGCCACGGCTCAGCCCCCCAGAGCCTCGTACGCCCTGCCCGATGCCGCCCGGGCTCCCTCCTCCCCGTACCCGCAGGGTCCCCATCAGCCCGGCCCGCCCCGTCTGGGCTCCTCCGGGGGTGCGGGGATCCCAGCGGCGCAGGGGTGGGGGAAAGGAAGGAGGGGAAGGGGGGGCAAAAAGGCCGAGGAGGGGTTGCGGGGGGAAGCCCAGCCAGTTGCAGCACTTTGTGACAGCCTTGCCCAGCCTGCCCAGGAGCGCTGCGCCACAGCCACACACCCTCGTCCCGTCCTCCCCTCGTGGGACCCGATGCTTTCCCCATCCCAAAAGCATGTTCGACACGAGCACTGGTGGCCGACCCCAGCCGCCCCGCCGGCTGCACGCCTTGCTCGCGATCGCTAATCTCCGAGTGGGAGCCAGCCAGGAAAATAAATAAAGAACGTGGTCCCCTGCCTTTTTCAGCGGGAGCCGCTAGGAAATTCCCAGGGAGAGATACACATACATGTAATTTTTTTTCCCTCCCCTCCCCTGTGCTTACAACGCCACACGCTGTCTCAACCCGGGAACAGCTCGCAAGAAATCCCCGACTCACCGAGTGCATTTTCTTGACGCTTGACACTTTTTTGGGGGAGCAAAACGGTCGGCAAGTGCCACCCCCCCACACCACCCCCACACCGCCTCCTTCCACCCGGCTGCATGGAAGCTCCAGCGGTTTTGTATAGCATCCTCTAGCCCAGCAGCCCACTGGAAGTGTCAAGAAACACTTGGTCGCAAAAGAAAAGAATGGGCCTATACAATAATTAAAATATAGCCGTATGCTTCAAAACCAGCAGCCCCATGGCAGGGAAGTCAACTTGGCCTCGCCATGCGAGAGGGGTTCACCCCCCCCCCCAACTCCAACCCGAAGCTGCCCAGGGGCTGAGCCGAGGTAGCATCTCTCCCGGCCCATGTGGGCTTTGTCCTGAGAGCCTGCTACCGCTTTTGTTCAGCTCTCCAGCTCTTTCTAGCCGAAAGGAGGCCCTGCAAAGCCGTCAGCCATGCGGTGATATGAAACATCCCTTTCAATAGCGAAGATGGGCTTTACAGCGTGAGGTGTCTGATTGTGGCGTGCGATGACCTTCGCCCAAGCGCACCCCCTAATCCACCCCCACGGGTATTCCATAGGAGAGGAGTAACCCCAAGCTGCTCATTGCGATTCGGCACACACAGACTTGGGGGCAATATTTAGAGGGTGTCAGGCAGGGTCGTGTGACTGTACCACGCGAGCTGCAAGGGAGCAGGCTTGAATTCCACCCGCTCAGCCTGATTTCAAACTACCCAAACCTCATTTCATGACAGAGCATCTTATGAGAAGATTAAACCCCATAATGCCAGGCAGGAAGATTCTTTATCTACATCTCTGTTTGCAAAAAGTATGATCCCAGAGACTGGAATGCAAAGAAGAGTTCCAAGGCCTGAATTATTGTCACCAGGACAGAGGAGGGAGAGGCAGGGGTGGTAAAAGGGACATTGATAATGCGCTGCAGCAAGTATTTAGAGCAAGCTTCTACATTTAAAATTCAAATACAGATCTTGAGTGCCTTGGAAAAGTGGCTCTGCTGTGCAAATATTGCTTGGAAGGTCCTGGGTTTTTTGGAGAGTATGTGTGTGAATTGGCACATAGGGTTTCTGCACCTGAACAAATAGGGAGGGGGAGAAAAGGGGGGGAAGAAGCTGGGAAAAAAATGGAAGTGTCCTCTCTTCCAAGAGTGTCTGCATTTATTACATGAATCAGAATGACAATGCTGATCCTTTATTGGATTTTAATTAGAGAACCCAAACAAGCACTGCTCAAAGAAGCAGATTTTCACACCTCTGCCCATTCACTGGTATGTTTGTAGAGCTGCTACACTACTAGATCTATTCATCAAGTCCCTGAATATGCAAACAAAGCTCTAGCCAGACCTTTACCGCCAGCTTGTAGGAAGGTGTAGTTTGCTAGCGGAGGGCTCCACATAAAGCACATAGCTTGTTTGTTGCCATGTCCTCCCTGAAGAGGCCTTGGAGATCTTGCTGCTTCATTTCTGAAGGAGAAGTGATAAAGTCATTAGCAAATCAATAACGGTCTAATTTTCGCCCTTCCTGTCCTTCCTGGGAAAGTCATTAGGAGACACTCCAAGGATTTATTTAAATCATAAGAGCTTCAGTACCAGCCACAGAGGCAAAATATAAAATCTGACTGCCTTTAGGAGATAAATCACCGGGACTCTCAACTGGTGTAGGGAGTAACTGGGAGAAACTGGGGGAAGGCAAGGGAGGGAAGAGGAATGTCAACAGCTGTAGCAAAGACACTTGTTACTGTGACCTACAGTACCGTGGGCTACTACCCAATATATAGAAACCCAGAGCTTTTAGGAACACAGTGGAGTCCCTCAGTTAGATCAGAGACCATTCTGGGAGAGGGCAGACGTCCTCTCCCACCACCCTGAGTGTGGCTAGAGCCTCCAGAAAGGGATTTCAAGAGAGATTTAAAGTGCCATCGCTTTTTCTGCCTCCTTTAAACATACACTTTTTCTTCTTGGTAGCACTGGAAAGCAGCAGCAGTTGGCAACAGCATTTAGTATCTAAACTCTGAGTAACTCCAAGAGCTGGAGAAGGTGAAGGAGAGATGTGCTTGGGTCTGGCACAGGTGTGGGGCTGCCTGGGGACCACATGCCCTGGGACTGGGAACAGCATCCTCCTTCCAGTGGGGTGGGAGGAGTGAAGGAGGTGGTTTTTGTTTGCAAAGAGAAGTGAACTGGAGCGCTGGGGATATCAGACAGGGGTATTAGGGGGGGTGGTGCGTGCCCCAGCAGGTGCTGTGCAAAGCAGGAGGGCAGAGAAGGCTGGGTACAGCATGGGGTGATGGAGGGGGGCTCGGGAAATCTGGGCTTTTGCTTTCCAATGGCATGATGGGCAAATTCATGTGCTCCTCGGCGCAAAGCCTCCTCCTGCTCTGTGCTGTTTGCTGCCCTAGATGGGCTCCTTGAGTAAAAGCTGAGTGGGGACCACTTGCCTAGAAGAGAAACCTTATGCCAGCAAGGCTGCTTTGAAAACCTGCGAGTTATTTGGCATCAGGTGTCAGTGCAGGGCAAACGGTAGCCAAGTGGGAAGCTCCTCCAGAAGAGATTTGTTCTGGTACAGCTGTCTCAGTGGAAATATTTTGGCCCATTTCCTTGAGAAGACAAACTACCCTTGTAAGTCCTAACCCAGAGGGAGACGTGCTGGCTCAAATCCGGTGGGAAGGGGACTCCCACTTGACCCGCTGAGTGCAAACAGGGAGTGTTTGTAGATGAGGACGGAGGAATTTTGGAGAGGAGCGAGGCTGCATCCTGCACCTGTGCCTCTGGAGGGAGTCGGGGGTGGCTGGGGAAGTGGCATGTCCCCTTGTACCCCCATGTCCCAGCCTGGTGGGTGCCCCCTCTAACCCCGCTGTGCCTCTCTCCTTGCACAGAAAACTCGGTGGCGGCCAAATCGGGGGGCTGCTTCCCCGGCTCGGCCACGGTGCACCTGGAGCAAGGTGGCACCAAGCTGGTGAAGGACCTGAGCCCCGGGGACCGGGTGCTGGTGGCCGACGCGGAGGGCCGGCTGCTCTACAGCGACTTCCTCGCGTTCCTCGACCGGGAGGATGGCTCCCACAAGCTCTTCTATGTCATCGAGACGCGGCAGCCCCGAGCCCGGCTGCTGCTGACGGCTGCCCACCTCCTCTTCGTGGCCCCACAACACAACCAGTCGCAGGCGGGGACCCCCAGCAGCCGGGCACTCTTCGCCAGCCGCGTACGGCCGGGCCAGCGGGTCTACGTGTTGGGCGAGGGCGGGCGGCAGCTCCTGCCAGCAGCCGTGCACAGCGTCTCACTGCGGGAGGAGGCTTCGGGGGCGTACGCCCCGCTCACCGCCCAGGGCACCATCCTCATCAACCGCGTGCTGGCCTCTTGCTACGCCGTCATCGAGGAGCACAGCTGGGCGCACTGGGCGTTCGCTCCCTTCCGTCTGCTCCAGGGGATGCTGGCCACCCTCTGCCCCTCTGGCGGGGGGGCCCCCGTGGCTGCCCCCACCACCCCCGGCATCCACTGGTACTCTCGCCTCCTCTACCGCATCGGCAGCTGGGTGCTGGATAGTGACTCTCTGCACCCGCTGGGCATGGTGGTGCCGTCCAGCTGAGAGCATCCTGCGCCACCCCGGCCGCCTGCCAGCCTCCAAGGGAGAGACAGAGACACAGAGAGAGAGAGAGAGAGGAGAGAGAGAGAGAGAGAGGAGAAAAAAAGGAAAAAAAAAAAAAAGAAAAACCTAAAAGAAAAAAAAAAAGGAAAAAAATTACATATTTTTAAAAGAGAGCACGGATTAAGACTTAAAAATAATAATAATAAAATAATAATAATTAAGTAGGACAGTCCAAAGTAGACTTTAAGGGAAACAAAGACCCCGGGAAGTTCTGTTCTCTTTAGTTTATAAATATATATATATTTTTATTTGTTCTTTTGTTTTGTTGTTTTGTTTGTTGTTTTTTTTTCCTCCTCTCCTGGATATTTATTTCTTTGGTATTTTGAATAGATGTTTTAAATGATATGAACCGGACCTTCAAGAGCCTTAAATAGTTTCTTTGATAATTTATTATCATGTGAACTGTACTCACAGGGGAAAAAATTTATTTCGTGAGGCCAAGCAAAACTGCGCAGAGTCTATTTTTCTACATGTCACGAGTGTCCTGACTTTCAGACAGCAAAATTCTGTACTTTCCCATCTCTCCATTACATTGCTCCTTCATTTCCGCAAGTCCAAAACCCAAGCAAACAAACAAACACACACAAAAAAGACAAACTTCATGGGGGTCCGTAAATTATATTTTTATACACAGAATTGTAAATTAGATTTTTTTGAGAGATCAATACTTAACTGAATCACATTTCGTTTTTTGAAATAGTGTAAAATATGAGAATATATTATTTTAATTTAAATAGTTTCAAATGTAACGTCATTTCCTGTATTGTTTTCCATGTTTGCTTTGTAAAAACACCATTTGGCCATGTTCATGGAAGTCAAGACTGTTACACAAACTTTATTTGCAAAAACCATAAGAAACTTTGTTATTTTTAACTTCAAAAAAAGTTTATTAGAAAATAATATTTTTTAAAAAGCGCACATGGCGGCAATTCTGTGATGATGGAGACGGTAGTTTGTACAGAGGGGAGAAAAGGATGTTTTGCATTAATAAATTGAGAAATAACTGCTGTAAATTTACTAAAATGTATTTTTGAATATTTTGTAATAGTTTTAATAGTTTTATAGAAATAAAATGTGCCATGCACAGTCTCGTTAGTATATAATAACTAAGAGTTCCTGGTGCATCCCATTTTTTTTTTCCTTTTTGCTTATTGGTTTAGGAAACATGATGCCTAAAGGAGTGCCCGTTATTTTATTTAGATGTGTTGCTTATGACTTTCAATTTTGGTACGTTAATTAAGGAAACGAATCCATCACATCTGCGCTTAACCTGGAATCTCTTGTACTGACAGTAGAACCTCACTTATTCGCACGAGCGACCGGGAGACGTGGTTTCCCTTCACCGGAGCCCCCGCTCCCCGTCCACGCTCAGGCAATACTCCCCTCTTCCAGTTCCAGCCCTGGTTCCGTGTCCACCTCCTGGTCTGGTCTGGAGACCACACAGAGCTCTCAAAATTGATTTCTAAGGACATTAAATCAAGTTTGGCCTTTGAAGCACATTAGTCTGAAGGCAGGCGGCTGCCTTCGCCTTGCGGTGGCACCAGGGTCTTAATCAGCTTTGGTTTGGGTGCCTGGAAGATGGAAATCTGGGGGAAGGACACTGCTTTGGTGAATTACCAGGGATTCATGAGGCTGGTGCTGGAAGAAGGAGATGGCCACCAGATTTCACTGCTCACCTTGCCTGAGTAACTTGGTGGCTTGAGGTCACCAAGAAAAGAACAAAACACTCTTGGCAAAACAAAAAATAAAAGGCAGGCAAAGAATTGTTCATTTATTCTGAGAGATGTTCCTTAGTTGTAACGCATCAGAGTCCATCCTGAGCCATCGATGAGTGAACATACTGGAGATGTGTTTTAGGAGCCGAGTGGTGGGGCCAGCGCTGCATCCCCTGCCTGGTCCCAGCCCAGGCCCCGCCGAGGGGCTCGTCCTCAGCAGGTGCTGATGAGTGAGGTTCTGCTGCGCCGTGTGCTCCTCCCCGGAGGGTTTCCAGGATCCCTTTAAAAATTTTGCAAAACATTATGTGTGCGTGTGTGTGCGCGTCTGCGATGGGACCGTGCCGGAAGGGAGCTTTCCTTGAATGTCTTCTCACCTTTTCTTCAGTTTCCATTACTCGCCGGTCAAGGACGTTCATCCATCGGGCAGCCTTTTGCTCCAGAGACGCAGCCACGTCCTCCACCGCTGGGATGGACGGTAGCTCCAGGTGGCCTCCAGGGATGTCCCTGCTCGGGGCCACCTCCAGAGAGCATAGACCATGCTCTTCCACGCTGAAAGCCCGGGAGCTTCCGGAGCGGTGCCGGGAGCTGGTGGCCAAGCTCTGGGCACGATCACTCCCATGTCAAGCCCTAACAGATGGATGTGGTCTCTCCTTCCCGGCAGCTTCTAGTCCAGTGCCACTTCCACCCTTCAAAGCTCGGACATGGCTGGTGTGGTGAGACTTCAGTACGACCTCCGGCATGCTGCAGTGCCTGTGTGGACTGCCGGGATAGGAACCAAGCCAACCCGAATGCCCACGCAATGCTGGGCATCGTGGGGGACTGTGGACTGCCCCGGTGGGTGCCGGGGACCTGCTGCCCACCCTGGCTCAGACTCTGCCTCCTCTGTGTCTTTGGGGTCTGCTGGTACATCAGGGGCTGCAAATGCGGCTGGTTTGGGGCATGTAAAAATGTGATCGTGGAACAAATGAGTCCGTGCTGTAAGAGTCTGGCCTTCACACAGCAGTGTCGGGGCATCTGAGCTCTCGTACCCCAGTCTCTGAACAGTGGCTGGAATTTTGTAAAGCCTTTATGCTCAAAAAATGACCCTATTGGAGCCTACCTTCTCCAGAGGTCAGGTGGTGGAGGTGTTTAGGGGTGTCAGTGATCAAACTTAAAGCCGTTGGCTTGGGGGCTTCAGTCTGAATTGTAACTGAGATGAAAAAGACCCGTTAGACCAGAGCCCACGCTTGTGTCAGGGGAGGGTGCATGCCCTGTGGGGACCATTTCAGACACTGCTGTGTTCAAACTTCACCGAAAGGCTGAGACGAGCTCAGAGCTTTGTGGTGTGAGAGAAGCTAAGATGCTGTCTTATCCTAGGATCAACCTGTTTCACCTAGCAAAGAAATGCTGTGCCGTGTTCTCCATCGCACATATTTTGAGTGACTATATGCCTCCCCCTCACCGTATATTTATTACATCTCTTCCTTCGGCGCCTCACGTCCGGATCACCCCTCCGTGGTACGCATTAGAAGCGCTTCATTAGATGGACCGATCCACCCTATAGCTACAGCTCTCGTATGAAGGATGTACTGTCATAACATTGTGCAAAAATGTCTAGGAGATGTCACTGTCCATTTTCAGGGTCCGAGTATGGCAATAGTTTGTATAAAATGTACACATAGTGGTGGCTACAGAATAGTTTATGACTAAATACATATCTATTACTGTTAAAATAATGTATAAGAATGTACTTGAAGTTATTATCCTTGTGCTCTGTTGTCTGAATAATTAAAGAAATTACAGAGACTTGCTGAAATGTTTGTTATGTGATGGCATTCCTATCACACACTCCCAGCTCTGCATTTTTTCCCCTGGTGACATTGAAACGGGGCGTGGGGAGCCCAGTGCTTGGTCCTGTGGGATTTGGCAAGGGACCCTTCAAACACAGCAGGAACTGTGCCCGTGCCACTTCATGTGATGGTGGCAGCCTCCCTCTTCTCCCACCTAGAGCCACGTAGACAGTCTATCATTTACCTGCGAAATACCACAAGGCTCCGCAAAGCCAGCTCATTTGGCAAGGTTTTGTGGGGAGACAGAGATACCCTGAAGGTCAGCCCATCAGCAGCTGCCTGTCCTCCCCACCCCCCCGTGTGAGTCAACATGACAAGTGACCCTAATGAGACTGGGGCTAGTTCATGTTTACCTGACTGGTCTTTCGACCAGTGCCATAGTGCTCGGACAACAGGTAAACCAATCGAAGGGAAGCTTGGATACGCTAGTAAAAGATGATCACATCCACCGTGCAATTAAAATCCAAGCCAAGCACTGGAGTAAACCAGGTCTTTCACCGCCAGGTAGCTGTGCCGTGCCACAGCCAGCAGCAATTTGTGCCCTCACATATGAAAGTTTGCTTAGCTATATCTTTAGAGAGAGAGAGAGATATGCACATAAATATATGCATACATGTATAATATTATCCCTATATTAAGAGCTCAGCATTTCCAACTGGGCAATAAATATGTTTACATCGGTCCTCCTGAGCATTTCACATGACCCCAAGGTTGAGCAGGTGATGTAAATTGGCCCAGTTGGGTGATAATTGGGCGGCAGTTTTGCAGCTCCGGTACGACATCTATTTCAATTACAGGGGGAAGGAAATCAGAAAGAGCATTTTATTTTACTCATTACTGCAAGCCATAAGGGACCACTGGATTTCCTAAGCTTTTGAAATTCTCTCTTCAGCAGTTTCTGCCTAAAAACTAGTGCAAACTTGGCTGAAAAAGAGGGTCAATTTTCCATGTACAGAACACGTCAGAGCTTTCGATGGAGCAGCGTTAATGCCATCCTTGGCCTACACAGGCTGAAAGAGGAAAAAAAGAAGATCATCTTTAAGAAGTGCATCTTTACAAACAATGGGATTCTCTCAGATTCTGGTGGGAGCAGGATGAAACCCGCAGGCACTGTTTATGCTGAGGTTACTAAATATAATTTTTAATATTTTGCATTTGGGGTGTTTAGGCTTACATGTTTAAAAATTGTTGGTTTTAAAGACTGAAAAGAAGCGAGAAAATCCAGGAAATATGAGTTTAATAATCCTGTCCTGATTGCAGTGAAATGAAGAGTAGCAACCAGAGCTGATCCGAGTGCACAGGGTGTTGTGCTGTTACTTTAAATCCTGGTGCAGAACCCTATATAACTTCTTTTCCTCCCATTTTTAAGTGAGAGCAAGCCAGCTCTTCGGGCAAATATTGCTGCAAATCAGGAGTGAAACCACAAGGTCAGGAAATGTGTTTGGGGTAAAAATATTTGTTCTGATGTCCTGTGACCTAAATGTGAAATAAATATTAGATCTGCTCAGTTTGGTGTAAACAAATGTCCATTCGTATTACCGAGGAGGAGAGGTGACAAGGGATGCTCTGTGTGGTGTGACCGCAAAGGGTCCCTTGGCCACCAAACACGCATCTGGCTGCTGCCCAAGGGCAGGAGGGCTCGGACTGGGCAGGGGAGCAGGGATGCTGTGGGAGCACCGTGTGCTTTGTGCAGCTCTGCCCGGCTTGCTCAGCTCCAGGGACGGTATGGGGACCCCTTCGTCACCCCATTGCTGCGGCAGTGCTTGTCTGGGCCAGCTCTCTGGGACACCACGATGTCTCCCTTGAAAAGGGGATATGCTCGCAGGAAAATACACTTGGGAATGCTGTATCATTCCAAGTCTTGAACCCATTCACTGCAAGGGAACGGATGACAAATCTGTATGCAATTACAGCAACATCCTTCTGGTATCATCACACACAAGAACTATGTCACAGACCTGTCATAGGGTTTTGCTGGTTTACAAGCAGGGTACAGCTCAGACTTTCCTTGGTTTGAAGCATTAAAGTATTTTATGAGCTTTTTTTTGAACACTTTAGGCTGGAAGGGGCCTCTGGTGGTCCTGGGTCCAACCCTGGCCCACATGGGGCCAGCTGAGAGCAGGCTACTGGAGGCCATCTTCTGTCAGGTCCCATGTGTCACCAAGGATGGAGAGCCAGCATCCCTCTGGGTAACCGGCATTGTTATATAAGCTAACATTTTGCCTGAATACTGCAGTATCGAGTTCCATCTGCCAAGAGTCTTCCTTTATACGCACTTTGTATTTCTTCTGGGGGAAAAGAGACTGAAGAGTTAAAACAAGGTTAGTTTTAAGAAATCCCAGGTTCAAAATCTGGGATGTTCTTAGTTTTGCTGAGCTCTGCTCCTGCTCCTGCAGCCCACACTGAGCAGCCAGCCTTTTCTACGTAAGTCAGTCCCGTCCTGTTTGCTACAGCAGTAAGCACTGTTTTTAATTGTTAGACTGT
>JAVJGJ010000047.1:59652878-59673689 GCA_035590215.1 Microhierax caerulescens | reverse complement strand
GCACTGAGGGACATGGTTTAGTGGTGGACTTGGCAGTGTGAGGTTACAGCTGGACTTGATGATCTTAAAGGTCTTTTGTAACGTAAATGAACCCGCAGTTCTGTGATTTCCTACCTGGAGGAGGGCTGTGAGCTGGACAAGGTTTCCACTGAGTCCTCCAGCAAAGTGCTTGCTTCCATCAGCAGGGATGACACTAGAGCCTGAGTAACGTTCTCCCCTGAGGCTAAAACCCAGTCAAAGGTCTGAGGATACACAAATCTTGCGGTGGCCTCCTCCGGCCACAGCAATGATGGTGACAGGGAGGACTGAACACCCGCAGTGTGGGCAGCAGGGCAGCACGGGGGACCAGGCTGAGCCTGGATGCCCTCAGGCTGGGGGGTTTGAGCCCCTCCACCATTGTGAGGCGGCATGGGTGGGGTACCTGGGCTCACACACCCTGGTGCAATATTTAACTTTGCACTCAGATTTTTGGTAAGTTAACTATTTTCCTCCGAGGTTATTTTGGATGAGCATCTCCAGGCTGGCTGCCTCTCCTGCGCAGGTCACCGGGTGCCAGCCCACTGCCCCTTCCAGTGCCAGCAGTTGAGTCACTGGCTTCTCTGGGTGTTTTGCTTGGTCGCAGCTGCCCAGCTCCTGGCATGGAGCATGAACGCAGCTGGCTCAGGGCCACCCTGCAGCATGGACATGTGTCCTGCAAGGAGCATCCTCCCCACCACCCCATGCTGCAGCAGGCTGCCTTTCCAGAGCTGGTTGCTTCCTTGTCTGTTCGTTACACTTCTGTCTAAAGACTTTGCTAGGGATGCCAGGGGAAAAAACCTTCCAAAATACAAAACAATGCCCAACCCCCTTGTAATTAGTTCTTGTAAATGGTTTCGAGCCTGGCTACACCTCTGGCTCAGTCTGACCTAAGGTTTTTTTCACACCCTTTCCCAAAATCACATGTTAAAACTGGTTCTCTGAGAATATTCTGGGGTATTTGGTATAAACAACACTGGTTTAAAATGGCAACAAGGGGTTCTTTGGGCATTTTTGCATTTCCCTGGGGCGTTTCTAACAATGGCACAAGGATCATATTCCTGTGGGAAACGCGGTCTCGCTCTCCCAACCTGCTGCCAGCCCCCGGGGAGCTTGGCAGTGCCTGGCTGGGCAGCCCACCCACCCTCCCTCTGGGCACACCAGCCCCTACCCAGACCCCTCTCCCAGCACCTCTGGGCTTGGTGTGAGCAGGCAGAATCAGCATCGCTCCTCCCCAGTGGCCTGGCAGCGCTTCTGCCCACCCCACTGCTCCGCGTGGGTCCATGTCCCTCCGCCATGAAGTCTTACTGTAGAGACCAGGCGGTGGCAGGGGGAGGTAAGTGCTTCAAATGGGTCTCTGATCCACAAAATGGATTAGAGACTGGCCTCAGTCTCTTCTCTGGAAGGAAGGACCCCTTCCCGGGGGGGCAGGGCTTCCCCCATCCCACCACCTGTACTAGAAGAAGCAGCACAAGCAGGGCAGAAGGTTCAGGAGAGGAGTGGGGTGTGCTGTCCTGGGGGAAGAATTTCTCCCCATACCTGTGGGAATTGCATCATGGATTGCTGGCCTGGGGATGGGCCAAGGTGTGGCTAAAGGACGTATTCCAGACTTAATTATTTAACTTCATGAGGTTAAAGAAGAAGAAAAGCCCTTGTACCATCATGTCCAGCATGAGTCCTTGCAACCAGTGCCAAAAATCACCTTTCTTAATACCTTCTGGAGAGCTGGCAGCAGTCATTCTCTCTGTCTCCCGCACTGGCACATCCTCCCTTAAGATGCATTCACCAACATAAGGCAACCTAAAAAAAAACCTGAGGACTTTTGTGAAGCTTGGCTTTCATGTTTTTTGCCATGGGTAACTTCACACCTTCACTTGGGAAGCAAACCCATATATCTTGTAACTAAATAGCACCTTCATGGAGAAGGTTCCCATCCCTTCTGCTGCCTGCTCTGCACTTCTAAAAACCCAGGGGATTTGAATAGAGTGTGTCAGCCCTTTTTAATTTGCTTGCAAGTTTTTGATGTTTCAAAATGCTCGCCTCCAAGACCTTGACCCCATGGACAGGAGTACGTAAGGAGGTGGGTCCTGATGACATTGTTCCTGGAGATGGGGTTTTAAGGACATGCTGCAGTATGGTGAGAATGGGAGCCGTGTTGCCCCACCAGCTGAGCCTCTCTGATGCACCACGGCCCAAACCCTGGCTGGAGCTGTGTGCTGGGAGCTCCTGTCACCCCGACCCCTTCCTCTGCTTTGCAAAGAGGATTTTAGAAAGGACAGAAGCAGCTGGGTACAAAGGAAAAATCCCTGAAGGGGAATAAACCCTGAACCACTTGCTTTTTCCAGGTGAAAGAAAACCGATTTCTCTCTGGTTGTGTCTGCACTGAAGATTGGGTTACCCAGACCATCTCCAGCACTGAAGGTTCCTCCCTACCTTCCCTCAGGTCTCTCCCTGATCCTTGGGGTAAGCGTCGCCTTCCCCTGACCCCTTCCCCTGCCGCCCAGCCCCTTGGCTGGAGATCCTGGGTCTGATTCATCTCTCCCACTGTAAAGGACCAGCTGTATCAGCTGGATGTTCACAAGTCCATGGGGCCTGATGGGATTCATCCCAGACTTCTGAAGGAGCTAGCAGCCTTTACGGCAGGACCCCTCTCCATCTTCTACCAAAGGTCTTGGCAGCCTGGGGAGGTCCCTGCTGACTGGAAGCCAGCCAGCGTTATTCCAATCTACAAAAAAACGTGTGAACTACAGACCCACCAGCCTAATCTCAGTTCCTGGAAAAATTACAGAGAAGATTACATTGAATACTATTGAAAGGCATTTAAAAAATAATGCAATTATCAGGCACAGTCAACATGGGTTCACAAAGGGAAAGTCCTGTCCTCCCTGTTCTGTTTTAGCAGACAGGTGAAGCTGGCATTGCTGCTGGGCAGCTGCTGGTGACCAGGAGCACGTGCTTGCACGGTGGATGGGAGGAAGGAGTCTGTTCCTGGCTGGGTCTTTGCACTTGGTGGGTTGGAAGGTTTTGCAGGTGGGATGTTTGGGTTCTTTTAGGGTATTTTCAGGCTTTTGAGGGTTATTTGTTTATACTGTTTTGATAAAACAAGCATTTCTGTGCTCAGTAAATCACCCGTTTTGTTTAAGTGTTCCCACAGGAGGAGAGGGAAAAGTGAGGATGCGGCAGTTCCCAGATAAGTTTCTTCATCCTTTTCCTTCCCAGCAAAGAAAACCAAGTGGCTCCTCTCTTACCAAAATGGAGAGACGCTGCCAGCAGGAGGAGGTTGCTCGGAGGATGCCGTGGCTGCTCTCCCCCCCGCTCAGTGGAGATGCACCCTCCATTGCAGACCACTGGCGTCAGCCAGGGTCTGTCACTGGGGTGGCATGAGGCTCGGCGGGCACCGCTGCCAACCCATCTCCTTCCAAGACCAAAGCAGGGGGGGAGAAGCGGAGGCGGCAGCAGCTTACATCAGGAGGCGGCCAAACCAGTGACACGCTGCGTGCGCGGTACACGGCCTGTTAGAACGCATGAGTCCTCGGCCATTTCGTGGCTGAAATCCTCACCTCAAAATGCAGTTTCATCAGAAACAACCGCTTAAATGAGGAGTAATGGAAGGGAGAGACCAACACGGAGCCTCACTGGGTTGGTCCTTCACTGCTGAGGCTCCACCAAGCCCAGTTTGCACCATGGTGGCTCACAGCAACCATCTGGTGACCGGTCACCATCTTCTAAAGAAACTAGATGGGTGATGGTGACAGCGTTGTCAGGCTCCAGCCAGTGCAACCTCTCACCCTCCCGAGCTGACCTGAGGTGGTACGTGGTACCTGCTTTTGCTTGAGCAGTGCGCTGCGCAACCCTGGACAGGCTCTGATGCAATAATAATTAACTCCGTCATCTGTTTTGATGTATCCAAAGCATTTGCATCCTCACCAATACAGTAACATAACCAATAAAAGCAGAGAAACATAGTGGCATTCAAGCCATCGCCATCATGCTTATTTTTGTGTCTCACCTCATGTTTCTTGCGTGCTCCAAATATTTTGGCTTTGTGATTAGAAAAAGAAAAAGGATTTGGCTTCAGCATTATCTATGAGGACACAGGTTTCACGCTGAAGAACTGCAAGTTCTTTCCTTCCCCAATTTAAGTGAAGGCATTCCCTCTTTCCAGCCTGCAAACAAATTCACTCATGATATTTGTTCCTTGTAACCGATTAGAAAACAAGAAAAAACCCCAAACCATCAGGTGCTTTTAGATCCTAATGTGCATCTCTATAGTAAGAAACACAAGGGCTCTTGCTTTGAAATTAGAAAGGCTAAAAGACACTCGCCAGTTTTAATCAATACAGGGAATACTTTGGCTCTGGGCTCATCCCTGCAAGGTGTGTCAGGGTTCTGAACTTCCCTGGGACCAGAAAGACAGGAGAGCTGCGCCGAGTCCTGGAAGGACATCACCTTGTGCAAGATAAAACCCTAGCAAAAGATGCTCGCGAGGGGTTTAGGCAACCAAAATGTAGGCATAGAAACTGTTGGGAAGGCTCCTGCTTTCTCCCGGGACAGCCCCTTCATCAGCAGCATTCACAGTGTGAGGACCCATTTCACCTCTCTGAGAGGGGGTAATTATTTCTTGTCAGTTAGGCTCAATCACTGAACTCTAAACAGCTGGTGGTGGAGAACCATTTAGCCTCATTTACCACCGTGATAGCCTTTTAGCTCTTCCACATTTCACACGGTCTCTGCCATTTCGCCCATAAATTCTTAAAAAAAAAAAAAAAATTCATAAAAATTTATGAGGGGGGGAGCGAAGGCATAAAATGGAGGCAGCTAAGAGAAAAGGTACTAAAATTTTCAAATGAAGCTGAGGTTATGTACCCCCAGCTGTTTGAAGTGCAGTGATTGAGGGTCTCGCTGATGAGGGATGATTACATTCCTCCTGCTCCTCACCCCCATTAAAGGCGACGCGCATCCTCCTGCTGGATACGGCTGATTAACAGTAACGCAGGCAAGACCTGGGAGCAAATGCATCTTCCCTGTTTTGATGTGATCCATGAATTTTCCCGACCTTAGTGAACAAAACCAAACCCTTTCCAATAAGCTAGCACCTTTTAACAGCCTGAAAGGTTTACAGCAGTAGGAACTGTAGGCATCACTTTGTAGAGAGGCCAGCTTGTGGCAGTCTTTCAGATGGACAATATACAGAGAAATTATTTCCTCATTCAGTTAAATGGGGTTTGGCTTCCAGGACTGATTTTGTCACACAAAAATCCAGGCTAGAAATAGAAAAGGGCATATTTACAATGCAGGGATTCACAACCAGTACCCTGGGCTCCACTGACCAAATCTGTTATTCCCTGGGATGCAGATTTTTGCATCCAGCTATTGTTTGCAGAAGCCCCTGCTACAATAATGAGGTTAGTAACAATAAAAAAAGCCAAATTATATGAAGTGACAAAGTGGCATGTACCAGGGGCACTGAATATCTGCAATCTTACATCTATTCCAGAGCAAATTCACAGCAGCCTCTCTGTTTCATCAAAGATTTATCTAAGCACAAAGTAGTAAGGATTCAGATGACAAGTCTTCAGCGTTATTGCCAATTGTATTTGCTATCAACTTTTCTTAAGAGTGTAATTTTCTGAAATCTAACTATTTTTTAACAATTAGACCATGCTAGTGAACTGGATTTTGCCTGCATGCAAAATACTCCATGCCAGGCACACCACTAACGTAAATATTACCCAGAGAGCATCCTATGCTCACGAGTACCTACCTCAGGACCATTTTGCTCTGTGCAGCACTAAATATGTATTTTGTACCTGAGAGAGCGCCCCAAGTACCTGTGATGTGATCTTGGAAAAGGCCACAGAAGGTACAGAGCTTGTGTTGTGCACCTGACTCACTGCACAGATGCATGAAGGAAAATGCCTCCAACCCCCCTCTCCCTCTGTTCTTACCAGCTTTGCTGCAGGGAAAGGCTGTGTGTGATGCTGTACAGGAATATCTAAATTTTGGAAAACACAGCCTAATTTGTTTGTGACCCAAGAAAACAGGATTGGAAAAGGCTACTGGGCTATTTAGTCCATCCTCTCATTGTTGTCTTAAAATCCTTCTTATGGAAGTAGAAGCCTCTCATCAGTGATTTGATGAAAAGTGATGGTTAATTAACTAACAATCTATGGACTACAGGACTAGAATCAGAAGAAATGAAAATGCCCAGCTCCCAAGCCCACTCCAAACCATCCCCAACACTGACCACATCTCCACAGAATGATTTTCCCAGGTCAGCATCTTTATTTTTTCACCAGTTGAAAGGGTACCTTCCCCTGGGATCTTTTAAAAATAGCACAGATGGGTGAAAATATTTAACGTATATTCAGCAGTTACCAGAACTGACATTTGAAATCAAGGAGCAGTGGCATCGTGTGACCAGTCAATTCACATCGAACCCAACTAAGGATGTTTTCTGTAGCTTAAGCCCTGGTCTTTGAGGGGCTGAATGTGTAGAGTGAAAGCAGGGAATATCTTTGACAGCTGAACCATTTAGAAAAGCTCCCTAAAATATTCAGAAGGGGGTTTCTATTTAAGGCAGTAGGGAGGTCATTTTGAGTTGCATTTTGAAATCCAGCATTAAATCTTCATACTACACATACACAAGCTCATAGTTCCAATTTTGGAAGTGCCTGACGCATCCATCCTAAAAATGCTGTCGTCTTCTTTCTCATAGTTCACCACACCCACAGATCAGTTATCTGCAATTAACTCACTGTTCTTTCTCTTTTCCCAGTAACCCTTATAGCAAAAATCCTTATTTATTAATACCAGAGTTTGTGCTCTTGCACTTTGCAGGATTAAATTTAATCTCACCTCTATTATTTTAATTCTCTAGCTCATCCAATTCCTCCTCCTCATCTGAGCCCTCCCCCATGGGCCTCCCAACACGCTTGGTGAGCACATTCCAACTCTTCCTACCCAAATCTTTACAAATTAATTAGGGTCAATCAAGACCAATTTTTGAAGCATTCCACTAGGCATCTCAATATTTGTTTTGAAAGGTTTATTTGTACCTCCCTCGGTCGCCCCCTTTCCATCCCTTCAATAACTAGTTTGTAGCCCCACTGGTTTCCTCCATCACTTCGCAGTTGTCAGAACTTCGAATTCTCAAAGTGCCCCCCCTGCATGAATCCTGAGATCTGACAAAATCACCAGTTCATCAGCAGGACATTTTTAACTTCTCAAGACCACTATGACTCGTACGCATGATCCTACCCTGCACCCTCAAAAAGAGAGCTTGTTTTCCCCCCGTGCAATGGTTAACTCATTCCACGTACTGCAAGAACAGACTGATGAGCTGATGCTCAAAGGTGCACCAGCTTCGCTAAAACACAGATTCGTGCCCCAGGATTGCAGATCAACAGAAGCAGGGAAAGAAGGCACAAAGCAGCAAGGAGTTCAAACTCATCACGTTTAAGTTTCAGAGGGTTTTGGTGAAGTTTACTTTTGCTTGGAGCTTTCTGTAGAGGAGGAGGTGTGGAAGAGGTGATGCTGCAGTTGGACGGGTATGTACAGTATGCTCCTATTGTTAATCCAAAACAAAAATCACAAGCTGAAAACAAAGTTGGAACATTGTAAGCAAAGACAATTATTCTTACGTTGCTCACTATAAAAATCACTGCAGAGGGTTGGGTTTTTTTGTTTTTTGTTTTTTTACCTCGATGAGCTTTCTAAGGTCACCGTGTTGCTGGTCACTAATATGTCCTCTACTGGGGTGCAAGCAGAAACACACGCGTGGCGTATCGTTAGTCTGTCCCCAGGTAACAATGTCCTCTTGAGATCTGCCCCCAGTAATGATGTGGCACACCAGTAACGCTTCACTGAAAATGTGTATGCTGGATCACAGGTAGCCACTTCCAGTGATACCAGGACACTAATGGCATTTTTTACATTTAACTTTGTGAGTAATTTTAACAACCTATTAAAAAAAAACCCTACAAAGTGCAAGGCAGCCGATTCTGACCTCTTTTCTTGATACACAATACACCAGTGGAATTAGCCTCCATTTATGTTGATATAATTGTGTTCAGAATATAATTGATGGTAACCATACTGAGCTTGCTGAGAGCTCCTCTTTACATCCTAAATTAAGACAGGCAGTATCTGAAAGTAGAGATCTTCTCAGCAGTACTGACATGTCTAATAAAAGAAGCAGAAAAGCTTTTACACTCACAGGCTTTCCTCCTATACCTATGTTACGAGACCCTTGTTAGCCTCCAGACACTTTGAATTAGCAACAAAAGCACAAGCCTCTTTTACCATCACCTACGCTCAGTCACTTGTTTTTCCACCTGGGGCACCTTTGCACACCTCTGAAAGAACCCCATGTTATCATGCTGGTGTAAAAGTAGGGGCCCAGAGATGCTACCGTAACAAAAATGCTAAAATAAAACAGTATGTGAAGCTTCTTCTGATGAATTTGCAGTTCAAGTTGTACATCAAGAGACCACAGAGGAAATACGATAAAGATCAAGTTTTATTGACACATTTGGGGTACAATATAAATATATTTACATGTTGACATTTTAAACATGGAGTTACATGTAAAAAAAATTGTACATGAGATCATCTTTGTGTTCCCATTTTTACATTCACTTAAGTAGGTATGACACAGATCTCTTATGCAAGTGGAGGACTTGGTAATAGTTCAGTATTACATTCCAGAAACTAGTAGTAAACACCTTGTGCAGATGATGCTGTAGAAAACATGAGGCAGACGAACTCCCAGTGGAGTCAGTATGATACAGTCGGCTGTTGAATTTATATCCTGAACTGCTAATGAACGAACTCTGTAATCCAGATTAGAGCAATACATTTGAAGTGATTCTCAAAACACCCAAATATATACAGTGTTTAAGACTTTACAGGTTAGGAAGGATCACATTCAGTAATAGTAATAGGAGGTAGAATCATGTCGACTGTTCATATTTCTACGTGGCAATAAAAAAAAAAAAGTGCTATTACTATCACTGAATTCAAGAACAGAACTCCTGAAAAAGTGAAAAGGACAGAAGAATTGTTAATCCTGTTTCACCTGGCTTGCCACAATTGCTGGAGCATGTAAACAAAAATGGTTTAATCCTCCAACACAGGTAAAACTGCAAAGCAAAACTGTTAAGTACTGCTTCTCCAGTGCTTTGGGATGGGCAGCACCTCCTAAAGTGTGACACCTGTAAAAGCAACCTCATGTACCAAAGTCGGCAAAGAAAAGTACAGGATGATGTGCTTTTGGGGTGGGAGGGCTACGCTTCAGGGATCCTCAGCAGAGCTGTAAGATGGGAAAGTAGAGCGGAAGATCGAATGCAAGGCACTCAAACAGGAAAAAGTCCAGAGAGGTGAAGAGAGGGAAAACAGCAGGAACATCACAAGGATACAAATATCCTTGTGGGAATGGAAAAACGGGAGGCAAATGAGATGGAAATGAGGTACAGCACAGGGTAGAGACAATGGGGACCACTGGAAAAAAAGAAAGTTGACTTATTGTAAGGGCGCTTTGTACCAATAAAAATTGTATGCAATGGTATGGAAGATCAGCTGTGAACAAATGAGTGTTAGCATCTTGTCTTTGCTGTATCTGAAAGTGAAAACATGTATTAATTAGAAGTTAAAACTGCTGAAAGATGTTTCACCGTCTAAAAAAGAAATCCTGCAAAAAAATGGTTTTGTTATTATATAAATAGAAATAAAACTGTAAGGTCCTAAAGTCAGCCTGACAGACACAAGGAAAAAAATCCAGTGTGTATTAAAAACCATTAGATGTACACAGAGAAAATCCTGAACCACTGAACGAACATAACGTTAACACACCAGTCTTAAATAGTGGACTTTCAAGTGACTACACACGACATCGCAATACAGCTACATTGAACTGTACACAGGCTCTTTTACAGAAATCTCCTTAATCTGGAATACCGTTTAAAGTTATTTAGATGGCAAAAATCGCTTAACCCAAGTGCTGTTACATTAAATAAAAGCAGCGTAACCTGTTGAAAAACAGCGTGTGTATATAAAGCCCATTTCCAGTTAGTTAGAAAAATCAGTGCATTCCACCAAGAAATGAGAAAGCAACACTAAAAGACCCAGTGAGATTAATTTCCCTTTGAGGTTTTTTTCTTTAGTGCAATAAGGACCACACTTTCCACCAAAATAAGCACAGAAGTAGAAAACAGAGGTGTGTTTTTTTAAATAAAAAAACCCCAACCCTGCAAAAAGCAGCGTTATAAAGAACAAAATGATCCTTCCCAACCATATTATACCAGAAGTTGGTATACGTAAGGATCCAATATGAATCAGTGTTTTTGTACACAAGACCCTGTGCTCATGTGGGTAATAAGTAATCTCCATTATTAAAAATCAGGTTACAAAAAAACCTTACAGAAAATCCTTAGGATTTGATACTGGTTGAAGATAAAATACTTTCAAGTATTATGCTTCTGAATTAATCAGAGGTTAAGAATGATTTAAGGTAACATTGAAACAAAAGCCCCATGTTACCCTAAATAACTTTTAAAATATAAGCTAACTTTCTGCAGTCTGTTCAGAATTTGTTTCCTTCACATTTAATTTCTCACCCAACATGCTGCTAAAAAGAAAAAACTAAAAGCACAAAAAATAATCTCAAAAAAAGGTTTGGGTTTCTCTGAACAAAAATGCCTTTTTGACAGCGAACAGGTGAAGCCAGGTTTCTACCTGCGAGTATCACCACTCACGTAACAAACACAGTACTACGCGGAGGACAACAACAACACAATACTACACCAGAGAACAAATCCAGGATATATCCCGAGTTAGATAAAAAACAGGCCAAAACAACCCCAAGAAACGACACCCCGCACCCTCCCACCCACCCTCGCACCCCAGCTGTAAGGGCAACGCACCCACACACACATACAGACACGCAGTTACTGTGTGCAACCATAGGAAGCACCTACAGCTTCCAGGAAAACTGCACAATTTTAAACTAAACAGATAAAAAAATACAAAAAAATTCAACATCAAGTTGTTTTCTTATTTCAAGTACCTAGATCACGTTAAGGAAAAAAAAAAAACAATGAAGACCCTGAAGACTAATCTGGAATAACCTACAGTTCTATGAAAAAAATAATCTCTCATCTATATCCTTGCAGTGGAAAGCTGACATCAAAGAACTGAAATGCTCAGTCTGCTTGGCATTGTACTGGCTACAAGGCCTTTTGCCTGCCTTCCCCCACCCCACCCCCCCAAAAAAAAAAAAAAAAATTTCGGAAATCTGAAATGAATCTTCAGACTTAAATTGGGGAATAAACTAGGTATCTGAAGATACTTTGCAGAGGGTGTGCCAGTATTTTCTTTTCTTTCCCAAAGTCATACTGGACATGTATGCAGGTCAAGAACAACATCCCTGTCTAAATTCACCCTCTAGCACTACTTAATAGCACTACTTAAGAGATAAACATTTGCATGGAAGTTCCTCCAGCTACAAAGATGCTATGGACCTGTCCTCCTCCTGCCTAGCACCAATTATACCAAGCTTTTTGAACACTGCACATAGTTCCACAGAGTCATAGAAAGGTCTGGGTGGGAAAGGACCTTAAAGATCATCCAGTTTCAACCCCCCGGCCACGGGCAGGGACACCTGCCACCAGCCCAGGTTGCTCCAAGCCCCGTGTAACCATCATACAGTATATGTGCCACATCAGTCGCTGACATTGTGATGAACCGACGTGTTACATGACCAACTTGAATTACGTGTAAAACCAAAATATCCCAAACTTTTGAGAACAACATTACACGACAGACCTGATTTGTAGTTGGTACAGCACAACAGAACAAACCTAGAAACCCCATGCCTTGGTCTGACAGTGCACTGTATTTCCCCTCAAAAGTTAAAGGACTGAGATTTATTTTTTTTGTTTTAATAAAAAAAAAAAAAGTAGAACATTCTACTAAAATACCACAGATCATATGGCCAATCCAATCTTTTAGTCAAGGCAAAATATGATTAGTTATAAACTGAATTCTCCAGTGCTACAAGAAGAAAACAAAATAATTTGAAAAAAAAAGTTGGCTCCATATAATCACCTACTGGAGTTGCCTATTAAAATCATTATAAAATTATGCTAATAAAAACTGTGAACAAATAATACACAGATCAGGATATATGTATTGACTTACTAGCATCTTTATAAAAATTTGAAGATATACACAAAAACACATCAACATTTATGGAACTGTATCCATTAAACTTAGATAAGACAACACAAAAAACTAACAAATAGCTAAGATGTGGTTGACTGTAAGCACTTTGAGTAACATTTTAATTTTAAAAGGTCAATATTTACATACTACATTAAATGCCTTTTTTTTTTTTTCCATTTTGCATCATATTTTGAATGAATGATAAAGAAAGAACAAGATAATGGTTGCAACAGATCTTCCAAGAAAGTGAACTTAAGATGCTCAGATTTAACTATGTGCTGGAAGAGAACATGGCAAGAACACGTCCATCTAGTTTTACCTCTACTTTCTTTGGGGTTTTTTGGGAGGAGACAACAAACGGATCTAAAAGAGCTGTTATCATCCAAACTGATCATTGCCAAGAGATCCACTTTTGAGTCAGGATTTGAGAACTAACAAAACAGGAACATTTTAACAAATGACTCACCTAATTGCTACTTTTGCTACTGAGTTTAAGATATTAGAGAGTTATGGTGACAACAAAAGGTGTGAGCATGTACGTATGTATGTATGTGTATAATAAAATGCATATAGACATACATACATATAGTATATTTACACATAGTAAGGTACAGCAGGTACCCAAGTATTGACTGCGATAAGCAGCTAAAATCACAACCAGCGATCCGCCCGTACCCTGTCTATGCACAAGCAATAATCAGCTGCTACTGCCTTTAAAGAGGGTGCATCTAGTCATTAACAGGCATTGCTTATGTTGCCTCCTGCATTTAAATAGAGCTGAGGCCGTTTCACATCTTTATTCCAAAGCCACACATTTGTCTTAATTTAAAAAAAAAAACAAAAAACGCAACAAAAACCAAAAAAACAACAAACCCAACTGAATAAAAATTCTTAAAACTTAAATTGGCTGAACCTCAGCCTCTTTGGGATGGATTCAAAACCCAAAGCTGGAGCATTTCTACAAACTACTTTGACTTTTGAATCAAACCCATATTCTTAGGCTCCAAGAAACCCTCTAACCCCAATAACATTTGCTTCTGACAGGACAGCTGATCAACTGCAGATGTTCCTACTGCTGAACTCAGCTGCTGGCCCGTCTGGCATTCGCATCTAACCCAGATTTCCAGACACGCACTATTACCGCTCCACTCCAACACGTCTTCCCATCCTTCTCATCACAGAGAAGCTGCTCCCTACCAGTGGGATGAATAACTGTTTAATGACTTGTTTCCAAGAGGAGCATTTATTTCTTTAAAAATAAAAACTGCGTAACCTGAGGCGGCAGCGCAGGGGGTCCTAGCGCTCACGGTGGGAGGGGGCACATCACCTCGCACATCTTCAGGGTCGGTTTCCACTGGGCACCTCCTACCTGTGGCTCGTTCTCTGTCCTGGGCTTGGCTCTACCCTGAAGCACTAACAGCACCTTCTGTATAGTAATTGTACTGAATATTATTAAGTAGTACACAGAAATGAGGAACTATACAGATGGGTGTAAAACTAACTTCCACGCAAAAATTCTCATGATGTTCCTGTGTCCCGCCACTACGTTGTACACAGGCTTAGAGTATTCTTTCAGTATTTCTCCCGGTGCAGTATTACCAAAGTACCACAGTATTCTCTATTATTTCAATGAACAAAGAACAGTTTTACCTAGATGACTTTTGACAGGATTTATTATTCAATCATTATTTTTAGTAACTTCTACTTAATTGAAAATCTGGACCAAAATTGTAAGCAAGCCAATTAGGTCTTTATGATTTGGCTACCATCAAATCTTAATAACAATAAAAAAAAAATCTATGGTACTATAAACTTGCTTTCCATGCTTAGCATGCCTATTTTGGACCCCATTCGCAGCTGTTTCATTATAGAGCAATAATATTCTTCTGCAGTCACTCAGGTAAGAAACCTGTAAGGTTTCTGTCAGCCCACCCCCTCTGCTCGAGTAGTAGGTGGAGTTCTTAAAAGTATTCCTAAAATAAAGGACCAAGCAAAAGCTCACAGTCTAAAAACTAAGGAAATGTTCATAAAAAGTGGAATCCAATATAAAGATGACATTTTAGTTAAGTTTATTCAGAAGTAACTGAAAAAATTGTTCCTTTGGCAACACCATCTAGATGGTTCTAACCAAAAGGAAATATCACGCATTTTACTTTGAATAAAATAGAAGCTCCTTAATGTTTGCACATAATTTTTGGAAACTGCCACATCCATCAGCAGATTCACAATGTCTTTATAGTCCTGTATTTATCGGGAACACCACATCAAACCAAGTCCTTTCAGTTACTCATTTCTTATGGTTCAGTTTAAGTCACAAAATAAATCTCAAAGAAAAAAAACTAATCAAAATAAAGCATAAGGCAATCATGAAACGCTAGCCCAAAAGAACTATTAGGAATGCACCGCTCTTCCAGTGTAACATTTCTCAAGTGAGCCACCAAATGTTTCTTTTTCCTTGTATCTGGAAAAAGGGTCATTTAAAACAACCTAGGTACAACTTGGAGTTCACTACCCCACGATGCTACTGAAGGGCAAAGATCCTTGTTTCTAACAACCAAGGGAAAATACAGCCATGTTATTCCTACACAGGGTTTTATGGAATAAGTGGACTGGGAAGGAGAAGATGGAAGTCTGTGTTGGAATAGAAAAATGCAAAGACAGACTGAACTTATTTACAACGATCAAAACTACAATTTCCCAGTGTCACCTCCACAGCTTCTCGGCATACTGCTATTAGTGAAGTAGACCACGTTTAAATCTACGCAAGAATACCTTCTGTGCTCTCAGATACACAACGTAACTAATGTGTTTTGTTTAGAAAAGTGAGTTTTCATTCAAATACCTCGCACTGAAGATAAGAGCAACCATTATCAAATATTCTTTGCTATGAAGAAAGTTTTTCAATCTTTCGATGTAAACGTTCTCGCTCAAGTCACTGTGGTCACACAGTAGGATCTTGAAGAACAGTGTCTACATGCATTGAAAGCATTTTGAAAAAAACATCTGTAGTTCCACGTGGTTACAACAGAATGTGAACAGACTGAACAGAAATTCCACTTTTGCAGATCCTCTCAAGTTCAGCTCTTCTGGAGAACATCTTGCTGCTTTCTGTAGTTCAACATAGCAATTAAAGACTAAGCTGAAAGGTTTCACAACCCGATGGTTTTGCCACTGTGCCTCATGTAGCTCCACAGTATGCTTCTGTTAGTGTCAGGGTTTCTCTCAGCAGACATCACTCAACTATCAGTGCCACGTTTATGTGGGACAGATCTATCATGTGCCTGTTAAAAGTTAAAAGAGATTTAAACCTGGTACTCAAACTGATTCTAGGGGTGGAGAACAGACAAGGAGGTTCTATGAAGGTCACTAATAAACAGATGCTTGATTGGATTAAGAGACAGTGAGCAGAGGAGACTGATTTAATCTTGTGAAGGGAGGGAAGGAACCGAGGCAGCAGCAGCAGCGCTTACTTATTTACCTGTGGAATTTCTGTTGAAATGCTAAAGCATGTGCTGGCTCCTTAAATTTTGCTATGGCTTTCCGTTGTTGAGGAAGCATCTGTAAACTCTGCAGAGACAAAAAGCCAAAACATATTTTTAAAATTCACTTAAGAGGTCCACTTACAAAACCTCATTTTGCACCAAACTGATTGAAATTCTGCCATATCTCTTTTCTTTTATCGGTGTCGAGGGAATGGAAAAAGCCCTCTGAGACTGCAGTCAGGGACCCAGCTGAAGCTGTTTGAGCTGGTGGCATTAAGCAACGGTACCAATGGAAAAGCCGGACCATCACTCGTTAAGCAAAGGCAACAGCTCTTCAATTCAATCCATGCAGGTGAACCAAACCCTGACTCCCATGAACCGAATAAGAAACATTCCACTGGACAGAGCTCAACTTCACACAGAAGCCCCTGGAGCCATTCACCTGATGTACGTTAAAGGATCAGGGCTGTCCGTAGGTTAAACGGGACAGGAACAGGAAAAAGCAGCGGTAGGTTTTGATCTCTACACACTGTATATCCTCACACTGTTTTATCAAAAACAAGTGGCTAGCTCTTGACACCAACCACCACACAACCCCGATGAGACAGCTCAGGTCACCACTTCCAAGTCCTCCTCGTAATGGGAGACCACACAACACACATCTACCCAAACAAGTCCATCTGATATGTGCTGCCCCACACCATGAGAGCAGCATTTCACAACACTGTAGCTATCAAAAAAAACCCCAAAACCATAGCATAGCCTCAGCCAGGGCTTTGGAGAACTCATGTCCTTGCTCTCTGCCTCAGCAGGACGTTCAGACAATGCCAAGATGATCCGAGAGAGCAATCCTGTGGCCTTGGTAATGAGAAATTATCAGACTTATTTATTAATGTATTAACTTATCATTCAAGTTGATACTTTGAGTTAGCACTTTAATTATAACTGCGTATTTTTCAAAAAGAGCAATTCGAGAAGATGAAGTTTTACACATTTCAGTAGGTACACCCCCAACGCCACGGTGATCCCAGTACCTCACAGGGAGTTTCGGATGGCCTCCGCTCAGCACATCCAAGACAGAACTGTCCTGATTCACCTCCCAGTTTCCAATTGTTCTTACAGCTTTGGATACAGAATTAGAGAATTACTAACCTTCTTTTCTGTGCATAAGTTTCTACATAAAGCCAGCCCTGGTTTGTACTGAGTGTTACATATATATATATACACACACAAGCGTGTATATATATATGTATGTATATAGGCACATTAAGACTTTTCTGGACTTTATTATAACTACTGATGGATAACTATAAGCATAATTATCTGATCCTACATCTGGCCTGGAGCTCAGCAGCATCCCCCTGCATCTGGATGATTCCAGCACTCTGATGGTCACACTCCAGGATTTTAAACTTCACCTACAAAAAATTCTGTATCACCACCTAGACTATTAAAAAAGTACCACATGTCTTTAGACAACTGTTCCCAGGGAACACTTGATGATACATTTTAAGGGTGACATACTTTTGAGATCTCTTGGTGAAAGAATTTTTAACCCAACTAATGTGTTCCCCGTTCATTCAATCTAACACAGCATTTTAAGCAAGATGTCAAATGCCTAGATTAAATTTGCTATTAAAATTGTCTACTTACATCTTTTTTGAACAGGTAAGCCTCACACTGATAAGATGCCTATTTAACAAGAGCCAAGGCACCTGATAGACATATTTCTCTGTATCTAAGCCTGACAATTCAGCTCTAGGCTCTTTCTGTAACTTATCTGTGATTTTGAAGTAATTAATTTTGGCAGTAGCTACCTTGTACCTTCTTGTAATTGACAGGAAACTTCCCTCTCAGCAGGAAAATCACAGAAGTTTAATACTTCCGTCACTCCTGTGGTTTCAAAGTGAAAGCTGAGGAAAAGTTAAAGGATTCAGCAAAACCGATAAGCATCAGCAGGTTAATTTGCACTGTACAGTTTTTTGAAAGCTGGTACAATGGAAAGGTTTAGCTAAGTCACTGTACCTTCTCAGTTTCTGAGCTGGCAGGGATGGGATTTAGCTTTAAAAAACGAAAACACTTGGCACGTGATTTTTGTTTTTTTAATCAGAAAGCTCTGAACAAGGTTAGGCACATTTTACCAACGAGAATACAGTCATGCTGCAGAAAGCGTCAACGAAAGACCTTGGACAAAGCTCAGTTCTCCTGGAGGTTATCTGCTGGAGTAGGTGAAGGAGGTGCTGAAGTTTGTGTTCTCCTTTACTGATGTCACTTTATTGTTATTTATAGAACCGTATGTAATACACATCCTTCTGACATCACTTTGCTGGCTAGAAAAGAACTAAAGACTAAGTAAGCCCTATCACTAAGGATTAAGTTCTGAAGACTAAGAATTAATCACAACCAATAAATAAGATTTAGAAACAAGACACTTGTAGGAGTTGAAAAAAAAATGTCAGAATTACAATTAAGAAGAAGAAAAAAAAAGAGAAGTAAATCTGTTCCTTTCAAAATAACTTGATACATCTAATATGAGAAAAACCTGTTTGAATCATTGAAAGGATGAGTATTCAGAGAACAGTCAGACAAGAGAGCTGGAAAAGAACTCAGGGATGCATCCCTTCAGCTGTACCCGGCATGTCCTACCATCAAGCTGCTTCTCTTCCCTCTCCAGCTGTCCTGCTGACAACAGATCCTCACAAAGTCAGGTCTCGCTCAACTACCACAGGAATTTCTCCCAATGCCTTACGTACACTCCAGACCCGTTTGTGATCAAATGAAGAAGACAAGCTGCACTCAGTGACTTCTTCCACAAGAATGGAGCTATTATTGCATTAATATTCTTGAGATGCATAGCAGCAAGATTCGATTTTGCATTTTATACACCCGTAATGATGAATTATTAAGAAGCTGCTAAGTAATTAGTATATAAAAAAATTGACTAAAGACAGACGTTCTGCTGTAGTGCAGACTTACTAACAAAATTACGTGAAGTATCTAAATACTATTATAGACAACTTATTCACACTTTCATATGAATTAATAAAGTTTATTGACTGACTAGTTTGGGTATTATGTCACAGCCTCTTCTTAGGTTGCATTACTGCCTTATTTTCCAAAGGGACAAAAAAAACCCCAAAACAAAACACGACCATAACACTGCAATCAAACCACTAAATACATTTTAATACTCAATTGCTTTGGCAACAAGGCATCAATTCTTGGATAGATCTACTGAAAAGCATCTTTATCAGATTTCATTTCACTTGTCAATACAGACAACTGAAAACAAAAAGCCAACCCATCTGATCCTTTGCTGAACTGTCTAACCACCCCCCCATCACACAGCCCAGGGTCTTCTCAACTACTGCACTGACATGTACCTAGGCTTTAACAAGAGAGGGAACTGAGGACTGCAAAACAAAAGGGTGAACTAATGCAACACAAATGATACCTCTCCAGTTGGAAACTGTCTGAAAAATTTTAATTCAAATAGTTTTAATACAAATTCTCAGCCTCCACTGTGTTCAAACTATGTAGTGAAAATGATGCAGAAATCACTTCATGCTTGTTTAGGTATATAAACCTTGTTTAGGTATAAAAAAAAGTTCAGGTTTTGTTTTAACAAGAACACAACTGCTAAGCTAAGTTACTTTGACGATATGACCACCATGGCCTGAAATACCACAAGTGTATCTTTGCTGACAAAGGTTTTTAATATCTCAATCGTGATATATCAGAAATCGTGACCTACATTGAGTTTTCAAACAAATCTTCATTTACTGTGACTTGCAAGTATGAACATTACTCATCCAATTGACAAAGATCTCTTGAAAATTTATGTTCTGATTTTGGGACAATATCTACTTACTTGAATTACTATTCAAATCCTGAGGTTTATGTTTAACAACACTGATAGTCAGGCGTAGGACAAGCCAGTACAATTTTGCCAGTGTGTAGGTCTGAGCTGCTGCTATTCCACCCCCAGCAGATGGGTTATTGGCTGAGAATACAAACTAGCGTTCCACTTCAGTGGAAACCTGAAGTAAAATAACTGCATACTCATCCTACTGGATTATTTCTGTCTCCTTGAATGCAGAATGATATGCAGTTTAGAGCTGATCCTGCATTTAAATCATGTTAACAGCAATAGTCTAAAGAAAACACTTTTTTTTTTTGTGTAACCTGTGGAATTTTATTAGCTCAAAGTGCTGCTCAAGGCATTACCTTAAAAGACTTACTTCACCAGCTTCTACTTCTGTTGGTTCCAAATACAAAATTAATTTTGTGTATCTTTGTCAGGTTACCTTGCTAGTTTAATACACTTCATTTAAATTTTTTTTTTAAATCCTTTGGCAGTCCTTTTTTTTTCTCCACTGGTAACATTCAGTACTTCTAGCATCCCTAACATTCTCAAATAGTTTTAGTGCTTGTACATTCGCTACAAGGTGATCCTGAAATAACCTCCTAGAAAGCTGTTATTTTTAATCATAATCTTTCACCAATCAGACTATCCACTGTATCAGCCAGCTTACTTGTAAAGAACGCTCTACTAAATTTTCAGAATTATTGGTACCACTGTCTAATGTGTTTCATTAATGTAAAAACCCATACATGTACAAGCATTCACCTTTCATTTTTAAAGGTGAAAAAAACCTGAATTACTGCATTAGCTACTGTAGAGCTTGCCCAAGAATAGATGCTCACCCATCACGTTTTCAGTATTATTTTGGCTTCCCCACAATATATCCAACTTGTATTTCCAGCACAATATTGTACATCAGGATAGATCACTCACCAATTACTGTCATGGGCAAAACAGACTTGACTTGTGAAAATTAACTGAATTTATTGCCAATCAAATCAGAGTAGGATGAGGAATAAACCTGAATCTTAAGAACACCTCCCCAGGCTCCACTTTACTGCTGCATTCTGCCTCCTCCTGCGAGCACCACAAGGGGCAAGGGATGGGGATGGGGTCAGCCCGTATCACTCCATCTCTGCCTCTCCTCACACACACACACACCCCCAGCGTGGGGTCCCTCCCACAGAGACAGTCCTCCACGAACATCTCCAGTGTGAGCCCTTCCCA
>JAVJGJ010000047.1:59630973-59652576 GCA_035590215.1 Microhierax caerulescens | reverse complement strand
CTCCGGCGCCTGGAGCCCCCCCGCCTCCTCCTGCACTGACCTGGGGGGCTGCAGGGCTGCTGCTCTCACATTGTCTCAACTCCCCTCTCCAGCTGCTGTTGCACAGAGTCTTTTTTCCCTTTCTAAATACGTTATCCCAGAGCAGCTGCCACCACCACTGACAGGCATGGCCAGCAGGAGGTCTGGGTTGGAGCCGGCTGGCATCAGCTCTGTCGGACACAGGGGAAGCTTCTAGTGGCCTTGCGCAGAAGCCACCCCTGTAGCCCCCCCACTGCCAAAACCTTGCCATGCAAACCCAATACACATATCTGAAAAAGTAATTTGGTGTGTTGGGTTTAGACCTGAGGCAGTATCATGAAGAAGCTAACAGCATCAGACAGGTCTTCATATAGTACCAGAGACAACTGTTCTCTCATTTTCAAAGAGCACGTAATACTAAAGTAATTCTGAGTTTTATGGTCCCTGTTTTAATGATAAAAATAGGAGTTTATCTTTCCCAAAGTATCGCACCTCATTAGGAATTTGATCGGAATTTAGTCTTATTCCGTAGCCTACTGATTTTCAAAGGCCAGCTGGGCGAGGCAGGGAACAAACGGCCACGCAGCCCTGCCTCTGGAGACGGGCTGGTTCTACCAAGCATCACTTGACTTCCCATTTAATGGGAGGCCACTCAGTTTCCTCCACAAGAGATTTCCCTGCTGCCACACTGCGCTCCACTAGACTCTCCTTCTATCGTGAATTCCTGAACTGAAATATCACAATCTTCCCAAACGTCACCGCTCTCAGTGAACAACTTCATTCACACCTTCCCTTTAAGTTGACCTAGTCAGATGTTCACCAGAGGATGAAAACCCCTTCCCAGATCCACTCAGGTGTGAAGGATTAACAATACATACAACAACTTCCAAGGGATTTCAAATGATGAGTTTACTTTATGGATTCAGGCATACCGATCTACCATACAGCGCTTCCCGAGACCAACCTGAGATCAGTGGTATTCTGGGCATGTTCCCATTTGACTCTGGAGAACAGAGATTACATTCTGACATACCCTCTGCATTAAAAATAAAAAATTGGTTTAGGCTGAGCAGGAGTATTTCATATGGAAAGGATTTAGACAGCACAGAGCTCAAACTGATCTTGATTATCTCCTTTTTCTGCTTCCTTAGGCACTGCCATGGGAAGATGCAGATCTTGTGTTGAATGGAAAAACACAACAAAACTAGTATTTCATGATCACTCATGCTTTTGAGTGAGAGTTTGCCTACAAACTGTTTTTAAACATACTATTTAATTCAACAACTTAAGAAATCAGCAGCTCTGGCTTTTTCTGCAACTGAAGTACTGCCAGTGACTAAAGCATGAATCTCACAAATGGACCATTCCCTCCACAGACATCTCTTTAGACCTGCAGACCTACGCTGCCCTCAAATTTCTCCTTTACACACACTCTGCAATTAAATCTACACTTAAACAATATCAGCGAAAATGATATTAAAATAGCCTTTATGATAATAGCAGCATAATAACCTCCAGTTTAGCTTCACTGCAAAACAAAGAGCCTTGAGACAAGCAGCAGGACATCCACAGGTAGAAAATGAGAGATTGCTTGCAGAAAGCAAACATCTTTGACGCAAAAACTCTTAAGAGGTTACACAGAGAGGATGTTAAAAGGGAGATAACAGCACTGGGAGATGGAAACTAAGCAGGCAGGAGTGAGACTGGAGCAAGCACTCATTTCAATTATAGGAGACATATAGGAAATGAAAAGTTTCCTCCTTCACTTAATTTCTTCCACTGAAGTAAATGAACTTGGGATTACGAGTGGCGGTCCATACGAAGCTGCGAAAAACGCATCTATACACAGAGCAAGTATAAACTTTCCTAACTAACAATCTCCAATGCGTGATCCAACCTGCTCTGCAACAAGTTGAATAGCAGCACGGCAGGCACTTCCTAAACAGAAAGATCATATTCTATTTATTCTTCCCTCTCATCAATAAATGCAGACATATTTTTATTATCCGTGCAGTCTCCTGACACCTGAAGCATCTTTTCCTGGGAGCCATTACCAGCAGGCATAGAGGCTGGGGTAGAGTGTATTTATTTTATCCTCAGCTGTTGCAACTGATCTCTTCCACCTTCTGTCCCTCCTTCCTGCTTTTCAGCCACCTTTTGACTTCCTACTGTCTGCTTGTAAAAGTGCTCAGCTTTCCATCTCCGTGTGCAAGATGAGATGAGAAGAAAGGATCTTCTCCCGTCACTGAGATGGGCGTCTGCAGCTCACATACTGCTCCACAGTACTGGACGGGCACCTGATGGAGCTGCTCTTCTCTTCCCCTAGCCCCAAGGATGGAGCAGGACTGCCCACGTCATGTCTCCTCCCACAGCTTCTACAACAGCTGAAAATGTTTTTGCAGGTAGGAAGACCACAGAGGTCACCATGCCAGCACTGCGCATCTTGTGTGCCTTGTCATATGGAGAACCACCCCGCTGATCTGCAAGAGAACTCATGTGCTGGGCGTGCTCCTCCATGTGTGCTTCTCATTTCCACCAATACGTCTTTAAACTAACAATAAATTCAGCAATTTCGAATCCAGTGTCAATGCAGATGGCTGCCCTTACCCTAACTGAGCACTAGGTAGCACTGTCACTCTAAGAAAGCGAAGAGCAGCACATCAACATGGCAACTGTTTTACCCTTCTGAGACCAATAAAGAAATTACTACCTTGTCAGAGTAAAGCTCATATTTGTAAAACTACTCAAAATATACCTACAATCACTACATTCTCATCATCTCTGATATACAACACTGGGAATTTTTCCAAGTATTTATTTTTCCTTTTTTTTTTTTTTTTTTTTTTTACATCATTTTTTATGATCTTAATTTATGATCTTAAATCTTCAGAAAGCAATACTGAGATTTTGCACTGATGTTTCATGTTTGCAATCATTTGATGTAAGAAAAAATAATTAAAGATGATGACAGACTACCTCCACAGAACATCAAATTACCTGGAGATCTAGCAAATGATTCCCTCTACTTGCCACCATCCTAAAAAAAATAGTATCTGAAGGTGGTACAACTAGCTGAACACAAGCCTCTGGACAGTGTAAACGTTAAAACCTGGATTCAAGAGCACCACAAAAATGCACAGTGTATTTCATGACCTTTGCAACTTATTAGTAATCTACTTTAGCAAGTGGTTCTGGATGGATGTGTACTCAATGTCACTGCTCCAGCAGCCCCCATGAGGCTTTATTTTGGAGGTGTGCTCAGAAATCTTCTGTACGTTCCAACATGTCAGAATACATAATTTTTTTTATAGCATGGAATTATTTTAGATTCAGCACTCAGATCTTACTGCAGGTATATCATTTGTATCTGAAAGCTTATCCTGTCCACAAAGAGGCTGACAGCAAGCCCTATGTTGAAAGGAAACACTTGTCCTGCTAAATTAACCTTGTTTGAGTTGTAAAACGCAGCTATGACTCAGGGGCTGTTCCTGGAGCCCCAAAGATTTTCTTCTATTCATTATCTTCACAATCTTAATGGTATTTTTTTCTCCTATGTTAGTAACAGAACAGCTTTAATGAAGCAAGGATAAGAATTAAGAGAGCCTTCAGTGACTAAGCAATCCAGGGTATTTCAAAGCTCATATATGAGAAAAGATAATTTTCTCCATTTCTAAGGTATAACAAGGGAAAAAATGCTGATTTTCCAGCTTCAACTGAGAAAGTCTCCTTCGACTTCTCTTATATGTGCCTAGCTATTCCCAACCCCTGACCACCACCTCAATGCAAGCTGATGGCAAAGCTAGGAGTGCTGAACACTACACGTTGAGGAAAGTCTCTGCAAAGTACTCGTACCTCAATAATGATACTGACATCAAAAAGCTAAAAATAAAAATCCAACCCATTCGTACCCAGAAAAACACAGTAATCTCTTCCTCCTCATTCACTCCATTGATAAATGATAGACTTTTTCCATAAATACATTAAACCTTTCTGTTATGCCAGTGAAGACCCTCTTCCTGAGAAAACACATGCAGGATAAGCACACTGCAACAAATTTGGGATATTACTATGTATTTGAAAGCAGGAGCTGGTGTGGGATCAGCTGCTCTACAGATGCACCAGTAGGGAAGGTATGGATTAAGCAGAGCTCCTGCACCAGGTGGGACAAGTGCTCGTGATCTGGTCTTGTCAAGGAGCAGAGGTCATTCCCCTTCTCCGGGAGCTATGCCTCAGCAAAGCCATTCCCACACTCACGTCTTGACTACAGCAGGAATTGATACACCAGGCAACATCCAGATTTATGAGCTCTGTTTGCACACTGCCTTGAAGTGAGATGCTTTGCTCACCATTAGAGGTGTATGTCCTACAGTTTGGACCTTTAACCAGGTATTGGGTGTCGGATAATCAGTACATGTCGTTTCAAGACACTGCCCAGGTATGCAGATAACAGATAACCTGACTCAGACTTGATATTTCTTTTACATTTGCAAGAAATAAGCATGAAAATAAACACACAGTCCCCAAGATAAATAAAAATCAAGAAACTGGTATCTCAAGAGTTCAGTTCGTCAAGGAAAATTTTGCTGAATATAGTCAATAGATAAAGATAGGATAGTCTATCTCTTAAAGGCAGAGTCAGCTACAACTGGCTCACCTTTCCCTCCTCTTACTACCTCCTGAACTTTATCTCAACCAGCTGAAAACCTGGGCACCTCACTTAATTTCCATAAAAAGTGGCTGGATTTCTCACCTTACCGTTTTCTCACTACAGTCATCCCCCCAAACTCCTCCTATTTCGGTTCATCAAGCTGCACCACTTAATCTTAGAAGATCAGAGCTCGGCACTACCCCAAGATCTCTTTGCTCTGGCCATGACCATGACCTGCCCTTGCCTCTTACACATACTGTCCTCACGCATGAAACCCCCAAAGCCCGCATGGCATTCACTACCTGGCTCTCTCGGTGGCTCATTTCTGTACTCCGCATTGCAAGTCACTTACATGAAATGCATTTTAAAGGAAGAACGAGGATATAACCAAGTAGAGTATCCCTTCACTGTCAGAGCCCCCTGACATTTCCAGTTGGCGGGGGATTTTGTACAGCACCGAGCACCAACACTAGTAGAAGCATTAATTTACAGCAACAACAAAATCCACTCATTCACTTCAGGCTACCGATCTCTGGAAATCTAGCACCATCTATATAAAAGTGATTGCTGTGAACAGGGACAACAGAGATTTTCAGACATTTCATTTTCTGTTCTTGTCTTACAAGGCATTTAAAATTGCTGCTGCCTCTTCCTCATTTGGTGCGTTAATACTTCTGTGGTACCACTTCTCATGGTACCATAAAAAAACACCCCCAAGAGCTAAATATTACATATGCTGGTAGCGGTCTCATATTCTTCCAACAAAAGGATAGCTTAACCCCTGCGTATCTCACTATCCACACTTGTGAAACATCATTCAGTCTCAAACAAGCCAGGATATGGCTAGCCTTTGATATGTCAGACTTGAAATGCAAGTACGGAATCAACACAAAAGCCTTCTGCATGATTAGCTAAATTCAAGCATCTCTTTCAAGTACTGTTTCTAGTTCTTTGAGAAAGTGAAAACAGATGATTTAGAAACCATAATTTCCAAAGGTGCAGCTGATACTGCTGCAAGAACACAAGTTCTGTAGGGCACAGGGATGTATCAAATCCCACTAGAAAATCAGTTTTCTTTTTTTCCTGTAAGTACATCCTTCTAAATTGGTCTGTGACATTGAATTGAGAGAACAGAGTTTGGAGTCTGCTATGAAACAGCAAATACTGAGTAATTTTTTTAGCACATTCTCAATAACTTCTCTCAATTGTGAGTATTTCCTAGCAGGGCCTCTATTAATCTCCTTCTAATATTCTCATGCAAGATTTAGCAAGTAAACACCGAATAAATGTGCTTTGGGACCATATGAATAATTTCCTAGAGTAGTACAGAACACGAAGGGACAAAGTATTTTGTGAAGTATATTTTGCTTTCACAAACAAATTAAACCTCTCTGAATTGACGACATAAATAATTCAGCATTATTCCATCGCCTAAATTGGGAAGAAGGGAGGCAGAGTGTACAGCGGCCTGTTCTGCAACAGAGAGATGATCCCACTAACCGGAGTCCCACAGAACAGCTCCAATTCATGCACTGCATTTGTCTGAAAATGTTGATCCTGTCAAAAGGAGCACTGAAAACTGAAAAAAAAAATCAAGGAAAAAAAATGCTCCTTATCTGTACGTATCATCATTCATTGACTGATATTTTCAAATGTACTAACAATTTAGTTAGTACATTTAGTTTAGGAGGACAGGGCCTCCTAAACTCTTTCAGTGATTTGAAAACCTCCTGTTTTCCTAAAATCAGTTTAACTGAGCATCACTTCCAGGGGGCAGCTTACGAACAGAAGCTTTACAGCAGATACACCAGTGTGCGCACGTGTGTGTGCCTCAACCTTGCTCACAGGCCCCTCTTAAAGAGAAACTTTATAAAAATAAAGGGTAAAGAAACTTTAAAAAAATAAAAGTCTCCACAGAAAGGAGACTGTGTTTTCCTGTGAGAAAGTAGACGGTGCTACACATGGTATAAAATCTCCACCTGGTAGTGGTTATTAAGTGCTCTCACCCCAGGACTGCAATGACAGGAGAAGGTAAATGTCAAAAAAGAGGGTGGGTAAAAGCCAACAATAAAAACAATGACAGCAACCAAAAGTACATTTTCTTTGATACGATCATTTGGCTTTAACCACCTCACCAAAGGGGCAGGCTTGTATTGTCTAAAAAAATAAAGGAGATAGCACAGGAACTCCAAAATGAAGGAGACTTTTGCAGCAGGAATGTGATGGTTAGCAAAATCCTACCGTACCTCCCATGCTGCAGTATCATCACCTGCTTGTATTTGCTACCAGGTGTAGAGTGGGTGGGTGGGGGTGCCTTCAAACATAAATTACCAATAAACACACATTGTATTTAGTGTCAGAGAATTAATTGAGCTTTCCAGAATGAAAGCCTTTTGGCACAAAAATGATAAACCAAGGTTGACCTACCTGAATGGGTCCCACTGACATCAGCAGGTTTTTCAGTTGGACATCAGTCGTTGATGAAGAAAGCCCTTCAACTGACACGATACAGGGCTGAGGTTTGCACTCCACCACTCGCAGGTTCTGTTTATTTGGCATCAAGCGTCCTCGGCCCATCTGGCCTGCTACTCCTCTGCCTCTGCCGTGCATAATGACCTGCCAACAACAAAAGTAACAGTATTTTGATTTACCTACCTAGTGCTTCTGCTCAGCGCATTTGACAGACGATATAAAAGTTGGCGATTTACGTAAAGACTGGATTAAAGCACATGTTGATTTAAAACAGCTTGTTGCCATTCGCTGATTTGAAAGGCCACTTATTAACATATTCATCCACTGCTTACACGAACCTCTTAGAAGGACAGCAAGTTAACATATATTGAATTATATATACATTGTGTTGAGGCTGAAAGGCTGGGCTTCAGCACAGATCAACCAAGTAGTGGAGGGTCTCAGACCAAAATGTATAACCTACATTTCAACACTGATCACATCAGCAGCATGTACTCAGCTCCCATACTTCAAGTCTGGCCAAAAATACCAACCAGTGATCCCTCTCCTTTTTCTCTTCTCAACCCACAAGTAAATTTACGTATCCACCAGATCAGCAAATTGCTTCAAGCACCTCCAGCCTTTATTACAACCAATGCCTCATCTATTACCAGGACAGAGTACTCGCATATGCTAAATAACTTTAAAACAACTTTTTTCAAAGCTCCTCTTCCCCCAAGTCCTACAGGATCTGGCACCACGGTATCCTCTGGAAATGTGTGGATTTAATTCTTAGGAATTAAAGGTAGAACAGTTGGAGGGAGAAAAACCAACAATGAAACAGTAACAAACATTAAACAGAGTTAACAACATGGAGTTAACACTTAACACGGTTTCTTCAGTCTTGGAAAGCCTACGGAGGGTAATGACTTTTCAAACCTCTGCATCAGCAAGGAAACTTTATCCTTACACGAAGCAGGAAGATTACGACTTTGATTCAAGACCAAGAAATAACTTAAAAGCCAAAATACCAGCTATTTTCAGGGAGTGTGCCAGTTTGCAAATGCAGAGAAGGCACACGCCACTGCCACCTGAACCCACTCCCTGCCTCTTGCCAGTGCATCAGTGCAAAAATCAAGTTACAAGATCTCCAGCTGGAGTGACAAAAACTCTGAGGATCAACTGAAGAGCATCCCAAAACGGTTGTTGTGTGCTCCTATGTATGCAGGAAACAGCTGGAATAAAAGCTTAAGCGCAACTTCAGAAAAACTTGATTTAAAAGCCGGAAAACACACTGGATACTGTCTCCTACAGTAGCTATCTTGGGACACGGGCATTTCCTCCGGGGAGTACTGTGCTGGCCAGGAAGCTGATGAAACAACCTGCAGGCATCACCAGCCTGTGCTGGGTACAAACATGTCCCTCTAGATTAAAAGCTTTAGATGCAATTATCCACCTCCTGGGTCATGCAGCCCTGTGCTAGCAACTGACAAACAGAATTAATAGAGCAACACAGCTAGACAATAAAACTTCTAGCAGCAATACACATCTAAAAATCACCTTTTTAGGTTGATGGATTCCCTGGATGTTTTTGACTCCTTGAGGAGCTGGTGAATGGATCTGTGCCTGATGCTGCTGTTGGTGCTGCTGCTGTTGCATTCCCTTTGTCAATGTGACCTTCCGCACTGGCTGCTGTTTCGGCTCCGGGGGTGGTTGAGGCCGCTGGGGTTGGCCCTCTGGGTGAAAAAAGCCAGCATCCTCTCCCCCCTGCTGAAATCAACAACACAACAGGCGGCTCAATGTCCAGGCACTGCAAACCCTCGCCCCGAACAGCCTCCTGCCACGTCCAGCTCGCTCAGCGCAGAGAACACCCAGCAGTTTTCCTGCTAAAGCAAATCCACAGCCGTGGCAGGTGTGGGCAAAGGCTCAGCCTGGAAATTGTGCTTCAGCCTAAAATAAATCCACAGTATCTGAAGAACAGTTTACTTTGTTCAGACTTTATTATACTCACAATGCTCAATAATGTCTTTTCACATATAAAGCAGCAAGGTGTTTTCACTTCTCTTTCCAAATCATTCTTCCTTCCAGGATTACATGTGAACTACGGTGCGCGTATTTTTTGTATTTTTAATCCCTTTTTTTTAATTATGTTTAAAGAAAGACATACACATTGCACAAGAAGCAGCAAAGAACCCTGAAGGCTCGAGGAACCAGGTAAATACTCTGCTCATCTTTAGAACTCCAGCCTCTCTTTGGTTAAAATCTGGTATTTATTTCCAAGCATATACTTGTTCTGCCACGTTCCATACCAGCAGCCTTTTAAACAGTCTCCTTCCTCAAACACCGTCTGTACTTGGAAAGGTTCTTCCCCAAGGTTTTATTTTTTTGTTTTATAAAGCTCTTGTTATACATCTTTATAATCACAAGCACAACAAACCACTACCTCAGTGCCACTCTGATCCAATGTTGCTCTTGATTGCACTCGTTACAGTGCAACCAAGCACAGTAAAAGCAGAAGCTGAGAGCACTAAGAGAGAAGCAATTCCCTTCCACTGCCTCTACCCAAACAGTTTGGGTTTTTTCCACAGACACACAGGTGATCCTTGAATTTGCATCCCGCTGTCCAGATCAGATCAATCACTGAAAAACATCTCATGGAGCAAGAGACTGGCAAAGGATCAGGTACTTCTGTATCTATAAAGCGCATCGTATTATTGCATGGTTTCAACAGCAGCATCTATACCCTGACTGGGCTCCAACTTTAGAACTCAAATACTAGCAAATATATCTGCAGGGAAAAGGCTTCGTCTAAGTGTCTAAGTCCCTAACCAACTTCAGGTAACCCTGCACAAAAGGCATGTCTGAAGGGGTAAAAAAAAAATTATGAAAGTGACTTTATTTACATATTTTCCCTGCCCTTAAATATGCACAAGTCAAAACCCCTTTTGCATCTGTAACATTTGTCACAAACCAGAGGTTTTCACATATACCAGCATGATTCCTGCAGATACGGAGACAAAATACAAGGCTGCAGAAGAAATAGGCTTGTGGTGTAAGAGTAAGAATATCTTGATTGGAAACATAAATCATTACCTGCAAAAGAACCACCTACTGAGGGCTGGTTACTACGTCTCTGTGCCATCATTTGAAGACAAATAGTCCAGTACAGGTAATATGTAGCATAGCTTCATATTTGCAAGCTCACTAGTTCACAATTCACACCCCTAAATAAAGTCCTCCGTATAATCAAGCATATTCAGGCAACAACTTCTCAAGAACTCAACCACTTAAAGCTTCATCACACCCTTATACCATCTACACTTCAGCACAATCTATCCTAGGGAAAAATCGATGCTCTTTCGTCCACAGTGTCCACAGCAATAAAGCAATAGAAAACTGCATCTAGTTTTTCCACATCTAATCACATCTGGGTTTTCCTCTGTTAAACTGAATGGTTTTGTGGCTTCACAGAAAAGTTTGTATGTAAACCTTTGAGCAGCAACTAGTGAGAAATTACACAGCTTTCCCTTCAGAGTCTCTCTCTTCAATTACTGCTCAAAAATAAAAAAGCAACAGCTCTCCTCTCCTGAAAAAAACAAACGTTGCACACAAACAAAACCACACCAGAAAACGAGCATTAAATCCTCCTCATTTTAATATTAGCTCCAATATCAGCATCACCATAAGCCCTATGCCCTGATGAGATAATTTCTTTCATTCAATCCTACAGCAGCTGACAGATGATGAAACTAAAAAGGAACAAAAAAATTCTAGGAGGAATTTAAACGCAGTAATTGGGAGTTAAAATCTAATCTCTGCTAACTGCCTGCTGTGAAAAATAACCATAAATGTTTGCAACCATTTGTTTCCAACCAAAAAGTGATCCCAGCACATAGGAAGAGCATCTGAGAGTGAAGCCCTCAGGTACAAAACACATCGAACACGCTCATTATTACTGAAACTTCAAAAGTGAACAATTGTTTCCCACAAAAGGTTAGGATGGCCATCAACCATCCAGTATTTAAATACCAAGCCCAATTATCACCCAGTAAAACTGTACGGACTACTGTAGAAACTAAACACGCAGCTATTACAGAGTCAAAGACATAAGCACACAACATTGGTTCACACTGATGAAAAATTTGATAGGGTTTGTTCCTTCCTAGGGCCTCAAAAGCCACCTTTGAGCTTCACTGCATGATGCTACTCTAGAAACATGTCCGGACTTGTTAATGAATTAATACATTTCAGAAATAAGAAAACTATAGAAAACAAGAAAGTCAGTCCATAGGGTAAGAAATGGGGATAGAACAAGGTCTGCTTGTTCCTGCAACAAGGAAGAAAGGGCAACTGGATCAAACCCTTTCTTTATACTACTGCTGTGAACATCTACTGCTTTTGGAGGTGACTTGAAGAGGGGAAGCAGAGATGAACCTGCAACACCATTTCATCAGAGATCTGTGAGTGAGCGACTTTGTGATCAAGGACTAACAGTGCTCCCTGCAAGTCAGCAATACCTTGTTTCCCATTACAGACAGCCCTGGATTCAAATGATGACAAAATTTGGTGGGTTTCTTAAGAAAATGAAAACTAAATGTGACTCCTAGGCCACTACATGCCTAACAAGCAAAGTAACACAGCCTCAGATAGCACCAATTCCTTTTCCATCGGTTAAAGACATGACAGCGCAAGGACAAGCACTGTCTGAACCAAAACGAACAAACCCATGCAATATTATTTAGTGGCAAACTGGACACACCACCATCATCATCCTTCAAACTTCTATGCAAGACAATTAGTGGCCTCTTCAGGCATATTAGTGCCTAAGCCAAGCAGAACACCCACACAGAAGCTTTTAACATCAGGACTTAAAGCTATAAAATTTCAGAACGTTACAGGACACAGGCTCATATGAGAACATAAACATTTTGGAGGAAAAGAGGTATGACTGTAAAGATGGTTGTACGTACACTGCCTCCCGATTTTCACTCATGAGAGATACAGTAAGCTGGTACCCAGAAGGTAAATCCAAAACAGACAGTAAAGCTACAGGCACGCAGGTAAGTGAATGGGAGCTGTATCGCAAGCTACACAAAATGACATCTAAATCACAGAAGCTAAATTGCTAGCATCTATTCTACTTAAAACATCTCAGGTCTAGCTCATTTGAAATCAACTTTTGCTTTTCCTAAAGACAATTTCTGTATTGCTAATTTTTCGTTAGCTTACGTCACTGCCCTCCCCCAATTTAAACATGTAGCAACAGAAGGCGTTACTACAATTGTCAGTCTTCTCCTATCAAAACACACTTTTATCTTTTCTTTTCTACAGCATTTGGAGATGTACAGGGCAACAGTGAATTTTTCAGAGATGCATCTATTTGTCAGCATGGCCTGCCTCACACAATTTGGTGCACAAAGTGCTGAAACCGTGTACAATACTTCTCAGACCACCACAGAGACCCGAGACTGATTGATATAAGCTCCAATTTTATACTGCGTATTTCCTCTAAAGTCCTCTGCAAGGAAGTGAATTTCCATTCTCTGTCTGCAATCCAATAAGCATATAGCTAACATATAGCCAGGAAAGAGTTCTCTTGAATACAACTTTACCATTATTCAGTTAATTCTGGAGTAATGAAAATACCTTTTCTAAGTGGCAGGAGTTATGTTCAGGGGAAAGTATAAAACTACCTTTTAATTTCAAGTACTGCAAAATTGTTAGTGGTGCCACAACATCATGTTAATTTCATATACTGTGTGTAATCAAACAAAATTCAAAAGACCAAGGCAAGAGGATTTGATCTACGTGGTGAATCACTTTCAAACTTCTACTGTGGAAGAGTCTGCACAGTTTGATCTGAACCTGGGCTAACAAGAAAAAGAAATTACACCATTCAATGGCCATGAATTTTAGAACCAATTCCCTGATACTTATCAAAGTTGTTTTTCAACAGTAAGACCTTCTCACTATACATACACATGTGTCAGTGTTGTGTTTTGAGAAACAGACTATTCTGTCAAACATGAGATCACAAATTCTAAAAGACGAATTTTATGAGGGGCTGCTTGAATTTAGCAAGCTGAAGCTCTCTACTCTATCATAATCATTATGACAGTTTTACAATGAAGATGAAGTTTATTTGCCACCAACATTAGCAGGACAAATTTATTTATAACAAATGCTTTAAAATGTACTGATAAAAATGCCTATTGATACTGTCAGTGCTTCTTGCAATTTGACAGATCAAATCTTATTTTCATTCTTAAACCCCATGAAGGAATGGTATCACCAACTTGCATTCTGTAGTGAGCAAATTGATTAATCCCCCTCTATAGAAATCTCAACTCTTGATTACACCTATCAGACGTTAAGCAGCATTATTCTAGAGTGACAACACTTGACAAATTCCCAAACCATTTTTCTCAGCCTTTGTGGCCCTGCTAGCTTGTATTAACCCTGATGAAAAATTAATTTTCCTTATCTTCTGCTAAACCCCAAAATCCAAATCCGCCAAACTGGCAACTCTTTCTGTAAAGGTATTATGAAAACCTCTAAAAGATTAATTGCATGTCTTCAGGTGACATTAAATTAATTTCTGTACTCGTGACAGACATTTGATACTCCGTACTGAGAGGACAGATAACATTGTCAGGATACACAGAAGGACAGTGGTGCAGTGTCCCAGGGCAGCCTCTTATGAATTCTCCTTTCGATAAGGCCATACTTCACTGTCATTGGCACTGTTAGTGATCTTGCAGCCCATAGACCTCACTGCACAGGTTTCTATTAACTACGACAATGCTGTGTCTATCCATGTAATCTTTATAAAGCTAATTCAAAATCACCCAATAGTAAGGGATGTGCATGCTGGATAAAGCACTTAAAGGAAATAAACTCTGGTTAATTTGCGTAAAAAATAACAGAGAAGCAAAATGTTTTCATCTTTTCCTAGATGCACTGTAACTCAAATTATCTACAGCAGGATGAAAGCTTAAATCTTGCTGGGAAATCCCAATCCAAAATTTCTTGCAATTATTTCCCTTAAGAAAGGAGAAACTCCTCACCAATATTTCTAGAAATGAGTACTCCTACAGTATTACAGTAGTTAAGAGGGGGGGGGGAACCCATCCTTTAGGTTATTAAATTCATCTTCACTTCAAGGACAACAGAAATTACTACTCATCAGCTGTACAGGTTTTTGTATGTACGCTTGTATTTTAACCGATACTGTGACTGAAGACATCTACACAGCTGCAATCCCCATGTAACAAAGAAAAAAACCAAAACAGTAAAGCAAAAGCCACAGAGCAAGAAAGATTATCAGACAATACACACAAGTATTTTCTCGCTACAATTATCAGCAACGTGTATTAAAGGCAAACCCCTAATAATCAGCTGTTTCCCTTTGACTGGTGCTCCAAACGCTTTACCACTTTGATACGGCCAGTTGACAGACGGGGGACCTGGGAATAGGAAGCCTCATCACTTGCCAAATATCCCACAACCAAGTGACATGACCAAGCACAGTTTCTGAACAGTTAAAGATCTGTTTTCAATCTGTCAAATGCCAATGAGAAATACAAAAACCCAGAGACCTTTCTTTAAAGGCCTTCTAAAACCTTTAAAATTTTTTTTTTTTTTTAAGTTCAGGAATAGCAGTACTTAAAAGAAACCTCTGCTCTCCAGCCAAGCTAGAATACACAACTCTAGTAACAGACAATTCATTTTAACAACTGGTTTAAGACATACTAATGGTCTAGTTTTGACTGCAGGTACACACAGAAATAAGCTGCATCAGACTACAGAAGTGGTAGAACCACCAAAGCATTCCCCATTCATCCAGAAAAAAGACACTTCTGGTGCTGGCCAATGAATTATGGGTTATTTTTCCCAGCCTAAAACTTTTGCATGGGGCAAACTTACCTCAAACAAGGGCACCCAGACTAAGCAATAAATAAAATGCAGAAACAGTTCCCTTCCTGTGATAAAAGACACTGCTAAACCACTTCAACTGAGCTTTGTTGTAATGACTGTCTTCTCTGCCTAATGATGTATGAAAATTCAGAACAGCAAGAAGAAAATGCCTTGAGAAAAAAGCAGCTAATTCCATTTAATCTCATGTACTAACAGAAGTCTTACCTTAAGTATCTCCTCCTCTGCCTGAGAGGACAACTAAGGCATGGAGGAGGACTGGCCAAGGAGACATTAGAGGATCCCAGCCATACCCACACTACACTGAAGTTTCATCAGAAGTGACAGAAACACAGCTGATCAGATGTCAAATGATGACTGTGTTTTTCCAGTACAACCACCCCACCAGTTCATTATGAAAAAAGTATAAATTATGTGTCAAAGCTACAGCACAATCAAGGTTCTGGACTAGATATGCATAATACTCTCAGAAGTACCTTCATTTTTACAGTGCTGTCTGCAAGATACATCATGTACGTGTCAATAAACATGTTTGTAAGCAAAGGTTCCCGGTTCCCTTTTCAGTTGCCAGTCTGAGATAATTCTTGTACAGGGAATTTTAGTGAAGACTAAACATGCAGAAAAATCACCAAGAGGAAAAAGCTCCTGTTGGAAAATATCAGCAATTCAAAATTTCTGACAGCCCACAGCTCCTGAAGGAGCCCTTCCCAGCTGGACACCACCTATGGCACAGAAAGCCAGTACTGGGTATCAGAAACCGGTATAACTGGAGCTTCCCTTCTTGTGTCATGTCTAGTTTTTCATGTTCCTTGAAGCTTAAAACTAACGGCATGTCAGATCCCTCTGGTACATGTCCTAAGCTCCTTGTACAGTCTTGACACTGACAACCCACATTACCTCCTTTCCCAACCACTTCGACTGTCAGGATGCTCCCAGCCACACCTCTGTACTAAAGGTCTACTCCAAATGGTCAAGCCTGAAAATACCATCTAACAAAGACATTGGTGATTTCTCAAAATACTAAATTCAAATTGGACAAATAGGCATGCTTCCCCCACAAGTTAAGAGAGATTGCATTCAATTAGTTTTCACTTGAAAACTAGCTCCTCCTCTTTGTAATGCACTTCAGTGGTGTTGCAGTTGCCTTTAGTTACTTCCTACTAGAAAACTGGGCTACTAGATACTCTGTAACACCAACATCATAGCAATATGAATTTTGCACTGTACCACTTACAATGGCAGAAAAACTCTCCTTTGAGACTTAACAAGAGCGACAAGCAATATCAAAAGCCTTGCTTTCAGGGTGTTCAGGCGGAAGCAGCACTCTTCAACGCACAATTTAAAAGTCTCCTGAGGAAAAGGAGAAACCTGTTCTGCAGTTTACAATGGGAAATACTTTATTGCAATTTAGTTCCAAGTTATCCACAGCAAAGTTTAATTCAATTTACGTATATACCTCTTCCCCCTTTCAAGGATTTTATTACAAACCCACAAAAAGTACTATCTGCACCTGGTCTGGTCATCACCTTAAGTCCCTGTAATTGCTAAGTGGTTCCACACATGCCCTTGCATTTGATTTTCCCAGTAACCGTATATGCCCCAAACAGTACAGCACCGCCTGCCTCACCACCCCCAAGCCATAAAATATTTCATCTCTGCAGGGACCATCCTCACTGAAGGTCTGGGAGCACAGGGTTTATTGCTCATTCTCAAATGTTTCATGAAAATACTATGCCTTTTTCATACCCAGAATACCACAGGGCTCCCTGGCTTGGCTTTTTGGTTGCTGGGGTTTTTTTTAGGTGGAACTAAGAAATTAATATCCATTTGTGAAGTATTTTCAGAGTGAGATCTTGCAGGTTGTGGCAGGCAGAGTCCTTTTTCAATAGCATTTACATTAGTACTGCTTTTACATTGAAAGGTCTTACCCATTTTGATACTAAATGACAAACGTGTTATCTGGGTATTCGGATACCATGGTTTCTGCAGCTCCTTCAGTCCACTGCTGATGGAATATGGACATTAACCATGCCTCCTTCAAATAGTGGGATACAAACAAGCCACAAAGCCATTCTCCTGCTTCTTAAAAAGTAATAGAACTGTATATGGCAAGAGTTCCTGTGTTGTTTCTCACAGCTGGTAGCATTGAAGAGCTGGGTAAAGGGCTCCCTCAAGAACTTGTCAGGCAAATGCCAAAAATCTTAGTGTTTGTAATTGCTGACATAGTTAGATGAAAGGCGCTATAGATCTTTCAAGTCAAATAATTTTAATTAAACTTGAACATACACATGCAAGTAGAAACAAGTACAAACATTAAGCGAAGTTGGTTGATAAGGTTATCAACCTTACATTATCAAACAAGAGTCATCTCAATCAGTATCTTTGCATATTTAGAACTCCATATTAATCTCTTACACTTCTCAGTTACTCTAAATATGAATAAAATTGTCTATCTTCCATTCCAATTCTCTTTTTACAATGCAAGGACATTCTCTGTGACAGGCTTTTCAAACAGAGGAACTTGCCACATCTTTCTTCGAGCTTTTCAGATAGCATTTCAGTTTCAGGAATCATGATTGCTAATAAGATTCTGCTTCTAATGCAACAGGGAACACTGAGATTTTTATGTATTTGTATACATATATATAATGTATTTATGAAAAGAGCTCCTTGTGCAGCTTTCCACAGAGACAAAGATTGGTATGTTCTTGGTGCAGCATAAGAACCAGCATTTTCAGGCTGTTGGGACAGACACACATCTCTTTGAGCATGGCAGGCTGTTTTCTGGCTAGAGAGAAATCACCCAACAATATAAGATGACTGAATGATACAGAAATTTTAAGATACTACCAACTCCCACAGAACCCCCAACTAAATGAAAAACATGTTCAGCACATATTTCATATGATCTTAAAAGGTATGTAAGGTTGTAGCTGGTACAAACCTGTTCTTCCAGGAGTAAAACCACTTCTAATACATTGGCTTAAGAAATTCAATTGCACTTGGTACTAGAACTATTCGCGGACAGACTGATCACAGAGAGTTCAAAGACAACCACCACAAACAGGTGTTAGAAGGTGTTACAAAACACGCCCCATTAGGAGGGAGTGAAGGACATTAGCACTCAGAAACAGTTAAGAGACCTTTAAAAAAGCGAGACAGCCACAAAGTGGGATATACAATTTTGCCACCTCTCAAAGTATAATACATATAGTCATAGATTAAAAATTGCAGCAAGAAAATGTGGTTTGGTCACTAGGAAAATTCTCCTACATGTACACGTTAGACACTAAAACAGATGGCCAAAGAAATCTCCAATAATGGGATCTCAGAAGAAGGCTAGACAAATCTGTCAGGAACGCTATGAGTTCATTCACCCCTCAGGACAGAATAAATCATTTCTACAGTCCTTTCACTCCTATTTTCTATAATTTTATGATCGTATTTTTAAGGGATACATTAGGGTATTTCTTCCCTACACTCTAAAATCTCATTGAGTTTATTCTTATGAGTATCTTCAGGATTGACTTCAGGCTCCTCACAAAGTCAGGCAAATCTCTGATGTTTTCTTAGTAAAATATACTAATATGAATACTTGGCAAATTATCTGGAAAGGACAACTCTGAAGACATGTCACAAACCACAAAACACATTGTATCCATCAATAGATATTTGGGCCTCCATGAAAAAAAAAAACAAAACACCCCAACACAACCAAAAATTGAAGTTCATCTGTTAAACACTGCCCCGTTTTCCAGGAACATAATATTTAAAGGAGTAATTAAAATGGAAAACTATTCACTGTACTGCCATTCCTACGCAAATTACAGGAGTATTAGAAAGGGATGGGCATATCAGTATTGGGGGGGGGGGGGAAGACATGGGGTGGGGCTTGTTTAAAAAAAGCATCAGACAAAATAATTAATGACAGTACCTAATGTGTCACCTTGATAGGCTGACTTAGTCCAGCACACAGGAACTGCTGAATCACTTTCTACTTCCCTCTTCTTTAAGTATCAGAAGCCATAAGTTAAGGCATCTTACGCATTAGGTAAACTAGACAAAATATTTACTGGAATTTAATTTGTAATTCTTACAATTCCATAAAAATACTTAAAAAGCAAAATTCTCTCAAGAGAGAGTTTTGTGGAAACTGAAGAAAGGCCATTTTACCTCCTTAAGTACTTCTACCCAGAGGTCAGAGACTCTCAGTAGTACCGCAGTGCCCAGCAACAAAAATGAACAGTCAGAGGCTTCGCCTGGGAAAGCTACTGCCCTCGGGAGAAGCCACCATTCTCTTTTAACAGTATTTCTTAAATCTCACCAACACACAAAGCACATCCCCATAACTGTTAAAACAAAAAAACATCACCAGCAACACACCACCACCTAATCCTGGTTCTACAGATGGTCCTACTAAATTTCTAACGGTCCTTGCTACCAGCTCCTGGTTTTGGTCCATGTGGTCTAGACAGAGTTAGGACAGGGTCGAGCTTCATCACCTGCCTCAACCAACAGCTCTACTATCACGCTGTGCCACAGCTAGCAGGCTGAGAGACAAGGGACTTCCCAAGTCTTTACCAACATGAATCAAGACAGCTTCAGCAAAGGAACCTGCATTCTGTCTAATCACAAGCCACCTCACTCACACATGGGTATTCAAAACACCTCTGCACAAAAAATGCTCTAGAAAGGAAAAAGGGTGCAAGTAATTAGACTGAGAGAAATGGCAGGGCTGCTTAACTGCAGGATCAAGTCAGTGCACACAGGTAAGGGATACCAGCCAGCCCTTTGGAAAAAGGCAAGGAATTAGAGGAAGCACTATTAAGGAAAATGGCTAGGAAAAATGAGACTTGGCTGCCTTATATTTAGCACTGAGGCAAAAGTTGTGAAAGTAAATAAAGCATGTGGCAGGACTAAATACTGGAAGCAGAAACTAGATGCGATCTGTGATCTTTATAGTATTCAGAGTCCAAGCAGCTTTTAATTCTTTAAAAATCCTGTCAAACAATCAAGATTGGCCCCACTTTTGCTCATTTATTTTTTCCCCTTGTGTGGTCAAAGAAACAAAGTCACAGATCCAGCTTGTCACTAGCTGATCAAAAATTAATCAACTAACTTGACTGGTGTTAAACAGCTAATTGTAACGCTCACTTTTTTCTTCTATAGCTGGAAGGAAAACTTACAATGTCTATGGCAATATGAAAAAAAAAATAACAAAGGCTACATGTAAAGAACCTGCTCTACCTTGCTAAAACCTCAGAATCTTAAAGTTAAGCAAATCTGCTTCTGCATACAATGAAAGAGGGGTTACACAAGCATTTAATTAAGCTAATTGCTCTTGCTTACCATGAGACTTATCTGAAACAAATCATTTATGGTTTTCTGAAATAAAGCATTATGATAAAAACTATTTCATTGTGAATGCTACTGTGGGCACTGATAGCTATTTGTTATGAAGAGCTGTACACAGTGGTGACTTGCATTGTTTTGTTCCACCACATAATAAAAGAAGTTGTGCATGACTGCTTTATTCAATTATTCATGAATAACAAACCTGTCATACCTCTTGCAGGCCACTGGGATTCCTGCAGACATACTTATATACAAATACTTTTATCCCAACAGAACCCATTTCTTTAAGCTTCCTCTATTTTCTTCTGTATTTAAGTTACCATGTCTGAGGAATTAAGACATCCTCCAGGTCAGGTTGTTGTCAGCCCTATGTAGTCAACAAAGCCCTTTATGTTAATATTTTGAACGACCACACAGTCATTATGCAGTTCACAATTTTCAGTGTATTTAAGTTTTATGAGCTGCAGAAAACCATTTATAAAAAGCAGTTAAGATTTTAGCATTTCAACTTCCTCCCCATTTCTATGGAGTAAAATCTAGCCTCCAAGGCCTTTTTCAGTCCCTGTTCACTTCGTTACAGATCACAGAAGTTCTGCAAGTTTCCCTAATTAATGCTCCAAATAATTTGAGAAGCATTCTTCAAAAAAACCACACCTTCAATGTACCACAGCTTTAAACCACATCACATCCTTCTTTCCTCCTCTGCACAAAGCCCAGGTCAGACTTTATACTGGTAACACAATCTTACTATGTCCCCTCATCTTGGATTTCTTTAGAGCCCTAACAAATTAACTTGTCTTTTCATTAAGACAGAAGAAATTTGCTTGAGATACTTTCTAACCAAAGCCCCAGATCTTAAATATGCACGCTGCCATCAAGACCAGCATTGAGAGTCCTCTACAACATCGGTGCTCAGGGGACACGCTGCAGATAATAGACCCCTTATCAAAAGATAAGGAAATCTCATTTAGATGCAGAAGTGACATGGTAACATTTTAAACCCAGCCTCTAACAGAAAACATCCCCCTCCAATATACTGCTTAAATCAGTTTCACAACACACTTCCCAAGAAAATAAAAAGTGTCTTCCCTTGAGTAGGGAAACCACACCAACACCAGCATCTGCAACCAACTGTATCAGGTGGCTTCAACTACCAAGTAAGCAAAACGTAGCTCTTAACCAAACCTTAAAAACAG
>JAVJGJ010000047.1:59566103-59620985 GCA_035590215.1 Microhierax caerulescens | reverse complement strand
GGCGCTGCCGCCCTGCCGGGGCCGCTCTCCCTGCGCTGCGGGGCTAAAGCGCCTGGAGCAGCAGGGCCGGGCTGCAGGCTGGCTATCAGGGCTACCTTAGCGCTGGCAACTGGCGACAAAACGAATCAGGCACGCCGATACGAAGTGTTACGGGTCCATCTGCCTCATAGCCGTAATCTCAAGTAACTCACTCCTTATAAGCCTACGAGGCAGCGCTGGGCCACTTCACACATTCTTTGCTGGCCCCTTGCTGCTGCAGTGCCATACCTGCATGCTGGGCTGCGTGTGTGCGGCGAGGAAGGGCTGGCCGGGAGCCTGCAGGAACTGCTGCCTTGGAGGGATGAACGGCCGCGGATTTGCTGAACCTGGCTGGTTGAAGTGGAGAATCCCCACAGGACCTTGAGGCTGCATGTTTGGCCGCACCGGCCGCTCTCTGGGAAACACTGGCTGCTGTCCCTGCTGATTAAACGCTGGCCCGGGCTGGCTGAAGGGCATCGGATTTTGGGTAGGGACAGGATGCGCGCTATTAAGAAGTGGGGGAGGTGGTGGTGGGGGGGGGCTTCGCTGCTCAAACAAGTGATGACTTGGAAACCTTGGATCTGTGGGAATCAGGTAAGTGATTAAATGACAACCTCCCTGGGACACGAACACATTTTTCAAAGCACAAAGCTCAACTCTGATTTGGAAAAGTAACCTGAAATTTGCAGAAAGCAAAACTGCACGGGATGCTTTAATTTTAAGAGCTAACCCTCAAGGCTATGTTCCTCTGGCTCCCGCCACTTGTGTATAAAAGGAATTGATGCCTGAAAGACCAGCACAACTGGTACTTTGCTGGAATTAGCAATGCCTTTTAGAAGTTCTACTTTAATGAAATCAGTGAAGGATTCCAGGGATTACAGTTTAAACACAAGAACTCATAAAACATTGATACCATTTGCTGACCAGATATTTAAAACCAGACTTAAAATAATTTTTTTTACGTATTTTGTGTGGCATGTCTACAACATATACATTATCTATGCGCATATTGCATATATATGGTATATATACACACACATATGTATCTATCTATGCATTTAGTATATATTCTGTTTGCTATGCTGTATCATTTTAGCTAACCTGAACAGATTTCCTACAGTACACACACAATCTAGGTGGTTTAAAGAGCTACTAGTGGAAATCAAAGTGTATGGAGAGTACTAGTTATCTAAAATGTAACAAATTATAACTTTATTGCAACAATCACTTCAGTATTAGTTTTATTGTGTATCTGTATAAATATCCAGATTGATGGTAGTTACAGATATAGACATCCAATTTCATCAAAAAAGTACAAATATACCAGACCACCAGAAATTTTGGCATGTACTAGTCTGGCTACATCAAAAACAGGGTCTTCCAGCCTTCAGGTTCTTCCAAACACTCCATGTTATATGATACACACTTACACTGCATAGCCACTTTACAAGAAGTGGGGTTATTTTTATGTTAATAGCAATGAAAATTCTTACCAGCTATGAAGAAAGGATCCCTTTCCTGAGGAGGTGGAGGAGGGAGTGGTGGTGGCGGTGGTGGTGGCCCTCTCCACTGGTCCTGGATTGGCAGCCTTGGGGCTTGGGAGAAGTTGGTAGGAACAGGTCCAGGTGTATGCTGCTGAAAGTCTGGAGGGCCCTATTTAATAAGGCAGAAATAAGATTAAGACTACCATTCAGGAATTTATTTACTGTCTGCTATGATTTTTTTCCCCCTCTTAAAAGTACAATTGCTATGAACTACCTCCTATGATCTGTACAAATTGGCAACCCTTGCCGAGTCATTCTTTCACAATGGAAGATGTATTAAACCGGAGTACAGTATCTTGAAATGAATTCACAATGTTTTAATAATCACTAGCACCACAGGAATGCCATTTCTTCTCAAGCTTATTGAAATCCATGCAATTATTGACCTTCCTTCCCATTAATCCAAACAATCTGAATGTCTACTTCAGAAGACACTTCTGACATTTATCTTCTTAAACCATGCTATTCTTCATCATCAATTTAGTACAACGTAAGCTACAGAAGTGAAGCAGCTTTACTTTAAAAAAAACAGGGGGGTGGGGGGTGGGGGGGTGTTGGAGTGGGGAGAACAATTTATGGCATCCAGAAAATTAAAGAAATCAGCTTTCAAAAAGTAGTGGCAGGAGAGTAATACTTCTGTCTATTCACAGCTTAGCATCTGAAGCATTGTAAGGAAGAATGCAAAATTATCTTTCCTGCAGTTAGTTGTTGGGGTGTTGGTTTTTTTTAATATAGTGAGCCTACAGAGAGAGCCTGTATCAGAGAAAGCAGGTTGTTAATCCAAAAGCAGAACTGCAGAAGACAGGCTTAATTGAGTAATTCACACTATCAATTTTTCTTTTATATCAAAAGTTGACAGAATATGTTGGCAACCTCTGATAAACAGAAGAAGCTCTGTTTCACATAAATTCATTATATTCACAAGTATTTCTTTATGTTTCCTTATGTGATCAAAAAAAAAAAATAAAAATCAAGTAACAAAAGTAATCTATGAGCATCCTGAAGTTTTCCTCTTTATACGGATTCTGAAATCAGTGATGACATCTGTCCTGTCTATCATCTCTATTTGATGCTCACCTTAAAGCTTAAAACTTGCCATTGCTGAAGGCAAGCCTTCCAAAACAGATTTCAGGCTAGACACACTCTGCTAGACTGAAATAAGGTCATCAGCAAAGGACCAAACCACTAAGTTGCAGTGGCTTGTCATTTCTCTTTTGAGCTGCCCTCACCAACAACAGTACGCACAGTCTCACTCTATCCTATTAGTACTGCAAAAATTCTAGCATTTTAGGAAAAGAATTTCTCATACAGCAAAAATGGGTATTTGCCTTGGAAATGGAAGTCTACTCACTACTGAAGCAGCACAAGACAAAGCTCCTTCACACCCTTCTACCAGCGCGATACAACCGGGATTATCAAGGCCCAAACAAGGGGATGAGAAGCACTGAGGATCACAGGCATCACTGAATCTGTGGCCTTCGTGCAAACCAAAGCAAGGACATGCAAGATACTAAAACCTCTTATTTTGAAGCCAGGCTGTGATTACTTATTTTAAGTCATTTTACAGCCATCAACTGATAAATACTTTATCATTCCTAGAGATTAAAGGGTCTATATCCCATTGCCAGTGCTTCTAGTCAGTTAGTCTGTGGGTAATTCATTTAGTGGAAATACACTACTATGCTCACGCATGATAGCCCTCATAACATACATACTACATACTACAAACTACTGTTTGTAGGAGGAAATACTATGCCTCTGCAAGTGAACAGTTACCAACACAAAATATTCTTACCACCTCCGAAGAAACTAACATCAAGTAACAAATGACAGGCCAAAAGGAAATGGTCTCAAGTTGCACCAGTGGAGGTATAGTTTGGATATAAGGAAAAACTTCACTGAAACGATTGTCAAGCATTGGAACCGGCTGCCCAGGGAAGTGTTGGAGTTGCCATCCCAGGAGGTATTTAAAAAGACCTGTAGATGTGTGCCATTTTAAACCCAGCCAGCAACTAAGTACCATGCAGCCACTTGCTCACTCCAGCCCCCCCACCATGAGAAGGGGAGGAAAATCAGAAAAAGGTAAAATCCACTGGCTGAGTTAAGAAAAGTCTAATAATTAACAACAACAACAACTGTAATGAAGAGGAGAAGGAGGAATAAAACCCAAGGGAACAAAAACAAATCAAGTGGTGTACAACACAACAGCTCACCACTCACTGACTGATGCCCAGCCTGTCCCTGAGCAGTCATCAGCAGTCCCTGGCCATTTCCCCCCCAGTTTATATACTGAGCATGACGTTCTATGTTATGGAATATCCCTTTGGCTATTCCAGATCAGCTGTCCTGGCTCTGCTCCAGCCTGGCTTCTTGTGCCTCTGCTAAATGGCAGAGTATGGGAAACTTGAAAAGCTCTTGATTTATAATAAGCGCTACTGAGCAACAATTAAAACATCAGTGTGTTATCAACATTATTCTCACACCAAATCCGAAACACAGCACTGTACCAGCTACAAGGAAGAAAATTAATTCTATCCCAGCCAAAACCAGGACAATGCGGCAGCTAAGGACATGGTTTAGTGGTGGACTTGGCCGTACTAAATTAAATAGTTGGACTCAGTGATCTTAAAGGTTCTTTCCAACCTAAGTAAGTGATTCTATGAATTTCACAGGCTGTCTGCAAACAGACACAGCTGGAGGAAGAAGGAGCTATTTGGGATGGAGAAAGTGACATTTATTTGTCCCATCAAAATCCATTCAGGTTTGGCTGAACAAGGCTGTTCAACATGCCCTTCGCTTTTGTTGAGCTGGACAGCACTGGCTGCCTGCCAAAAGAGGAACTGAACATAAACCTTGAGCATCCTGACCCTTCTCTCCCAAAACACATCTCTACCATCACCACATGTAGGAGCTGCCAGAGGTACTTTCAAACTAAGGTTAAATGCATTCCCTCAGTTCGGAAGCCTTGGTGAGAAAAGCCTATTTCTCCAAGCAGTGCTCCTACAGCCATCCTAGGGAACACGCAGCGCTTCTGCAAGCCACACCACCTCGGGGGAGGCGCCCAGCAAACCAACTGATATTTAGTTATTAGTTTGTCACCAGGTAATGCATATGGTCATTGCAACAGAGGCAGGGGAGAAACCAGTTCACCAGGGCAGTTTCACAGAAGATGGGTTTTATCTTGTGTCTTATTTACTGCACGTAGTCACATGAGCGCACCGGGGAGAGAAAGCAGTCTTGACAGACAACCTTCCTCCTATTTTCAAAGAGCTTGACTTGGAAGCTCTGGAATTCTCCCTGTATTTTTCTCTATAGACACAATACACGCCTGCATATATACCTTAGTTATTTCTCAAATAGCCAGCAAAAAACAAATGATGTGGAAACTTACTGAAACCTGGCCTAATAAAGTGTAAGTATCACAGATCTGCCACCCAAGCTGAAGAACTGGCAGCAGTAATGATCTAGCTGGGCTTGTTTCCAAGCACCAAATGGCACGGCAGTGACCATAGTCTCGTCTATTTGCTTCTTTCAAAGTCAATATATTCCCTGGTTGAGGTAACAGATTCTTATACCAGTCTCTCCCCTCATTCCCAAGCTTCAGGTTTAGTTGCTGGGCTACAAAATACAGGCATCTCCACTTCTACGACCAAGCCTGTAACCTAGTCTCAAGCTCCTTCCCTAATATTAATTCTTTGTCCATTTAGACTTACTGTTCTCCTGGTCCTGCCTGCTCTTCAGATCCATTGATTCTCTCATTCCCATCATGTCTTTCACTCTGCCCGCTGGCTCCTAATCCCAGTGTGGATCCGGCTTCCCAGCTCCCTAGCTCCAGGCTGGTGGTCTTGCCTTGCGGCAGCCATCAGGAGCTCCTATTTACCCCACCCAGGCAGACCCTGCATTTTTTGCCTGTACACTTAGTCCTCGCAATTTCCCCTCTTTTTCCTGCCAGGGAAGAAGTAAATGAGAGTACAGGCTGAAAAAGATCATCTACTCGTATTTTAAATAAATACTTCTTCATATCGGCTTTCCCTCTCCTGCCAATCCATACCCTCGTTATTATACCCGGATCTACCTCATCTCAAAGCAGCCCTGAAATGCAAATGCATGGAAAGTCCTGCTGAATTTCACACAGCTCTTATGAACAGAAAGATCCTCAGTACAGCCAAATGCCATTTTACTTCTTGAAAAACTGAGCAATACTAAAACATTTCTAAACAATTCACTCGGGCATAATAATATTTTTCCACCATTTCAATCCTGGAATGAAAGTATTTGGAAAATTTCAACAAAAATTATTCAAAACGAGGTAGTCAACCAGCACATCTTGGTTCAAGCCACAGATATCTGGTAGTACTATAGATGTTGAAAACAGCTTTGTGTTTCCCATCATAAGGAAACTTTAGCCCCTTACAACATAAGCTTTAGTTAGATTTTAGAACTGAGTAATACATAGTTATTTTAGATCTAAGAAAGGTCACGCTTTTAAAAAATAAGGTTAGTTTATTTACAAAAAAATTACACAAACCAATAACCAACAAGATATTTAACTGTTAAAAATATAAGCAATTTTTTTTATTTCAATTGATTTCAAGCTCCCCTCAGTAGCAAAGGTGTCCATCCAGCTTAATTTAAGAAGCAAATATTTATTGTCCTCTAAATACTTTCACTGATTTTAAGAACAAACTAACAGTTACCCAACTGTTATCCATAAGTTGGTATCCAAAAATCCCAAATGTTCACCAAGATACACTGAGAATTTTTTTTTTTTTTGCTCTAGTTTTATTAGTGCTACATTTCACACAAGTATATTCCACAACACAAGTCTGGATCAAAATAACTCCAAAACAGTCCAACAAAATCAGAGCAAGAAAGAAATATTTGAAGTCTGGAATTCTTCCTGTTGGCCTCTCTTTTTTACATCCCTCACAGTTAAGAAATTCTGGGGGGTTTCCCCACTTGCTTTTTAAGTAAGATTCCAGTTAAACTTTAGGCTGGTAAGTTTTTAAAGATAAAAGTATTTCCCAATCCTGAAGCCAACCCTCCTCCTCCATTTCACATGTAAAAGTAACATGAAGATACTTTTCGTATCCTGCAACAAACATGATTGTCCCTCACTGTCAGGATTCGTTAGTGCTGAAAACAACCACCTTTCTGCCAGAGCACTCACTCCACACACAGGGCTGGGTTTTTTGAAGCCTAAAACTTCCAAAAACGACAGAACTACAGAAGTACAGCCGATGTAAATCACACCACAGTAAAGCTGCATGCTATACAGAAAACTGTGTATCACTAAGAAATGCCTACTTATTTGATCACTGAACAGATTTTAACTTTATGTACATGACATTTTGAAGAACTACTAAAATATGACTGATCACATTTCTTGGCTGATAACCAAAGGCCAATCATGCAAAATTAATTGCAAAGACTTCTGTTATTTGCTGAAAAATGAATTACCAATATTTGCTTCTAAAAAAAGAAGAAATTAGTTTGATTCTCTTCCTTCTAACATCTGTGAAAAAAACTGACCTCTACTTTCCTAAACCAGTTTTGCTTCTATTATCCCTAAAGTGGGAAATAAAATTCTGCCCTAAATTACAGTAACATGCGTAGGGAGAAGCTTGTATTTCCAGTTTTTACATTGCTGAGATGCTGAAAAAGCATCTTTTCTTAAAAGCTGAAAAGGTTTTTTTCTGAAAAAGCTTTGAGGACATTTTGAACAGGAATTTCACATGTAAAACAAACTCTAAGGTTCCACCAGGGCTACTACTTCCAGACACAAATGACTTTTTTTTTTTTTAAAGAAAATATGTGAACTATAGTGGATATTTTTCTAAGTTATGAGGAGCTTGTTTGTTCTTTTGAAATACCTTTTTTTTTTCCCAATTTAACACGAATATACTAATACTACAACTTCAACTTTTACTTGTATCAAATTCTAATTGTCCTGAAAAGTACAGAGTAATGTAAGTTTTGCATTACTTAACAGTTTTTGAGGGTGGGTTTTGGTTTGTTCGGGATTTTTTTGCTTAACAGTAGTTCAACTATGACTCTAGGAGAGGATTATTTTACTATTAGCGTTAAAATCTATGTTCACTAAGTATTTGCTGCTAATAACCCCCAAGTGCCCTGTGGTATTTTGTAGAAAAGATCACGCAGAGCTATTTAGCTTCAAAAATTAATGAAGAGCAGGTGCAAAAGCCAGCTTTTATAACGGTCAATTTTTGATAAAATAAGCATACTGTAACATAGATGCATAATAAATCTTTATATGCACAGTAGTTACTCCCATTTTTCATGGTTTTGCTATCCGGACAGTTTCAAATTACAACCAACTATTCCGTACACACATCAAATAAGACTCCCTATAAAAAAATAATTTTAACTGTTACTTCACCATTATTAAACCTTTTAGGAAACTTCCCTACTTAATAAATCTCACAATCTTCAAAATACCTATTTTCAAGTTAACAGGTTTCAACCTAACAAAAGAAAGAATTAATCAGCCAACGCTGCAAGGTTCTACATTTCAGTCCAACATTGGGGCCAACTGACGCTGGGGGGAAAGGACAGAATATTTATGTCCCTTTCCAGGGAGATCCCACAAGCCTGGTTTACATTCATACAGAAATAGTTACAAAGACTGAGCTATCAAATGTCCATGTGTGAAAGACCCAGCAGAGCACAAATATGGCAACTTTTTGGAGGAGCCTTTTCCCCTTCTCATCATTATTGAATTATATAGTATCACTATTGCTGATTTAGCATTATTTAGTATCATTATCAGATTGATTACTTAGAAGTGTACTAAATCACAAGAAAAATACTCCTAAAAAATGAAGTTTTACCTAGATTTAAAACTAGTTCCACAAAGAACACGAAATCAGGAAAAGCAGGAGACCTAAACCAGACATAACCATCATGGCACGGTCTGGCCTTGAAGTTCTTAACCTACAGACACATACCCCTTTGCAAAACTGCAACCACTTTGGCACTGTGGTTCCTTCTAACCCACCACCTGCAGCCCTGGTGTTAACAAGTATTTCAAAGACCTGACACAGAAACTGTTTTGAAAAGCTGGAAGGCTCTTGAACAGTCTCCCCAGCAAGGCTTTGTGGGCTGTAAGGGGACACGGCTCTGGCCATTCAGCTTCTGTCTGGGGAAACCAAAACATGTCAATGCCTAAACACTGGAAGCACAGTACCGAACATAGAGATTTTTCTTAAATTACCGAAGAAAGTAACTTTTGCTCTGTGCTTTTTCCTGTTTTCAAGAAGTGTGTTGTTGCACTCTGTCATTTAATTTATCCTTGTGTAATTTTACTTCGAAAATTCTTACATACCGTCTCTTTTTGAATACAGGAAGGGAAGTCTAGAGGAAATCGCATTGGAAATAGGGTTCTGTGTGGATTTCCAAAGAGACCACAGTCACAGACATTTTAGAAATACTTCAAAGGACAAGATAATGGCACAGTGAAGTGCTTCTGACAGGTATTTTATTGTCTTAAATCTTTAATTTTGTGAAGTTTACTCTGACAAAGAAAAAAGATGCACCCAGTCTTCCTCGCACATACACTGTAACTTACAGCACCTCAGATTGACATTTTTATACAATTCTGCATGCCTGCAGGTTGTACAATTTTCCCTTTCATTATTCAGTATACCTAAGGCATAACTTACACCTTATCAATCACTTTTGGGGGAAGAAAAAAACACACAAAAAAAAAAGGAAGAAAAAAAAAGTGATGCAAACTTGTGTCTACAATTCATTAAGAGTTGTGAATAGCTCATTGAACATGACTTTCACACACTCAGGCAATCCCACCTTCTAAAAGAACATGAGATAAGGTTTCTTTAATCCTTTCAAAGAACTGCACTATTTTGCCTTCCTTTTATCCCTTTAAATATCCTTCCCAGTTAAGAAATTAACATTCTCTCTCATACAATTCTTACACAAATTGTACTTTTACTTTTCTGCATCTCTTGTTAATTACATGATGTTATCTGCAATAATCTATTCATGAAGCACAGATAACTTTGGTTACCAATAAAAGGGAAAACTTAGCATAAATTGCTTAGCACAAAGTTAATCTTATAAAGCAAGGAATAAAGAGGATCTAACAGCTATTATATGACTTATCAGCTTCTCTAAAAGGGTCACTCTACTTTTTTTCATGAGACTAATTAAATACCTTAACAATGTCATTGAAACTTCATGAATCTTTCAATAAAATACACCCTGCCTCTACAACATGTTTTCATTTATTAATCTCACTTAAAATGCAAAGAGCTAGGAGAACCCCATTGACAGTTAAGCAGGGCCACTCAGTTAATTCTTCTTATATGGTTTAAATGCAAAGAATAATGACCACTATAACCTATGACAATTAAAACTATAGCCATCTGTCACAAGATGTTAATCCTCTTATTTCAGTGGCTACTAGACTTTCTGAAAGGCTTTCCTAAAATGCCTACCTTCCGGTGCAAGAAACTGGCTTTTCATATCCTCTTGTGTAGGAAGCTCTGCTTCATTTATCTCAGATTTGGTTCAAAAATTTTCAAGTAGAAATGTGTCTATCCCATAAACCATGGCTCTTCATATTCAGGTTGCATATAGTATTCTCATTTATAGTGCACAGCATATAGAAAGGAAATGATTCACCTGACATTTTATTATAAAACTTATTTTTATATTTCCTTAAATACAGTATACATGACTTGGTGTCTCTGTGATGTCTATGACAAACATACAATGTCATGAAGGTGAACTGAAAACTAGCAAGCACCGTGATTTTCCCAATGGATTTATTGGGAATTATTTATAAGACAACTTTTTATAAAAAATCATGCCTGAGATGCATTTCAATCAAGGGCAACAATTCAAGTTCAGAGTGATTATAAAACTGAAGATAACAATCAAATGCTATCCATACATGAGTGTCTTCAAAGCTTCTGGAATGTATTTTCTGAGAGGAAAATACAAAGGAGATGGCAAGTGCTGTTTCAAGTATGTGGACTGCACAGATCCTCCTATTACAGGCAGATTGAGTCTGAGAAAGAATGGGTTGATTATTTTCCTCAACTGAGCTGAAAGTAATTTTTAATACTAAAATGCACTTACATAACTTGGACAAGCTTCTCTTTGATACTACACAACTCAAAGATCAGAAAGTGTGTTGGGAGGTTTAGGCACAAGACCAGGTCATTTCTCAGAAATCACCAGTGCCCAATTTCACTGTTTGTGGTCCCAAAACAGAAATCAGCCATTACCGAAAACTAGTACAAGCAAGGAGAGAAAGGCATGGAATCCCTTGTTATTTAAGCAAACTTATGATCACATAGTTAAATTAAGGACACAGGCAATACAGAAAGATACTTCCAGCATACTAAAACAATCTCAGAGTTCAGGAAACTAAAGCTCAAAATCAGATTGTGTATTAAAAATATCCCTTTTCAGTGAGTTTCAGAGCATCCCCCCTAATACATCAAGCAGAGGTATATTCATGTTGCAAATAGAGACCAACAGTGCTCCCACTTCAGTGTTTCTAAGAAGCAATGAAGTAGAATGGCCCACAAGCAACCAGTTCTACCACAGAAGGACTGACTGCACTGCAGATGGGTTCCTCGAACCCCCGTTTGCTCTACCTCTGAAGCATGTATATTAGAAAAGCAAAATCTACAGAAGTGGTCCCATTCAAGAACAATGCTCAGAAAGCGCTCCTAAATGAAATGCAGGCATAGGCAAAGTATTAACTCAATCCCAACTCTAGCTTTAAATTACTAACAGTGCTGACGTGCAGAAAAATGATGTTCCCATCCGTTTTATGTAGATGAAGGGTGTTTCCCGCAAACAGAGAAAGGCTATAATAAGAAACAGTGTGACAGACAAGCTGTAGTAGCCTGCATTGCCTGAAGGAAGAGTAAACCCAAATCTCTGATTAGAGCAAACTTAAGTGATTTATTAAACATGTGTTTTAAACTATTTCATGTGGATGATTCAGTTCCAGTTTGTAATCCTCTTCAGGGGTGTGGTACGGAAGACCCTCTGACCATTTTTGCTTGGTGCCTTCAAACTTTTCAAGATTAAGTACAATACAAATCAGAAAAACATTATAAGGAATATTAGTACCATTTAGAATGATGAACTCTCCCTTGAAAGATGAGAATTTCATGATCATTTTATTTAAAGACAATTAAACCCTTATATTTTTTGTGCTGAAAGCTAATAGTTTTAAGGGTGCGTAAAAAATTAGGGATCTGCAAGTTCTTTATTCTGCTTTCACAAATGAGATAACACATCTAACAAAATTAACACCTTTTTCTCGGGCTTACCGGAGACTACTCCACGGAAATATTATTATAGCATTTATTGACCTAGTGTATCTTGGTTACCTGCACGTCATTGACGATTAGAAACAAATATGAGGTCAAAACTAAACTGGATCATGAATAACAAATTTAGGATTTCTACATTACAGCCCAAGCTTGAAGGTGCAGTTACAGTTCATTTTAAAACAACCCAAGAACCTCAAAATTAAATACCAGTGACATGGGAATGGATGCCTCTCCCTTCAACAAAAAATGCTCAGATTGCTACAAAAAAAAAAGTCAAGAAGCAGACAGCTTTATAGAAGATATTAGAACTGCTGCTAACCTGGACTTCCATCTGTATTAGATAATGACATTTCAGACCTGGCTATTTAGTAGTTACATTACCTGACTCCTGACTTTTAATTCTGTATGGAAATCTCATTTATGTGATGTTTTATACATCTCTGACCTTGCAAACATATTGATTACAAGAACTTTACATACCCAGAGCTTCCAGTGTGCCTGCATGTACTACTTGTGTGTTGTATATGAAAGCCTGAACACTTCATTCCTTTTTGAGTATCCTACAGTCAACCCATAATATCCTTTAAAATTACCACATTTTATTCTAAACAGTAGTACAACTTCTTGTTTTATAGTGAATGAAGTTTTTTTCCCTTTAACATCCTAAAGAATTAGCAAGAACTGAAGGTGCAGAAGGTGAATTAATACCAGTTTATGGATTTTGGGGTTTTTTTTATTGTGATGACACATATGTACTGAATTATCTTTTAGAAGGACATTTTCTCAGCTCAGTGAAAATAGCTTAAGAGTACTATGCTATCATCTAGGACTCTACAGTATTATATTAAATGTATTTTATTTTTTCATTCAGTGTTCAAACTCTTACTGCATTGCAGTAGGAAGTCAATTGTATATTTTAATTGGATTTCTTTACAAGTCTTGACTTCTGCAAAGTATCTCTTTAACAGTGCCTAATTAATGGCTACATAGCTATACGCTTAATATTTTTTCCTCTTTACCTTGATAAAAATTTGTGGTTTCCTTCAAATTTCATTCATAAAAATATACCAAAACCAATGTACATACCTCTCCATATATATAAATATATCTACATAAAAACTTTTTTACTGTGAGAGTGACTGAGCACTGGCACAGGTTGCCCAGAGAGTTTGTGCAATCTCCACCTTTGGAGATATTCAGAAGCCATCTGGACATGGTCCTGGGCAACTGGCTCTAGGTGGCCGTGCTTGAGAAGGGGGGTGGACAAGATGACCTCCTCAGGCCCCTGCCAACCGCAACCATTCTGCTGTTCTATATTTAAGAAGTACTACAGCTGAGATTGAAGAAAATCTAGCATCATTAGCACAGGGAAAAAAAATGAATTCTGCAACTCTGGTTTCCTTGACAGTGCTAAATATCAATCTCTTAACGGAACGGTAGATGACACTAACTACAAAATATAAATGCACAAGTTCTGTTTGATTTTAATATCTATAGAGCATGTGCACACTGGTGCTAGCATGACAAGTTGAAGAGTTACTGCATTTGGAAACCATCTATTTCTCTCTTATTTAATAGCTGTTACCATCATGTTTTGCTGCTGCTGCTCCTCCTGCAGATGGGAATTCATTGATATGATTAAATTTGATGGTATGATAATGTATGGTAATCGTGATTAATCAGAAGCCCACTAGCAAATGGAGGATGTTGGGTATTATGTCACCTGCATTTTAAACTGCATTCCCTCTATGCTAGCCTGACAATACTTGACAGCTGGAGGGATCTCATGCTGCATCTGCTTGCTACTACTTATAGATCTGATAAGAGAAAGTGCCCATCATTCCTTCACTATCTTAAATGCTGTAATTATAGGGATTCGCAGTCAAGTTGTGAAAACAGTAAGTGTTAAAAATAAAAGCTTTTTGGTAGCTGCTGAACAAGCTCTGTCTCACATCTGCAAGGGCTATAATCTGAAAGAAATGTAATTTGATGCGGCAGTCTCATTCAAACATGATTTGCATGAAATGCTGTATAAAGCAGTATCCAAGAAATGTCAATCAACACCACCTGATACCATGTATCCTGTTAAATGAAAACAAAATGCTTTCTACACTACCTGTGATCTGCCACCGCTACACTGTAATAGAGTGAAAAATTCATTTACTGTTACTCATTATAGTAAAGCCATAGCTAAAGCAGAGTAATTGTGAGAAAGTAGGAAAATCCTTTTCACAAGTGGCTTATTTCCGTTAAGTTTGTCTCCTACATACATACTGTCGCAAACACATACAACTTACTAAATACCATTACTTACTAAATATCAGTTTAAAATAGATTGATTGTACTCAGATGCAGAACTGTTTAAATTGTCTATACTGTGAGTACTGAAGGGTATGAGCCACAACCTTAGTAACAGTTGCTAAAACCATTATTCACGTGTGGCAACTCACCATCAAATTTGAAGCAATGGGAAAAAAATGTTCTCCCAATCTGCTTTTCCCACAACAGACAGCAAACACTACTGCAAGTTTTGTTCTCAAAAGCACCACAAATTTCTGCTTCTACATACTACAAGAGGTGTTTACATAAAGGCACACCCACAGACCCAGATACACTCTAATATCCATTAAACTGAACCAAGTTTACTGAAACTGTGTTGTAGGCTGATCCAATTCTGTCCAAGGACGACTCTGGGGAAAAGTAGTAAACTGTATTCTAATGTATCTTTTATAATTAATTTGTATAGCACTAATACATTACTTGTCTAAAAGATATGTTTCAAGCAAGTGACAATGAAAGACAGCCACTTCTGCTTTGAGCAATGACTGGGCACCTGTTTAAAAACCTCTCATAGATTAAAGCATAAAGTGTTTAAAAACTGTGTCTGAATCACAAACACTTGAAATCTCAGAATTCAAACCAGAATTTTTGGAAATGGTGAAAAAATGAATCAAAACTAACCAACTGCCTTTTCACAGCATCCATTTAAGACATTACCTGATGTCCTGGAGATCAAGTGGAAGTATGTTGAATAAGAATATAAAGAAAGTTTACTAAGGTTTTTGCACTTTAAGGAAAAGAATAAAAATCAAAGTATTCTTTGGGATAAAGATTATTTTGAAAAGAAACTGTAAGGTAAGTTCCAAAAACAAATCACATCAAAGCCCTCTGAGAACTGAAAAGACAGGCAAAGTAAATATTCACAAAGGTCTGACAAGTCACTCCAAGTCTCATTTTTAATAGCAAATAAAATAATGTTATACAACTCAACTTTTTCAGACTTGAATTCGACCGTTAAACAGCTCCCAGTGCACTAAGGTGTCCTATCAAAAAAGGATAGCTTTGTGCATTAAAAAATATCAAAGCATTCCTGTGGCATAAATGAGTCAGGCAGACACTAGTGCTACTTTATCTTGTGCTTCGTGCCACTTCAGACTATTCCTAACTCCAGCTCTGAAACTCAAGTTGTCCAAAGTTATTAAATTGTGTCTATGGGATGGACACCTGCCCAGCTCACACCACACCCAGAGTGCTGGGTTAAGGACAGCAGCTAAATCAGAATTTACCCAAATTTCCTGAAAATCCTCCTGACAAAAAGCACACAGCTACATTAACAGGCTCTGCTCTCTCGGCAGCAGTTTCAGAGGAAGGATCCAGGGCACGGGCAGTGGGGGAACTGAGGATTTATTTCTCTTCTGCCTTGAGCAGTGTGAGGCAGGTTCCTCCCAACTTCCTGTTCACTCCAAACACCCCCGGCTCCAGCCCCAAATTTGGATGCTAGGGATACATCACAATTTCTGGATGAAGAACACTGACAGTGAAAATACCTTCCCCTCTGCCATGCTCCATCCCAAAGCGGGCATGACAACACTCATTCCACTTTTCTATGTGTTTAACAAGAATGCACACGTGATTATTACTTCAGTGTTCATTACGTGAAATAAATGATGCTTAAAGACAAAATTTTATACATTTTTCTTCAGGAAACTTTGAAAGATTCCAGACACAGAATGTGCTGGTGGACTCGTGTGAAGGATGAAAAGACCTGGACCATCAGTTTAGCTCCTAATTTCATATTAAGCCACGATCTGGCCTCTCTAAAAGTCAGTTAGCAGCAGCCAACATACAAAGTGTTCAGAAACACCCCTTCCATCTTCTGTTTAATTTCTTCTTCCCTTGTTTTACCCCATCCTTCTTCACAGAACACAGGAGTTGAAAGAGAAATTTGCCCAGATAAACACCAGAGGACAGGAAAAATGGTCCCTCTTGTGCAATACACAAACCCACAGGCTCCGTACCTGCACTGGGGCATCCACAAGAATTAATAATTTGGTCAGAAAACATGTGAAAAGTTCAGAAAACCCATACAACCATTCTTCTGTCACCTTCCTTTAAATGGATCAGTCCCCAAAGTAGACTGTTATTTGTGAAATACCAACCATGACACTGAGACAGGAACAGAAAAAGGCATCTTAACCACTTTAAAGCAAAGGCAGATGGTAAAGCAAGATCTTCAGAAGGACTCTGCCAAAGAGGTTAGCTTAATCTCTTCTTTAAACAATTTATAAAGAAAACACACGGTTGGCACTTGCACAGTTCCAGGTTAATACAAATACATGGAAAAATATTAGCATCAACTATGCTTGAAGACTGGATTACTATCCATTACAACCACCTGAAAAGCACTGTGAAATTGAGACAGAGAAGCCTTCACAGAAGTCAGGTCTTTAACTCCCAGCTTCTACAAGTTCACCACGTTTCTCAGCTGTAACATGCCTCAGATCCACTATTTATTCATTCAGTCCTAATCAGCTGAATATAGCTCTCAAACACCATTCACACCAAGTCACCTTGAACGATCACAGATTAAGAGATAGACAGCTTCCTTCCTTTATTCAAGATTACTGTAAATGTTAAAACAACTCTTAGTAAGGAACACAGATCCATTCCATTATGTCATTTCTAATACTTCCTCTCTAACCATTTCACAAGTTAAGCTTTAAGTAAGAAATAATTAAACAATGAGACCTACCCTGAAATACTTAGATTCAAGGTTAAGTGAATTTCAGCAGTCCCAACTCCAAGCAGGTTAAACCCTGATCAACATTACCCCGATTTAGTACTACATTATTTCTTATAATTTAGAACTCACACCAATATGCTAACATGCTCATTACAACTTTGTTCAACTCTTCAATTAAATCCTTCTGCAGAAGGTTGTAAGAATTAACCATTACATGGTTACAAGTCACATCATTAGCACTAAATTAATGACACCTGGTTTCCAATGGATTTATGACTTGCAATTGATAAGCTCTGATTGAAGCTCTTCCTACATTCAGAGCACACACAGGCTGTGTGCTGAGAGGTTTTTCTCCTAGATAAGGTAGGAACTCGGAGGCAATTTTTCCTTCAGTTAGGGCACTAGCCACTTTTAGGTCTCTCCCTTGCAAGAATTTAGTGTTTCCACCTCTGCCACACTCAAGCAAAAGAAACCATCCAGTTCAAAGTTAAAGGGCAAAGCAGGCTACAAATATTTAATTCTAACCCCACATTTTTTTAGAAAAAGCAATTGGAAAAATCAGTTGACTATTATCCTTTGATTAGGCAAACCTAAAAACAAGAGCAAGTCAAGTTATTACATATCCAGAGATTCCTTCTACAATGAGGAAAAGGATGAATGAACTATAGCCTGGAATACTACTGTGATCTTTTTCAAATGGCTTGTCAAACCATTGCTATAAGTCAACATTTATACATAAACATGTGAATTACAATGGCACAAAGGCATTTGACATGTAACAGAGCAAAAAAAGGGTAGCTCGGCAAGATAAAACGTTAGTCAGAAAGTAAATTTGTCTTCAGCTCAAGAGCTAACATACTACATTTAATAAAACAAACATGAGATATGTACACAGTGACACTTACTTCCTAATCCTAATATGACTGATAACCTATGCAAAATTTATAAAGTACTTCATATGAGAAGTCCATATTATACCATTTTATAACTCAGTGAGTCATAGAAAGATAAGTAACTTTCTCAGTGCCATACAGCAGGTTACTAGCTGAGATAGAAAAAAAACAAACACAAAAAACGAACACCACAAAACCCCCAAAAAACACTCAGGGCAAGCAAATCACAGTACTGGATGCTCTAAGTTAAGCTAGCCCTCCTCCTCCTCATGGAAACAGAATTACACTGACTTTTTGCTAGTGTATTGCTTACATAAAAAGGCAGCAAGCAGTCAAGTATTTTCCTTTGGGCAAAAGGAACAAGAGTCCTACCAAGAATGTTAAATTTATTTTATTCCCTTTTAAAAACTATTATATACTCTCAACTTGCAAAACCAAAAGTGAACAGAATTAAAATCTAATTTCACAGTCAATTTAAAAAAAAATTTTCCAATTTTTCTACAGTGATGTAAACACACTTCAAAGATGTCAATTACAATGTCTTTACAAATATTCCTTGTCTTCCAATTTCTTTTATATCCCAAATTGTTTTTATTGGCAAAACAACTTAGTGTGAAAACAAATGCAAGATACTTGTTATCATAAAAAGCAATTAGAATTACTTTTAAAATGTTAATAAGTCTCCACATAATACTAAAGGCTGCTGAAGAAAACTATTTCCTCTGAAAACCACAATATTTTTTAATAGGAAAGTATCTTTGGTTAAAGCATTGATGATAAAATTATGTAACATTAATTTACTTAATGAAACTGTGGTTATAATGCTTAACCTTTTTACACTTCACAGAAGTAACATGGCAATTTAAAACCTCTGTTATTGTACAAAATACGGACAACACAATTCCTCAGCTACATGTCCCATACGAAAAATATTCTGTGTCGAAATCAACCAGGTATGCACATGGCAATCAAAAGTCACAGCAGGTTTCTGAAATCTGATTCTTTTAAATACATCTGATCTCTATGCAAGCAATTTACTGTGTGAAACTACACAGATGTTCACAAACAGCTACTTTCCTCCTTCAACACTGCACACATTAACAGAGGATAATTTTTGTGTGTTTTGTATCTCTGGGAAACATAAATATATGGGTCTTTATCTGAAAATATTCAAGGCAATATCGTTAAAACTATTTTCTGTTTTGCTTATTTTGATACTCTGCAAGCCACCCGAACTAAAAATTTAGGCCCACAGAACTGAAATTATGAAAAAAGGTATACAAGCATGCACTCTCTCCATTCACAGAATCTTAAAAAATTATCAAATGAAATAATCCTAGCAAAGCAGCTAAGTGCCTTGTTTGTTTTAGAAGTTAGAAACATAAGAGAAAGCAAGGTCATGCAATGCCATTCCCATTTTTTTATATTAAAAAACACGAGGGCATTTAAATGGCTGAAGTAATGATAAAAAAGACTGCTGATTTTTACAATAAATATATATTACTGCTTTTTAAGATTAGGGATTATTTCAAATAGCCTTTTATTATATCAAATAAAATAAGGATTCTATTTATACAGAGTCAAGTAATAAAATGAAGCCCATATTCCTTAAGACAAGATGCATTCATGCCTCTCCCACTGGAGAGACTGGTTCAACAATTTTACAGTTAAACAGAATTAATTCTACTCTCAAAAATCCATTGACCTTAAGCTTTTAACAAACATTTTCAACTGCAGAGTGTACTGTCAATATTTACAAATCCTTAAAATTATATTTCACTAGAAGAGCTTTTATTTGCTATATTAATATTTCCTTGCAAATGTATGCTTATCCATATCAGAGAAGAAGAAACAGCTGCTACTCACAGGAAATCTCTGGGGTCCTACAGCAGGTCTTGGCTGGGCTGGAACTGGCAGCAAGGGCACTGAAACAAGAAGCACCTTTTAACACCATTTGTTTTATCTAACAGTTGTTGCTGTTATTTCCAAAAGCAGTTGCAGTAAGAAGCCATGGTTAAAATCTGCTACGCTTACTCTCACATGTCACAGTTCCTACAATTAACTTTAAGCAACCATTCCCTCCCTTGCAACATGCAACAGGGCAATTAGGATTCTCCTTGTTAATTTACATAATTTAATTCTGCTTTTTCCAGAATTAAATTGCTCCTTGTTGCAGGAAGGAAAACCAGAATACTTATTCAGCCAAAGACATCTCTTAAGACAAAGCTGACAGTGACTCTTAATGACAATTTCATGTTTCAAATAGAAGGCTACATGATTAATTTCCCTTCTCAACTTAGCACCCCTCAAGATTTCCTAGGTATCTCCCAGTCTCACCAATCTCCCTCAGTAATCATGAGCATGAGAGACTATCTGGTATAAATCGCTGTTCACAGGAGGGTAAAAGAGTCCAGGCAGTGGCAACTGATAGCAAGAAAAACCAACTTAATCTGTCCTTGCCACCATAACGGTATATGCAACTGTGATCACAGTTTGTGTAATCCCCAAACTGATCCCAGATGAAAGTCTGCTATTTCACAAAGAGACACCAAGAAGAATTAGGAGTCCCTCTTCCTGAAAAATAACCTCCAAGAATCAGTATTTCAGAGGGATTAACATGGAAGACTTGTCCATACAACTGCATTTTGAAAGAGTAGTCACAAAAAAATACTTCCCAAAACATTAGTATTATGGCATACGGCACAAAGCATCTACAGCTGGATCACCTTGGGGACTGAATTTGTATTTGAATCCCCAGTACAAAGTGTAATACAGATTTCCTGTTTTCCAGTGCACTTTCTATTTCCCGCGTTGTCTAATGGTTAAAATTACAAATGTTTCAATGTTAAGCAAAAGGCCTGGAGAAGTTAAAGCATTTCAAACAGCACTGAATGTGTTTGCTCATTTACTAAAAACCTTTAGTAAGGTTATTTTTCTTCAGTTTGTTTTTAACACTTCTGAAATTGATAGGAAAATGTTTCCTACACAGGTTTAAACATTGAACTTGTAGACAACTACTGTATTACATTTCAGAGCGGGGAAGGTGTTAAGAAATGCAGCTAGATTAAGTGAGAAGGTGGGTGCATTTCCCAACTGAGGAGTTTGCCAAGATGCCTCAAAAATCCCTTTTTCCTTGGTAACTGAGGCACAAGAACTAATGCATTAGTGGTCATTTTTCATTCATGTCTATGTCTGGCTTCTACTCACTTCTGTTAAGTACTTGTGATTTACTAGTTTAGGAACCAACAGCGTAAACTAACTGCACCAGTCTTTCTGCACTTGAAGGACTGCATGCAAACTCTGGATCAAGTTACATGAGAAAATTAGTTGAATAGTCTCATCTTGGTTTCTAACGAACATCTGTTGATATCAAACAGCCATGGCCACCTGGAAAAAATTGACAGGGTGCTCTTGACAGATCTAGGACTAAAAATAGCTCAGGGATTACAGGTCAGAGAGGCAATGAGAAAAACTGCATTAAGGTGGGATATGCAGAGAAATGTCAAATGAACAGAGCACTCGTGTGTCTATTTCAGTATCCTGCCTCTGGCAATAGCATACAGAGTTACAGATATTTATATATTTTAAGCAAATGGATTTAATACTCATGAAAGATAGTAGTTCAAACTCTGTGCCCTTTCAATCCTTGGACACTTGCTGAAGCAGCATAGAAGTCTCAAATAAGCACTCATTTTCCTGATGTCAAATCGTTGATAGGTTTCAAAAGTATTTTTCAAAAATACACAGCATGTTGTTAAACACTACTTTAAGATTAAATTGCTTTTGGCTGTGAATTCCAATGCCATACCTGAAAAGATGAAGCAGCAATTTCCATATTGATTATTTAGAAGAATTATAATGTAATTTTTCCCAAGACACCAAACAGTTTTTAAAAGGTAAATGGCATACTAATCTACTAAGATACCATAAACTGCTCATTAGCTCACGTCAGCTTTGGCAGCACCACACTACCCTTGAAACAGTTATTTGTGGTATAAACATTGAGGGGAAAAAACTCAGTATTCTCATCACAGATTACATAAGTATTTCATAGTACAGTATACAGTCCTCCGGCATTTTTAAATATGCAAGCAACTAAAAGACATGGGATTCTTTTTGTGCCACAAAAGGTACAAACGAATGCCAATGGAACAGCATCTGCACAGGTATACAGAGGCTCACATAACTATTTTAGCAGTTGTTTTGACAGACTGAGTCCTTTTTAATCATTTATGAAGCTTCAAAGACTAAAAATAGTAGACATTTGTCTGAAACCAAACTGACTTGAAAGTAACTATTTTTTTTGAACAAAGATTCGAGGCTGGGCAGGGAGATGATGGCCGCTGTAAGAGGTCTGCCTTTGAGACAAAGGAATAAGCCAATGATAGGATTATTCAACAGTGCTTCAACTCACTTTCAGGCTGAAGTAGCTGACTACTAGAGCTCTGATACATGCTTTTCTATTCACATAAAAAAATTCATAAAACTTACAGGAGGCTTGAGTATTTTAGAAAATACTGATACACTCACCACATTTCAAGACTAAGCTAAACCAGGAAGATGTTGAGAAAGTGTATTTTTATGATTTGCCATAACAAAAAGTGTCTGTGATGCTGACAATTAGAAGTATGTGAGCTTAACCCTGCCATAAAATTAGAGAGTAAGAAATGCCAGTCTACACTAAAACATGACAGCACACCATTAAAACGACCAGAACCTAAGTGTGCATATTATGCACTTCCAGACATGGCATTTCTAGCTTCCAGGCATCACATTTTCAACAACAGAATCCCAATAAACTGTGCATGTATCTGACTGTATTTTCCAATGTATAAAAACCCTCATGTATCTGGACATACGTTCAGCCAAGAAGGGGCAGGACACCAACAAGAACATAAAAAAATCTGATCTTTCGTACTTCCTGTTACCCTGAAACAAATGATGCACATGAAACACATCCCAATGGTGTCAACTACCAGTGTCTGCCTACTGGGGCCTCAAGCAGATGGATTAAACTGAGGTGGATTTTATCATAGGAAGTTTAGAACAGCTCTCCCTGCACTGGAATTTCTGTCTACCATTTGCCTGCAGTGACTGCTTAAAAACTCACCTTAATATGTACATGCAATTGAAGATTTTATAATTATGCTCATCTTCCCTGAAGATGTCTACTGACCTCCTATACATTTTTCCTTAAGTGTGCAAATGTATACCTTCATGCGACATAATTGTGCTGCTACAGACTAAAAGACTGAGATGGCCACTACTCTCAGCCACTGCAGAGGACTCAGCTTCCCATACATGCTCTCTAATCCAGATTATTAAAATTCTACATGAATTTGAAAGATTGCATCTCATAGCATGCTGAACACCTTTTAGCAGAAACATTCAGTAATCTTGCCAAGGATTCCTTCAGTGAAATGGTCAGCACAAAGGTATTTCACATGTATCAGCTGCCATCAATACACATCGCAAAGATCTTCCTCACTGAAATACATGTCTTACACTACCCAAATCAATCAATGACTCATTCTTCAGGTCTGCTCATTCTGAGAGGACAACTAGACTTTACCAGTCAAATAAATGTGCACACAAAGTCAGCAGGTGTAAGATCTAAAAAAAAATAAGACTACAAATCCAGTATTAAGATCTCCTAACATGCAGGAGGTAGACAACTTTGTTAGAAAGTCTGCAAGACAGAACAAAAAACCCAAAAAAACCCAAAAACCAAAAACCCACAAAAACCCAACCAAAACACTACGTTCAAGATAAAGCAAGGCCCCTGGAATACCCATGGTGCCACAGATTAGCGGTAAGGCTCAAACCAAGTCTGAAGCCATCAGATAATGTGGACGAATAACTGACAAAAAGAAAGAAGATACGCTGGTATCCCTTTGATGTTAGGCAAAAGGAAAAATCCTCAATAGTTACTGCTGCATTAGGAGGACATGTGTTCATCTAGATACAGAAGACTTGTTGATTGTTTCACGGGGAGAGAAGAAAGGCATCTAAAGTAGTCTAAAAACAATTTCTGCTTTTCACAATACAATAACTTTTGCTCTGGAAATGTTAGAGAAATGCACAGAAGGCATAAATCCAAAACTAAAGGACCTTTTGGACTGTTTCCAGATAATCTGTCCCGATCCATAATTTGGTGGGAAGCACTGATTTCATTAGACAGGAAAAAGCAAAATAATCTCTACAGCACAGCTACCATGAAGCCATCTGTGAGAATCCCAATAGATCTCCATAATAAATTGGCAATATCCTACCCTCCCAAATTCCTATTTTTCACTGGTCAAATAAATGAAGCAGAGATAGCCTTGGCTTGGAGTTCTGCTGATTTGAAGGAGGAACAAATACAGAAAACTTAATGGTAAATATGTATAAATATGTATGTATTTCTTTACTGTGTCTAGTCCCAACAGAATCACAATTAGAGCTATGTAGGTATCGGGGTTTTGTTTAATCCTCTTAAGGCTTAAACACTTCCTAAATAAGTAGTAATATTAACTCTGTTGAGAGCTGCCCTAAAAAGCATACCCCAAAGAGCGCTTGTGTTAAGTTACGGAAAAAATGTACTTGCAGGTTGCAAATCAATTGCAAACGTGGCACTTAAAGGAGAACTGAGGACATGTATCCTGTCAAGTAAGGACAGCAGCTGGTACCTTTCACAGAGCAATTACAGCGCAAGGAGTGCCTCTGTACTCTCACTGAAATAGGTGGGTGGTCATTCTGCAAATGCTTGGCTGAAGCTGGAATGATGTGGGAAATTACAAACTGCAGTACTCACCTAGTTTTGAAAATTGACATTTGCTACTTTTAAAAAGCACATTCTCTTTTCAGTTTCCATTTTTACTGCTCTTTGCAGGCTTCACAGTAGAGTGATAAAGGTGATAAAGATGTTGAAAAGGCTTTACTATTTCAGCTGGCCACAGTCCAACAACATTATGTCTTACTTCCAGCAAAACATTTGTTTCAAGCTTAAGGAAAAAAGTATCAGCCTGAAGCACACTTCCATGAAGTGATAAATAAACAAATCATTGCATTTTTCGCAAGAGTAAGATGAGTCACGCTTGCAAGACTGGGAAGGTCTTCAGAAAGCTCACCTTGTACAGGCGTCACTACTGTCCCCTTGAAATGTGGGTTTATGTGTATATTCTTCGGTTGCTGAGGTGTCACTGGAGGTGGAGTCATCATTATTCTAGGCGTTTCTATCTGAGGGGGCATATGTAGCCCTGGAGGAGGAGAAGAGTGATGCTGATGCTGTAAAGGAAGCAGAGATTGTAACTGTTGCTGCTGCTGCTGCTGTTGCTGCTGCTGTTGTTGCTGCTGATGCTGCTGATGCTGCTGATGCTGCTGGAACAGACTCCTAACAGGTTGCTGGTGTGTTGGAATTAACCTCTGTGAATGAGTCTAAAGTCAGACAAAAGAATAAAGTCAATAGGCTTTAAAAGTTAAAATATCCTGACAGAAACCAGCACAAAACCAAAACACCTCTGGAGAACAATTAAGGCCAAATATGAGCAGAAAAAACTTCTTTCCCATACCATCAACTGGAATTGTTAAGAACCATCAGCACAGGAATGCAAAGAAACGATCAAAGACATTCAGGTGAAGGAGAGAAAAGCAAAGAGCAAGGAAGAACACAGAGAATGCAGACATTCATTCACTTATTTTTAACAGTGAAACTGTTTAGTTTCATGTTAGGGTTCTGCACATGTCACTGGAAACTTCCATCAACTGCAATAAGGTTTATGTGATGATCACTAGAAAACTGAATCCTCAAATCCACTAACTTTTGTCTCGTGTATAGAAAAGCCCCTCCGAGCAAGAGACCTAACAGTAGTAACGGAAGTCAAAATACACATTAAGCTACATTCTTTAGATCTCAGTGCAGCACATTTATCCATACTGCTTAAAGAAAAAACTACTTTAAAGACAGCCTTCAAAGGTACCTTTCATAATACAGAAGGCTCTTGCTGCTCAAACACAAATGGCCAAAATCAGTTATAATAAAAAAAAAAAATTATGATCATGTTTCTCTTCAGAGGCATTCTTCTGCTTCTGAACTCACTGATACTAGGCATCAGTCCTAGTCCAGTAACTTCCAAACAGCAGTGCACTAAGAGTCCCAAACAGGCAACCTTTTAGTAACACAGACCTGACACATTCTTTTCAGCAGCCATATACATAAAGCAAAGCAGCTATGAAGTATACACAAGAAGACATTGAGATGAGCACAAAAACGTTTACATCATTTAAGATCAAATCAACTAGCAAAGATGGCAGCAATACAGAAAAAAAAATTATTCCACCTTCACTGTTAAAAGCACAAAATATTCTACTGCAGAGCTCTCAACCGCTGAGATATCCACCGATTCCTGCTAGTGATCAGCACCTAGAGTTACTGCTGTTGGAAAAAATCCCCTTTGTTTAATACAGACGACCTTGTCCTGCAAAGACATAGACAGGCTTTGTTCTACAATCTCAGCTTCCAGTATACTTCATGGCAGTTAACAAAAATAAGTGTGGGCTACCTCGATCATATACTTGCTGGGGTTCTTTTTTGGATGGAAAGAGCAACACCTTTTAGATTGTGATATAAAGCACAGGGAGGTGGGGGGAAGACTAACAAAGTTAAATTTCACCTAAAACCCCCAAGACACTAATTTATCTAGTGGTGATTAGCTCCCTAGGGTTTTATTTGCCTCCATAGTAGCATGGCAGGTATACACATAGATTATCTCGGGGGTTTTTTTAGAATTATCAGCAAAAATATTAGTTTCACAAAATCCAAGAAATATTTTTACAGAATTTTTTTAAAACTAAATTACTGTTAATAACGTGGGACTGAATATGTTTCCACTGCGTGTTGAGGACTTTGAAAGGAATTATTTCTTTCATCCATCTCTATGAAAACCAGTAGGTAAGCCTGATTGCGTTTGATTGAAGTCTAAATTCACTCTTCATTTGGAGGCCTTGAGATTCCTCAACTTGAGGCCAGTAACAAGACTAAGCACATACTTTCACAATCACATTACATAAAGCCCATTCTGCCCAACACTGCCCTGAAAGAGCAAAAAGTGTACACTGGAATATATATTCCACTTTTGTAAAGATTCCCAATTTAGAATGCGTTTCTCCATAACTTCCTGAAAGTTATGTGCAAAGAATACTAAGGATTAAAAGGTACCATTGTTGATGGCTGGTTTGGCAGCAGTGCAGGCCTGTGATCCTTCATTCTTCCCCTATCATTATTGTCTCTCCTTTGTTCTCCCATTCCATGGCACATAATTGAGCCTCCTCTTCGTCCTCCTCTCCTTGAGCCGTACCGTCCCTGTTTAAGCTGCCTTTCCCTCTCTTCAAATTCAAGTAATGCTGCTTTGGCTTCTGCAGAAAGTTCTGTTAAAATAGAAAGATTAGGGGGAGGGGGTGAAAAATACAATTAAAAAAATATCGCTAGAACTACAGCAGCACCCCTGTAACTAACATAAAATTTGCAGGCACTTTGATCTCCTTTAGGTGGCATGTTAACATTTCATTAAAGACATCTTTAAAAGGAAAAAGCATACATACTAGTGTCTGTTGCACAGTAAAAAAGCAGCAGGTAAATGAAACAAGCATGAACAAAAAGGTTTGGTGGTTGGTTTTTTTAAAGCTACTGAAGTTTGCCCTATGCTGTAAGAGGCAGCTGTGGCTCCCCTCACATCTGTGTCATCTTAACATCTCACCTGCAGATGTGTCAGGCAGTACAATGAAAACCCCCGTAAACTTTACAGTAAAGGATAGGCTGAGTCTTCCACAAACAGATTTTATCTGCCAGACTTTTGCACACTGGCCCATTCCAAAGAAGGACGGACTGGTTGCTGAAATGTTTTTTCCAGTATGTAATTACTTAATATTTAGTCTATTGTATGTGGTTTAAGAACCAGCTGTACTTTACAAGCTATCATTCCACTTAAGAGAGAGCACACTTCAAAATCCATGCTCAGCTCAAGCCAAATACATGGCCACCGATAACACCCAGGCAACTCACATCACAGGTAAACACCACAGAAAGATAGTACTCAGACTGCCAAATTTGCTTGAAACCTGGGACAATCCTGGTAACATTGAGAAAACCATGCAGTAACAGGCCCAGATAATCAAATTACTTGGAAATGCAGAGAAAGTCTACAACAAACTTCAGGAAACACACTGTGACAGTACAAGCAGTGCCACTCACCAGGTTTCAGTTACTTAAAGGGGATACTTGAACTCAAACATGCAACTGAGGATTTTGCCATGTGCCAATCAGATCCCTTCTTACTATAAAATTGACTTCTGCCACTAGCAGGGCAAAATCAAACTACACACCCCAGCAAATAGAAATACTGTTTGAATTCATATAAATGGAAATTAGTGCAAGAATTCCAGTTCTACATTTAAAGTCTTCTCTTACTGTTGAAGGAGACTGGGTACAGGGGCTGCTTTTCAGGACAAAGTGGTTTTACTTGCTAATACTACAGATAGTGGCTATATCTGAAGATCAGAATAAAAACAGTTCGCATCCAGCAGCTGAGACACTATTACAACATTATCTACATTACTCCAGAGCCTCCATCAATACATTAACTAAAGCAGTTAGAAAACTATTAAAATTTATTGCAAGTCTAATAGCCAAAGCTACCTAAACCACCATCTTAAACATCTTCATAACTCTTTGAAGGTGAGGATTGGCAAAAGGGCAGAAAAGGGTGAGTGCCACACATTCCCACTGCAGCAGTTGTTCTTACTGGGCTACAAAAACCACCTGCACAACTGAGCTGCAAAGACTGTAAATTTGCATGTCCCAGTTTCCAGAGGTATCCAGTGCCTCCACAAAGCAGGAACTTTTTGATTTTCAAAAGAAAAGTTTATAAATTGCTGTCTAAGAACACAGCAAACATGACAGACTCCTAAAAGCCCATGAGTTGTCATATCATTTATTTCATTTGTGCATGTTGGTGATGAGGGAAATTTCTCTACCTCCTTTTTGCTTCCCTCAGACACCACAATTAAGTGGCATCAAGCTTAATTTACAATCACACCAGATATTCTTATGAAGTGCTACCTTTGCCCTAGCACTTTGCCTTAAGACATCAGCAGAGCCCAAGACTATCAGGCTTTATCAGGAAAACCTTACAGCATGCTTAGAAAAGGGCAAGGAAGCACACTCCCTCAAGTTGTAGTATGGCATTACATGCGCACACTGTTGACTTCTGAGGAAAACTAAGACAAATGTATACACCTGTCCAAAGCAATCAAAAGTATTAGACGCAATTACAACCACCACCTCATCCTTCCTTAGCTGTCAGGGATGAAAAAAGCTGGTTTAACAGGAAAAACAAAGGTCTGATTTCAAGCCTCCTTTCTGTCCACATCTGCAGCACGTTCAATTTCTTGCAATCATGGAAGGGCTAACATGGGCTTTTAGTTGGTCTGCAGGAAAAAAACACCACTAGCTCCCATATATAGTCTTCTTATGGGAAGAAATGGTGCCACTACATTGCAAAGCAATAGCTCCCCTCCCTTTAACCAGAGAGGATCCAAATCCTGCAGGGCATCCTGGGCATGCTGCTAGTTGGAAAGGGGGTTTTTCTCCCAATAATAGGACAGGCAGCGCAATTTTTTCTGTCACTTTTCACATGACAACCCTGAACTCAGCAAGGTAGTTTGGAAAGCAAAGTTCAGTCATTGCAACAAGTACCTACAATGGATACTCATTCAAGATGATAAGAAGCAATTTCCTATTAAACAGATTAGAAGTCACATGTGAGAAAAGCAATTCTTAACGAACCTGGGAACAGTTAGGCTTCCTAAAAGGCAAGATCATGTCTGAGTCTCTCAGCCTCTTGAGCACATACCAAAGAACACTGAATAGAAACAGCTTTAGAAGAATGAGTTGGCCGCTCCAAAGAAATTTACTTCAGAGGGCTGCACTGATTAAGCTCGGGGAACGGACGACAGCATTAAGGTCAAAGTCAATCCTGATTATCTTCGATGTGCAGGTAATTTTCACCCTTCTTTAAAATGAAACTAATAAATTGTTTTCCTACTCACCTTACAGAAAGGTTCTCAAATTTTAAAGGCTGTGTCCTTAAAGGCACAGTCCAGGTATTCAGTTTTTCAGCCAAAAGTCAAAATGTGTCTAACAGAAAAAAAAAAACTAACCAAAACAAGTCCCCGTGAACTCACTGCAGCAAGCATCATTACATTCAGACCACATCTATTAACCACAGAAATGCAATATAACCAGTTGGTTTCAAAAATTTTTTTAAAGTTCACATTAACATCAAGCATACTTCCCTCACAACATGCCACTGAGAGCAACTGTGTCCCACATGTGAAGAATGTTGCTTACACACAAAACTGCAGGTTCAGAGCCTTAAAGTCAGACTGCAAAAGTGAAGACTCCTGCAGTGAACTACACTCATGAATACCTCAACTGTTTCATACTCCTATCAGTCACCATGCAGCAAAATATACAGTCAGCTCAATTACTAGGTAGGCTGTTTAATGAACTTGAGAGCATTGTGCCACACATACAGAGATCAAGGAGAGACAATAATGGCGAAGATGGTTTTGGAGGGAGAGGAGCAAGGAAAATAGTCCCTGTCTTCCCTGAAAGCAAGACCAGACTGCTAACTACAGAAAAGGTGGTAAACAGATGGATAAGAGATCCTCTCCCTCCCTAGACTCTTTCAAAGCACAGGCAGGTATTCACATGAAAAGGCCCACTGCTTCTCCCTGGTTAAATGCTTATGTGCACTGGTGTGACTAAAACACTGAGCCAGGCTGGATGTTGCCATGTCCCCTAGACACTGGGTGTCAGCTGCTACAGTGCTTGGCCACTGGCTCCTCCCCTATACCAACCCTAAGCACAGGTCTCTGCAGCTACATCTGCCTAGGGTTGCTCCCTCAGACTAACAGCATTTCAAATCCCCAGGTCTGAGAAGCCCAGAATCCCTATTATCCTGGATAATGCTGAAATTTACAACATAAATCACACTGCAGAACAGGTATAAAAAAAAAATACACATATGCATTTACATGTACTAGCTCTCTAAATTTAGATTCCATACATATCTTCTTTGACTTTTTTCTCCCCATCATCCAGACTTGCAACCTGGTAACACCCCATGTGCTTCTGCACACAGTGCAACAGGACAATGGTGAAACCACTCATTTTAATTTCCTAGTCTTGCCAGAAATCTCAGCCACTAGTTATCAGAGTGAACATAAAGCAATTAAGCAGGAAATAACAAAAAGTACTACTACATACAATTACCTCAGTTATTACTTAGCAAATGGCTCTACATAAGCATAGGGGTTTGTATTTTAAATTGGCTACAGAGGGAATACTTTAGTGATGCTAAACAAAGCCATTTTTCCTCTTCACATTCCTTAATGGGTAAGTAAATCCAGACCATAATGACAATTCCCACTCTGGGAAGACTTCAACTACATGCACTGAAAGAAGTTATATTTTCTCATCAAAGATAACAAACTCAGCATCTCCAGAAATCAAGTGCATAGTTGTCCTACGACACCTCTCCTTTAAACTTTTTAAAATGCACTACTTAAAATTTCTTTATCCAAGATAATGCAAGAAAGATCTCAGCTACATTCATGAGAACACTCTATATTTTTTATTTTTTTTACCAGCACACACTTATTCTCATCTTGACTGTACAGTTCTCACACACACAGTTAATGCAGTGAATCAGCAATTATTTTTCTAGTGTCTCCAAGTGTCAAGATTAATTTCACTATCGCTGGTAATAAAATGGTTTCAAATGACATCTTTAATCAGCAAGTAAGAATGCACTCCTCCAATAGAGACAAGCTGTCACAAAAGGTCACCAAAATGTGACAGGATGGAAATTACGTTTGTAACTTCAACTGAAATGTTAATTCCTCTTTAAGTGTTTTCTCAACTATGTTCAGATTTTAAAGTACAGAGATGTAGCTCTGAAAAGAAGTTTAATTTTTAAACAGTAGCATCTGCAAAAATTTGCTCTATAATCTCAAAAGCAAGCAGATACTTATATGCGAACACCTATTTTTTGCTGTTTTAACTTTTCACCACATGGTCAATCATCTGGTCTCTTTGTCAGCAAATTAATGTGAAAAACTAATATGACTAAAAACCATTTCACAACAGAAAGACTATTTTTGCTAAAGATCAGTTTCAAAAAAAAACATTTTATAGATTCATCCATATTTGCATCACCTTTCCCTTCTATCTCAGAGCTACATGCCCAAATCTCTTAAAATTACACTTTAAAATAATTCTAATTCTTTAACAATCAAGATCCACTGCAGGTTTTCTCCTCATTGTCTGGTCATACCTCTACATTAAACTGTAGAGTAAACGCAGAAATATAGGAAAATGTGTGCAACTATCATTTATCCTGCAATTATGTACAGATATTTAGCTATTCCAGTGTAGCCTTGTTTTTAAATCATTGTGTTTTGTAAAGCCACCAGCACCTTTCATATAAATATGATACAGTCTGCATGTGGTATGCAGATACGGTCTTATGGCTAAAAACACGGTCAGAATGCACCTCAGCTAAAATATCCCTTGTTCTTATAAACTACTCTGTCTCTCAGGGTTCCCTTCAGTCTTATTATAATTAGAATCAATTCCTAATTAATAAAACAATGCTGAATAAAGGCCCTTAATACACACTTTGCCTGAAATTGAAAAAAGAGCTATTTGCTAAACAGGAACAACAGATGAAAAAGATCTTGATTCAAAATCATGCACAATATAGCCTGTATGAATACCACTGTGAAAGTCTGTATCAGCCTCTGCAGCTGACTCCTTGCTACTCATGAACAAGTATTCTTACCCAAAACACCTCTTATAGAATTAAGGCTTCTCAATTTTTGCAGGCATAGTAAACGCCCAAATTCCTTGCAAGCAAATTAAACAATTAGTAGGCTACGCAACTCAAGAAAAAAAATCCTTAGAACTAACATCCTTTGCAAAGCAAGGCTTTTAAGGTAAGCAGGAAATTTCATGAGGATGAATTCTGGCAATCCAGGTATGTGCTCTAGGAACTTAATTCCAGAACTTCCTGTTGTCCCAAAGACATTGACTCATCTGGAAAAAAAGCAGAAGCACTCAGCTTCCAAGCTCATGTGGCATGGCACCCACTCTAAAACTATCCTGTGTGAAGAATCAAGTCCTACAGTCTGGCAAAATTTGCAGTATCATCATAACATACATCTTCTCTCAGTGGTATCTGAGAATTAGCCAACAGAACCTGACAATCTGCCTTCATTACCAGTTTGCCCCTCTCACATATCTTGATTCTCTTAAAAAAATAGAGCTTTTTCTCCATAGTTTGAATTGATATTTTGGTGCAGTATCAAAACTATGAGAACAGTATACCTTTCTGAAAGCAAAACTTAATTTCTGCCTATCTCCCCAATATCATCTTTTACATTTTGTATTTTTTATTATTATTATTACCACAAAGCCAATATGAAGAGGCAATATAGTTATCCCCAGTGGGGCAGCTACCACACCAGTATCAGATAATTGAGTACACAGGGCACATGAGGGGTCTTGAAGTTAACTCTGAAAACCATAAACCCATGTGATTTTATTTACAGACTAAAACAGAGCAGCTGCAAGAAAGGAATTCCTTAAAACATATGCCACCACAATACGTAGTGAAGCACAGATCAGATAGCTGCTGCTTGAAAACAGGAAAGCTTTTAAAGACACCGCAAAAGCCTCAATGAACAAACATTGTGCTGATTTTCAAAACACGATATGCTTAAACATTACTGCGATGGAGACAACAACACTACACATACTACAACAGACTACATATGACTTCAGACAACTTGGATATAGGCCAGTCTAAGTTAAAGGCAACTGTTCTATCTTTTGCCATTAAACTCTTCTCTAGAAGTTCTGGCAATCCTGAATTTTACTTTTAGTACAGCTCTTCAAAACAGTCCATTGCCACAAAACCTCACCCAAAGTTTCTGGAATGTTTCTCCTTTCTCTTGTTACATCTGAGAGCCTAATTATCGTTCCTTCTTTCCGTTCAGTTTTGAATCGCAATCGTCCAGACTCTTCATCATCATCCTCCTCTTCATCAGATTCTTCTTTTGTTTCTTCTTGAAGTTCCAGAGATTCGATAGCTGCCTGAATCACAAAATACAGAGGACATATAACCTGAAAAATCTACTTTCTTGTGATCAGCAAGCATCAGAAGATAAAGCTTTCTTTAAATGTCCCTTTGTACACAGATTTTGCTAGCTTTATACATTATTCTCATACCTAACAACATTTAAGAGCTTGGTGATTTTTTTTTAAATATAAAGATATAAATTATATAGCAAAATCTATTGAAAAAAACTAGTTTGCTGCATTATTTAAGGGAATATGGAAACTCCAGTTAGAACCACCATCTGATTAGTAGCTATTTTTGCACACAGAACAACATTTTATCACTGAATTGACTAAGATGCAAACCACCTGGGACTACTAGATTCAAGTAATACAAACATTAAATATTTTATTTTTTGTTTTGTTTGTTCACAACTGCCAGTAGCATGTCAGTAGAAAAAAAAGATAACCTTATATCTTAATTTTATTCCTCTAGGTATGTTTAACTGTACTTGTCTTTTTTTCTACTCCTTGCATACTTCCCAGTTTTAATTCAGCAATTAACAAAGAGAATGGAGAACAAGCTTGGATAAAATTTCAATATACTAAATTTGTATATTGGAATGCTACTCCCTCGTCCTCATTTACTTTGCAGTTCTGTCTATAATACAGAACGTTTATTTAGATGAAACAATGTCCCAAATGAAAATGGATCCTTCTCCTTCAGATAAAAAAAAATAAATAATCAATTTAATTTTCCTGTGCTGGCATGATAAAATTCATGTTCAGAACGTTACACAATGTATATTTGATTTCTAGAGTTGAAAATTGGGAGTATTCTAATTTAGTACTATTTTCCATAAAATATTTGATTACTGTGCACTTGGTTATTTCTTGTACAAGCCTACTTGCTCACTTCATAGAGCCTGTACATGCATTTTAATTATCTGCAAAGCCACTAAATACATAACTTTTATGCTGCTTGAGGACAGTTAAAAAATGAGTGAAATAACGTGTAAAAAAATGGTACAACCATCTAATTAACCAGATTGGTGCAGTCATTTATATGAAAAAGGTACAGCAATTGTATCACTCAGGTGTGGACAGATACTAAGTCACAAACAAAGAATTAATGGCAAATCTCCTTAAGCCAGGAGCACAACATCACCCAAACCCAAAAAGAAACACGGGAAACAAGATCAGAGACAGGATCTGGCAAGGAAGTTTCTGCTTTGAAAGATAGCACACTGCAGGAACCCAAGCTTAAAGCTACTCCAACTTTGGTCTGGTGATTTGTATACTTAGTAACTGGACTTTAATGGACTACTGATCCCAAGTTATTTTCATTTTATCATCTCCTAACCTCAGAATGTGTTTTATCCTTTCCAGGCAAACATTCAAGCGTTTCCTAACTCAAAACAATGCTTTCAGATACAGCTAGAATAGCCAAAGTTTACAAAAAGCTTTAAGGCCTATATTTTTAAAAGCCATTTAGTTTTATATAACAATTTTATTGTATCAAAAAATGCATCTAAACACAGCTCCAAGACAGGACAGCAGGCAAAAGAATAATATCCTTGAGGACTGAAAGAAGTTCAAACCTCAAAAGCAAATACAAATTGAGCACAACTAGTCTGATTAACAACATATCCACGTATAATCAAAGCACCTCTGAGAAGAGGCAGATGAGAGTCATGGAAGACAGGAGGGACATTAGCAAGGAAGGAGATGCTAATGTGGTTTAACAAAAACAAAAACGAGAGAAAGACAGGTTTAGCGTTTTATTTTCAAAAGAACAACTCCCAAAAGAGAAAGGAGTAGCAGTATCTCTATCAAATCTATGTTTTTAAATATCACAAACCAAATAATTTTACTGTCTCAATGATTATCTTTAACAACTTTCCCAAGATCAAGAACTGGAAGCCAGAACTGGAGTTTGCAAGACATGCTCTCTCACTCAGTGAGCCTCCTCCTTTACTTTAGAGCATAAACCAGGCTCATCCACTCTCTATGTACATGCCCATTAAAAGCCACATTGGAATTCCATTTTTTATTCATCAAAGACTAGTCTCAGTCACATAATCTGTGAGTGCAAAACTTGCTCATGCAAGGCTCTACGTGTGGCTCAGACTGGAGAATCAGATTAGAATCATCAACACAGTCTGCACTGTCCTGAAAAATTTTGCAACACTTTAATGAAATGCTACAGAAAATACCTGTGGAAATGCTGTTGCCTTTTGATAATTATTCATTCTGGGGGAAAAAAAAAATATATCCATTCTAAAAAAAAAACCCAAAAATGTAAGTAGTAACAGACTCCAAGACAATTACCTTCTTATGCAACAATAAAAAAAAATCTCAAACTTTCCTAGACCAGGACTATTCTATTCTTAGCCACTTAAACCAATTCTGTAGTCTTCTGGGTCTAACTCACTTTATTCATCAGCATAACACTCATGCCACCTATTAAACAACTGCCTTACAAGCATTAAGTATCAAAGAAAAAAAATAAATCAGAGGAATTAATAAAAAGGCAGGCACCAAGAAAAGGCAGTGCTCGAGAATGCTAACTGACCCATGTCCAAGTCTGATTAAACGTATTATTGAGGGATTTATATTAGTTGCAATGGAGACACAAACATGTCTGACAGCCAACCATATGTTCTCTACATATAGCTCCAGGAAAGGTTATCTGAGCTGTGTAGGAGCACACACCCTTCCCCCACAATTTGTTCAATAGCTATAGCATGCAAGACTTATGTAGATCATCTTTTCCAACTCCCAGCCTCACAGAATGAGTTGTTTTGCCAAGATTCAGTGTATGAATGGATTCCGTGGTCCAGAAGACTAAATTTACACAGGAAAAATCCACAAGTCCAGACACTGAATTAACACATACTAGTACTTAGAGGATTCTGGTTAATACTTGCTAATCGTGCATATCTCTGCATATGCATAAACAGCCCCTGAACAGCCACTTGAGGTCACCTGACTGGACTAGCCAGCCAAGGCTTCTTAGCAGCTCTCCTCAAAGGGAGCTTAGCATTTCCCATTACGACACCTTGCACAAAGCTACCAAAGAGCTTTGCTGACTCTTTCTTACAAAGAAAAATAACGACCTTTCTTCTATCACAAGGTTAGATTTTTCTGCCATTAAATAATTATGCCATAAATCCCTGCCACTGACCAGAGCTCCCCAAACTGGTTTACAATTTGCTATGGAAAAAGAGTGAGCGCTCCTGCCCCAAATAGCTTACCAGGCAGTTGCAGGACTGATAACAGGTATAACCCAAAGAAAGCTGAACACATTAGTCAGCATGACAAATGCTGATCTCCGCACAGATCCTCCTAAACACGGGACTGCCAAGTGGTCTGGAGAACTCTGTGTCAGAGATGGCCAAAATGTACAGAACAGGTAATAGTAAAGGCTAAACCAGGTTATTTCCATGTGAAACATTATGAAGATGAAACAAAAAACTTTTATTAACTAGCTAGAAAATAAGCAATGGAGGCTTTGACCAGAGCCTGTCACTGAAGCAGCAGTATTTACTCAACCCTAAAGGGATCAAGAAATAACAAAATGCAGGTAAGAGGATGTCACACCTATTCCATGGGCATATCGACTTCACAGATGAAAAATGGGGGGCTGGGGAGAGGGGACACAAATCTAAGAGATTCTAAATATGTTTAAAATTTAGCTGTTTTGATTTCAAAAGAAAAGCAGTATGCACTTCATTAATGTTTCCTTGACTGAAGTCCTCATCATTTCTTATCAGCATAAACCAAGACATGGTTTACATTTATGCAATGAGAAACCCCCTAACAGACTTGACAGGAGATTAGTTCCAATATAAAACAAAGAAATTATGAACATTTCAGTAGGTTACACTTTTATGAGTTTGCAGAAATCATTAGTGGCATTATTCCTCTAAAAATATTTAGGACATAGTAACTCATGTAACTGATGGTTCTACCATACCTATTTGCTGCTGAAACTTCTGGGTATTGGGTTTTGCTTTGTACCTCAGCAAGGCAAAAATATTTTCTGAAGCATTGCTGTATTTCTCAAAGCAGCTCCACAAAGTGTTTTTATCAAAATCTGAGTTCTAAGCACTGTTTCAAATCAAGTATCAAGTGAAAAAACATGCCTTGAATCTGATCCAGCAAAGAACACAAACTTTTTCTGCCTCTTCCCTACACCTGAGTGCTACTCTTAACAGGTGTCTCACTTCCCTTATTCACCAGTTTCCCCCCATCATGTTTCAATTCCCCAGACAGCTTTTCTCTTGGTTTACAAAATTTCTTCATGCAATCTAAAAGGCTTTCTTTGGTTTTAATGTAGAAACTGCTTAAAATACAATGCTACTGAACATCTTTCTCTATCAGCTTGCTCTTAGTTATTCAGATGCCAAATTTCAATCAAGAAATAACAATGCCATTTATTTGTACTGCATCTATTACAGCTCCATTCTTGTGTTGCATTTTCTACAGGAGAATGCCAACAACTACCCTTGTTTACAAGCAGTGAATATTATGAGATTTAAGGAGGAGTGCTGTTATGTAACACTTGAATAAAGAACAAAACTCTTCAGAGCTAGAGGCATGCATCTAACCATGTAATAAATCAAAGTGCATATTCTACAAAGGTTCTCTCTCAGTGGTATTCTCATTTGGAGAGTGAAATTGTTAGCCTGCTAAGAAATTTAAAAAAACTACAGAAGAAATAATAAAAGAATAAAAAGATGGTACTGTTTTGGAAACAAGAAACCTGTGGCAATCTGCAAACTATAAGAATAAAGCCAGAATGTAGATTAACTGAAAAAAGATGTGCCCAAAACATTGAAGTTACATGATGAACTTACTTAAAAGCTCTATTAAGAAAATCAATTAACAACTTTCATTAATGTTATCTTTTGAAAGGAATTTAATCCTGAATTGGACAAATTTAGACAATGTGATTATTACAGAATTCTCACTGGTTCATACACTACAAATGAAACTGTGCTTTTTTAAAGCAGTTGAGTTTGACAGTGAATCCCAGCTATGTATGTAATTTTTCATGATGTGCAGTGCTTTCATCATCTCACACAGACTGTGGCTGCAGATAGCACAAATGCATCAGTCTGCTTTTAAAACACTGGAAGGAAAGTGTGCATAATGCAGTGGATGAATAAAACCTGTTTAAGTGTTTCACAGTTCTTTGAAAGGGTAGGTGTGATACTAAGTTAGTAGGAAATTAACTATGTTAAGGTATATTTAGTGTAAGATACCATGCTTGCAATAGCCAAGACTGAACAAAGCAGGTGGCCCCTTTTGATGCATCTCTCCACCTACCAAAGAACGTTGTTTTATTATAGTAAGTTTGATACAACTAGAGTATCTTAGCACACCTATTTGTTAGAACATCACAGAAGAATGCTGCTGCGTCTTTGAGGAATTAATTTCCTGATGAGTTAAAGCTCCAAAGAGGGAACACATTCTGACTACACTTCTCAGCAGGTAATCCATTCAATCCTATTTAATTAAGAACTGGAATAAAAGTAATATTAAAGCAGATTCCTGGTGGGGAAAGGAAAAAATCCCACATCAAAAACTTGCTGTAAATTAATAACAGGTATGATACCAGTGTTCCAGGCTATAACCAGTGAACATACACTTGACAGTTTTTGGCATAAGCTTTCTTCTTGCAAATGAAGGAGCTCATCCTTTTTCTCAAGTGAAGAACTAAGATAAACTTCACAGACACTTCAGTCCCAACACAACTTCTTTCAAAACAACAATCAATCTGACAATCCCTTTCTAACACAGATAACCTTCCATGCTCACGCTCCTCCTCAAAGTACTGTATCTACACACCCAACAGCAGCAGATCACCCATCTGGAAAGTGAGGCACCACAAGCTGTTAAGAGATTTAACAGACAGCATGCAGTATTACTAACATTCTCCTACCCAAAAGGGCCCCTAAAGTTTCTAGTGTTGAAGCTAAGACTAAATATGGACATTCTGAGCTCTCCCTTATGATTTTCATCCCAAGGGGGGAGGGGATCTGATATATTTGACAACATAGATGCCATCACAATTCATCTTCTACAAAGGGTAATACCACCAATAATTCAACATTGCCAAAGTTGCATCAGTTCTTACCCAGCAATATGGACAATTCTACAAATTAAAATTCTGAAATAAGTAGTTATTTTAAGTTTCCATTAAATTCACAACATACCTCTTCTGATTCATTTGCCATTGTCTGGGATTCTTCCAGCTCCTCATCAGCTGTATATTCTTCTTGTTCTTCCATTGCTTGCTCATTATATGACTGCATGTAATCTTCATCCTAGGGCAATAGTATAGGACAGTGAAAAGATGTAGGCCAACTTTACAGAATCACAAGCCCCTTAAGAGATGGGGTCTGTATGCACTGTTTCCAGAACTGGAAAGAAAGCACTGGATCTATCAGAATTCTCAACTACAAGGGACATATCATATAAGGTATAATTAGCAGGACATTTAACTATGCAGTAATTTCATTATTATCAGACACATAATCAAAACAATTTCTATTCAGATCCCAATATCATCATAAAAATCCCATCCACCACTGTTTGCCTCATCTACTTCTGTACTTCTATATCCTTTCATTACAAATTCACAAAGCAAATGTACATCTGTAGCACACATACATTAACATCAGATTTTACCCCATCAAAAATATAAACATTCTTAAAACATTCTGCAAGTGCTTACATATGAACAGGTTCAATTCTGAACAATTATGAGCATAAAAAAAGAGCAAAATCTTTAAGTAAGTTTGCTTGTATTTTAAAACCTCACTGAACACATAGTTTTAATTATGATTAAATCATTTCACTAGCAATTAAAGCCAGTGCATGTTCTCTAATACACTGCTTAAATTATATTGAATTATGCAGGTGACATTTTCTGAATTAACCTCCAATCTCTTTATTCAGGTTTAGACAGTTCTCAGTTACAAAAAGGATGAACAAGCAGGACATCAATCACTTTGGGATATTAGCACCTTAAAGATGTCTTTAGCAGGTCAATAATCTTTTCACCTTCGAAGGACTTTATCAGATCTTGTCTAAAGCCTGGATAAAAGCTTTTGCATTAAGTACTTCTAACAATTGGCAGTGTATCTCCACCACACAAAGCTGTTTTCTTCCTTAAGGATACAATCCTCAAGGTCATGATTCCAACTGCCTTCCAGCATGACAAAGGAGCATTACCTACAGCCAAACAAGCTGTCAACACAAACTTTGTTACAGCCTAGATAAAGAAACTGGCAGACAGTGATAATAGGTCTAATTTCCCCTCCTCCCTAGGGAGGTAAACAGATTTCAAATCAGTCTAAAACCCTATGCACATGAAGCAATGTTATCTTTGAAGATACAATAGAAAGAAACTCACTGGAAATTCATCTAGGGGTTCATTGATTTCAAGGTCTAGCACTTCATCTTCTTCTCCAGGCTCTTCCCCATATTCTATTTGATCTTCTGTCAGTTCAGGATCATTGCCTTCATAATGTCCTTCCTCTGCATACTCTGAGGCATATATTTCAGGTGCTTCAGATTTGTCATAAACAATTTCATCTTCTCCTTGGTCATATTCAGACTCATGTTCTATTGATGGATCGTTGATGGTCTCAGAGAGTTCGTATGATGTAAGCATGCCAGAGGTAGCATTGAGGCTAACTGTGACACCTTGAGAACTGTGGTACGGGCGGGAGGGGGAAATTCAGAGGTTGAAGCATAACAGTCAACTACTCACAAAGATTTAACAAAACAAAGCCAAACACAAATTCTGTAAGTTGTGGACAAAATTATACCTCATACTCTATTTGAATCCATGCCATATTCTCATAATGCATATTGTACTGCAGCTTATCACTGTCTGCAGGCTATTTGACCAGGGGAATCAAACCAACCAGATGGTTTAGCAGGTCAAACTGGCAAAAGTCCTGCTTGGTAACCAAAGCAGACTGGAATCAATTTTAATTCCAAGACTAACAAAAAAAATATACAAAATTACAACTGCATCTGTTTTTTCAATCTTTCAGAATATGCTAGTAATTTTTTTTTATTAACTGTATTACTATTGTTCTTTCTTGATTATCCTGAATTCAAACTTACATTTTTATGACAGATTTCATGTTCTGCTTAACATAACGTAAAATATATAGTCAAGAATTGTCATTCAAATGCCTAAGACTTACTCTAATTTAGTAACAGCACTGGCACAGACACTGGGAAAAAAATCCCAATCAATACAAAAACTGGCAAGTTTATAATCTGGAGTGAAAGCAAAACTCAATTTACTGTTTACAACAGCTAGCACCATCAACACATAAAACTAACCAACTGCAGACCAATTAGAAAAGTAGGGGGGGAAAGTTCTTCTTGATTTCAGAGCTCCAGGTACAAGGAAACCAAAGATTTTTATTTTTTTTAATTACATTCCTATTATTCAGTATTTTCCTAAGACTGAGGGAACAAGATCCAGGCAGCTTTGAGCTATTTGCATCTATAGAAAGGAGATTTGACATGAAAATGAAGACATGCAGAATTGCCATTATCCTCCCAACTATAGCGGCATAAATGAGTTTGAATGGAACTAAGAGGGAAAAGGGAAAGGAGTGGAGTAAGGCTCTCATTTTGTGGCAATAGAACTGCTAAAACTGCAAGACCTGTCTACAGAAAGCTGCTTCCACTGAGCACTATTATCACACTTCAGGTATCTTCTCATCACTCGTGTAGCCTCACAGCCATCCCTGCTGCCCAGGCCCCACAAGGAGGAAACACAGAGAAGAAAGAGCAAGGACTGTAACTGGGATTCCCCATTTTGAGGGGAACAGTTCAACCCTCACTCCTGCAGGGAGGAAAACAGCAGCCAACGGTTGTACAATTGATGGCCCAAGGTTCTTCACCACACCCTCATGAACCCAACACAGGGACAGGACTCATCTGAATACCAGCCAAGGACAAAAAGGAGATCTCAGATATATAGATATAAAGTATGTAATATATGTATATATTTTCATAACCCTTTAGATGACATGCCTGCACAGCATGCAACAAGTAAAGGAAAAGCTGGCAGAACACACATGCAGTTAAAAGCAGCAGTGGTACTGCATCACTTCTGCACCACAAGCATCTTCTTTCCCCCTTCAGTCCAGCTTGAGAAGCAAAAAGGTTAAGACATTCATTTTGACTTATAATGCCCAGAATTCAGTTGTGGAGCTGTATAACCACAGAGTATTCACAGGGCAGGATCCTCAGTAATCTCCCATGGAAGTACCTGCTCAAGCCTATAAACTGTACAAAATTTTCTGCTTTGTAATTGTACACAAATATTTAAGCCACAAATCAGGCCTTACAAACTATGAACCTCCCCTCCTCAGAGTCTTAGGAGGTTAAGATGTATTTTTAAAAGAAAGATGGCAGAAAAGGAGTTTACAGGAGAAGGAAGTCCACAACACCAAGAAGGCACAGAACAAGAGCTCTTTAAGTATTCATAATTAATTCTAAATGCACAGGACATGAAATGTTTCTTCTTTATAAGTTTTTTTTTTTTATAGATTTGAGTTAAATTTATTAGATTCAAATAAACAAAAAAAAACCTTACTAAAATGCTAACAATGCTACTGAACACATTATATATACACACCATTAAGTACCTGGCTAAGTAAAAAGCAAAACTATTTTAAGTATATACCAATAACTTAAGTTTAGTTATTGTTAGTTATCAGTAGTAGTAGTCATTAATAGCTTTGAGTTATCCAAAATGCAAAAGATTTAGAAAAGACATACCGAAATTCTTGTTCCTCTTCATTGTCACTTTGCAGAAGATCATCATTCAGCTCTTCATCTGACAAGTCTGACTGATTCTAGGTTTCAGAAAAAGTCAGTCATGAACATAAAAGATAAAATTTTAACTAACTAGGTACTGAAACTATCGAACCTTCTGAACACTACACACTTTTTATGAAGAACACATCCCAGACTAAGACCACATCTTAAAATTACTAACACTACACATGAAAACAAATCTAAAAATAAATTACAGCCTTACAGAAATTTACAAAACTCAAATTTGCATAGCTATCAACACTTTTCACTGATGCATTCCCAAATACACCCAAAGGTGATAACTCAAATACCAGAAAGAAAAAAAGGTTAGCTTTAGTACATTGTCTTGTGACCTTGATGCATTAGGCAAGTGATGAAAATTAACTAAGTTACAGCAGTTTCTAAAAAGCACAGATACCTAGGAAACTGAAGAAAAGGATATGATGGTATGAAGAAAACTGAAAAATCATAATTAGTTTGTAAGTGACGGGGGGAAAAAGAAAATATCGTGCCTCTTCTGAACTCCTCCTAATGTGTCTATTATACTTTCAGTTATTTAATTTATCCTTTCATTTTTTTAAAATAATTACTCACTAGAAAGAGATAACTGCAGCTTTGCCAAGCAGCATTATTTCCATCCCCTAAAGTAAGAGAGGTTATAAATGGGTAGCTTTATCTAAAAGTACTGGGATGAGATTAAGTAGAAGTAAGTTTGGCTTAAATAGCTCAGGGAAAACTTCCTGAGAAATCCAATATTACTCCATCATGAGTCCATACCCACAGATACTGCTCAGAGCCCTGTAACACAGCAAACTGGAAACAAGAACAGGAAGAGCACAAGAGCACATAATACATTGCAGAAATCTAGTATTGGTTAGTATTCACTCGAAGCTACTTAAAAAAAATTATCAACTCATGTTTCAACTACAAAGATGTATGCAATGTTAACTGTTTATGGATTTGATAAATGCCTAACACGCGTATGCAATCTCTATCCTTCTAGAATTTTATTTTGCAGACCAGTACATGAGACAAAGGAACTTCCTATCTTTAAAACAGATTACTTGAAATACTAATTTCAAGAACCTAACTTCAAGCATTAAGAGCAGGGGTCCTCACAACTTTTTAACCAGGGGGCCTTCGTGCAGATTAAGTGGCAGGCAGTCGTCTGTGGCTGCTTGGTTCCCCCCCCCCCCCCCCCAACACCCCGCGGGGGGGGGGGGTGTGTCTGTAGATACCGGGGGGGGCTCAATAGAGGACCCTGGGGTCCGTATCCGACCTGCGGGCCATAGTTTGAGGACCCCTGATTTAGAGTGTGATTATAAAAAGCTAGATGACTTAAAAGTCAACTTTTACTAGTTCTGGGTTTCTTAACAAACCTACTCATCTCCAACTAATTAAAAATAGTTTTCTAAATAAATTCATTTAGCAGATAAAAAGGAGAAAGAGATTATTAGCCAGTTCTGATTTCTGAATCAGAAGCCATGTCTTCTCCTACAGATACCTGGCAAATCCAAATATCCATTTAGTTCTTTTCGTAGAATTCAATTCAAAATAGGTATCAGAGTAAGGAGTCTACAGCAGACGTGGGGGGACTTGTTTATGTTCTCCACTGACAACTGCTCCCAAAACCCTCCCTCACTGTAGAAGGGGAAATCCTCTGCCAACTTGTCAAAGTAGCAGTGAATTGTCTGCAGTGAGTGGATCTTTAATATATGCCACCAATAGCTCTTTTATTTACTTTCTGGTAAATACTACTGGTATTTTGATGAGTAACTTTTAAATAGCTAGTAAACTGGCAGTTGAAGTAAATTCTCCGGAATGCTAATCAGCACTCAGGAGGCATAATTGTGGGGGGGGGTTGTTTTGGTTTTTTTTAATCATTAGGTCAATATGAGCTACAAAGACACCGATTTTGAGAACTATCTCCTTTTGGAACTGTATGTTATGAGAAGAAATACGACCTTAGGAAAAAAAAAAAAAGTTCTTTCTTAAAAAGCCACACTTGGAGGTACTTCACAAAAGAAAACAGCTCTAGGTGCAGAGCACTGGCAGCAGGGCAGATCTCAAGTACCTGTGGCTGTCAGGCTTTGGGGAGGTGATCATGAAATACATAAAAGGCATTACCAAAGAACTGAAGGGGGCAAGCTGAACAACATTCACATTTTAATATCTGTAACAATTCACTTCAAAGCACATCTCTTACCTTTTTGCCAGTTAGCAAATCCTCTCCAAGCAAGTCATCATCAAGTTCACTGGAAAACATAAACAAATTTAAGAAGCTGAACCTCAGAAAACAGAAACAAACACCATATGGGGTATACACCTTAAAAAACCCTAACTTTAGGAGAATTGTTACCGAGTCTGCACGAAGCCTTCCTTTTAGCAAAGCATTCAGTAAGTTGAAAAAGGAGATGTATGTTTTGAATGAAACAACAGACCATACATATTAAGATTGTTGTTGTGCAGTCATTTCATTTCCATATGCCCCCCTTTCCATATCCCTCCAACTGTAACACTGCACAAACCTAGACAAAGCATAGGTATTTAAAACACAGCTGGCTAGGTCCTTCACTTCGAGGCCCTTTAGGTATACTGTCCAATCCGTTGTTTCCCACCTCCAGAGTGAAGAAGTGAGACAGTACTGTTCTGTGGGCAAGACAGTCTGCAGGCCACCATGTGGCCCAGGTGAGGAGGTACTGAGGCCCGCTGATGGGAGCCACTTAGGCCTAGATCTTTCATAAATACTTTATTTCCTCCTCTTCACATTGAGGGTGAAGTCAAACAGATGCTTGTAAGATGACAAACTCAAATGTATGTTTCACCATTTGCTAAGTGTGGTTGAGAATTCAGGAAGCATAGAAATACTTGGCTTACAAACCTTCACAGAGCATCTCTCCCATAAATAGGGTGCAACACAAAGAGCTAGTTCTTTGCACGTCTTAATAGTAAAATGAGATGCCAGTGATTTGAAGTATGAGCTGTAATTCGAGAATATGAGACTCTTTCTACCTGCACACCTTAAAAAAACCAAACTCACACCATGCCTTCAATATTACATGAAAATTAAATATCCTGAAGTGAGAATGAACAGAACAGGAATATGTGTAAGAGTTCCTTAGAACTACACAGGAAGTATTTGAAAATGGGGACACTATCCTAAGACATAAATCAGTGCTGAGAGTTGTTTTTGCAGATGGATAAATCTCTTTCAGAGCTGGTTATTGTACAGATAATGCAGAGGGGGGAAATAAAAACCTTGTGGACTAAAGAGAATAGATGATACTCCAAACCAGTCCTAAATAGGACGTTATCACCAGCACAAAGCATTTGTCCATAACTACTGATCTCACACAGTTCCAGGAATGACTGAACATTAACAAATAGCAATTGTTTTGTGCTCACTGCAGTATTAAACAAAAATTGGGACATAAGACATATCACACATTCCAAAGAGCAAACTGACTAGAATTTAAGCCCTTTATTTCAGAGACAGAAAAGTCTACATAACATAATGGTTGCAGCAGAATCTAGAGCCAAAACTGAAGTAGGAAAAAGTCACTCATCTCTTCACCTGCCAGTAATCCGACATATGTGCCAAAAGGTTTCAAAATATTTCCCAGCACTATGGTCCACCAGCTGACAGCTTTTAATAAAATTGCACTAGAGAAATTCCAAAAGACAGCAAGATCATGTGTTATAGGAGCACCGAAAGATGAAAAGCAAGTTCAGGTAGTAAGAAATTCAGACCAAAAAAATGGAAAAGAAAGTGAAAGATGAAATGAATTCTCTAAACATAGTTAAAGCTTTAAACACATTACTAAAATACATCCTTGATGTGATTTTTTAAAAAAAATATTAAACATTTGGCCAATAGAAGTAACTGCATACGTATTCTAAATTTTTTTAAGCTTTGGCTTATTACTTGACAGTCAAAAAATTAGCACTAGCACATAAATGAAGCTTGTAACAGAAACAGAAGTCTTCACATAATGCCCCTCAAAACCTACTAAAATATTCAATGTCATTCAGTATTTGCATTGATAAATTAAAAAGAAAAATCATTGTTGGTAACTTTGTTGGTAACAGTGATAAGCTTGCACAGTAAAGCAGACCTACGTCAAGTTTCTTTAAAATAGCCAAACCAGAAGTTATCTATGAGAAAGAAGAGACCAGAATTACCAGATCTCACTATTAATAAAAAAGTGGGGAAAAAAAAAAAAAGCCAACTGGAAAACAAACCCCGAGATACTCAAAGATCTTAAGCTAGAGGAGAAAAACAGACAAAAAAAATGAATGGCTGCAATCTGATACCACACAAAGCCACATACATTAAACTGAATAAAAGCAGGCATCTACAACAGCTCAACATGCAATTCACCCTCACTATCATCAAGACACAAAGGTCTTCCCAAAACCACAATTCTAGGAAATTAGGGTTAAAACAATCTAAGAGTTCACTGCTCTCACAAGAGATGGACCCATTTCGTTCCCTTCCTCAGCTCCCAAAGGTCAACATTCCCTGACTGAATAAATTCAAGCTCACCAAATAAGAAAGAGAAAATAATAACAAAAAAAAAGACAGACAACATAAGTTTTCTGCCAGTGATGAGAAATGAATAATCTCAGAGAAAGGTCAGGACAAGTGCATTTCATCAGAAGTCACTAATAAATCAGCCCTGCCATCTCACAGGACAGCACCATAACTGCATATTTTTCCCAAACCCAAGCTTTGGGTTACTTATAGAGATAAATGTATAAATTAACAGCCTGTGATAAAGACATCAGACTGGCCCTTTCTGGCCTCCAATTTCATAAGCATGCCTCATTAAACATGAGCAGTAGTAAGGACACAAGTGTTTCAGGAAAAGAATTTATAAAAAAATGTAATGGGAAAAATTCTCCAAGAACAATGTTACATCTGTACTCCCAAATAACATGGGCCTTCCAACTCTCAGTTATCACCCTCCAATATTTGTGATAGGAAAGAGATACGGAAATTCAAAATTACTTAGATGACTGGGGGATGGAACTCGGTTAAGTAGGAACACAGTAAGGTTTGATGGTTGATTAAGTTGTACAACTAACAGCATAACCTTGTCACCCTCCCTCACAAAAAAAGTGACTAGGTTGCAAAGCAAAGCATGAAGGATTAAAAAAAAAAAACAAGTCTAATGTGTTCATTCAGACTTTTTTCCATCTTCAAGAAACTGCGTCCTATATTGAACCAGACCAGTACTTAAAACATTCAAGCAATTACATTAGGCCACAACATAACCATGTAATTTGTCAATTTGTAAATGCCCAGATCATAGAACTTAAAACGTCCAAAGACAGCTTGTCAATCTAAAAAGAATTAATAGTAATAATTTTTAAAAAATCCAACACATGCAAATAAAATTGTTAGATACGGTTGTAAAAAAAATAAATTCTGAAATTATCAGCAAGGTGAAGCTCTGGAATCTCCAGCACTGCACCTGAAACCACTTCCCTTACAATTTCACTGAAGAATAAACAATAGGATTTTTGATCATCTATCTTAAATTATATGCAGCTAATAATAAACAAACAAACTTTTTCTATAACTGAATCCTTGTGCGCTACAAAGTCTGTAAATACCAGGGGGCCAGACTGAGGACCCTGGGGGGCCACATCTGGCCCACAGGCCATAGTTTGAGGACCCCTGTCCTAGAGCAATGAAAATTACCCACTTAACCTAGCAGGAAAGCATAGAAGAGGAAGAGGAAACTAATCCCTCTGGAATGAGCATAAATGTAGAGTAGCTGACTCACCCCAAGAGCTCAGCTCAGTTGAAAACCACTTAAAAGTAAAATCTGTTTACTACAATCACTTGAATTATTATTAGAAAAGTAAAATTTGTTTGGAATGTTTTTTTCACCTTTTTACAGTGAAAACTACTGGCAAGGTCTGAACAAATCTACTACTACAAAGGAGTCATTAAAAAGAACTCCACAAAAAAGCCAAAAGTTTTCTCCTGGAAAGAACAGACAAGTCTAGCCAGCAGCTTGATTCTAGTATTTCCCAACTAAAGTGCCTTCACATAAAAAAGCCATGCTCCTCTTCTCCCCCAAAATTACTAAGTTAACACATATTTCTAAATCTTTACGATAGTCATATTTTTCAATAGAAACCTATATCTAAACTCCATTACTCTTCCCCAATGTAAAACTGAAGCAGGACTTGGAAGATAAGAATTTAAACATCTGTTTAAAAAAAAAAGTTGTTAGGCAAATTCAAGTACTAGCAAAAATCTATTTAAACCACCGAGATCTACTAAATATTTTAAAGGAAAACCTGGACATTAATTACAAAGTTAATTACAAACCACAAATGACTTGTATTTCTTCAATTTTAAATGGTATCTCTTCATAGTGCTCTCTCTATTCCTCTAGGCCAGTATATGTTTGGCACAATTTAGCATCGTCTGACACATGCATAAAACCAACATCTTCATTAGGATCTAAATGTGCTCAACTCTTAATGGTAGAATATGAAATGCCAGAATGGGAAAACAGAGCAATGTAATTCAGCATACAGAAACCAAACATGAAACTATTCTACCTACCTGTCCCAATCGTCATCTCCAGCTCTTCTTCTCCAAGACCTTTCTGCACCGGGCTTATCAAACTGATCAAAGTCATCATCTGTAAAGAAGGGGACAACATTACATAATTCTTGCTGAAATGAAAAGTTTCTGAAGCAATCACATAGGTGGGATTTTGGGGGGCGGGGCAGGCGTGCAGAGGGGGCTGATGGTATTTTTCATAAGGTGGAAAACCACTTTTTCTACTTTCCACATCAACTTGAGGAAAACAGAAGAATACCAACATGCTTCAATAATAAAATAAAATAGATGTACTTTATAGTTTTCCTTCTTCTCACTATAGAGGTGGATATAACCCCAGAAAAACAGACAGAGCACGAGACAAATCACTGGAAAATTTTGCCAATTAAGGTCATTCCAGAGAGAGGGGCTCCCCAGAAATTGAGGCACAAGGGATGTAAAGGGAACAAGGTCTGCCAGATCCCTGCTTTGGGGGCCACAAGCTCATCTACCAGCACTAAGCTACAAAAGCACTTTGAAAATAGGACCAAACCTCAGGTCAGCACAAGGCAGGACAGTACCAGCAACCCAAAACAGAAGAGGGGAGTCAGGCATAATGTACCATCGTTAATCTCAACTGGGGCATTAAAAACACTACAAGTCACTGAAGCAGTACACCTAAGCATGCACATGCCTTCAAGATAAAACTGGAACTCCATATATTTCAAGAAGTACCCTCACTTTAGTCCATCCAATTGCAAATTACTCTCGCATAGCTTAGCTTACAAATGACAATTTTGCTACTTAAAAATATTAAATCTTCCATTTCTCTGCAAAAGAAATGCTAAGCTCATCTGCTTTGTTCAGATATCCAGATGTCTCATCATCTGTAAACTGGAAGCATATACCTTCAGAAATACTCAACCTTCACTCTCCCATCCTGTGGCTACAGCCCAACAGAGAATGCACGCCTGGATTTAGGGTCTTTTCATACATTTTAATGACTTTTTCAGAAGTCAAGCAAATCGGCAAATAAAAGTTATGCTCAACACAGAGGGATAACCAGCTGCAATTTAGTAGTCTGCAAAATACAAGAAGTTGGACAATCCAGTCTTCGCAGTCTGACAGTCTGAATTGGTGATCACTAAGATGCCATATAGCCTGTCATTCTCCTGACTATTTGCACTGAACTCTTTGATGAAGTACCAACCCCAAGGATCAACTGGTTTTTTGCATATGTTTTTTTTTTAATGAACCTTCAAAACCAAATCCATCTTCAGCTCTTTAAACTCAGCCCAGTATCCATTAGTGAATACTCCCCACATGCAATTACTAAACTACTCACTTCTTACTTCATATTATCAAAATACAAGTGCTATGACTGACAGAAGTTTAAAAGGAGGTAAAAACCTTTAAAAAGAAAATTCAGTTCTTGCAATGTCATAAATTAAAAGCTTTCTAATCATAAATTTCAGCCATAAATAAGCTACAGAAATAAGACTGCTCAATATGAATTACGATGCAACACAAGTGCTGCAACTCTCTTGTTTTGAAACCGCACATAAGAACAATTCCCCTTGATCAGGTTCCCCACTTTACTGCCTACAGATACTTCTATCTTTTATATTTAAACTAATTTACATGGGCTAATACAATTGAAACAAACAGTTTTATATTTCTGTGCTCAACTATCTATATACTGCAACCTTGCTCTATTCCAATTCCTATTTCACACACAGGGGAAAGCCAGACACATACAAGCATTTACTATCTTCCTCCTGAACACTAAATTATCCAATGTTGTGGTGTCTGGGGGAAAAAAAAAAAAAAAAAAAAAAATCACCTTGCTCTCTTTGTGGTCCTTCAAAACCATGCTGCAGTGATTATATTAGTGCATTGCCATTCTAAGGGCACAAATCTCCTGGGCTGTCATTGTTTTTACAGCTGGATTGCAGTAATCCACTGACTTGATTTTTTTTTCTACAATCTACAATTCTAAAAATCTACAAACATTTTTTTTCTTTTTTTAAGGTAATGCAACTGGTTTTGCAGCAACTAAATTACATGCCCACATATTGACTAACACAGCTCAAGAAAATGAGTACTATCAGGACAACAGTACCTTCTTTTTAAGCTACATCTGCTCGCTTGCAAGAGATGACACTTTTTCATGCCAGACACCACTTTCAGATCTACAGAGAGCTGTATTATAAACCAATACCACTTGAGGACAAGATTTTAGCTCTTCAGCACACAGTTCTTACATAGAAGGGCCTTCATGTCAGTCAGGTTTAAATCTAGACAATACAAACTTAAACACCAAACCCTTTTTCTCTGGTGATACCTCTCTACAGCAAAAAAGAAACACACTTCAGTACAACTCATAGTACTTTTCCAGGCCAGATATTGAAGTTTCACAGCCATAGTACTTCAACCCAGCATTACTGCTAGTGAAGAAACAATACCAAAAGAGGGTCCACACTCCTGCCAAGTTTCTGTGTAGACCCACTCAGCCTACACCACAAACCTCCCCCCTCCAGCTCTTCCAACACCTCCAAATTTTGTACATCCCATTCCTTATTCATAAGCAACTCCTACCATAATCCAAAGCTGAATTACATTCATGCAACAGCCCTTTTCACACGTCCCCTCCAGCAGGATAAACACAAAAGCCTCAAAAATGACTGGCCAATGTGTGTGTGGTGACTGCAGCCTAAAAGAACTGCTCTACCTATGCCCCTACCACCTTCCTGTTGCCATCTCTACTCTCCCCATCACATCACACACATATGATATCAAGATCTTTGGAACAGAGGGAGACAGCTTTTCTTTTTTATGCTTATTGTTCTGTGACAGCTGACACTGACAATAAGCATCACAAATTATGCCATTTTGACATTAAGTATTGTCAGAGCCCAAAGCAGTTTGCAGCTTTCCTTTGGAAAAGGAAGTCACCACAGTCATTCATCCACAAACAGCATTCACCGCCAGCTTCATCATTCACTATCATTCGTGAGATAGCAGGCACTGATTGCAATGGACACAGGCCTTGTAGCTGCGCAATGCCAGCAAAACCCAGCAAACCTCAGTGAGGCATCATTTTTCTTCCATTTCTGAAACCACACATATTTTCATTTTTCTTCTGTTTAGGCAATAACACTGCAAAATACCAGTAAACAGCAATCAGCTTAACATTGTTGGATATTTCTCCTTGAGAAATTCCAAGTCAATGTTTGTGTCAAGCATGGTTAAGTGCCTGTAAAACATTAACTTGTACAGAAAGAACACTCAGCAACAGCAGAGCACAAACCCACTGAGAACAACAGCCAAAAATTTTTATTTTTTTATGATTCTCAGTACTACTGTGTGGGAGGTGAGGAGATAAAAAAAAAGGGAAGGGGGGGAACCCATGAACAGAAGGTTTTTTTAGCAGAAAAACTACTATTATCAGAGTGGGAAAAGGCTCTGGATTTTTTCCAGGGGTATCAGTGCAGCCTGGAAAGCCAGCTGTACATAGCAACTCTTGCTAAGACATGCAATGCAATGGCTATGGCTCCTCATTTCAACTCAAAGCTCTCACTGCAAAGCTCACCAAGATGCATGCCCATTACCTAGGTATCAGCTGGAAGATCCTGACAGGTGATCACTTAAACACACTAAACCCCCTCTCTAACTTCTAGGCAGCACTAGAAGGAAGAGGAAAAAAAGAAAATCCAAGACTATTAAATACCAAAAAAACCATTATCTGAATAAGGAAGCAGGACAGGTCAGTTACAGAGGAAGACAAATAATCCACCACTTGGCTCTTCCTAAGAGGCAGCTCTAAGAAAATCACCATTATCAAAGTGACGGAGAAGTTGCAGGATGTTGAGGAGACTAACGCTGACTGTGTTTGTTAGACTAGCCTGCCTTGCAGTTCTGGCCAGCTGCAAACCAGAATAAGCACAAAGACAGCCAAACACATTTGGTTCCCCACACTAAAAGGTTCCTATTTGCTTTATGCTTACTCTAGTGTAGCACCAGCAGTGCTCAAAGTTTTTTCTATGCAGTTGATTTTTTTGTTTTATGTTATGCCCAGAACTGCTCTCTCTTTTCCTACTTAATAAGAAGAGATCATACACATTAGAAATCCACAAAATACAAGGCGTTGTGGTTTAACTCCAGCCCAACAACTAAGTACCATGCACTACCTCACTCACTGCCCTGCCCCCACAGCAGGATGGGGAGAAGGATCAGAAAAAGGTAAAAGTCATGGGGTTTAGATAAGAACAATTTAATAATTAAAATAAAATAAAATAGAATAATAATATAACCACAACAATCCTAATGAAAAGGAGAGATAAAAAGGAATAAAGCCTAAGGGAGGGAAAAAACCCCAGAACAAACTGCACAATACAGCTGCTCACTACCCACTGATGCCCAGCCTGTCCCTGAGCAGTGATCAGCAGCCCCCAGCCAACTCCCCCCCAGTTTATACAC
>JAVJGJ010000047.1:59544383-59566003 GCA_035590215.1 Microhierax caerulescens | reverse complement strand
TGATGCCCATCCAGTCCCCAGTCAGCAGCCCCCAGCCAACTCCCCCCCAGTTTATACACTGAGCACAACACTCTGTGGTGTGGAATATTCCTTTGGCTAGTTTGGGCCAGCTGTCCCAACTCTGCTCCTTCCTGGCTTCTTGTGCACCAGCTCACTGTCAAAGCATGGGAAATTTGAAAAGTCCTTGATTTAGAATAAGCACTACCTACCCACAACTACAACCCCAGCGTACTAGCAACATTATTCTTATATTAAATCCAAAACAGCACTGTACCAGCTACTAAGAAGAAAATTAACTCTATCCCAGCAAAAAACAGGACATAAGCCTCATTTCCTCTTCGGTTATGCTGACGGTAGTTTCTAAGTCTGTGGACACCTTTTCAATAAAACCTTCACTAATAATTTTCTATGTAAAATGGAAGTCCTAAGCTACACAGTCAAGTCTCACAAGTGTAGGAGATGAATCAGCAAGAACACTGCAGAGCTCTTAGCATCTTAAAATGGTACCAACATAGCCTAAAAAGGTCGTTCTACATAGCAACTGTTGCTAAGATGGAGTATTTCACTGCAATGAGATGGCCAAGACTTCACAACTAGGAAAAACACTTGATGACTACATCGTTAAGTCTTCCTACAAATACACCTTCATGCTTTCTGGAAGACTAATCCCATGTTGTCTCATAAACCTTAACAGTTCAAAATTTTGTATTTTGCTTCACTATTTTGGTTCGCTTCAATATTAACACTATCATGAAGATAAAAGATACTATTAGTTTTAGGCATTGAAAAAAGCATCAAAGACTTCTCCTTATCCAAAAGAAGATGGAGATGTCACAGTGATCCAACAGTTCAATGGATAAGTAAAAAAAACCAAACCAAACAATTATTACACATGGTTTACCCAACAGGTCCTTTGATAAAGTAACTAAGCTACACTGTTTTGGGGCAGAACAGGTAAGCAAGCTATTCCGGCAAAAAAGAGAAAAAGAAAGCTAGAGGGAAAAAACTAATTTACCACATGAAAAAACACTACTTTCTGTATGCTTAGATTTTAAGCTGAACATAACAAATCCATCTTGATCTATCCCATTCCCCTATATCATATTTAAAACACTCAATGTGACAACCTGACAGCATTTCAAGCAGAAGTCTCCAGATTAGAAACAGCTTACCACCTTATCTTTATGTAATAATTTATTTCTACAGAATACTTTTCTCCATATTTCACTGCAAAAGGGTTCGCAACATGTAGGTATTGTAAAGCCTCAATCTTCAGGAACAGAGTGTACCCTTTAAAAACAGACCTATGTTTCTGCCCAAGAGTGAACTGCATTTCAGTACCTCTTGCTATGTGATACAGAAGAACAACAGGTTTTGTGAGCAACAGCCATGTCTAAAACGAGCTAGCAAAGTAATTGTACTATTAACACCAGCTCAATGAAAACTGCTGGTAACAAATCACGCCAGCACATAGCAGTAAAAACGTAAGGTCAACAGGAACTCCTGAACCCAAGACTGTGACATAAACCTTACACATTACAAAGCACACTATGAATCCAGTCCCATTTATTACAGATAATCAAGCGCTCTATCCCATCGTAAAAATCACATTCACTTCTACCACCACATTGTGCACAAGAACACACATGCACAAATAAATCACACTCAAACACCAACAGTTTAGTTTATCTGTTCAGGAATAGACATCATGTAGTTTTTGTATTAGTAAACAATTAGTCATAGAAGCCTCAAGTATGAGGTGACTAAGTATTTGTAACAATTGCACAACACGCTCCTCAACTAGTGTATTTCATGTTTTCTTTCCGAATCACTCCTACTGTATAGTTTAGCTTCCTCAAAGAAATAATGTAGAAAAACTAATTTCTACATATGAATTCTTTTTATCTGCTCAAAACCAGCTTTATTAATAGAGTTTGTCACGATGCAGAGCAAGTCACTAGCAATAAGAACAGAACTAATCATGGCATGCTGCCTGGCACTGAAGTTCTCTAACCACTGCTTGAAAGAACCAGTTCTTTTGGTGGTGTTTTTTTTTTAAACACACTACATCTAAACCCAAAACCAGCATGCCACAAAACAATATTCCCAAAGTCTGCTTGGATTTAAAAATGTATTTGCTTTGGAAAAACATTTGTGCCATAGTCCTTGCCTCACAAACACTGAACAGTAAATGAAGGCCAAGGGTTTAAATGAAATTCACATGAACTCAGTTCCCAAATGGCTTTGGACACTGATGAGAAACTGCAACTCTCCAGAAACTCTCCAGCATCTTTCAGAGCCACCAAAAGTTATAGCTAAAGCTGAGGCTGCATTACAGCAGAATCAAACACAGGACCAATCACAGTACTTAAGAATTTTTCTACTCAAGTCAACATATCATCATAAATTAGATCACAAGTTCTGTGTGACCTAAAATCTAAGGTTTAGTATTTGACGCAATCATTCGGCTTTTTGTAAAAAAACAAGCCTTGATACACTAAGGCTACATTTAATTTAGATGACCTGAAATGAGAGAACATTTGGAAGAACATGACTCTCGGTGAAAGCCTGTCAAAGAAGAATAAAGAGATTAAAAATTGCTATGCTTTTAAGCAAATCTGCCTGCCACACACTCATTCAAGTAGTAATGTTTTTAGCACTAGTCCTTAGCTGCCACAATAGCCCATGATCATATATTTGTATTTCATGAATTGTAAACTCTATAGGCCTTTGACATTTACAGTTTTAGTGTGTGCATATTCCAATACAAGTCAAAGTTATAGTGACCAGTTACATCAGTTCCCTTAATAAAGTGGCACGCAATACCCAGAGAGACCAAATACACAGCCAGTACTCCACCCACCCTCATCTAGACACCAATGCAGAATCTATTTCCAGTCCCTGTACACTGCTGCTGAATAGCCTAAAGCACAAAATATTCAATTGAAATTATCACACTGGAGAATTTTTACTACATCTTTGAATTGGATAGTGACCCACAACACAGGGAAGGGTGCTTGCTGTGCTAGCAGTAATAAGCTTTTTCCCAATTTTTATCAACAGCCTCACAAGAGGTTTTTAAAGCTACTACACTGCTAAGAGCACAACAGCAGCCCTCAGATTAGTCAAAACAAAGTTAAACCAATGACCCCTTAAGTTCAAACTGGAGGAATGACATAACGAACTCAGAGGTAGAAAAACACCTATTCAGCTACTCTTGGTACAGGACTGCCAGTAGGAATATGGAGTAGACATGTATAGATGAGGCCCTCTTCAGCCCCATCCCCTATCACGATTCACACACCAAGGGTGTCTACACTCAAAGTCTTCTAGACCACTGAAGTTCATCAAAAGTTAATTAATGTGAAAGGAAGGATCTTTACAGTAGTTTTCCTTTACTTCTGTATTGCAGACAATCAAGAAGAGCTCTCTGCTTTGTTTTAGCGATGGGTTGTTCACTCTCTAACCATCTCTCCCTAAATGAAATTAAAATCTAGCTGTAAATTGAGCTCAGTGAATAGCAAGAAAAAATTTCAGCACCCATACAAAACAGTCATTGTGTTACAGCATAAGCAGATGATCACCAAATCAACAGAACAGCCCAAGTTCAAAGGGACCTTGAAAGACTACCTGGTCCAACCTAGATAAGATATATTATCTAGCCCCCTGTCCAACTGCATCGTGAAAACCTCCAGTGATGTAGACTCCATCATATACCTGAGGAGGCTTTCCCAGTGATTGAATGTTCTCACTGTAGTAATAAAAAAAAAAAAAAAAAAAAGTCTTTTTTTAATCAAGTGAAACCTCTCCTGGTGCAACTTGTGGTCATTGCGCCTTGCCTTCTCCATGTGAAAACAGAACCGCCATCCTCTTTGTAACCACCCCTTAAATAAGATTACATCACTCAGCATGCAATGTATTTGCTCTGTTTATGTGTTTATAGGAAAGCTTTAAGCAAAGTTTGGGAACCATTGTCTTAACCATATCAATGGACTAATGAACAACTATAAGCCCTTAAAGTCCCTCATCATCACTAGCACACCCACCTTGAACTTCCACGTTTCAATACAGCCATTGATTCCAATAGAATTGGAAGCAAGTTGAATCAGGCTGCATAGCAAACGCATTTGTGAATATGAAGCTGTGAATCACTCGCAGAGATCTCACAGACCACCACTTGCAAACTTTCCAGTTTGTTTGTGAAACCTAACACCAAGAGCCTTTACCTTATTCCTTACAAAGCTTAGCTGCACCAACACAAATATATGGTCACAAAAGTACATGTGAATACTTTACTCTTACGACTCAAGCCAGTATTTTCCAAGAGCCTAAAAATTATAAATGGGCAATGAGTCTACACATGCTGTCCAACAGACAAATCAACTTCCTTCCACTAAATATATTTAAACATTCAGCTTTGGCATAGCCATTTCATATTTCATTTTTCAGCCCTGCAACATTTCCTTAGAGAAGATAAAGTGAAAACTATCCCACTTCGTCAACTGTTACCCTGCAACATCATCACATCATCAAATTAACACTCCATGCATTTTCCAAGACCTATTTTGTACTACTTTACCAGTCATTAGAGCCTTTTTTTTATTAAGAAAACACTAGGGCACCACTTCCTCTGTATGTTAAAGAATTTCCCTCCTCCAGAAAAATCCAAAAACTAAATCCAAAGTATTAATTCCTCTAGTAAAAAACTTTAACTGACAAAAACCATTTAAACCAAATATTATCTTAGTCTTCTTTCCCACTTGTTAGCACTACTGATTATGGATAGCAGTCCCTTTCCAAAAAGGGTTGCATACACTGTTTTCTCTAAGTTCCAGGCTTTTTTACTAGCTTCTAAAAGTGTATGTAGCAGCTTCAACCAGGAATTTTCCTTGACTAGTCATATGGACACAAGTGTGTGACACCTGCGGGTTTTTTTCATTCAGGCAAGTGCTGCACAGTGATTGCCTAGACTAAGGAAACACTGTTTAGGGCAAGGATCATATTTAATTGGCCACCATTTATTGATGAGCACAGTGTTATCGCCGAACAAACAACTGCTGGCACTGACTCGGTACATAGGGATCCTAATTCATGGTTAGTCAGAAGCAGTACTCCACAACAACAAAAATAGTCTTGGAACTGCAGTCTCACCACTTGATTCAAGGTTGTCTGCTGCATACACCTTTGTACATGAAAGCGTGCTCATTCAACTCGCAGTAGTTTCAAGCACAAGAAGCAAAATGCTTCGAAAGTGACACTTTCTGTCTTCATAATACTACAAAAAACTTCCAAAGACAGAACATGCATGCTAAGTTTACTTCCACATCACATATAACTGACCTGAACCACAGAAACTAGCACAAAGATTTTTGTAAAATAACTTAAACAATGCAATATATTTAACACCATTAAAACAATGCCCAAGATATTAAAATATTTACTGTTTTACCAATCAGCGGTGCTCTTCCTAGATTTCTTCCCAAACTCAACTCCTAAACCTGGGAATTTTTCTGTAACATTTACCTTTAGTAGGAAATTGAATTGTGTTTATGCACTTTGTTACTCATTAAGCTAACAATAGCAAACAGTGACACCACTTAGATGAGTGATCACTAGGACAAAGCCCTACTCTCCTGCATGACACCTACTTACAGAAAAATCACACTAAAATAATCACAAACTTTTGTGCAGACAAGGACAAAGTAGATCTATTGACAACTCTAACAATTCTTTATCAAAACTTCCTAGAGAAAGCAAGGCCCACAGCAACAGAAACAGTCACGTTCTCTTAACTGTATCTTTCTGTAATACACCAGTGTGACCCCTGCAAATCTTTCTTACGATCACTCAATCAAATGTTCTCATTTTAAATTTGCTTAATACAACTATCAGAACCACGCAGGGTTTTGAGTTGTCATTTAAAATGCTGTGAGAAGAACTGTCCTTAGTCAAAAAGAAGAGCAGTAGCGTGCCTTGAGAATCCTGGGATCAAGCACTTGCTTCATTTCACACTTTCCAAGCGAGACCTTCTGCTTCTGGGCAGCCTATAAAATAAATGATAACTACTCCCCAGATGAGAGATAAGTTTTCAAACAGGTCACACACTGTAACTGTAAAAATTACGGTAATTAATGTCTCTAAATAAATACACCTATCCCACGCGGAGGTCCCGCATCTGTGTTGAGCGATGAAGCTGTTGCCCCTTCCCGGCCCTGCCAAGGGGACACAACAGCTCCCGTCACCGCACGACGCCGACTCCCATGAGCAAGATGGGAGCCATCGATGCCTTGCGGTGCCAGGGGAGCTCCTGCGGCCCCCCCCCCGATCCGCGCCCGGCCCGCACCCCCGAGCACGCAAACCTCGCCGCCCCCACCCAGGCGGGAGACCGAGAGGCAGCCGGGGGCGGCGGCGCCACCGCCCCAGGAAGGCCCCGCAGCCCACAGCGGCACTCAGCCAGGCCTCACGCCGCGGCTGCAGCCAGCCGCGCTCCCCCAGGCCAGGCCCTGGAGCCCCGAACCCCGGCCGCCCCCGAGCGAAGCCCTTCGGGGCCGCGGCACCCACCTGCGCCTCCTCCCAGGGCGGCAGCCATGGCTCTTCGCCTTGCCCAGGCGGCGGCTCCCGCCAGCGACGCCGTGTCGCTCCCAGGAGCGGCGGGGAGCGGGGGGACGGGGAAGGGCTTGGATTCAGCGCCCGGCGGCTCCCCCTCCCGCCGCCCCTCCGCACGCACCCGCCACAGGAGAACAACAACCTACCACAATATGGCGGCCGCCGCCACCGCCGTCGCCGCCGCCCCCGCGCTGCATCATGGGATGGCGGAGGACCGGTCCCACCCTTGGGGGGAGGATGGGCAGCGGGCACCGCTGGTTGGTTACCCAGGGCCCCGGCGCTCCGCACGCCGGATGGCGTCAGGCCCCCCGCGCATGCGCTGAGCGGCTTCCTCCCGGCGGCGCCGGCCGGGCGGGCGGGGCAGGAGTGCGCATGTGCCGCAGCGCAGCACGTGCCGCCGCGGAGGGGTGGGGGCGCGCGTGCGCGTGGGGCGGGGGGGACGGCGGCTCGGTCTGCGCTTCGGTCCCCGCGTTGCGCAGCGCCTCCGGGAAGGAGCCGTGGTAGCGTGCAGGAGGACTCCCGTACCCTGCCCGGGGCCCTGCGGGTGGTGCGTCGGCCGAGCCTCCCCCTCAGAGGGGAGCAGGCCCGCCGGCCCAGAGGGAGGCTGCTGCCCGCGGCCTGGCTGCGAGCCGAGGCAGCGTTACCTCAGCAGCCGCGGTACCTTTACCTCAGCGGCGGCACGAGTAGTGAGGAGTGGGATGGGGAGAAAGAGGTCCTGCCCTTCAGCGCTCCCACACCTTCCTGCTGAGGTTCTGTAGATGTCTCTGGCAGAACAGTTTGGGCTATGTCGGATATGTGGACCTGCGTTTTTCGAGTGTGCAGGGCAGTTAACGCTTGCGTAAACTAAAGCACTTCAGGCTGTGTAGTTCTCACTTCTCCACTCAAACTACACCTGTGTATGTACTTCACAGGCTCAGTGTCATAACATCTTGAATCTAGTTTCACTGCATGCTAAAAGTCCTTTTCTACTAGCCCTTTCTCTTAAGCACCTCCTGACTGTCTAGCAATGTGCTTACCCTCTCCTCAAAGGACCTAGTGATCAAGTGGCTGCAGAGTAGATCAGTTTGGATCGCTGATCCCACAGAAAAGTAATTCACCAAGAAGAGTTTTCCTTTTGAGTTTCCACCTTTTCCTAGTTTTAATGGGAAGGAATTGGGACTTGTGGCATTCTGCACAGACTGGGTTAAACACAATATAAAACTGTGCCTTGATGTAAAACAAACTTTCAGGTTGCGCTACTTGTGAAGAAGCCAAATCTGATCTAAAACAGTTTAATGGAGCTTACTATAACGAGACTAGTTCAAGTAAACGGCAAAACTTCCCAGGTGGACAAGTCCTCATGGAAATAATTAACAATGTTAGTATTTAAATTATCGGCATTATCTGATTAAACCCCTCGCTATGAGAATAGGGAAGTTCTCATGTCACTTTGTTCCAGGCTCCCTGCAGACTTAACTCTGCATTGCATTTGGTCTCATTTTTTAGGTTTTCTTCACAGCTGTACAGAGCTAGAGATTTATTCTTTACAAATTCCTACAAACTCACAGCCAAACCCAGACTTTAATTTAGGAAATAGACCATCAGTAGGCAATGCTTGTTGATAGTTTAATACATAGTCCATCAGTCCAGTTCTGATTGCCTGATGTGGATGATTTCAGTGGGGCCAGGATTTCAGCCATTGATTGCTCCTTGGTATTGATCTTTCTTTGGGGTAGCTGGTTTGCAACACAAAAAGGATTTCCTGGCAAGGGAGGAAGGTTTTTGAACCCTTTAAAGGCTGGATGGAGAAGTATGTGGGAGAAAACTCAGCCAGCCTTAGCAGCAGCCTGTTACAATTCACAGCTCTCCTCTTGTCATAATTCTCTGTATCCCTTCTGTTTGAGGCTGGGAAATCAAATGTTAAACATAAGCAGTATTCACAATGGCCATCTTTGTGGCATTCAGATATGTAGAAGAGTGTATTTTATGGCGATTTTATGCTCTGTATTTTTGCTCATTTTAGTAGCTGATTTGATTTCCCTGACTGTCAAAACACAAATCAGGTTACCATTTGCTTAACACACTAATTCAATATTAAAGAGGAGTAACAGGATAGTTCACTATTACTCTGTTAATATACAGACCCTTCAGCCATTTTGCAGAGCTCTGGTACAAAAATCTGGCTGTTCCCAGATGTCTGACCCTCAGCAGGTGTGGAATAGGGACCTAAACTATGATGACAGGAACAGGTATGGTGACTCTGCTCACCTTCACTCAGGATTTTCCATGAGTTGTCAAATTCCAGACAACAACTATAGTTGCTCTGGATTCTGTATAAAAACCTCCAACTTTTCTCAATACTACCTAACTTGTGCTATAAAATGCAAGTATGCTCCTGTCTTTTCTGTAAATGGGGGTTAACATACTTGCTGCTTCTGGAATCCATGAAATATAATGATTATGTGTGAACTAATCATCATCAGTTTATTAAATAGTTTGGGAAATTCTGCATAAATAATGTATTTTCCTGAGTGTCTTCCAAAGCAAATACAGCTGCAGTTGGGAATGCAACAGATTGTCTTGCAAAAGGATTAAGTAAATAAGTGAGGCAGAGCTCAAGAAACCTGTAATCCTGGATCTGCGCTCACTTACTGCATTACTGAGGCAGGTTGCCTTGCATCTGCTGCCTCAGGTTTCCCTCTCCAAGCTGGGGAGAATAATGTTAAATTCTTTTTCTGATTATTTTAAATCTTTTGGTAAAAAATGTTGTGTCCTAATTTCCCTACATTCAGCTGTTTCCACTGCAGTAGTCATTATCAGTTTTGTTTACACTGGTTTTGGATATTAATTTTTTTTTTCCAAAATACTGTATAGCTTATTTTTGGAGTAGGCACATTCGTTTTTTATGTTTCTTATTTAAATCCTTATTTATTTTTGCACGCAAACTGAAATGGTTAAAAATCACCAGTCAGAAATCCAGTAAGTAAAGCAGACTTGCAAGTTTAATTCCATTAAACATATTAAATTAATACAAGGGTATTAAGAAATGTGTTATCAACAGCAAGTGGCTCCTAATTCCCTAGAGAAAATATGCTTCTGGTTTATTTATTAACCACAGTTACCTCTTTCTGAGCTTTCGATGCAGTCTGGGGAAACAAGACTGAAGTTTTCATAGCATGGCAGGCTGGCCAAGATGGGTGGTCTAGTCATGGGTTTGGCTCATAACTTTCTTGTGATGAACATCTCAAAGTGACATCTAACTCCAAGGCACTGTCCTCCTTTGAAGTTAAGCCTGTCTTCAGACAAGTTCCTCCAAATCAGACACTAAACAGGTCTTGCGTTCTTGCAGCAACATCCTGTGATGCAGCAAATGCTCTATCACACCTGACAGGAAATTCTGGATTTAAAGTGCACAAATAAGGGGTGCAAAAGCAAATTCACTCTCTCATAGATGCTGCTGGGCCTGATCTATGACCTGTTGGCAGTGGCAACAATCTTAGGAGGCAGCAGTACCTCTTAAAAGATGTGAAAGATGCTTTCTGTTTGAGGATGTTGTCCAGAAGGGCAAAGACAGAATAGGAAATGGGAAAGACTTTAGCAATTATTCATTCAGGATAATTCCTGAATTCAGGAAAGAGAATGGTATGAGGATTAAAACAACTAAAATATGTGAAAAACACTGGTGTGATAAACTTTGAACAGAAAACATTCTGAATGTGTTACAGCCTCTGGACTAATCATAGTTTCAGAGCAGCATGCAGTGTCCATGTGTGACAGACTTTGTCATTGCTGTAATTTTTCTTTCAGTTTCCTCCCCCATTGTTATTTACTTATCCACTTGTTGCAGCTTATCTGCCTTATTGGCTGCAATCCACTTGATGCATCTTATTTCAGCTGTAATTTCTTCAGAGCAGTGTGGTCTAAGGACCCCTGAAAGCCATTAGGTTGGAGAACAGGAGAGCTTGTGTGCTGAGAAGTGGTCTAAACCAGGGGTCCTCAAACTTTTTAACCAGGGGGCCGGCGCACGGATTAAGTGGCAGGCAGGCATCTGCGGCTGCTTGGTTTCCCCCCACAACCCTTGGCGAGGCAGAGGGGTGAGGGGGGGTGGGAGGCGTAAGGGGGTTCTGTAAATACCAGGGGTCTGGATTGAGGACCCTGGGGGGCTGTATCCGGCCCATGGGTCGTAGTTTGAGGACCCCTGGTCTAAACAGTCTGTCACCTGTGTTATTCATGTGTCACATGTGAAGTCCCTAGAAAGCTGGTCACCCACCAAAGATCATAACCAATAAAACATGTATATCATTGCAGTGTAGTGTAAAACAAATAAATCATTACCAGCTCCAACTCACTGCAGGGACGTTTGGGCTGCAGCTGTGTGTTCTGGACTGAAAGCAGCGTGCAGAAGCATGGGTATTACCCTGCACCCCCGTGTTTGCAATATATTTTAGGGATCTTGAGAAAAGAAATCAAGACACACCAGAGGAATCCAAGTGATAAACCTATTACATCATTTAATTTACAATTATTTGTCTGGATCCTGTAAGTCTTACTAAGCTTTGCATTATTTCACCAGGAAGGCCATTTGGGGATGAAGGGGAATCGGAGTGAAGCTGACAAATGTCAGGCAGTTATTCCTTTCAAGAACGATTCAGAATATAGTGGAAAATGTCTAAGATGTCTCATTCTTAGGTGAAGGGAGTGGTAGCCCATGATAAACATCAGAATAAGTGAAGGTTGGAAGTGTTTCCCAAGGTTTCCTGACGAGGAGCCAACGTACAGCATCATTGGCCTTGCCCACATGCCAAGTTTTGGGAGGCGCTTGCTTTTTCTGGACACAGGCCACGTTGGCCCCTTCCACTCCATAAAGAGCAGAAGGACAAATGATGACTCTAAGCAAACCTCAGAGCACCACAAGCAACTTCTGTGGCCCAGATTCTTGTGGCCTGTACCGGGGAGCGAAGCCCCATGCTCTGAACACAGAGACATTCTGTACAGATATCAAATGTCAGCTATCATACATGAACTTCCAGATCAGGGGCTGCGTTCCTAAAAACCCCTTGTACCAGAAGGCTATAATCCTGTTAAAAGCCTCTTGGAACTACTGCAATGCAAATAATAGTAGCAATAATTAGCTCTGCTTTAATTGATACTGTGTATTCCTCAAATGTCAGTGAAAATTTACTTTGCTAAGCCAACAACTTCTCCCCTGGAACTCTGCTGGCTTTACCAGAATTACATGAGGGGTGAATTTGGATCATTGTAGGTTCCTGGCATTAATTATCAGCTGTTGATTCCTTGCCCTTTAAAACTTGGCAAGCATATAGGAAGAGTTTGCCAGACATGCGAGAACTAGGTCTATGCATTTATGGGGAAATCCTTTGGGACTATGCACAGAAAGGAGCACAATTTGCTCGAAGTACCCAGCTGTGAAATCCAAGAACTCCTCCACACAGCTCTAGCAACGTAAAGTGTATTTAGCCTAGCCTCAATACCACTGGTTCCTGGAAGTAGTTTTTATTCCCCCAGCTTTAAGAAAGCATGAATATGATCGCAACAAACCCTGTAAATATGTGGAGATGCTAAGTTTATGGACTAGCCCTAATAGGAATGATTTTGGTTGGCATAATTTAGAGTTGTTTTATGGTTACTTGTGTTTATCCCAGTGGCCAGGAGTTGTCTCTACTTAACACTGAGAGTGTAGTTCTACGCATGTCATTGGCATAAAGAAGTAAATGTAGCACACTTCAAAGCAATTAGCATCTTCAGTGTGAACGGGGTCTGCATCTGGACCTTTGTCTTACCGAACACCCAAGAACTTTGATGCCACATCCTTCATGGACAGACATTTGTGTCATAGCGTTGCTACAGCTGTTCTCAGACACTCCTCAGGGATTCTTTCTAAGGGAAGGATAAATGTTCTCTAGCTCTAGTTAGCTAGAAGTTAGATGCCTAATCTAAGCTCATTGTGTGAACATCCTCAGTTTAGTTACATTAGATGAGCTGAATGACAGCTCAGATGTGGGAGATCTGTCTTAATAAAAGCAAAAGGAAATAAATTCCAGCCATGGAGTCTCTATTTTGCTGGTGTTGAGCAAGATTAGAGCCAGTAACAGATCTCAAGTCTAAATTTTTTCACATTTACCAGGAAGAGACTCCTGGCTTTTACATCTTCAGTGCATGTTGCAGGATCAAACCGTTTCTATATTTGCTGGGCCTAAAGGGTAATCGGTTTAGGCTCTAATGGAATCCTTCAGAGACTCAGAGATACAATGCACCTGATTTTATGGATTATCCATACGTAAAAAAGTGTTGTTGCCAAACTTGGGAACAGATCACTCTAGCACATTACCAATAAGCCAATTAGTGAAATGAAGCATTGCAAGTATGAGGCTTCTTTATGCAAATGTGTTTGTGTGGAAAAGAGAATTATTTGAACTGGGTTTAGTATTCAGGAAGACCTTGCCAGTATGATACCTGGTGATAGTTGCTGTAGCTATTATTGACCAGTTTCTTTTTTCACCCTGATATGTGTGGATGTAAATGCAATGAGTGATGTGAACCTTACTGAGTAAAGGGATGGTCAAGATTTAGACCTTATCAGGTATTTTTTTCAGTAGCTGCATTTGTTCCAAAGGTTTCACTACACCTTCTAACATTAACTTTGGTTATAATATTTTTCAATAACAGTAATTGCGAGCATCAGTATTTTATTTAGGCCACAATCCACAAATCTTTCATGTTTGACTCAGTTCCTTACAAGAAGACCAAGAGAATTAGGCCCTACATATCAAATCATCTGGGGACCTTAGTTTATCCAGTTGATATTTTTATTAATCACAGCCCATCCACATTAAGCTGGGCACCTTTTCTGTAATGAGTTCCTTGCAGCCCAGGAGCAGGTTATGGAACATGACCCATTACAGCGTGCTGCGGTACAGGGAACCGATAGAGATGCATTATCCGATGCAGCCACGGTTTGAAGTGCTATCTTGTATAACAAATTATTGACTTCATTGTACATAGTACTAGGATTTAATTAAGCGATAAGGCCCATCATAGTGGTCCTTTATCTAGCAGATAAGGATTTACCAAGCTTACCCAAGAGGTCTTTATCTGGAAGATAAGAAAAAGGTACATAAGGTGCCTTCCCCTGTTTTTAAATCATTAATTGAAAATACCTTATTTTTTAAGTTCTAGGTTGTCTTTTATTCGTGGCTTAGCATTAAAGATTCAGATCGACTTTTGTAAGGGAGGTTGTAACAAGGAAGAATGTTAGCAGCAGCCTTCACTGGGTGAAATTAATAGGATTTATATAGTTTTTATTCACAGTGCACCATCTCTCAGCTCAAGTGGAAGTTTAGCCTCTGATCTATAGGAGATTTTCCAGTGACTCCATGATGCCATGGCCATAAAAGAGATACATTCTTTTCTGATTTCAAAGGGCTACAATTGTGATTATGTTGTAGAGTTTAGGAAAAAATAGGTTTACACGATAGAAGAAAATGAGGGATACAGATAATTTAAAGACAGTTCTTGTAATGACTGTGTTGTCAGCCAATCTAAATGATGCCAAAATCTCTACTTCTTTACCTGTATGATGAAAAGACATACAAGCAGAAAACATGTAAAGAAATTAAGGCTAATGCAAAGAAATGCCACTTAAAATAATATGAACACCCTGAAAAACATAAAATAATTCTACTGCTAATGCTCAGTGGAGAACACAGAGGAAATTCCAGAGAAAGAAGAGATCCTGTGTTTTTCATGAGAAAAGGACATAAGGGCTACTGTGTGTTGAAAACAGAACAGTATCTTTAGACTTAGCAGATTTAATCCCTAATGTTACAGACACTTCTGTTAATAGGATCCTTTCATAAGGGTGTGAGCATTTTTTTAAAAAGTAACTAGGCTGTTCCCTCCCCCTCCCTTAGAGGAAGGCTATTGTGCAACATCCATATAATTACCTGACATCTTCCAGTTTACAGTGTGACTGTATTCCTGGCCAGTCCATACCTGTTTGTTCTTACATGCTGATGTCATCTTTTAGCATGTGACATTTCTTCCTTCCTGGTGTTTTTCCTCCCCATCCCTGTTTAAGCCCAGACAGCAGTCAGCCTTTACTATGCTGTGTAAACTGAGCCCCCTTGGACCATTCTGCCCTTGCAGGTCCAGAAGTAATGACCACAAATTGACTCTGTACCGCTTTGGGGACCAGGGATGTTGTCAGACGCGCTGTTTGTTCCACCTCAAGTTATTTTGTGTGTGCTCTGTGAAATTCTCCTGAATTTCCAGCAGTCCAAGAACCTAAGCTGCCAGATACTGGAAATCCAGTAGGTTACTGCCCAAAGCAGTTGTCCCCCACATAAATTGATAGCATTGGCAGCTCTGCTTGTGAAAGACTCCCTGTTCCCCAGATTGTATTAATCATCCTGCCCTGCACCTGTTCCAGCTTGAATTCTTCATGCTTGAACAGGGGCAGTAAAGCAGGGTCTGAAGGGATCAGATTGTATTAGAAGTGCTTGGAGCAATTCAAGCCAGGACTGAGTAGCAATTATAATGAGAGGTACCCTCCAGGTTACACGAGAGGCAAATTGCCACCGCGGTAAGTGGAAGTTTGTACTGCTGCTCCGAGCCTGTTCATTCAGTAACCAGGGGGGTTCATTTCCATTGTTGACAACCTGACGCCTTTTATGGGCAATTGATTCACTTTTTTAAAAAAGTATCTGGCACGGAAGCAATAAGTGAGTGGGAAGGTGTGAATTAAAATGTGTACACAGCTAAAGATGATTACTCAGATATTTACTTAGATCTGAAATCCCAGCTGTGAAGGTGGGATTATTCTCTCTTGCTCCAGGTACCCTTCAGTAATTGCCTTGCGAGCAATTTTTCTGCTGTGTCTTTTTACTTATTTGCAACTTTGAAAACTGATTGAGCTTTCTGCCTCAGAGAAAGCTGTAAGCACGGTCCCTCACATAGAGCTCCTTCACCTTGGTGTAGCCTCTCACGGCTGTAAGACTTTGAAACAGGGCTCTGGTGGCTCATGCTCCAGAGAAGCCAGCAGAGCTGTTTCCACTGGCTTCAGCAGAACAACTCTCCCACCACGTGCTTCATGCTTATTTCACTCAGAGAAAGATTTTACCTATGGCTAGCAGGCACTCCGCTGTCCTCTTCTTCCCTGACAATTAGGGAACAAAATCAACCCCCTTTGCATACATGTATTCCAACACAAAATTATTTTGCTTCATACATCTGAATGATACGTTACAAAAAGGGATTTTTCTTCAAATCTCACTCCAATGGGAGCTGCCCCACTCAGCAACGTGTGCTCTCCTGCTTGCTCTCTGTAGTTGTTCCATTAAAGTAGTGTGAAAGCTACAACTGTGTGTCCACTGTCATTCTGTATTAGAAGTCAGGGCTAAGGTAATGATATGCAAGCTTGATCCTTCTGTAATACTTTCCTTGGAAGTACAGTTCTGGCGTTTCTGCTGTCAGCCTGCATTTAGAGTGCCGAGAGTGCTGCATGACTTGAAAGCAGCAGTAGGCAATTCCCAGTCTAAGCCTTAGACATTTACATATTTATGCTCACTTCAGTGGAGTAAGTACACTATGAATAAATTCTATTATGGTTGAAACTGTACTTACAGTATAATAAAAATGCACAGTACGGTGGTGCAATCTCAGGTTTTCTTTCAGTGTCAGTATGGGCATATATTTACTAAATTATGTATTGTTAACATGGTATTCAGCTGCCAGCAGCTGTTAGAATATCTTGTATAATATGAGAAAATAATGAAGGAGAAGTCCTTTAGTCTTTAAACAGAATTGAACAAAAAACCCTGGCTGCAGGTAGACCAGTTCTGCAGGAAATGGCCAGTCTGTAAGGGGTGGCCCTACAGCTGTTAATTTTGTTATTACTGCTTTTGAAGTTGTGTGCAACTGAATGTGCCGTCTAATGCAAGTGAGTTTTTCAGAGGACATCGCCAGGTATTGCTGATAACAATGCTGCGATGTCGCACTTGTCACAGCCATATGTTGGTGCTGTGTTCTAGGGAAAAGATGTTTGACACTTGCCAAAATTTCTCAGTTTCCTGACTGGAAAAGGTGGCTGGCTGATGCTTGGGTTTACACAGTCCCCTCAGCAGTTACTCCAGCATTGTGCTAAGGTGAGGGATCCCTATGAGAAGAGGGACAGTATTTTCTTGTTACGAAAGCCCCAGCCAGAACACCCGGTTTCTGTTCCGAGTCTTGCTGCCGGCCCTTTCTGTGAGCTTCCTCAAGACCAACACCTCTATCTGCTTCCATTTCCGTCCTGTCCTTCTCCAAGTGTGTGTTGCAAACGCCTCGTGATATTAATATCAAGAGGAATTTTAAACTCTTTCATTGTATCAAAGCAATGATTTTTTTCTGTGTGCAAATCCTTAGCACCAACCCTACAGCCTGTCACCCAGAAAAGTCCCGAAGAAACCAATGGGCTGTTCAGTATGGGGGGCTCTGTAGAGCCTTAGACCCCACATCGCTGCGGGTATCTCTTTGCTTGTAATCTTGACGCTAAATCCACTGAAGTAGAAGCGTTTTACATTACCTCAGCACAGGCAAGCCCCTAATGTTTGCAAAGAGCCTTTCAGGCAAGCCAAAGATCTAGTCTTACTCCATCTGCTGGATGGTGTATGGTTACCCGTCTTTATGGGAACAGTGGGAGCATTTTCCGTGGAGTGTACTTTACAACATCCATCTAGGCTCAAGCTTTCACTTCTTCAGAAATTACCTGTACTGCAGAGGGAACTTCCAGGCTGAGAAGCAGACTCAGAGGAGCTGAAAGTGTAACAGTTTTGTGTATGTCCTCCCACTACAGGGTATGAGGAGTATCTTATGGAGAACCGAAACAAAGGAAAAGCTGCTCACAAGACCTGTGGAGGAAGGAGAGTTAAAAAAAAAAAAAAAAGAAGGTAAAGAACTCCAAAAACAGCAAAAAGAAGACAGAGCTCCAGCTAAGCACAACAGAACTCAAACTGTAGATAGTCATGTCAGGTTGTTGATGATAATTCAGGCTTTGCTGGACACAGGGATTTGGGCTGAATCCAGTAACATCTACTTGGCAGAGAAAAGATAAGAATATCAATTAAATGCTTTAATATTTGCATTGAGACAAAAACGTTCTTCTTATCTTTGAGGGAAGAATGAAAAATAAAACAACTCAAACAGTAATTTGGTGCTCATTTTCCAGACAAAATATTATCTGTAAAATTTCCAGATGGAATATTTTTTAAGAAAGACCATTTTTAATAGGCAATTGCAGGAAGAAGTTTGTGCTGATGCAGTCTGCAGCCTTGAACATGGTGAGGACTGTGTGTTGAATGTGTGTTGGGTAGACGAAGAGTTGCTGTGACCTGTGCTTATCTCAGAAGAACACCTTTGCGCAATGCTGAAGTGGCCATGCTTACTTTAGGACATGCAAATTGCCTTATGTGGAGTTGGCATGCTGTGACAGTGGCCGTTTTACTTCTTGTAATTGCCAGTGTTCCTTAATGACCCTCAGGACTGTTTTATGAATATACTGGTTCTTTTGCTTTGTACATTTACTTTGTGAGGTCTTTGAGGTAGAGACAGGCACAAAAGCTAAGAAAAGACAGATCCCATGCTCAGTAAGTCTCCAGGTGTAATGAAACACAAAGACCTCATAAAAACATCACTTTGGTCAAAGCTTGAAGAAGATTAAGAATCAGTATGGAGTTCTACTCTGAGCAACTACTGGGAAAAGCAGCTCAAGAAACAGAAGAAGTATCTTGTTTAGTGCCTTTCATTGAAGACTGGATCAAATTTGCTTGTACTTCTTTGCAGTTTTGGTTTAGGGAAGACAGCCTTCTGTTAGGCATCAGTGCTGTCAGGAAGTGCTGAGATTGTGATGCATTTGCAGGCCATTTATTCAGACAGCACAATGTCACTTCACGCTGTTTACCATAGGCTTATTATTTAAAAAACAAGTGAGTCTTTGAATGAAGAGAGTGGCTACACCTACATCAGTAAAAAGAAGACATCAGAGATTACGCTCTGGCCCTGGGGATGCGTGGCCCAGCTCAATGAACTCTCTCAATCAAAACAGGATGGCCAGACTCACCTCCCCAGTCAGCACTATCATCTCCATTTTGAAATTAAGAATCAAATAATACAGGAGGACTAATGGTCTGTAGAGATATTTGAGCTACTTTAGCTATTACTAGAGGTCTAGTGTCACAGGACTCAACGTAGGCTAATTTTCCAGTTACCTCAAGTCTATGACTACAGATATACCCTCGGGGTTATGATGCAGATCAGTGTAAAGATACTGTCATGAACTCATTTGGACCTGGCTCAGGACTCAGAAATGGGCAAGCCACAACAGCATGAGGCTCCGGCTACACCAATTCATCACAGTCAGACTGCTTCCCAGACAGCGCCGTGTAGACCTTCACAAGGGTGTTGTCCAAGATCACGCAAGAAGTTTGACCTTATGGCAAAATTGAATTCCTTTCCCCTAAATCTCAGTCTTATACAGGACTGTTGGCTCATTGTTCCTTTCTTTAGGAGATCAGATTTCATTTCTGTGGCAAATCAAACACGAGTTTCCCGAAGGCTGTTGTTCCACAGAACACAGGCTGCTGGCAGTTGTTCCCAGACTTGAAGGCCCATAAAATAAATTATGTGGTTATCTACTGGGGGAACAGCAAGATACTTTTAAATCTGTAATTAATATATTTCTAAATTGAGTCTGTTAAGATTGTCGTTGGTAGGAATTTTGCCATGTTTTTTGGTGAACATAACCCTTAGAAATTTGAAAGCGCAAAGACCTCAAGTGAGTTTTCATTTTAGAAAACATGAGAAATGGTACATGGATAAAACTTTTGTACAAACCACAATAACTTGACAGATCTTCTGCTGAGGATAGAGTGCACCAGAGCAAACCAATATGTCTTAATTAATAATCCTGTCTATCAGTACAACTGCAGTAATACTAATCATTTCCTGAGAAGTCTTGGCTGAATACAAAGGCTTTTTAGGCTTCTGTTTGATTTGCTCTTTCAGAACGGTAGTGTTTTGAAGATAAATAAAAACTGCTAATGAATATGTATATGTTTCCTGATGTAGAGCATCTCAGTGAATATTCTAGGATGGTTTTGTAGTCTGCAATGAACATACTTCTTTGAAGTTTTTACTGATTTAAAAATGTAGTCATTATGTTTGGGTCACACATCAGTTTACTGATTTAGTTAGACAAAGAAACTAAGCTTAGACAAAATATGTCAAGACAAGAACACTTTTGAACCTCAAATGGCAAAATACCTTGAAAATTCTTCTCAATAGCTGCAAGACAGTAAAAATTTGTTTAATAATATGGAACAAACTTGATTTTTACCTGTTAGAAAAAAAAACATCAAACCCCACCATTTTCTCATCTGCTTAAATAAGAAAAGTGAAGGAATTGAGAAACACCAGAGGACCGGAGATGTGCATAGGAAGGTGATATGGAGACTATACAGTGGAGCACCTGCTGTCCAGCATGCTGACTTCATGCCCTGCTGTCCAGGGAGAATGGCAGCGGCCGGGGTCTAGAGGGGCAAGCACCCATGGTCCACCCCTGTACAATCGCAGAGACGAGCAGAAATGGATGCATGGCCACTTGCTTGGTGGCTGTTCCTGTGGTCTGATCTCAGAATCACAGCTGTGGGAACAACCTTTGACTTGGCTTTGATGGGAAGCCAAGGTGGGTGAAACAAAGTTTTCAGTTTTACTTAAAAAGTGTGTGTGTGTGGGGGGGGGGGGAAATGAAGCCCTAAATGTTTAGCATTAGATTTCCATTTTCTCTTTGTGTTTCAACATTCCAGTGTCAATTAGTTCAGTGAGAGCATCATCCTGTTGCATATGGTACTGCACAAGCTCAGGATAAGGTAGTCCTGTCTCAGCAAAATGACAATCCAAAAGATAAAACAGAGAAGATGGCAAAAGAATAAGGGCTCAAAGAAGTGAAGTTGTTTACACCAGATAAGAGGTGAAGAATGTGATGTCCCCATAGACTGGCAATAAACACCATGCCAGAGGTGCAGAGATGTTAATTTGAACTTTCAGTAGTCTGGAACAAACAAAGCTGTGCTGTTTAAATCTTTTAGGTGACATTTGTATCATAATTTTAGTTTCTTCAGTTGGTTTCTTGGCCTTCTCTCCAAACCTCGGCATGTCTGTCAAACTAGAGCATAGCTCATCTTCTGCACGTGAGCACTCACATAACCTTCCCATAGATGCTCGTGATGTACTTTTCAAGTGAAGAGAGCTCTGACATCTTTGTGTATCTTATGGATCTTTTTGTTCTTGGTACCAGGAACAAGATTACTAGATAGTCTAGATTAGAGTATGTCTGGTAAATTAGACAGAGGAAACTTTTCCTTGCTCCTTTGTACCTCTCCAAATTGCCCTGGGCAAGCTCATTTGAATTGGTTTTGGTTTTTTTCGTGTTAGGAAGCAATTCTGCATCCACCTCTGGTTCTTGGAGCACTGCTAACAGCTGTGTGCAAACAGACCTTGGATAATCTGCAACAGTCAGTAACAAATGGGACCACACTCCACTGCAGAAAGCCCGCTGCTCAATGGGTGAGATCAGGAGTGGGCTTTCAATACATGCTCCATCTATTTCTTTCAGTTATCTACAGATATCCTTCCTGAATTGGACCATCTCGGGTCATTCCTGTTGGAAAATCTATTAAGGGTGTAATCTCTAAAAGAAATGTCTGCACGCATAAATGCACATATGTACTTATACCTAAACATGTTGTGGCTTCTTCACAAGCAGAAATCTTTAAATCAGGAGCAGAATGTTTATGTAGCAATATTTCTTAGCTCAGACAGAAATAATCGACTCAGCAGAAGGTTTGATGAAACCCTGTTGCCTGTACAGTGCAAGAGATGAGACAAAATAATTGCCACCATCCCTTCCAATCTTGGAGACCTATGGAAAGAGAAGCTGAGAAATAACCAGTATAAGAGAAGAGGGACTAGAAAATTTAAAC
>JAVJGJ010000047.1:59527467-59544283 GCA_035590215.1 Microhierax caerulescens | reverse complement strand
GTAGAAAATTTAAAGCAGATAAATGCTACTAAGTGTCATATAGATCCTTTAAGCAAAAACTTACACTTGATTTAGGTGGAACCAGAACAATTTCCCCAGATATGTAAATGTCCTGGGACTGCCCACTGATGTGGGAGCAGCTGCCTCCCCTGTGACTGCATGCTTTCATAGAACTTGAACATTTGCACCTGTGCAAGTGTGGTGCCCCTGAATGGCAAGGCTTTGTGCTTTAGGAGAGCTTGCAGGACCACCTGAGACCAGGAGTCAGTACAATGGGGTTTCAAGGGGTGTGCTTGCCTTGGACTCAAGGTATGCACAATGAGATCAGAGAAAGTCAAAGCATGAACAAGACCAGTGCAGGGTAAGGTGGTAGAAGGGACATCAGTCTGTCACCGAACATGTTGGTGCAACAGCAAAAATCACAATCTTCACTGCACCTTGAGGTGCGTCAGTGAATCTTGGAGGCAGAGATTTCCAATATTTGTTTATGTCAGGGTGTCCCATATACATCCCTTCACACAAACACACATATATGTAACACTTTCCAAAACCGCTGTCCAAGCACATTGCCTGTGTTCAACCGTTTGAGTTGCATTTAAGGTTATTTGGGAAGCAGCATTCACCTCTGCTGTGGGGTGAGGGGACTGTGCTTAGTCTGAGAGCATTTGTAAGGCTTAAAGCACAGCGGGTTGACTTCAGCCACCAATGCTGAAGTTATTACAAGCTGCAGCCCAAACCACCTTGTTAGCCCCTAAATCCTCGATCTGGATCTGTCTGAAGCAGATGTTGATCGCTCTCTCTCTCTGTCTCTCTCTCTCTCTCTCTCTGTGTCTGTGATACTCTGATGACTTAAAGCAGGATTCCCAGTCCCTGAGTGGGATGAGACCAGTCCTACAACCAGCGGTGCTCAGCAACTGACATAAGCACAGCCCTGCAGTCCTGTAAGAAAATAAGCATTACAATGAGCTTTACTGCATCCCCCAGAAATCCTGTAAGGAGGAAGTCTCCCATGAGGTCATTTCATGCCAGGTAGTTTGCTATGGTAGCTCCAATTCCATCCTTGGATTGGTGCTACCTGGCTGGAGCTTCACGCAGGCAAGGCAGGAGGCTCTGCTGCTGAGGCTCCCAGGTTCTCCATTCATTTAGGTCCCTGGTGTCACCTCCCGGCATGGTGGCAGTAGCAGAGAGCCCTTGGAGCAGAGTGCTGACCTGCCAGCAAGTGCTGTTTCTCTCCGGCATAGCTGCCAGATTGCGGATGCCAATGGGAGGAAGGGCACTTACCGGTCGGCTCTGGGCTCTGAATGGGTCCAGCCTGAACTCAGGCCGCGCTGCCCGCTCCCAGCAGAGCTGCCAGGTTTGGGGCAGGGGTCAGTCCCAGCTGATGAAGCTGACAGGTGTCAGGCTGCAGCGGCAGAGCGAAGGCTGCTCTTTGATGGGAGCTGCTGACCTTCTCGCTAATCTGGGGGAGAGCTGTGGCCGAGCGCTCTCTGCAGTTAGAGATTTGCAGGGAAAACTGCGGCATCTTTCACCTGCTCCATGTTTTTTCTACGTCAGGTTTGGCAGCCACTTAAAGAAAAGATTCATTTTATTGTTTTTTTTTTCTTGACAAGCATTTTATGTTTAGTTATTCAGAAGCCAGGGATTGATGGTTGCATTCCTCTCCTTCCAGCAGCTGTGCCAAAATGCAGGTTTGCTGGCAGTCATGAATCAACACTGCCGGCTCTCGTACCACTGGTGCTGACTTTGCACTGTACCTCCCAGAACCTGCTCACCTATATATTCGCATTGTCAACATGAATCAGCTCAAGATCACATCTTAGTGATTGCACCGAGTACCAGATCATGTTCCATCCTTACATTTGCACCGCAGCTGTGTAGCTGTGTTAGACTATTTTGTACCATGCCAGGTATCCCGTAAGCAGACCGTGTCAGCAGTGCTGGTTTGCGCCTGAATTTAGCAAAAGGGATCTTCTGCAGAAAGCTAAGGGAGTGCTGTTACCAAACATTTCTGGTTTGAAAGCCAGGCTTTGATGGATTAAACATCCTGCCTACCAATTTGATTTTGTTCCAGCACTTTTTCCAAAGAGCTGGCGTACATCTAGAGTTTGTTATTGTTCTGACTGTAAAAAAAGAAGCGATGTCTGAAACACATTGGTTTGAAACACATTCTGTGAATATGTATGGGGTGGATGTCTGTGAATTTTGGGTGTGGAAGCTCTGGCTGCTAGAGATCAAGAAGAACGCCAGTGCCAGGTTTTGTCTTGTGCATCCCAGGAGGCTCAAAACAAGACAAGGGAGGAAACAGCTTCGTGATGTCTTTGCGTTTCTGGGCCTCAGGACTGATCCAAGGGCTGGCACGGCTGCCAGCCATCACCCCATGCGTTGCCATAGCTTATAGATGCTGCCCACAGTTGCCCACCAGCTGCTATGTGACCCAAAATAGCCTCAGCACAAAGCACTCCAGGAAGCCCCCTCTTCTCTTCCCTCTATGTTCCCTTCATCCGGCGCTCTGATGTGGAGGGGTTAGCCTGAAATGAAGAGGTTCCCTCATGAATGAATTGAATTAATTTAATTCATTTTTAATTAATTAAAAAAAAAAAAAAAGCTTTTCTTTTGCAGACTTGAAATGAAACAGCATTTTGTTTTGTTAATCATTTTTCGCATTTATTTTCACTTCTTAAGATAATTTTAGTTCTTGCTTCATCTCTTTTTGCCTTGTAGAATTTAAGATGAACTGTTATGGATGTTTCTTTCCTTTTTTCCCTCTGCTTTTCCTCTTGACACTCTGTAACTATTTTAATACTTTCCTGATTATTACAAGTGGTGCAGGAAAGAATGGGAGGAAAAAAAATCTTAAGAAGGTTGATAGATTGATGGCATTTCTTTTTCTTTTCTATTTTCCCAGTGCTTCCAAACCTGGGAAATTCTGAAAAGCTGGGTCTTGATCCTACAACCATGTAGGAAGTTGTGTACCAAGTCAGGAAAAAAGTCCATCTGGCACAGTGTTGATGTCCAGGAATTACCAGTAAGAGGTATGTAGAGCCAAGACCAAAAAAAGGAGCAAGAACAGTTACATCTACTCCAAATATTTTCCATACGTTTGTGGCTGGAGAGCTAGAAATTGTACCTCTATGTGTAGTAGTGCTTCACTCTTGTCATTGCCATCTTGCTTCTTAGTACAGAACCAAGCTTCAAAGACAAGGTTAGACCCTTTGCTCTTGCTGCAAAATTTAAGTCATGAACAACCACAAGTGACCATCGAATCTGGGGGGTTTCCCCAAAATTTCAGGTTATGCACAGTGAAATATTTATAGGCATTCTTGGTTTCTAAATGCATTGTGCCCATTCAGCACAGATTGGCTACAGAAGAACCAAGTACAGCTGTGGTATGGGGTGAACATATTTGTTAAATAGGCAACACTAGTCAAGGAGGTTGCTGGAAGGCTTGGGTGAGAAATTAATCTTATCAGAGCCAGTAGAAAATGGAGAAGATATATATGGAGAAAAAATGGAAATTAACTGAAAAAGATGTTTAGAAGTTTTCAGTTAAGCCTCTTAAAAATGGTGGAGAAAAGCAAGAGATGTTTGTTCGCTTGTTCTTTTTGTATTCCTCTTTCTCCTTGTGTTGTGTTTCTTCCTGAATAAAGTAATTTCTTTCTAAAAGGCTTTACACAATTTTCCACTTGATACAGTATTACTGTATGTTACAGTGTCGCTTAAAACATCCCATCCCAGCATCGCCTGCGCTTCACTGCAGAGGAGATAGTTCCTGATCACCTCACACCAGTACCTCATGAGCACACCTGATGGATCATAGAATCATAGATTCATTTGGAAAAGACCTTTGAGATCATCAAGTCCAACTGTTAACCCAAGTCCATCACTAAACCATGTCCCTAAGCACCGCATCTAGGCATTTTTTAAACACCTCCAGGGATGGTGATTCCACCACCACCCTGGGCAGCCTGTTCCAATGCTTGACCACCCTTGCAGTGAAGGAATTTTTCCTAATATCTAATTTAAACCTCCCCTGGTGCAACTTGAGGCCGTTTCCTCTTGTCCTGTCACCAGTTATCTGGGAGAAGAGACCAACCCCCACCTACCTACAATGTCCTTTCAGGTCGCTGCTCAGGTGCTTTGTTACCTCTAAAAATTTACTGAAATGAGAAACCATTACCATTCAACAATGCAAAAAATCTTACCAGGGTGTTGATGGGTGTTCTGAGAGGACAACAAGGTCCCCTGGCCTCCAGCCTTGGTCATGTTATATTATAATCATGGAGGTGCTCTGCTCACGAAGAGGGCTTCTCGCTCTCCTTTGCCTGTTCAGCTTTTGACATTTTTTCTCTCTCATTGAACAATACATCCTGCATCACGCAAAAGAGATTATTTTAGTGACATCTTTGAGGTGTGCAAATTATAAGCAGGATTTGCTGCTTTGAGTTAGTATTTCATTCCCTGCCTTGAAGACAAGCCCAGGTTGACTCCTGGGTGTTACCCTGCCATGCCGGCTGCTAACACACATTTGCCACAGCTTGAAACTTACCTCCAAGGTAGGGGATGAGCTGTTGGAGAGCCTGGATTTTTGCTTCTCCTCGTCCCTCAGGTGCATTGCTCTAGTTTTATCATCCTCACCAGGACATGCATAGCTTTGCCCTGAACCAAAAGTTTTGCCTTTGACCCTGTGAAGCATTGCTTTGGAGCGGAGAGCTGGGAAATGCAACATCGTGGTTGTACTTTCCTAGTGAAAGAGGCTGTCAGGGAGAAGATGGGGGGGGAAAAGAATGATCTGAGGGAGCTTTCCAAGAGTATCTGGTCAGCTTTGGGGGAGAACAAAGCTGCCTTAACACTTGGGTTCGTTGCTGACTTTTAGGCTTGGAAAATTGCCCATTTGGCTGCTGAGGCAGCAGCCTGAATTGTTGTGCAACTTGGCTGTGAAGGGAATGCAGAGGGATTTCTTCCCCTTCAGGTTCACGCATCACTAACCATGCCAGGCGTGTTGCTCCGTACTGTACACCCTGAATGAATAAACTGCTTCTAATAAAGAACCGATGTTGCTAATATCTTCGTGTAATTTAAACCAAGGCTTTTTGAATTTAGCTCATTTGGGGAAGAAAAAAAAAAAAAAACACTGATGTTGCAAACACTTATGCATCTGATTAACTTCACCGCTTAGCTTAATTTGCAGGATCAGGGCCTTAGCTATCAAGAGGCTACATGGCATTACAGCCCTTCTATACATCTTCATTAGAGTATCTTTCTTACAAATTTGCTTTCATGCGTGTTTTCACAACCTCAGTCATAAACTGGATTGTATCTGCCAGCAGCAGTGTTTAACTATGTCAGCTCCTCGGTGCCTGAGCTAATCCCTTGTCCTTCTTGACAGGAATCGGGGGGAGTGCTGTTTCCTAAGGATCGATGCACAAAAGTTGCCATGTTGATGGTCATTTGCCTAAAAAATTGAGGAGATCACGAGGTTTTGTTAGGGCCAGCATTTTTGCCCATTTGGGTTTTTTTGTTTGGTTTTTTTTCTGCAAATTTTTGTAAGAGCAGAATTGTTATTTTTCTCCAAATGTACTCATTTTCAGGACTGAAAGTGGGTTTTTTTTCCTGTTTTCTGTTACTTCTGTTCCTCTCCTTGCCACCATGTCCTCCTTGCAGATTTTACTTTTCCTTTTCTACTTTTTTTCCCTTTCTATTCCATCTTTCATTTCCAATTTTTATTTTTTCAGTGATGTGATGGAAAAGTAGTTCCTCACAGCTTCCTCCAGCTGCTACGGCTTCTGTATCTTGTATATTCAGATTTTAAATCTGGCAGCCCTAGTGGATGTCCGTCTGGGGAATTGTACAGGTGCAGAAAGGAGCAAGTGTTTCTCCTCTGGAAGGTCTGCATTGTTACTGCCCTTCCTGGTGTCTAAGGACATGTTCCCTCAACCGGCAGCTCCCTCGGAGGTACCGTGACTTTTGGCTGCTCCCCACCCAAAGCACAGTGTGAAAGGCTCAACAGAGGCTGAGATATGAATGCGGATATTAAAGCACAAAGACTTCATTTTTTTTTAGGGGTTGTGCCTAATCCTTTCTCTCCTGGGGCCGTGGTTTTTTGGAGTCCAAATATTTGTTACAGGACTCGTAACTTGTAGGGGCAGATGTAGTACTGGCAGCCTCCCAGTTGTAAGAGACATGGAAGAAAACTTCAACTACGTGGGGCTCCCCATAAGTGCTGATGAACTTGGTCTATAACTGAAGCATCCCCAAGCCAGGGGATGCTGCCAGCTGTCTCCTTGCCATGCCATCAGAGCCGCAGGTGCAATATGTGGGCACTCAAAATAAATGTGTGCGGGCAGTCCCTGCTGAGAGTTCATGGCAGGCATAGCTCTGCTGAAAGTTGCTTTAGATACAGGGCTTTACATGCCACAAAGACATATGTGCATAATATATTGGTTTATGAGTAGCTGGAGTTTTTTTCCATGGGCGTGTGCAAACTTCAGTTATGGCAGAAGTAAATTAATGGCAGAAGTAGAGAAGATATCTGCAAATTAAGATATCCTATCCCTTAGTCACAGTATTCTGTTAAAGTGTAATTCACTTTAACAGTTAAAAGTAAAATTAACTTTTTGATTTGATTACGTCACTTGGTAAATTAAGCTCCACTCCTGCAGTGTGAAACTAGAGGAAGGAACCTGAAGTCCGCACAGAGTACTGGCAAAATCTTTGTAGAGCATCTGCCTTCTCACTGCACAAAGTGGACATCGATCAAAAGTTGCATTTAGCTGTAAAAATCCAGGATGAGCAAGTGTTGGTCATTTGGTGCCTCAGGACCGCTCCGTGGCACCTCCAGGTCTTCCTTCATCTCCGATGGTTTCTGGGGCTGCCACCTGGTCCCCAGTGTGGCACATCTGGAGCAGGAACCACCTCACCTGCCTCTGCTGGTGCACAGAACCTACGCTGGAGTGGGCATGGGGAGGAGGAACCCACGGGGCTTTATGGATGTGAGGGGCTCAGCTGGGGGCTGCGTTTGCTGAGGCCAGCCAGCCTTTCATTAGAAGCAATAGATGCAAATGCCTGCTGGTACCCCAAAATGCTGTCTCCCAAGGCAGCATCCCAGGTCTGAGCTTCGAAAGCAGGTTTGCAGAAGGGCTGAGCACCACCCACAGCTGGGAGCAGGGCTGGGGGTGGAGGGGGAAGATCTTTCTGGTGGAAAATATTAGATTTTTTTGCTTCAGTTCTCAGGCAGACTTTCTGGCATGCCCATCAGCCTCAGAAGTGCTTCCTCATCCCCACTGAGCTGCTTTGCTGCTTCTGCTGCTGACCTGGGTCTTCCCGGAGGACAGCAGTGCTGCTTGCACTGAGGAACGCTGCCGCGTGCTGCCAGCCGTGTGATGGGTGTAGTGTGAGAGCAGGGTGACCGTTTGCTTTCTAGTGAAAATAAATATGATACCGGTTTCTATTCCCTGTCCCAAAGGGATTGGCAAGTGGAGGGTGATCAGAACAGGCTGGCTCTGCAGTTCCCTTTCTGTAAAACTTTCCTTCCTAGTGAAATCCCTTTTCTGTAGATCTTCCTTTCCTAACCAACATCCCCTTTCTGTAAATCTTCCAGTTTTTAATAAAACTTCCAGTTACAGTCCCCTTTCTGTAAAACCTCCCATTGAAACTTCCAACCCGCAGGCTCAGGAATGGACCCAGTCACACTGGAAAAGTGTCAGCTCAATATTAAAAGGTGCAATAATCACCCCTGAAAAAAAGAAGCGTTATTGATGCTTAAGTCAATAGCTGCTTATAGCCGTTGGGGGACTTGCTGCTTGCTTCGTGTTTGCTTTTTCCCCTGCAGGACTCGGTCGGTCAGTCAGCAGAGCACAGTTTCCTTCACAGTCTGGAGCACTGGAGACACAGTGTTTAGTTAAGCGCACACCAAGCCTTCATTGAGAGCTGCGGCATCTCCACAGAGGCAGCCGTTGAGACTTTGGATATTTTTTTTTCTGCATCTTGAGATTCACGATGCTGTTGCCAGACGGTGATTTGGGGCAAGCACCATCCACGGCCAGCCAACAGGAGGGTTAATTCTGCAACGGGGGCCGCATGGGGTGTTGCACGAAGCTGCGTGACCTCCTCCTCGAGCTCTGCTGCTGGAGTCGTAGTTCAGTGCCCTGCAGGCTAGAGGATTTTGGGGACCTGACCTCACCAGCATAGAATGGCTTTGTTCGTTAAGCTCGTCTGCACAGCATGAGCCAGGGTGCTTGGGAAGACCTGTGCAGCACCCTGCTTCCCAGGCACGCTCGTCGTGGTGGTGATTCCACCTGGCTCCAGCTAAGAAGGCTTTGGCATATATTGACAGTAATGCACACAGGGGGAAAAACTCCCCATCTGTGGTCATGTAGCGGAGAGACGAGTGGCTGCATTTCTTAACAGATGGCATAACAAACTACACGAAATGTGCATCCCCCTGAGACATATAACCTGACATCAGATAGTTTCAACAACATATTGAAATAAGTCCTCCCTGATGAACGCCGTGGCTTCAGACGCAGCCATACCTCTCTCCCTGAATCCCTTGACAAAGCTGTGGGTGATGGAGGCACAGCAGTTTTGAGGGGTCCCACCCTGCTCCTCTGCCAGCAGCAGGATTTGGGGTGGCAGGCTGAGCAGTGACTGAGACGGCCCCCAGATGCTGGCGACTGGAGAAGCGGGGAGCTAAGGCGTTAGTACTTCTCCATGGGTAGTAAGTCTTTTCAAGCTGAATAAGCTCTTTGTTCTGAGAAAGGCTTAGTTTAAACCTCTGAGGTAGGAGTTTTAGCATTTTACTTGAGGGACAATAGACTCGGGCTTGTGTAAAAGGAAGGGGAGCAGAACCACCTTGAGGAACAAGCATGTTCAGAAGTTGCTTTTGCTGTTGGGAAGCTCTGTGCAGTGGAGCACTGCCCTGAAGCTGGACAGTGGGTAGGTCATCCTGGCCTTCGCAAAACTCTGGACATGTGAAAGAATTCTCAAATATGACCAAATCTGAGAATTTGGGAGCTGGAAACCACCGTGATCTGGTGCCCGATGGACCCATCAGCACCAGTGGTGCCTGGTGTGGCTGTAGGGGTCAGGGCAGGACTCCTGTTCCATGTCTGCCCAGGGCTGGGGATGCTCTTTACCAGTGCAGCAGTGATCCACACCTCAACCATGTCCTCAGTGATTGCAGAAAGCGAGGAAGAAACGGAAACAGCCTGCCTGACATGCAAATAGCATCAGCATCAGATGGAGTGGGAGCTGGTGGGGAAACAAACATTAAATTAATTTAGTTCACAACTCTCCTGTAGGGTATGGGATCTCCCTGTTTTCCCAGGAAGAAGTCTAGAGAGATTAATGTCAAAAAGATCCACTAATTTTGATGACCCAATTTGCATGCCTAATGACCTGATTTTTCTGAACACTTCATGTTCTCTAGCACTTTATACGCTGGAAGGACAGTGCCCTTGTTTTCTTTCACAGCAACGAGTGCTCAGCAGTTTTGTAAATCAGAACTTGGGGCATTAATTTATGCATTCAAAAAAAACCCAGCCCCACAATTACTGAGACAAAGCTTTCGATGTATGGTTTGGATGACTTGGCAGTATCTCAGAGAAACTCTTCAGCAGGGACAGAGATAGCAGCCAGTTCCCCAGGACACCATTCAGCTGCCTTCACCATGTCTCCTTCCTCTTCAAATTTCCTGCCTTGTTCACTGGGCAGCTTCCAGTTTCAGCAACAAGTAAGAGGGGAATTCAATGGACACAGGGCTCTTTCCCAGCCGATGCAAAGGCAGGAATTTTCTGACTTCTGAGATCCTGATTTGCAACCTTAATATATTTGTGTAATTACTTCTGTATGGCACAGCATCCTTTTTTTAGATCTTTTATGGTTTGGTACATCAGATCCAATCTCCAAAGAACTTACACTCTGTTTTAACACATAGAGTATCTCTGTAAGTTCCTTCTTGGCCTCTGCAGTTATATGTGTGATTCTGAGCACGAGCAGGTCCCCAAAGGCCACCACTGTGGTCCTACAAGGAGCATTGCCATCAAGACGGGGAGCTCTGCCCTTCCCACCTCCACCACGGTGTCACCACCGCAAGTACGGCAGCCAGACCAGAGCACTGACCCAGGCTAAGACCTAAGGCTGAGGCTTCAACCGTGGAGCTGAAATATAAACCACACTGCAACATGAACAGGCTGCTGAAAAGGAGCAATGCTATTTTTCTTCAACCTCCCTTTGTTGGCTGCACCCGCTGGGTGCTGGTCTGGCCCCACCATGGACCAATACAGGGGCACAAGCTGGCCAGACCCTCTTCCCGGCTGTCGGCAGGGTGTTTGATGTGTTGCTTATCCCGATGTTAACTTGTTCCTCGGTGTGAGAAAGCCGACCTTGTGTCAGCAGGTTTTCATTCCCTTCACGTACGTTCGTGCCGAATGCATACTGTGCTACCTGCACATGCTTTAGAGAAATCCAGATCTTTGGTGGGAAATGTTTAAGTGGCTGATCTGTACCTAGACTGGCGTGTGTGACCCACAGAGAAGGTAAAATGCAGTAACCTTCAGGAGAAGCAGGGTAGTAGCCTTTTGGCTGTGACATTACACAGATTTGAGATGATGGTGAAGGAGATACACTGGCAGTTCTCTTGAAATCAAATGTCAAATAAAATCAACACAATTTAATTATAAGGAAAAAAAATCTCTCAAAAAAATCTTTGCATTAGATTGAAGACTCTATCTCCTAAGAACATACTGCAAGCTTAATTTTTGATGTTACTGTTAAATAAAGACATACTTATCTGATTAGCTGTAATCCTCTCATGTTTATTCCTTGAGTCAAAGGCCTTATAAAAATGTATCTGAGATTTAGAAGTGGGACCTGAGGACAGCCTGCACCTGGTCTCTGTGTCTGATTGTGGGGAGATAACTCTGCGGCGTTACCAACAGAAAATTACTCAGCTGTTTTGATAAATCTCCACCATGCTCAGAACCGAAATGTAAAACAAACATACTTGTCCATCTCCTTCCACAGTTACCAGTTCTCACCTGAGATTTTTGGACTTTCCCATCTTTGTAACGGAACTGGTGCACAGACTTGACCAACATCTAAAGACCCCACATGAAGAAGATTGAAGCTCTCCTCAGCCGTAAACGAGAAGCTCCATCCCATGGCACTGATCCCCCAATTCAGGCTCCCTAAAGGGGAGTCCTTCCTACATAGTGTCCTCATTTCAACCCCCATCATCCTCACCAGGTGAGCACACGGGCTTTGTTTTCTGCGTGGCATCTCCTTGCAGCCACACCAGGGCAACCTCCACCATGTGTCTGAACCGGTGGCACCAGCTCCATGTACAGGCACAGCAGAAATTGGCAGCAAAATAGAGATCGTGATCCATCCCATGTCTGAAATAGGTCAGACTGTCAGTGGGAATCACACCCTGGATCTCACTTCCCTGGGTGCAACGAGGATGTAGCTCTAGAAGTCTACATTCCAGATGTCTGAAGGTAAAATCCACCCAAGGAGACTAACACTCAAATTATTTTCTCTTAAACTCATATTCCAACCGCAGAAACGATTCAGGAGAATCTAGCTGGAAGCTGTATTTTTAGACATTTAAAAACCAAACACCAAAACCGGGGTGGAGAACATTTTGCAGAGCCTTTTCTGCTGGCTCTGCCGTTGGGGGGGACCGAGCTCTCCCTTGCTGCCGTTAGTGGGAGCCATAGCACAGGGCAGGGCAGGACCCTGCTCTCCTTGGGTTCTCCCTCCACCGCGCCACTGCTTGGGTTTTGCTGCTGCAAGAATTACAGAAGCCAAAATCTCAGCCAATGTCTCAGGTGATTTTTTTTTTTATTATTTTTGTATTGATTTGTTCATTTGTTTGTGAAAAAAATGCTGTTTCTGGACGAGAACTTCCAAAAATTGTTTGATGAAGGGTTTCACTGGTCCCCTGCCCACTCCGTAATAAATTTTTAACATCTTTCAAATAAATTCATTTGAATTTTCAGTTTAAAGTGGTATTTTCAGCCAGAAAATTGTGTCTGCCATTGACCATTATTTCCCTTTACATTTGTGTGCTCACAAGTCCTTTGCCTGTGAGCAAATGTTACATACTACTGCTGAAAAATTACTGGGTTTATAGATCATAAGAAATGGCATGCTGAATGCTCTCCTCTGGACTTCAGTCTTTCCATCAGCTAGCCATTTTCTCAAGTTTTATACTTCTCTCATGGTAAAAATCCCGTAATATATTACATACATCAGACATCACACTCTCACAGGATTGCACTGATAGTGATGTTGTTACTGAAGCACCCATGGCAGGAGTGGAAGCAGAGTTTGCAGGCCACTGGAAAAATATTTAAAGAACACAGAGCCAGAGGTCTTCCAATAATCTTTCCCATTTGCAGTATAATGGCACATACAAAGACACCACTCTTCTCCATTGGGAAAGGGTTCTGGTTGCGTTTCTTGCTCCTGCAAGCTGCTCCACCATGATGCAGAGGTGCTGTTCCTCCTTGGGAAGACCTTTCCTTCCCCAGGGAGTTGAGGAGCAGCCCAATTCCCACTGAAGTCAGTGACAGTGCTGCTGCTTTTGAAGTGGGGGGGGATCAGGCCCCCTATGCTTAGTGGAACTTCATTGTGAAATCTCTGTCTGTGCTTTGTCAGCCATGCACATAAACAATTAAAAAAAAAAAAAAAAGCTTTTCTAATTGATTTGAGTGCACAGCTGTGATAAAGGTGTGATAAAAGGACCAGCTCCAAAACCTTGAGTGATCATGGTGGTCCTAGTGTGAGTTGCAGCAACATTTCAGATATCTGTTTATTTTAGTTAAAGAAGAAAAGTTCCAGTTACTGTAGACTTAACAGATTTTTATCTCATATGAAATATGCGCAGCAGAGGACACACTTCAGTATGGTTTCATTGTTAGCAGACCTTCGGCAGTTTGTGTCAAATATCAGTATAATGGACTTACACACGCTATTGATTTAATGACAACTATCACTGCAAGGAATTGATCTAATGTTTTCATTAGACTTAAAAAATGTTTTAACAACAAGTTCATTCAGAACTGGGTAATTGCAAAGCCCTACATGGCCAAAGATCACATTCCCTATAGAAGTGTAGTTTAGATGATCTTTTTAAAAGATAAGTAGATTAATAATAATAGAGGCACAGTTGAGGGAAATTAAAGCTAGTCTTCATGCCTTAAAAACATAAATACATTGAGTTATCACCCATTATATTACTGGAGGGAATTTTCTGAACTTTTGAACAAGTCTTAATGAATATGCAGTGGTATTTTGCTTGGTCTGATAGGCACAATATAAGTGTCTTTGTTAGCCCTCTGTCTTTTCATCTGTCCTTTTTGCTCCTTGCCCAGTGGATATTAACAGAGGTGGGTCTCTTCTGCTTGAGTTGGATATAAAATTTTGTTCACTTTAGCAGTGATAGTATCTTCTGCTCTTGTATGTGAACAGGCCAAGGAGGGGCATTTTGTGGGAGATTTCAGGAGACTCTGTCCTCATGGGTACATCAATGGTGTTGAACTGTGTCCCCAGGGAGAGCTCCATGTTACTGGCTGTGACCGAAGCCATGCTGGACTAGTGGCTCTGCACGAGGGCATTGCCTAAATACAGGTGGAGAAGATTTCCCATTCAGACATGGAAGTTGCAAGACACATTTCCCCTATGACTCTTGCTCTGCATTATGCAAAGGTTCCTCCCTTCTGAGTACCACGGTTGATATTTTGGGGGGTTGCTGACACTGGACCCAAAGGCCACACTGTACATAGAGTCATTGCAATGGGTCACGGCTTGCACATGCCGCTGGATCTTCCTTAGCATCACGGGTTGCTTGCTGCTCTTTCTAAGGGACTGCAGCTTTCAAGGTGTTTCTTGGGAGCCCATCCTGAGCCTGGTCAAATGGGCATTTTTAGTGTCTCTGTGCATCTTGTGCTCTAAATGCTGGCAGAGGCGGTGCTGCTCAGATCTTTAACCCAGATCTCAGATATCTTACAGTGGATGTTTGAAAATAAGAGTAGACAATAACAGGGTCACTTCAAACATGACAGTCTCAGCCTTAACTAGAATAAAGCCTGGGTCTTCTTGCTTCCCTCCCACCTATGGAAAGACTTACTTCTTACTTGTCCCTCAATTAGATGTCGTTTCCTACCAGCTTTACGTCAGACCGCATTCTGAGGGTTGTAATCATCCAGGGAAGTCTAGAGTAAAGAGTATGTGAGGTTATCTAGGCTGTCCATCAAATGGAACAACTCTGAACCAACACGCCTATATACTACCTCAGAAAAGTCTGAAGCCCCTGTTTCAAGGAAGATCCTGCCCTTTCATATGCCACGTAGCTTTACTGAACTCAGGGCTCTGGCTGACCGAATATATTTCCAGTATAACCATTAATACCTGATTGAGGCAAACATTGACCTACATGGAGTCCTACCACAGAACAAATCTGGGAAGTCATGTAGACCCACAAAAAATCTCTTACCACCACCCAAACCACCAAACTATGAGATATAGTATTAGGTGTACTCTCGTAGCATTATGTTTTGTAATAAATACAGTAGTGGGTCATTCTGGTGGTCAGAAGATGTTCAAAGTGAATATGAACAATGCACTGCATCAACCCGATCTCTTGCAGCAAAAGCACAACCTACAGCTGCTACTCTATTTTTGCTATCAAAAAGCTGCTCGCAGGCAAACGAACTCCATGGTTAAACTGCGGCGCAGCTCAGGCATCCCAGCACAGACACACGACTAAAACCTTTTGGCTGCAGAGCTGCGGTCTGTGTCGCTGTGGCAGGAGAAATCCCTTCCCAAAAGCATGGTGATCTGCAGTGCGGCAGACGAACCTCACACGCCGTGCGGAGCAGAGACCAGAGGCACATCGTGGGTGTCCACAGGATCGCCCTGGCACAAGGCTTGGGCTTCTGCACAACATGACATTTGCTTTAAATAACTTACACAGAAATTCAGCCACTGTGGGAACTAAATGTCTCCATGTGTCCTTTGGGGCCAGGATTTTGTGTGCTTCAAGGTATAATGAAGATTAAAGGCAATATTCTTAAATGAACAGGGAGATGCTTATGCCAAAATATACATGAGTAATCTAGAGCATGATACAAAAATGCAAATGCAAGAATAGAAGGAAATCAGGACACTGTAATGCATATTGCTTTAATTTGAGGAGCAAAGGGATTTGAGTGGATTTCTAGGGTATAATGCAATACAGAATAATACAGTGTTTATGTCAGATATAGCTGATGAAAGCTCCCAACAGATCAATGCAGGAAAAGGGTATAAATCAGTAGTATTGGAAGATGTCACTTGAGAGCAAATCTGTTCTCAAGCTAAGGTAATATTTTCTGATACTCCCTGTAGTTGAATACAGTTAATGTGAAACAACGTGGGAGAGAGAAAAAATAAATCCAAATGGCGCTTAAAGGGAAAATGGAAGTTTAAAATATCACTTCCAGGATCCATCTTCTGTACAGAGTTTTTTGGGTGAGAGTGAGCACCCAACCTGTTAGCAACCATAAAGATTAGGTTGCAATGGCCAAGTTTGCTGCTGGGCTGAAGGTGAACCTCTGTTTGCCTGGGGCAGGGGAGCAGCACCCTTCTCTTAAGCACTGCCTCAAGGTGTTGTTCAGCTCTTGGCTCTGCAGACCAACCTCTAACAGAGAGGCAGACACAGCCCAGCTGAAATGGGAGGGCTCCCTGCAGGCGTGTAGGCAGGCATTGCTCATGAAAGGAGCAAAATATGTTGCCATACATTTCCTTCATGCTACTTTATCTCATTCATTCTGACTGCTTTAAATCACTTTAAGTTAATGTGCTGTAGACTGGTGTACTGTGGTGTAAAACACCACTTAATAAAGGTGTCTGAAACAATCAGCTGTCTGTTAAGCATAGAGTTTACTAAGCAAAAAGAAAATTAATAAACATAACTAAGAAAACTACTATTCCTGTCTCCAGTAATTGTTTCTTCATAATCTGTTGAGTTTTAATATGGATATGAATGGAGAGAGCCTTCTGGCTTTGCAGTCCCGGGGAGTGATGGTTCTTGATGACAAATACACTTTTGGAGAAGAAGGGAAATCACTGCACGGTGAGCCCAAGCCAGGACTCATTTATGCTGGTTTGAAATCACTGGACTTATTTCCAGCCATCGCTGGTATGAAATCAGACCAGGGGAGCTCCAACACGGCACCTGGGCTTCTGCTTGGGCTGGGTTCCTCCTGCACCTGCTGCACGCCTTCCTACCCCGTTTTTCCCTGGGTGGTTTTAGTATTCTTCCTTCACTGAAGGAAAGGAGAAAGAGGAGTAGGTCATCGTGGGTAGGGAAAGAACTGGCTGCAGTGGAGTCGTGTGCCATCCCCATCCTCGGGGGCACGTGTGACTGCCTCAGCTGAGCACACCACTTCGCTCCCAGGGTCGCACCTGTGAGGGCAGGAGGCACAGGCTGTGGAATTGACATTTTTCTCTCCAAAACTGGGTTTAGCAGTACTTGTAGGGACGTCCTGTTTTCCTCTCCCTGCAGAAATCATTTTACATGTGTCCGCCTGCTTTAGCTAATGATTGATTTCTCTATCTACCTAAAGCTCGGAGTTGAATAGATAGATAGGTTTGGAGTTATCCTCTTGTGCATGAATGCCTGGGTTTTTTAGATAAAATTCTCTGACACCTCAAACTTTTATCTTGAACATATATTAGACATGTTGCTTCATATATATATATATATATATATATATATATATATATATATATGCAGAGCTTAAAAAGAGATATATCGATATAAGTGTCTGAT